>OX442334.1:7550000-8800000 GCA_949358125.1 Idaea dimidiata
GTGATCATGAAACCCTTTTGGGCGTAGCAATGAGTCTATATAAATTAAATTCAGGCAAATGTTATTATTAACAAGGGTAAATTATAATTTTTCGATTTTATTGAATTTATTGAGCTTCCCTCTAAATTGTACAAATAAGTGACATTACTCAGTCAATATTGTACGAAAACTAATAAAACTTTGTATAAGAACTGAACTTAGCTCAATACAGGCAGTGAATGTTTTAAATTTCAAGATTAACGTTTAGTTATCTTGAAACTAGCAATTGTTTGATTTTACGCAATAAAATTTTGCATAGTCGCATCTTAGGTCCTTCACTTACACATCTGAAATTCGCTAGCTTTATCCCTGTCACGCTATTAGGGTTATATATGCCCTTAATTGAATTTGATTAATAGGTACTTTTGTATCAAATTTCCTACATAATGAAGGATTTACCGAGAGAGACGAGAGAGAGGCATCGAGAGCGGAACTGATTTAAAGGGTTTTTCAACAAGGACGGGTCGATGTTGAAATTAAATAAAACAAGCTGTGTGTGAGATATTAACGATATTTTTTTTTTCATTTTAATGCCCATTTATGCCATTTTGAATGGAATATAACATCGTTCGAATGTCCGTCGCGGCTTCGAATGGTGGCACGAGTCCAATACGGTCCAATTTTCAATGACTAATTTACATAATTATATAATTTACATTACGAAACTAGTGTCATGCATTATAGAGTCAATTCCAAAAATGCAGTTCAAGGCAATTACTGAATGCAATTTTAACAGCTGTCTAAAAATGACCATAAATTGCATGCATTAGTTTTTTAATGTAAATCCCGCATTATGTCAAAGGAGCTAGCGAAGCGACTACGACGCGACTCGTTACTGTGCGTTAGGTAAACCTTCTGAGGGTAAACCTTTTCACATTTAACCGTCGCATAATATCTAGTCAACAATGACCATACAAATTGTTTAATTCTACTTAGATTGTGTAAGAAATGAGTGCAAATACTTTAATGTCAAGATAAGACTTAATAGCCTCGTAATACCAACTAAAGCAGGACGAGATAAATCATTTACGAGCATTGTTTCACGACATTTATGCAAACGTTGTCAATACTTCTACTGTTAAAAAAGCTATCCCTAAAAAGGTTATCGAAAACATAACCCTCAAATGTCGTAGGTAACAGCGTTTTAATTTGTTTTTATAAGCGACTGGCTGCATCCCGCGGTTTCACCAGCGTAAGTATCAATCCCATGGGAAAATCGGGATCAAAAGTACCATGATTTACTTCTGGATTTCTATTGGTGAAAGACTTTTTGATATCGACCCAGTAGTTTCGGAGATTACCCTCAATAATATACATACTTCCATAAATTGTTACCAACGTTTCCTCTTTATAGTATTAGTATAGATATATAAATAGATAGGTGAGCTTTTGACCACTATGTTACTTGATAGTGATTACGGACCAATAATAGAGAAGATGGATGATGTGGTAACATTTAAAATTACTTTAACACTGTCTTGAAATTTTTAACTGTAAATGATTACTAGAGTAAATGTCAAAAGATCAAACATGTCCGGTTGGCGCTACGGTTTAGACCAGTGGGTAATAATCACAGGTAACAATTCGGGGCCGAAGCTACTAAGTAGCCTTTGTCAATTATTGTACCCATCTATATTTACCAAAACGTACGCACATTATTAATTTTCATAACTTGTTAGATCGATCATCTAAATTAAATTACGGAAGCATCCGTGACAATGTTTTTGCAGGAACAAGTACTCGTATTTCAACGTAAAGAAATACCTACGTACATGTATTGAAGGTTACGTAGTTAGCATTTGTTTTGGCTAGTAGATAGAAGCGTATAAAAAGATCAGCGCGCGTTGTGTCGGGCATCAGTCGATCCTACTCGTTTGTAGAGAAAACTAACCAACACAGACCACAATGTACAAGCTGGTGGTGTTGTTCTGTGCTGTAGCGGCGGTGTCTGCCAAGCCCAGTGCTGTGGTGGCTTACAGCAGCGTAGTGCCGGCTGTTAGCTCAGTATCGCAGTACAGCAGTAGCGTGCTCCATGGCTCGCCTTACCTGGCGCCTTCTGTATACAGCAGCGCTTTGGTAGCGCCCGTGGGCCCCGCTGTGGTGCCTTACGCTGCCTTGGCTCAAAATCCTCACTCGCCGGCCGTCGTGTTGGACCCCGTGCACGGTGTGCCTCTTGACACCCCTGCTGTGGTCGCCGCCCGTGCTGCTCACTACCAAGCTAAGGCGCTCGCTGGTCTCCACCACCTCAAGAAGCGATCGGTCGTCGCCCCCATCGCTCCCGTGGCTTACAGCTCCGTCGTATCTCCCTACGCCTACTCCAGCCCCGTGGTCTCCGCCTACTCCGCACCTCTAGTGTCTGCGTACTCCGCTCCTCTCGTCTCCGCCTACTCCTCTCCTCTGGCTTACCACGGTGTCGGAGTAGTGCCCAAGGCCTACAGCGTCCACCCCTGGTAGGCAAACAAAGGATCTGCTGATGAACGACGACTTATCGATCAAATATTGTTTTAACATCACTGCCAAAATATTTGTTAGATGAATAAATAAAAAAATACATTCACAACCTCCTTAGTTTTTTTACCCAACTTTCGTTTTTTCCATAGTTTTTCAGTTGTCATATTATCAATTGGCTTTCAACCAAAGCAGAGATTTTAAGTTAAGTAATGGGTTGAAATGTTATAATCATGCAACTCAAGCAGGTTTTTCATGTTTTCTTGAAACATACTGATATTAGCAATTTTAGAACTCTACGACATCCACACGATACTTTCAAATCATTCCTTGAAACTTGCTCAAAACGTACATCTAAATATTGGTGGGATATAATACCAGCTGACAGCTCCTGTCCATGTTTATTAATAAAAAAAATACTATGCTAGAAATCTCTTATGTTCCGAAATTATAATAGTTTCTATATTTATTTTTTTCATATTGTAAATATTAAAGTTTAACTCCCTCACTTTTAAAATATTATTTACACATGGCTAAGTTATGTGACGTTTGTCTCTGTCTGTCAACTTTGAAACTTCATGTGACAGTAAAAGACAAACGATCCATAGTTACGCAGCCCATTAATTGGCGTTTATAAGCTAGGGGGTAATTCAGTAAAACAGAAATTCTTTTAACTCGTTTTCTCATTATCTTACCCATATGTCGGTACCGATGCGGTCTAACATGGAGCACGCTCACCTAGACCGTTCACTAATTAATAGAAAAAGTTTTGGTCCGTGTCGTCCTTAGAGACTGCACCGGCGTATGATTTAAAATTAGATTTAGATTAACTTATTTTCCTTTTAACTAATTTTTCTTCTGTTTTCGCGAAACTAATATGAAATTTTGAATGGTATGAAAATATGTCTCATTTAAAACCGATTAAAAGCAAATAAAATCAGGTTAATTTCATATCATATGTCCAATAAAAATATTAGTGGTTATACTTCTACTGCATATGTCCACGATTGGGGTCCCAACAATTTTAGCCTATGTCGCATTATCCAAAGTCGTGAATAATTTAACCTGACTTCGTCAAAAATAGAACGGTTGTGGTTATACCAAAAATCATCAAAATTTTAACGTTAATAGCACTTAACAATATTATGAATTGACTTTAGGTTTTAATTGGTATGATGGTCGGAGTCTAAAAGTAGGTAAGTACACACCTAGTATTTTAGTTAGGTCTAAAATATAACCCACTCAAGTTTAAGTTCGAAAGTTAATAGACAAAGCCATAGTAATGTAAGACAAAGAGCGAACAAACCTCTTTAATTAGTGACAATAATTTTATTTTGTTGCTATAAATCATTAATTATATTACAAACTACAGTACAAAGGAAAGTAAGTATCACATTTAATTTACTTAGAATATTTATCTCAACGTTGTTCATCGGATCAGGTCACATATCTCTTAAAATATAACTAATAATATCCCAAATGAGGATACGCTGATCCGTAGTGTCCACCGTAATGTAGAGGAGCTAATGGAGCTATGAGGGGCTTGTGGAGAAGTGGAGCAGCGTGGAGTATTGGAGGAGCCACAATAGGTGTGATGACTGGCGACGACGTGTGGACGTCATGCCGATACTGGTGAGATACAGCTGCTGGAGCGACGACTATTGGTGCCACAGAGTGCACGACGTGTGGAGACCGCTTCAGTAGATGGTGCACCAGAGGTTTTGCTCCATATCCGTGACCCAAGTACCCATGATCCAGGTACGCGTCGTCAAGATGGCTATGGCCGAGGTGTCCCAAATATCCAACCTTTCCAAGGCCGTGGCTAAGATGTCCGTTGCCTAGGTAACCAAAATGACCATGACTAGGGTATCCATGTGAGTATAGTCCGCCTACGGGCACGACAGCATCATGCGCTGCTGGCACGTGGTGAGCCAATGGAAGTACTGCGTGACCGCAACAAGCAGTAATACAAGCCAACAACAAAACAAGACGAAACATTTTGTTGTAAGTATCACAATTCCTGAACAACTAATACTAAGACCCTCGATACGCAGCCTCTTATACTAAGGGTCGTGAATCATAATGACAGAAAAGTCTAATAATAAATTCGATTTGCCGTTCTATTTCGATATTGTTACACCTAGCAAAAAAACGGAATTTACCTTTTTGTTATAATTGAAATTGATTTGCGTTCGTGAACAAAATACATAAGGAACTAACAAACAAAGCAGTTGTAAAATGTTAAAAAAATAAATTTTATAATAAACACGTAGGCCTAAGGAAACACAACACAAAGTAAATGTTATTAAAATAAACATTCTATGAACAAATTAGATGCTATTCGTTTCCTCAAGTAAAGTGTATCAATCATTAATATTAACGCAATGTTGTATCATAATAACGTGCATCTTAAATCCGGCCAGTGCCCCTGGGGCGAAGAGCATGCAGTGACGCAACGACCCGTCCAATAGCAGCGGCCGAGAACTTGACCCGTTGCGCGCGCGCAATCAACAACCGTTACATCACTTTATAAGCTACGTATCATCTGCTCGATCTCCATACGTCACTGCTCGCTCGTGCAAAATGATTAGGTTGTTTATCCTCGTGTGTGCGATGTGTAGAGTACGAGGTCAACTCGCTCCGTTGATCTTCGCGGCTCCGAGTGCGGTGTCGCACCAATCGCGTATCGACATCAGACACACCCCCGGTTTGATTCCAACGCGTTTAATATACAGCCCGATCGCTGTTCACAGTCTGGATCACCACATAATACCAGTGTTAAAAACTGAACGCGTATTCACTCCGGTGGCGTTCACGTTCTTCAATAACTTGCCGTTAGCAAGGGCACTTCAACATCCTATCTCTATTGATAAAGTCCAAGAGGAAGCTTTAGAACAAGAGAAGAAGGCTAACGGTGACACAGTAAATGATAGTGTTACTGAAGGGGAGTTGTTGACTATAGACCCCAATAATTATAAATCTAATAATGAAAAAATTGTGCCTGTCAACGACGCGGAAAATAATTCTGAAAAGACTGAAAACACAACGATATTATAATATTTTATTTAAGACTAGCTGCGCCCCACGGCTTCACCCGCGGAAGTGAAAAACGCGTTATAACGGGCGAGGGCAGCCGAGTGGTGCTCGAGCGATTTTTCGTTAATTACTCGGGTTCTACTGCTTGGATTTCGATGCAAAGTATACCACGACGTTCCACGAAACTAGAACTATCCAATATTGAAAATCAGATTTCAATCGGATTAGTAGTTTCTAATTGTATAAGGAACAGACAGAGAAACAGACAGACAGACATGAATTTTAAAAATTATATAATTTTGTTCTACTACTTATCCTAAGTCCCCTGGATCACTTTTTTTTAATTTACTTTCAAGTACAGACTTTTGTCCTCTTTTCTTTTATTATAAGTATAGATAGAAGATATAAGATCACTTTTTTTTAATTTACTTTCAAGTACAGACTTTTGTCCTCTTTTATTTTATTATAAGTACAGATAGAAGATATTTAAGATACCTATTTCCAAGTAAAAACTTACTACTTACTACCCACCCACCTGTTTTTATTAATAACTATCAATGAGACTGATCTTGTAATTAGAACTATTATTATAAATCTAATTGGAGTTAACTACTAAATGTACCAGTAATGTTCAATCTTTTTTCGTAAATAAATAACTATCTCTTAATATTCCTCATATTTTCAAACATATTACAAATTTACTGAGAATAGATGGAAAAGACTGGTATTAGAATAATTAAGTATGTAAGTTATAACTTTAAATTTTAAGCTAAGCTAAGTTAGTTTAGCTCGTATAGTCGACGTTGTTTTACGACATAATTTTCTGCAGACTGTAAACTATAGAACAACTGAGTCAGGTTTGCAAGTTATGCAAAACTACCGTAGCTATATTAGCTGTCGGTCTGCAACAGATTTGTTACTTTAGATAAAACAGTACAATTTTATTTCAAAAGGTTTTGTTTATATTTACAAGTTCTAATTTAATAACTGAATACCCTGTTTTTATGTGCAACATTAACCCACTATTTTTAGGGATTTCTGGAATTGAAAAAGCTTTTTGTCATGCAATAATAAATAAAAAGTGAAAAGACAGGAGTATGTTTCAATTTATTTAATTTAGAAATAGTACTATATTTATGCCTACTATATTTGACTAAACGAGGCATTGCAATAAAAAATGAAATGTCTCCTTATAGAATAATCAGTAGATGAAAGGGCGATCTCGTTTCGCGAACCGGTGCAAGTTACAGGTTGTCCAGGAAGCTGGTATTTACACGAGCAAGGTCGACCAGAGACTCCAACCAATTTCTAGGTATATCGCTCACCTTTGTTTCAACGAAATGTTAAGAAATAAAAGCAAATATTCACTTTCATACCTTCATTATTATACTGTTTACTTTTCTTTTAATCATACCTACTGGCTATGTTTTCCTGTTTGCCCGATCCCGTAAAAAAACCATTCATTCCAGATGTTCTGAGCTAACTTTTGGGCTTCTAGCTTCTGTTCTGTTCTACCATTGTCAAATGTCGGGTGGTCTATAATGGACGATGTAAATAAAAATAACGTACACGACTTGTTAGTAGATTTTATGGAGGTAACTTATGAAAATAATGTGATAAAAACTAAAGAAAAGACGATCGTAAGAGAAAAAAAAATCTGTTCAGTTTCTTAATTACAGTCGAACAGCAATTCAGACCAATTTCACGTGTTTAATGCTATCAAATTTCAAAAATTTGTACTATTCAATCGTTTCAAACAATAGCTATTCTGGAGGCAATAAAGATGACAGCGTATTTTATGGCAACTCCATGGAAGCATTTGTTGAAAACTCGCTAATTCTATGTTTGGCACTGTTATTTTTCAATTTCACTACATTCGTTATCGTTCACGGAAATAATTGTTAATATGCCACCGAAATTAAACAATTTACACGTAGATATTAAAACTAGCGTTCACAAGATTGAAAATTCACGTTCCACTGACGCGTTGCAAACAAAAGTCTAAGAAAAAATTACATTCTGTTACATTTTTGCTTAAAATTGATCGTGAAACTGACAAAGCATCAACAGCTAATCAATGTCAAGTTAATATAATTAAGATAAATTCTAGTATCTTTTGTGATAAAATGCTATTAACTCAAATAAAAGTTGCCCTTTCAATGTCAAAGATGCTTTCCGGTAACGCCCATCGAGAATTCTTTACCAAAGTATAAAAACGCATGCACAATGTGCAAGTGCATCAGTTGCGTTTGAGTGAACAAATCAACACAGACAAATTCACGATGATGAAGTTTGTGGTGTTGTCCTGTCTGGTGGCTATGGCTTCAGCGTCGGCGAGTTTGTTGGCGCCGTACCCGTACTCTCCGCTGGTGTACAGCGCGCCGCTGTATTCCCCGTACAACTACAACTACCGCGGGCCGCTGTCGCTGGCTCCCGGCCAGCCCGCCAACGTCCTGGGCGCCGACGGCAGGCCGCTCGACACCCTCGAGGTGAACCTCGACCGCTCCGCTCACTTCCTCTCGAAGGCTGCCGACAACGGGTTCCACATCTTGAAGAAGCGCTCCGCTCCCCTGATCGCTCCACTCATCACCAGCCGCCTCGCGCTCGCTCCCACGCCTCTGATCACGCCTGCAGTGCCGATCACTCGCGTCGCCCCGATAGCACACTACAGCTACGCGGCGCCCTACAAATATGCACCGCTCATCTCCTACTGGTGAACAACTTACGAATTGGAAAACTCGAATTTCGTGGTCAATAAACAATTGACCGAATAGCATTTGTTTTGTTTTAATAAAAACTATTCGGCCATTTTTTAATACTTTAAAACTACTTTTATTACATATCACTATAGCTAGGTAACTACCGATATCAAACATACGCCATACATATAATTTACTAGCTGCTCCCAGCGGTTTTACCCGCATAAGTCTTAATACCGGAGTACTCCAGATTTCCAGTTATCTGCATACCAAGTTTCATTGCAATCGGTTTAGTAGTTTTTGCGCGTTTGAAACATAGCATCCAAACAAACATCTGTATGCCATTATAATTTAGTGTCTCAAATGATACTAATGAAAAAAAAACTACTTCAATAAAGTGCAGTGTAAGGTTTCGTAGTCTCCACATATTGCAACCAAAGTATAGTCGTCAAATAAAATACACACTACATTATGTAATTTTCAATGGAATTTGTTTGAAATTTAACTTTATGCATTTACAAAATATATATTTTAAATTTGAAAAGATTGCTTAGTTGTGATATTTTTAATTTATTATATTTGCAACTAGCTGTGCCCGCGACTTCGTCCGCGTGTGCCGCTCTAGATCCTACATTTTCCAAAACCCACATTTCGTAAATATCTTGGAAGCAAGGAACTCGACTTACGCTTAATCGTGAGCGCCACTTAACACAACGATCAAGCGTTTTTCGAGTTTCGCGCTGTGTAAAATTCTCGAAACCATGTGACTAAACGTGCCACTCTCGAGCCAACGTTTGTAGAGATTCACGCTGCGTATAATATATCCTAGAAGTACGTGACTTAGTGCGGCGCTCTCTCGATCCTACATTTGCCGAAATTGACATTGTATGGATGTCTCGGAAGCACGTGACTTAGCGCGCCGCTTTCGATCCAGCGTTTGTCAAACCAAGTTATTTTGATTGTTATAAATTTACGAAGTTAACTTAATCAATTTAATTTCAACACAACGCAAAAAGTAAGTGGTGTAAAATAGTTATAGAAATTATCGTGTTTTAATATTACCATGTTTTGCCATCTGGTTTGCGTTAGTAAAGTAGATGTGTAATCTAAATACAACACGTTTAGTAGTTATGTCAGTCCTTTTAAAAACTGTTCATATCTTCTTTGCTGTCCAATAATTATAAATATTGTCCATTGACTATATTTTCGGCTACTTTTTGGCAAAATCTCGAATTTTATGGAAACAATCTTATTAATAAGTAATTTAGTATCGTTATACGCTAGTGCATATCTTAAAGATTTAAAACAAAATAGAATTATTTAGAAAAACTAAAAGTTATTGCAAATATTTGCAAACTTGGGAATTGTGATCGTTAGTTGTCCAATAACTGTCAGTTTAGCCTATATTATACTCTTGCAATGCTTCTTAGTATTATGCATCTTTGAGCTAAGCCGCGGACAGACATATTACATAACGGACACTACACGGTACTACAAAACCCTAAAAGCAATAATTCGTACCTACACGAAGTCTTATTATTGACCGACTTCAAAGTATTTATATTTATTTTTATGTTTGTTTACTGATTACTCGAAGATGCTTTGACCGATTGAGATGGTTATTTTTTTTAAATACTCCGTGGTGGTCCCTTCAAAATTTGGTGAGGATCTGATGAGGATCCTCGGAATGATGGACGAAATCGCATCCCAGAATGCAGTAAATGACTATTTTTTGGACTTCTATCAAATTACTTATAAGTAATTTGTTTATGGGCGACTGACTTAACAGATAGTACCTATAAAATAAAAAAGGGTTTGTAACAGTAACTCTCTCTGTTTATTTACACAGTATACACATTTATAAGGTATATTTTACAAGGTGGTGCTAATGATCTATTACTTTCCATGTGTAAGGAGGACATCAAAGTTTTACCAGAGACCGTAGTAGGGCGCAGCGTAGCCGAGGTGACCATAAGGAGCAACAGAGGCGAAACGAGAGTATCCCAAACTAGAGGCATAGGGAGCAGTATAGGCAACGCGTGCAGCAGGCACAGTTGCGACTACTGGAGCCACAATAGAGCGTTTCTTCAGCAGGTGACCGGCATACGCCTTCGATACGAAGTGGGCGGAGCGATCCAAGTTGACGTCCAAAGTGTCTAAGGGCCTGCCGTCAGCAGCCAACACGTTGGCGGGTTGTCCGGGAGCCAGCGAAAGAGGACCTCTGTAGTTGTGACCGTAAGGCGCTAACAGTGGGGCGCTGTAAACGTAGGGAGAGTATGGTGCAATCACTCCCACAGCCGCTGAAGCAGCCACCAAGCACGACAACACTAATAACTTCATCATCTTGATGTCTAAGTTGGAATACAACTGATGTCCTATCACAGGATCTATCGGCTTTTATACTGACTACCTGGTATGACAATTCAGCATACATGACCCTGAATAAGCGACATTTTAATTATGAAACAAAGTAATAATCTTATTTGTTGAGTTACTAGTAATAGAGTCAGTAAGTTTCTTTGTGTCGCCTGATGAATAATTAATTTTTTTGTACTGATTTAATCAGAAATCTAAGGCGACTACCCATACATCACTCTAACTGCTACAAAATCATTAAGCTATGAATTTCACAGTATCCATTGTAGTAATTATTTGTAAGTTTCAGGTAGGGTCAAAAATAAACTGAATATTTACCCGAAGCAAAGACTTTGGTATTTCTTTATTGAATTCTACGTAAAACTTAAACCGTGTTGCCGATCTACCATAGTGAATCGCTAACACACATCACAAGAATATACCAACCAAACTTCATATATCTAGGGCCAGTGGTATAAGCAGTTGTTTTATTAGTCAGAACATTGAATTTTAATAGATAAGGTCATGGGCACATTATTACAGCACAACAACGGCACAGCTACAGCACAGCGTCGCCTCGAATTGAAGCTCCGGGTAGCCGCCAGCGCACTTAGTACGAGCAGTCAGCGAGGTGCAAGCTCGCAGTCCACGCGCAAGCATCTAGGTGCATGCTTGCACCTACCACAAACACAATTTTTATATAGCATTTCAGATTAAACACACCTCGGACTTACCTACCCGTTTTTATAATGTCTCGGTTTATGAGCCGAGCTGGATGGTAGCAGTAAGCACGCAGTCAGCCCGCCGTCGGTTTTTCATGTTGATATTATTACATGTATTATTATAAGACACACGGTTTTAATGCTCTAAATCAAATGACAAGGTAATTGCTAGGTTGGAGCCGTGCCGTTGCTGTGCTGGGATAGTGTGACATGACCTAAATCGTAATATGTCTTGCAGACTCACGGCGTGAAGGCTCGGCGAAAATCTTCACGAGACATCTCGGCAGAAAATTGTTATCCACACTCTCATTTTTCTCACTTGTGATCCGGATTGAACGCCGATATTCAAACTACAACAGGTTTAGCCGTATGTACTATTACTTATTGTATCTTTGTCTATGTAACTAAAATTAAGTAAAAAAAATAAAAAAGACAGATGCAAAGTAGTTAAGGTAAATTCTCCGCAACACAATAGAGATATGATTTTTTTTGTCGTTATGAGCTCTGAGACAAAACTCGAGACTCGAGAAGGCGAGAAACTACTCACATTCACGCTTCTTGGGTGTTCTAAGGGGTTCTCGGCGTAAGTCTGTAGGGGCTTAACGGGCCAAATCTAATTGAAAAACTTCTCATTTTTTAATCTAGTATAATCTTGTGAATTGTAGAGTCACTAAAAGAAGGTTGAAAGGCTTTCTTTATAATATGCTGACACTATTTGCAAGAAAAAAGGTTAAATAAAAAAATATGCACGAATAAATTAAAATAAAATAAATAAATATATATTGCACAACTTCCATATACCAGAGCCATGACACATCGTCGTCTTAGTAGCTCTTAGTGGTACTATTTCTAAACCTATTGATTATTTTAGATTTCTCTTTAAAAAAAATCAAGTTACTGGCCGGGGCCAAATCACTCACGGAGACTGCATGCTGTAAGTTCACGAGTAATGAGGTTGTATATGTAGCGTAGTTAGGTTACATACGGCACAGAATGATAACAAATCAACGTTAATATGGTTAAAACTTTATTTGCAAGATTGTCTAATAAATTCAACTTTTTCCAATTCGTCAGTTGTTCACCAGTAGGAGATGAGCGGTGCATATTTGTAGGGCGCCGCGTAGCTGTAGTGTGCGATCGGGGCGACGCGAGTGATCGGCACTGCAGGCGTGATCAGAGGCGTGGGAGCGAGCGCGAGGCGGCTGGTGATGAGTGGAGCGATCAGGGGAGCGGAGCGCTTCTTCAAGATGTGGAACCCGTTGTCGGCAGCCTTCGAGAGGAAGTGAGCGGAGCGGTCGAGGTTCACCTCGAGGGTGTCGAGCGGCCTGCCGTCGGCGCCCAGGACGTTGGCGGGCTGGCCGGGAGCCAGCGACAGCGGCCCGCGGTAGTTGTAGTTGTACGGGGAATACAGCGGCGCGCTGTACACCAGCGGAGAGTACGGGTACGGCGCCAACAAACCCGCCGACGCTGAAGCCATAGCCACCAGACAGGACAACACCACAAACTTCATCATCGTGAATTTGTCTGTGTTGATTTGTTCACTCAAACGCAACTGATGCACTTGCACATTATGCATGCGTTTTTATACAGTGCATCTTTGTTTACTAATAAGCTTATTACCTAAAAAGGTTATGTGTTGACATTGAAAGGGCAACTTTTCATACCCGAGTAGGTACTTTGTATATATCAACTTTTATAATTTATTTTTAATGTGAAAATATTGGAGTTTGGTGTATTTAATTTGCTAAGTATTTTAAATACTTTAATATGTGGTCTGTTTGAGTATAACTTTTACAGCGTGAAATTCTTGCTACGAGAGAACAATTTCAATCACATATAACGTATTTACAGTTTTTATATTTGGAGTAACTATAGATACTCATTTAAAACTATATGTAATAGGGGTTAAAGTATGAAATTGCCGTTTTATTGCAATAGGTTCTTTGAATTGACATAGAATCTTCATGGTTTGAGGTTTTCGAATGAAACTTTTTTCAAATGGTTTCTGTGATGTTCTTTTTTTAAAAAATGTGAAACATTTGAATATCGACTTTCAATTGTTTTTGTTATTCAATTTAGACAAGAAAAATGGATACTGCGAAAATTCGAGTGATTTTTGAATACGAGTTCCGACGCGGAACTAACGCGGCAGAAACAGCCCGCAATATCAATGCTGCGTTTGGAGAGGGGTCTACTAATGAACGCACCGTGCGATTTTGGTTTAAACGCTTTCGTGATGGAAATTTCGACTTAAAGAACGAGCCACGAGGAAGACCGCCCACACAGGTGAATAACGATGAATTAAGAGAGGTAGTGGAAGCCGATCCTAGTCAAACTACCCAGGAATTAGCTGCATGGTTTAAACCATGCAGCGTTAACGTTAACGTTACCTTACCCACTTTATTGACTCACTTGCGTCAAACCAATAAAATAAAAAAATACGAAAAATAAGTGCCTCATGATTTGACTGATCTGCAGAAAGAAACGCGTGTTGAAACTTGTGTTGCCTTGTTGAACCGGTACAGAAATGAAGGAATATTGGATCGAATTGTAACATGTGATGAAAAGTGGATTCTTTATGATAACCGGAAAAGAAAAATGCAATGGCTGACCCCAGGTCAAATGCCACAACAGTGTCCTAAAGCAAAACTTACCAATAAAAAGGTAATGGTAACTGTTTGGTGGTCTCAGCATGGTGTTATTCACTATAGTTTTCTTCGATCTGGTCAAGCAATTACGGCAGATGTCTATTGTGCCGAACTCCGAACCATGTTGACAAAACTAGCAGTAAAACAGCCCCGACTCATGAATCGATCTTCACCATTATTGCTCCACGACAACGCGAGACCTCACACAGCACGAGAAACCATTTTGACCCTTCAGGAACTGCACTTAGAAACCATTCGTCATCCTCCGTATTCACCAGACCTTGCTCCAACGGACTACCATTTTTTTCGTGATTTGGACAATTATCTACGTGACAAGAAGTTTTCTTCCCAGGAGGCAGTACAAAATGCTTTCACACAGTTTGTGCAGTCTAGATCGTCGGAGTTCTATCGCAAAGGCATTAATAACCTTCCTATTAGATGGCAGCAATGTATAGATAATAATGGCAACTATTTTGATTAAATAAATTTGTTAAAAATTTAAAAAATAAACAATTAATATTTTCGGTACAAATCGGCAATTTCATACTTTAACCCCTAATATATTTTGATACGTATTTGTTACTTTTACCTACTACTGTTTATTTTATTAGATAAATTGTAATGGTAAAGTACAAAAGCAATGCTAAAAGCACGATGTATGAATTTATGACCTAAAAATCAAACGCCACGAACAATCCAAAACAATGAATGAATTAAGAACTAGCAAAAATCGGTGTCTACCTATATTAAAATATATTATTCTCCCCTGTAGTAGATATACTAGATTTATTATTATAGATAAGATTTTATCTCGAATTGAATTGGAAGTATTAGAAATCGGTATACCTAGTATGAACCATTCACACCTTGTCGATTGCAAAGCCATTATCTTAAAACCGCATGCAGTAAAAGAGCAATCGTTTGAAAGGCTGATATTTTTTACAGGCTTACCGGCCTGTCAGATTTTTGGGCATGTATCATCGACTTATGTTATTATAAGCCACTGGCTTGATCTCTATGGCTTCAAAATAGTGACCGGCAATCAGCAAAGTGTCAATGGATCATTATGTAAGAAAACTCTTAAAAATGGGTGTGGTATGAATGTATTTTATAATTATTAAATTTCTTTGCTATGTCACCAAAACCTTGTCCTAGCATAACCAGACGGTTTTCCTATTATTTCTACAAATTAGACAGAATATGCGGTGCAATAAAACTAAACCTATGAAAAGATTGGGAAAGGTGCCTGCTATACAAACTCAAACTACAATTTACTGAGATCCTCTTTTGAGCAGCATATAATACAATGCAATTTACATCAGACTGATAAAAAATAACCTAAAGAAAGAAACCTAAAGCATCAAAGCAACCGAACTGAATATTTCAAGGTTTAAAGGAAAGTAAAAAGAAAGCAAAAAATTATGGGTAACTCTCTTTATAAACTAAAGTAGGTAGGTATATCGTTTTTACACACTAATTTTATGTACATTGTTTACCAAAGGCGACCAGCGGCCGGCCATCCTAGGTGACCTGCACCCCATGCTCCAACAGCTACTCCGGGCACACCGAGAGGTGCCGCATGGACGGCGGCAGCGGGCCAGGCAGCGGCCACAGGGGTGACTAATCTAGCTGGGTAGTCGACACGGGCAGCGTGAGACCAAGCCGCGCCCCATAGGGGAGCAGATCGCTTGCCAATGTAGTGTCCGCCAGCGTGATCCACAGCTCTCGCGGTATAATGAGCGGCACGGTCCAGGTTCACACTCAGAGTATCGAGAGGCCTTCCGTCGTGAGCCAAAATGTTAGCGGGTTGTCCGGGAGCGAGGGACAGAGGTCCTCTGTAGTTGTATGCGGCAAGAGCGGGAGCGGCAGCTACGGCTGGAGCGTGCACCGCCAAAGGAGCAGCGAGAGGAGCGGCCAACGGGCCAGCAAGGGCACCCCACGGAGCTGCCAAGGCACCATTCCAACCCAAACCCCAGGGAGCAAGCCCGCTAGGTTTCGCTGCCGCAAGGGCCAGCATGCAGGACAACACCACCAGCTTGAACATTGTGGTCTGTGTTGTTTTTTGATCGAGGAACGACTGTTGCACTTGCAGTATTAGCTTTAGCTTATATACAGATCAATTTCGTAGGCGAACCTATTCCTGATACCTTTGTGACGTCATCTAAATATGCAATAGGGCGTTGGTTACACTAAGAAAGAACTGTACTACGGGACGGGGGGCGCTGCGGTGGACTGGTCTGCAGTAACAAAATGACCAAATTAAACTCTATAGATTATGAGGTAAATGTTAGAATTGATACTTATTCCCTTGTTCGCCTTGAACATTATGATAAAGGGCCGTTCACTTTAGTAGACACCGGGATAAATGTTTACAATAGAATAACCAACATTTCTCCGGCAATCGTATACCTAGTTATAATTAGGTACTAAAAAATTCTTTATGAGCAAATTAGATAAAGATAGTTAAGAATGTTATAAAATCAAACTTTAAGACTGATCATATTTTTAAATTTTTAACCCTATTATTTTTCTTCCCCGGACCGTTAACGAACATCTGGCGCATTTTACCAATTAAAGTTGAATGTACGAAAAAGTCTAAATTAATGGGCTTTTCTTTCAAATTGGGTCAATATACCCATTAGATATGACAATTACCGTTAATAACAAAAACGCGACTGGAAATATAATTATAAAAACGTCTTATCGATTTTATAAATGTCCTGAAAAGAAAACAATAATTAAGACATAGGATTCGGCTTTTCCATAAAATCATATACCTACCTACCTACCTACTAAAAATAAATTTAGAAACATTACCACCTTCCATATTAGATTGTTCAGAGCTAAAATTAAATGAAACAAACTTTCAATTTTCTTGGGTAGGATATAAAATTTTCTTTTCAAATGTAGCTATATTATTATATTATTAAAAAAACATTATATATAGACTTAGACTATAGACTAGATTGACTAGACAACGGATATACTACTTATATTTATTTTTCTTTTGTAAATACATACATATTATACATAGATATACACTCAGACTAGATACAAATATTTATTTTTAAACATAAATATTTGCACCCAGTGGGAATCGAACCCGCAACCTTCTGCATTGCAGCCAAGCGTTCGCCCGACGCGCCACAGAGGTCGTAATAGATAGGTATCATGTTCTATAATTTATATACCATAGACACTAAATAAATACCTAATTCCAATTTACCTATAAAAAAGAACCTTAACCTTGAAAAAAGTATTATATGTAGTACTTATATCCGTTGTCTAGTACCCATAGTACAAGTCTAGTGCTTGGTTTGGGGCTAGATTGCGCTGTGTGTAATGTCGTGCAATACTTATACTCGTGCAATACTTATACCTACATATTGTTTCATCATAATACTAGCTGTTACCCGCGACGTCGTCTGCGTAGAAACAGTTCATAGCCGACTTTTTTGTTGATTACCCGGGTTCAACTAATTGGATTTCGATGTAAAGTATACCACGACGTTGATCAAACATAGAACTATCCAATATTGAAAACTAGATTAGTAGTTTTTATTTGTATAAGGAACAAACAGACAGACAGACATGAATTTTAAAAAATATATTATTTTGTTCTACTACTTTCCCTAAGTACCATAGACAACTTTTTTTTTTTATTTACTTCTAAGTACATACTTATAGTCCTCTCTTCCTTTATTATAAGTATAGAAGAAGATAGATAGAATTTGACTAACATTTACTGGCTTACTAAAATATTATTTACACATGACTAAGTTTTGTGACGTTTGTCTTTGTCTGTCAACTTTGAAACTTCATGTGACAGTAAAAGACAAACGATGCATAGTTATGCAGCGCATGCATTAGCGTTTGTAAGTGAGGGGGATAGTCTATGTATTTTGTTGCCTATGTTTGTACGAAACAAGCACCTTCTGCCACGACGCTCTGCCCTCCGATTGTGATTATAAATGGCTCGCTGAGTAGTCATATTACGTAAATTTGACGTAAATACTAATATTATAACGTAGACGTATGTCGAAAAGACGTTTCGACACGATTTACGTACCTATTCCATTCATACACACTGCATGAACTTGAATACGACTAGAGTCTGTTGAAAATGAACCTGTCTTGTGACGTATAGGCCATATGTACTGTACCAATATGTACAATATGTATATAGGTAAGTTACGTAGGTTTATACGTCATGCATATGTCTATATATTATAATCTTCTTAGTAACATGCATATTGTACTAGCTTTCATATAGCGCCATCTAGCTCCAAACTGTATAAAGTCTAAATTATGAGTCTCGTCCATTGTTACGGTCTTTGTGGCGCGGCGGGCGAATGCCCGACTTCAATGCAGAAGGTTGCGGGTTCGATTCCCGCCGGTTGCAAATATTTACGTTAAAAAAAAAAGTATGTGGTCTGGGTGTATTTCTATATGTATAATATGTAGGTATGTATTTAATAAAGAAAAATACATATAAGTAGTACGAGTATATCCGTTGTCTAGTCACCGTTACACAAGCTTAGCAGCTAACTATGGGGATAAATGGCGCTGTTTGTTGGTGACAGAATTTAGTTGTACGGAAAATAATGTATATAGCGAGCTTTATCACGTCCGTGTCATGGAACTTGCTTGAATGGCTATTATTTTTTCTACAAATATCTATTTTCGCGCCCACTACGAAAGTTAATACATCATTATACTTTGTACAATACGTTGTATTAGAGTTAATTAGAGAGACGCTTAATCTTATACATAAAAATGAATCCCTATTTCGCGTGGTCACGACATCACACCTTAACAGCTGGACCGATTTCGATAAAAAATGTGTTGTATTTGTTATAATCAGGAGAAGGATCTTATGCCAGAAATGTTCAAATTTTGTATAAAGACTTACGCGGGTGAAACCGCGGGACGCAGATAATTACTTATACTTAGAACATGTATCCATCTCCTTTAAATACACCTAAAGATGATGAACAAAATACTTAATACCCTTAATACTTATCTATGTATTAGGTTACTAAATACATACTTAGTTAAATACCGATTAATCGTTTACCGTAAACTTGCAATAAAATTGCTTTAATTTGATTTGTCAATTTACCTATTTTAATACCAATCAGATAATTAATTCTAAGTTATCACTGGAAATCAACTACGTATAAGTAGACTTACCAGTGGCCCGATTCTGTAAAAAATGCGACAAGCAGGCGGGATGCAGGAGAAATGAGAATTGCATAAGTCGATTTGTTGCATAAGTAAAAATAAAAGCTATTCCATAACTTCTTTAATACTGATAGGCTGAGGGACAAGAGGAGCTATTTAAATAATTAAGTGGCCCTTAAATTTGAACGCTACTTAAATAATTAAGTAGTACTTAATTAAGTAAAATAACATTTACATAATACGAAATAACGTACATCTCCTGCACGTCGCCTGCATTCCGCATGCTTTATTGTCCTTACCGAATCAGGGCCCTGGTTGATTTCTAATGAAAATATAATTACTAGTCTATTATACAATCATATACTATAATCATAGTAGTATATAGTAGATCATGCAATCATAGTAGACGGCCACAATGGCGCGGCGGGCGAAGCCCGGACGGCAACGCAGAAGGTTGCGGGTTCGATTCCCGCTGGGAACAAATATCTCTGCCAACCGTAAATGTTTGTTTCTCGTTCTGGGTGTATTCTATGTATTGAATGTACATAATAATGTGTTTACAAAAAAAAGTAGTGTATCCGTTGTCTAGTACCCATAGTACAAGCCTAGTGCTTAGTTTGGGGGCTAGATAGCGCTGTTTGTAATGTCGTTCAATATTTATTTATTTTTATATCAGAGTAATTTTATTTTCAACTAGCAACTCGCTCCAACTCATTAAGAAAGTAGGTAGTGGGGACGACAAGGTGGGGACGACCGGGAATAAATCGAGTTTTTGTATACGCTAACTGATCAGGCGCACTTTGAATCGCCATCTGACATATCAATCAATCCTAATCGCATAAATCTAGTCACATCAGATGTACATACCTGCCTATAGGTATTCCGCAATGCGCATATTACAACAATTTAAATGTTGCTTTCGTCTGTGAACTTTAATCAACAGAAACGATGTCATTGACCTGACCGCTACCCTTTCACCATAACTTTATACTGTAGAGATGCTAATTTATTGATAACTCTTATCGTTGAATCTCTAGATAACTGCTACGGCGTAAGTTCTACGCATTTCACGAATCCTGTGAGTCCTAGTTTAGGTAAATTTCCTACACACTTGGAACTTTGTAGTAGATACCTAGTAGAAATGAGACAGAGATAAACATTAATTTATCGATTAACCTATATCCCTTAACCCATTGAATGTACAGGCGAACGTAGTAAACGACGAATGTAGTAAACGAAACTGAAATCAATAGAAATCAAAAGTTTTGAAATAATAATGATAATACTCGTAGGTACCGTTTGTTATAAATAACAGGAACAAATATCTACCAAAACCAGACGGAGACTATTTCTAAGGTTATATTTGACTGAACACCTTAAGCCGGTACTTATTTATGGTGAAATTAGACAACTCAAAGACAATCAATTTAAAAACAGACTCAATTTAAAAACTCAAAGTATGATATTTTGGTGGTGTATCAGGATGGCGTGACACTGAACA
Organism: Idaea dimidiata; assembly: GCA_949358125.1. NCBI lineage: Eukaryota > Metazoa > Arthropoda > Insecta > Lepidoptera > Geometridae > Idaea > Idaea dimidiata. Next base: position 7,570,633 of record OX442334.1, read on the forward strand.
AATTCAATATCCTTTCGATATAAATTAAAGTTACGCAACATGATTGGTCTATAACGTAGTTAGATCAGGCACGTGCAACTGTCACACAATTTTCACAATTTTTCACAGAGCAACATAATTTAATATACGATCGAGTAACTGTCTGTGCTTTCTACACTCTCTCGGCTCATGGAAAATTTTAACCTATAAAATAGACATGCTCTTATTACATTACACAGTGTGACACTTTAAAAGTGGTATGGTCTAGTGGTAGATTCCTTGACTTTAGTCCCGAAGGTAATACGTCCGAATCCCGAGCAACCATGTACCAGAATGTCCTTTTCCTTACAAAAACTCACGTATCCTATTAAAACATCGGTTTTGCGGTGAAAAGAATACCGTAAGGAAACCTATGTTTTAGTTCGTGTATTTGGAATGATTAATTTAATCTTGCCCTGTCCATTTGTTCCTATCGACTCCGTATTTGCAGATAGTAGGCATCATTTTCTTGTGCTTCATATCTCCCACTGTAGGGCAAAAGACGCCACACGAGGCTACTCTGGGATTATCAATTTTTTCATGTCTTCGGACCGTGGTGAGTCCTAGAACATTATATCGGTTTTCTCACGATGTTTTTTATAATCGTAAGAGCGATGTTATCAAATGAGATTAGTAATGAACATCATACGAGTATAGATAAACAGTTTAACTTGATTAAACTTTTAGTTGAATTGACTCGCGAATATACGAATGAATGTTTGTAGTCCAGCAAACTTAATTATAAGTCTGACGTGACAAACTAGGTTAACATTATGGCTTGTACAAGAATTTTATGGTGATTTCGCAATTATAGTTATTATTGTTAACTTCATGGGGGAACCTATTTTACGGTGACCTTTATGTATATATTATAATTCACGGCTTAGTTAGTTCCAGATGTACCCCTTTTTTTCTCGGGACATGGCTGACTAGGCTGGGAGGTTGGTATAGGTGCTGATCCAGCCTACTTCATGTAATAAGGTCCCAGGCACTATACAGCGACATAAAATAGTATAAATTAAAAGGTTACTTGGGCTGTATTAATTATCTAAAATTACTAACTAAATGACAAAGGCCAATTGCACAAATCGAGAATTGAATTGAAGTGCTTTTTTTTCTTCGAGTGGTCGCCTGTCCGTCCGTCAAACTGATTGTTGGGCTACATAACTCGTACGGTTAACTTTTAATGACGTCATTTTTTTCTATTTACAAAACCTGTAGTAGGTACCAACTTAATTATATTTGTAACTAAATCAATCAACTTCCTGATATAAAAATAATACAGAAACCATGTCACGTTGCTTGTTTATTAAATATCAATAAGTAGTTGCAACATACTTAGTGACGACAAAAAAATACTTCCTTGTTGCTAAATAAAACGGTTGGTTACTGGCAATGGGTATAATATGTAGACTCATAAGTATCTCTCAAATCAACATATTAAATTCATTAATTATTGTACTAGATGACCATAGTGACTCGTCGGGCGAACCCCTGGCTAATGTTTGCGGGTTGCGGGACCCAAAGAAGGTTGCAGATTCGATTCCCGCTGGGGAGATGCTTAAATTAAATAATTGCGTCTAGTCGGGCTGTCTCTCCATGTATATATAAATAAGTATAAAGAAAAATAAATATAGATATTATATTCGATATCTTGTCACCATAATACAAGCTTAGTATTACCATGGCGCTAGATGACGGTGTCTAATGTTTACAATATTAATTATTTAGATAATTGCGTCAGATTAAAGTGCATTTAGGAAAAATCTAACTCAAACTTAAATTCCAACTATCATGTACTTTATGATGTTTCAGGACATTTAAATAGATGGCATACAGTGAAATTCTGTGAAGCAAAGTATATCTTTCCCTTAATTTAACCACCTAAAAGTCTTTAAAAATCTCTCTATAGATGGTAAAAATTGCACTACGACAAAACTAAAACTCATACATAAGCAAGTGTATTACTGGATCGTTTAATTACCTACTATTAAAATATATATAATGCATTGTTATTAATGCCCAGAATATATCGTTAGCGATTCAACGAGGTAATCCCGCCAGTGTGATGGGCACTTTTGGACTCAAAGGTCATTCACCTTAGATTATTTATATCGTTAATTATCTTTGTAGTATTTATTTCTTGTGTAAGTATTTAGTCTTTCTTAATAAACTTTATAATGCATTGTTCTTCTATTCATATATCCACATAGACGGTTATTTCCATGTTATGTTATGTATGTTTAAGACGTATTATAGTGTTTCGGTATCTTACCTAACTACGCATGGATCCTTTCAATCGGGTCTAAATAATGCGTAGGTAGAGGACTCTTTTTGTCTAAACTTCAGAACATGTGGCGTAAGCTTTTGTAAAATCAGAAGTAAACAATATTATAAACAATGTACGTCTTATCATACAAAAGCTTATGTAAGTAGGTACAGAACTAGAGACCTACATCGGACAATTCAAATTAGACCGTAGTTACCCGTTGAAGTCTACCGTCACTTACTGAGTACCTAGTTAGGATAAAGAGAGTTAACATTGGTGAAATAGAGATTGCTTCTGTAGCTTACGCTAAAAAGTTTGTTCTAGAAATATTTAACGAAAAATGTAAGTATATCTAAAAACCGATACTTGACTTTTCTACTCATACGTGGTGCATATGCGTGCTAAACAGCGCCCGTACGCGAGTGAGCACATTACAACCACATCGTTCTTTTTTACCATTTCATGAAGAAGAAAAAAACGTTATTTAAACAAAATATGCGTTTGAATTTACTATATTTTTATTGTGTTCATTTGATTTAGAAATATTTTTAAGAAAAATTCATCTTCAAAAATTCACTTGCGGCGAGATTTGAACTCGCGTCCCTGGATCAATATTCCAGTGCCTTTTTCTTTAAAAATATTTCTAGTAAATATGCCTTGAGCAATAAAACAAATTTACGAAATATTCATTTGATTTGTTATTATTTGGTTAAGTCCTCTTCTTACCAAATAAATAAATAGACGAAGAGGTTTGTTCATGCAAAAACTACTAAACTGACTGCTATAAAACATAGGAGGCAGATAGCTGGAAATCTATATTAACACACAAGCACCTTTTTATTTTGACATTCCCACGGGATCGGGACTTATGCAAGTGTAATCCCGGGTTACAGCTAGTTAAAAATATAATTCGACTTGAGATCAACCGAATTTGCAAAGCTAAAAGATCCGGATTACTCTTTCAAAAAATCGCGTATTTATTTAATAATCTTGGAGGTATCTAGTTAATGTTAGATTACAAATGTAGGCGCTTACTTCCCTACCTTTAGGTGTAGCTTGCCTTGATCTAGTAAAACCAGCTTCTAAGCCCGCGACACTTATAAAAATGTCATTAGTGAAGCATGATACCTAATCATAAGAACAAAAAAGATGATAAAAAAGGTCGGAGATATCTATAGCCATAAAAGGATTTGTCCTGACTGACTGACTGACGGATCAATTAATCATTGACTGGTGGATCACGCGACCACGACCAGAGGGCTGAAATTTGGAAAGTGTGATCTTTCTATACAAACTCTTTATTATCGGCTGCCTACATCATATATGATATAGGCATCCGATATAAAAGTAGTGTAGAAAGCAATGAGTCTATTAAAGTTATATTCATTCACATAATTTAAAGAAGAAATAGACGAAACTATTGTTATCTCTTTCTAAAACATAAGACTCAATGCTACTTGCATGACGTAAGAAAGAGATGTCATAATAATATTATTATGGGAGTCTTGGCGGGAACTCGTTGAGGAGATGTGGTGCTAAATTTTCATTTTTGTGAAACCTAGTTCATATGCGTGCAAATTGTTTAATTTCGGGGGCATATTAATCAATTTAGTTTCGTGAAGGTGTACAAGTGGAATGAAAGTGAAAATCGGTGCAAAACATTAACTTAGTGTTGTCTCCAAGGCTCCGTGAAGATTATTTGTAAATGGCCGCCGTGTTTACAAATGATTCCCTAGACTTGACTTTAACTATGACGACTTGACTGTTTCGATGCAAATAACTTGCATAATATATTAGAATACTTGACACTGGCTAATTTCCTAATGGCCATAATCGGTTCACAACCGATAAGAAATAAATATTATTATGACATCTCATAGCGGTTATGAGAGAATGATAAAACGTCAAAGTCAAAAACTTCGTTGAGTTTTTGGAAAAAAAAACTTTTTCAGAAAATAAACTAAAATAAATAAATACAGCTTTACTTACGTATGAAATGAAATATTTTTGCCAGTTTTTGGAGTATAATTCGTGCATCGCCTAAATACGCACGAAGGCATTGTTGTCTGTGAGTAATGTTGTGAAAGTGCGGCGGGTACAAGCGGGTGATCGTGACGTGAGCTGGGATGGAACTAAGACTTCTCTGGCTAGATAGCTTGCATTTGTGTAGCCAAGAAATTTGCCCTATTACGTATCTAGAAGTTTTTACATATCTCTGGTAGAAAGAGAGTATTTCGAAATTTAAGAGTATTTTGAAATTACTAAATCAGGATTTACGCGGATAATACCGCGGGACACGGCAATTATTATGTTTAGTAGCATTTGTGAATATATTTTAGTTAATTTTGGCCTTTACATCTATCTTATTAAGACTACTTAAGCAGATTTGATTTATGTTTCTATAGAGCTTAGAAAATCGGTTGAACTTATAGTTAAACTTTGTGGAATAGTTGTTTTTGAGTAGAGTAGGTTGGCCTAGCACCTATTCCATCCTCCCAGCCTAGTTGGCCGGCCATGCCTTAGGTTAAGACTTAGTCAATCGGTTCTGTAGTTTTTACGTGATTGAGTAACAAAGACACGCATACGTACATACAAACTTTCGCGTTTATAATATTAGTAAGATATTAAAATAGGTATCAAATATTTATAAAAATACTTAAAAATATATTACAGTTATTTTAAGTTTATTATAGAGAGAAATGTTATCTAGTTCTTTTCTCTGTTCATGGCAGTCTAGGCTGGGAAAGTTGAAGTTATAACTGTATATTTTCCCAATTAGCCCTACTAATGGCCTTTGTGGGTGATTTAATCCGTGGGTTTCCCCACCATGTTCTCCTTCACAGTAAGAGCGATGTTAATAGCGCACATATTTTTTCTTTAAGAAAAGACATTGCTACGAGGCCAGGATTCGAAGCCAATACCCTTAAATTGAAAGTCGGAGTATCTACCACTAGACATACACCGCTCTTGAGGGAGGTATATGTGCTGGGTTACTCCCTCAAAATACCAATAACTAATTTATAAATAAAATTAAATACTCCATACAGACCGCCGGAAAGAGCAAGGATTGAAATTTGCTTGCGCTATAAAAATCATCTAAAAAAGGATGAAAAGGCGAGTATTATTTATATCGTATTAATATTAAGTTATATCACCTTGCATTAATAAATAACCTTACTTATTTATTGCTGTTACTTTCCATTACCTATATTACTATGTAAACTTAAACAGTCGTACCAGTCTAAATTTAAACAATGTTACACAAATAACCCTCCTGCGTCCCGCATTCAGCTAACACGATTGCCGATTGCATTCAACCCACACACTGTATACAATCGGTATAAGGCACCATTATGTGGAATAATTCATGAATGAACATAAGTGTGAGATGATGACGTCGGCAGCACGTCACGCTCACGTCTACCTTGCCCACTCTACTGTGAGACCTGCTTCCTTTTAGGAAACCGTTTGATTGCCGCTTGTTACACCGTATCGTAATCTTCTAAATGAGAATTATTACGATTTCTATTTGATGACCTCTGTGGCGCGTCGTCGTAAATATTTACGCTTAAAAATAAATATAAATAGTATATCCGTTGTCTAGTCACCGTAACACAAGCTTAGCAGCTTACCGCGGGGCTTGATGACGCTGTGTATTGGTCACAGAATTTATTTATTTATTCTATTATATATGCAAGACCTGCCATATTTTTTTTTTAACTAACCCATACTGTCCCACTGCTGAGCAAAGGTCTCCCCATCTCCCTCCATTATTCGCGGTTTTGGGCTACCTCCGGTCAGTCTGGCTAAAAAATATGTTGAATTAAACTACACCCGATTGACATTATACTCGTAAGGTATTTGATGCTTAGATTTTTATTCCACTATCCAACTAACATTGTAAATGAGAAAGTTTGAATGCTTTGTTTGTGTCCTAATCCCGCAAAAACTTGCGTGATTGTGGAAAACTTGCTAAAAAAATGAACAATCTTCCAAAAAAACAAACATCCAATGTTTTGCATTTATAGTATTAGAATTAGATGATGAAACGAATTACATAGATTGATAGATTTATCACACAACAAATAAAGAACAATAAAGTTAATAGTAGTTTATGCACCGAGGTACTAAAGTCCTGTCTTGTATAGCGGGCGTCATATTGAATCCAAAGCGTACGAAGGACTCTAGAGGGTTAACTCCCGAGCGCAGCGAGGGTGTTAAAAACTTAACTCCTGAGCGAAGCGAAGGAGTTATGCACCTAGAGTCCTGAGTGAAGCATGGGATTCAAGCGCCCAAGATAAAGACAGACTTTAGTACCGAGGTGAATACTCTACTTTACACATCTACTGCGAGACAATAAAAGGGCTACAAAAATAAGTATTTAACTAACAACAAAAAAATAGAATAATGCAACGTATATGAAATATATTGACAGCTTTATATTAATTAAATTTAACAATGTTACATCAAAATGACGATACCACACATCGGCCTTAGCTGATGAAAAAAAAAAGTTGGGGCTTTATACTAACCAAAACTTTTTGCTTTACCCTTCCGTCCATGAAAATAGAAAAAATTTGCCCAGTTTTTATTTTTTTTATTTTTATGTCTAGGTGGCCAGTTCGAAATGGCCGTATGCTACCAGAACCTTAGTTCCAAATTTAAATTACTTTATGCCCTAGGTGCATAATGTGCACTTTATGCACCTAGGGAATAAAGAGTCGCTTTACGTTGACCTTTTTGGTCAAATAAAGTAACTTTGTAGAGCAGTAGGTGTGTAAAAGACATTTTTTTTCCTTATGTCTAAACAACTTTAGTTTTTATGATTATGTTTATTTTTAATGGGATGTTCTTGTTATAATTTTTATTTGATTGTTTATTTATTTGATATGTAATATGGACTTAGAATCCGTAATAAATGATTTATTATTATTATTATTTAACGTGGCAATATGAGTAGCCTTATTGCTTATAGCAATCATTTTCAAGCAACCTTTGGATGGACAAGAAGTGAAGGATGATGAAATAAGATATATAGTAGTGTGACTTAAACCTACCCAATGTTATGATTCGGTGTAATAGTCACTCTGTATTGTCGTCATACAAACGCGAGTTGTTCCACTCTATAAATGAAATGTTACCTTACTAGACATTTACTTATCAGATCGCTCCTTTACAGTCCCGACTATTGTTTTCATACTGGCTAGCCTATTCATTTTATATCAGTTTTTCTAGTAGACATAATCACGAATATAGCTTATCTGTCTGGAACATAATATCTGAATGAACTACAGAAGTGTGTTGTTCTAGATTATAACGATCCTTCACGCCTGAAGAATTGTTCGGTCTGACTGCACCAAGAACCATCAAATCCATCATTAACTTCAGGAGTTTTTAACCCGCTACCAATCAACATCGTGGAAAATTCGATTTACATCAATTCATAAGAACGCTGTGAGATTTGTAAAAACCATTTTTAGAACTAAGGTTTCGACAACTACTTCTCAAACGAACTGCTTCCATGGTCGTATGTTTAATAGTGGAATTTGCATAAGGAATGTAGGTATTCGCAGCGTAGCTAAAGCTGACAAGCGGCCAGGCTAATAATAAAAAATAACTTTTTAAAAAACTTTTTATTACGTGTTCGCTTCGGTCAAACAAACTTTCAAAGCCCTTGAGTTTACAAAACTCCGAGTATCGGACACGTAACTACCACTAAATACACTAAAACACACAAAAATAGACTTGACCATAGTTAAACAATACCCATCCTAAATTACATAAAAGGTATTACATAAAGCAATACTGGTTTCATGCTGAAACTTATAGAATAGATACCAGTTATATTCAGTGACATAACCCGAATAAATCCCCTAGCCGTAGGCGTAGCAGTATGTTATATTATTTCAGAGGCTATAGTACCTATCAACTATACAGCAGGAGTTAAATAAACTGCTCTGTTCAAAAACGTTCCTGTCCACTAAAGAACCTTTGTAATTTTGACCTTTTTTTTCGTGCCGTTTTTGAAACTGCCTGGCTGTAAGCTGGTGAGCTTTCTTTTTTAATCCTCCTATTTACGTATCAAGTTTCATCCTAAACAGGCAAGTCGTTCTTGAATCATTGAACGTTGCAGTAACTGTCCTAAGTGTGCCACAAATGTATTATAGATTTACGGTTAGACTTCGAGTAGATATTCAAGATTTAGATTAGTTCAACTTTTAGTTTTAAGTTGCAACCTTTAATCAACAATCTGAGTAACAATCTCATTGTATTATCCGTACCATTCTTGCAACATTGGTCTTTCAGAAGATAAAATAGTTATTGCACAAGATGTTTCTGATTAGTTTTAATCAAATCTTTAGTTGTGTACTTGTACGTAGGTACATACCGGCTTTAATAAGGAACACTTAAGGCGCTAAACCGATAAGCTATCGATTTAATCGGTGGGCACAGTTACGCAAACGCTGATGAAATGTGTCTCTGACTTGCATCAGGAACACTAAATAAATCCTTATTCCGTAAAACAATACTAAATATGTCACGTACTTACATGAGATTGTAAGATAGCTTTAAATTGCTTTAATGAGGTTAACTTTTATGGTCAATTTTGTAACTTCTAAAACGGTAACTTTCCTACCGTACCAACCATAATCCAACCATAATATGTATAAGAAACAGACTCATTTTATTTTAAACTAATCGCTATAGCAGGATAGTTAAAATTTCAACCAGCAGGCCAGGTAATAAAGTAGTTCCTAGGATAAGATAACACAGTGTTATTTGAGGACTATTGTGTCTAACTCTAGAGTTAAAAGCTTACTTTTGCTGGGGAAAGTGGAACTAAAATAGTAAATAATAATAATGATACGTTGAGAACAATAAAGAGTTCTTATCAAACGTCTAGCACTTAACATTCGCAGTCCGTACATCACCTTTATGTACTTCATTCTTTGAAAAGGGAAATAGAAATACTCTACCAGTCCCGAAATTCAATTTGAAACGCTCCAGTTACGCTGTGCCCACACATTACTGTGTTTATTTGAAGAAGTATTTTTTTACTCACAAGACAGACCGAGTTCACTGCCCTGTTCACTGTTCAAACAATGTATTTACGAACAAATAAGGTATCTATCTGCTTGTCTGTCCATTTCCAAACAACTTTCGTATTTTATTTACTAGCGTGTTTTGGTTAAGTGTCTCAAACTCATTAAATTAATAAAAAAGCCTTTTTAAATTCACACGATTTGTTAACATATTTACATTTTACCGGGTCTTAATCGCGTACTATTTTTATTTTCTTACCTCGACGTTTCGATCATGTTACAATGATCTTGGTCTCGAGAGTCCCCTCGAGACCCTCTTCGTTCTAGATGGAATCTTGCAATTAAAGCATTTCCTGAAAATCATAGACATTAATAGAAAAACACGGTTTTATACGTTATTGTCATTGAGTTTTAGCTACCCTTGAGGTTGCAATAAACTATCCTAGAATAACCTATAACCTAACTTGGTCTCGAGGGGACTCTCGAGACCAAGATCATTGTAACATGATCGAAACGTCGATGTAAGAAAATAAAAATAGTACGCGATTAAGACCCGGTAAAATGTAAATAAATAAAAAAGCCACCATTGAAGTTGTTCTAGGATAGTTTATTGCAACCTCAAGGGTAGCTAAAACTCAATGACAATAACGTATAAAACCGTGTTTTTCTATTAATGTCTATGATTTTCAGGAAATGCTTTAATTGCAAGATTCCATCTAGAACGAAAACCAGACCTACAGAATAAAAAGAAAGTTATTTTAATAAAAATAAACATGTTACAACTCAACTATTCTACGGAAATGAAGCGCTTGCTTTGCATGCTTAACCTTGCTTGTACTGACTAATTATTTTTATAAAACATTCCTACCTATCATAATAAGTTCCTACTACCTATTAATTATAATTTAGGTTAAACAAGTGTTCTATGTTAAAAAAAAAGAATAACTCGTAGTTGCTTGTTTTATATAAATTCTACATCGTAGTTACATTATTTATTACTCCCTGTTTCCGTTTTTGAAAACCATGTTTTGATAGATCAATAGATTAGTATTTAGATTAGATTGCGTGTCGGTAAGTATTTAGAAACTTATTTGAATCTTGTAAAATTAAGGTGCAAATTTATTGCTAATAATTTTGATTTCCGCCGTATGGGTTGAGTTACCTACGACAAACTTCGATTATTACACGAATAGCTAATTGTTTATGTTTTTCCATAAAATGTTAATCAGGTAGTATTAGTAGATATTTAGTATGACATGTATCAATCTTCAGAACAAATATTTCAAGAACACGGAAATTTGTAGTAGATATATCAATTGATCATAATGTAAAGGTACTTCAAGCGGTAGTGGATACCCAAATCATATTATCATGGCGCCTGCTAACTTTATTTAGTAAGTAGGTAGATATAAAGGAAATAAAGCTTTATTACAGTTATATAAAGGATAAATTATACTGTCGAGAAATCTGCTTTACTATCTTTCCATAGTAACCTGCGGTAATACAATCGATTGGGCTATTTTATCATTTCAGTTACTATACTTGACATTTGTAGCTAAGCAACTTTTGATTTATCGTTTTTTAAACGAAAAAGATTTAACTAGAAGAACCAAGTCGGGTGTAAGAGCTAGTCTAAGATCTAAGCGAAGTAGCTTACTTAAGTGCATTTTTTACTATAGGTGTTCGCATTTTGTAAATAACTAAATATTATTAAAATATTTACAGACCGGAAATATTTTTTTTTTTTTAAACGTGATGTTCTTTGCGCAAGCTCTCTACCCAACCACAAAACCAGTCAATTATTATTTGTGGTCCTGATAAGCATTCATACAACTACTAAACTAAACAGCACAAAACTTAAGGTTTAACTTTCATGGTCCCCTTTGAAATAGTATATTCAGATAGAAAATAGTTTCTGAATCTTACTTATATTATAAACGCGAAAGTTTGTATGTAGATATGTATGTATGTATGTGAGGTTGTTACTCTTTCACGCAAAAACTACTAAACCAATTGTGGTGAAACTTGGAATATAGGTAGCTGGGGACCTGGATTAACACATAGACGCTTTATCCCGATATCCCCCCGGGAACGGGACTTACGCGGGTGAAACCGCGGGGCGCAGCTAGTATCTATATATTTCGGGAAGTATCTCGAGTTAGGCATTTGTTCGTTGCGCACTACATACTTCGACCACGAAATTCTTTCGCTAAATGACCGCCATACACGCTTCGAGGTCGCGCCTACATTTTATTGACAACTGACATTGTTCTATCTACTACCAAATGTTATATTATAACTTACAAAAATTACTTTACCTTTTTAATTAAGCCCGGTTAGTATAAATATAGGAGAAGGTGAGTCAAATGTATCAGTCGACCAAGAACGGTTTGAAGTGATCTACTTATTCGTCAGCAAAACACAGACCACGTTCACAATGAATACGCTGGTGGTGTTGTTCGCTCTCGCCTCTGTGGCTTGCGGTTCCCTGGTGCAGGTGGCGCAGCCCCCGCACCACCCCGCTATCGTGCTGGACCCGCACGGACGTCCCCTTGACACCGCGGAGGTGATCAATGCCCGTGCCCTCCATCTGCAAGCTAAGGCTCTGGAACACGCGCCGCTCGCGTATGCTGCTCCCATCTACGCACACTCTGCTGTCGCCTCTCCCCTGTTGGCTCACTCCGCCTACGCCTCTCCACTGTTGGCTCACTCTGCCATCGGACACTACTTGAAGAAGCGTTCTCTGGGACACTTGGCTTACGCCGCGCCTATCTACGCTCCATCTGCCGTGTCTCACCAGTCTCGCGTCGATGTGATCTCTCAACCCGCTGTGGTGTCCCACGCTGTAGCTCCCGTGCTCGCTCACGCCGCTGTAGCTCCCGTGGTAGCTGCCGTAGCTCCCGCCGCCGTCTCCCACCAGTCCCGTGTTGACTACCGTACCAGCCCAGCCGTCGTGAGCCACGCCGTTGCCCCCTTGGCACACAGCTACGTGGCTGCCCCCGTCGCGTACTCTGGACTCTACGGCTCTGCGCATGCAGGTCTCCTCCATTCTTCCCCTTATGCCCATGCTTGGTGAAAAGTGAACCTGACGAATAGCCAATAATATATGTAACTTAAAAAATAAAATAAAAAATGTAAATAAAAGTTGTAAGTAATAGAAAAATATAATGGTTTTTTTTTCATGCCAAATTTGCTCAGATATATAAATATACTAGCTGCGCCCCGCGGTTACACCCGCGTAAGTCCCGTTCGTGCAAGAATATTGGGATAAAAAGTAGCCTATGTGTTATTTCCGGTATCCAGCTACCTATATTCCAAGTTTCATCGCAATCGGTTTAGTAGTTTTTGCGTGATTGAGTAACAAACACACATACTCACAAACTTTCAGATTTATAATATTAGTAGAATAAAAAAACCATACATACCTAAATATATTATACTAGCTGCGCCCCGCGGTTTCACCCGCGCAAGTCGCGTACCCGCGTTGTTGGAACACCTACCTACCGCAATGCAATAATTCACACTTTGGTATCCACACCATACCATTGAAGTACTGTTGAAGCCAGGCGCTGCCGCGCCTGGCATCATCAGTACTTCCCTGGTCGTCCGTTTAAGTGTGGATTTTTGCACTGCGGTAGGTAGGTGAAGTAAGGATAAGTTTGTATTTCATTAGTAAGTAAGTGACGATGACGATGACGATGATGCCACTCTACATCACTTATCCTACCCTTGTGTCGATTTTCATTCATTGAATAGTTATCACCCGCGTAAGTCCCGATCCTGCGGGATTTTCGGGATCAAAAGTATTCTATGTTACTCTCCATCATTTAAACTATCCCTATTCAAATTTTCATCTAATAAATAGTTATCACCTGCGTAAGTCTCGATCCCGCGGGATTTTCGGGATCAAAAGTATCCTATGTTACTCTCCATCATTTAAACTATCCGTATTCAAATTTTCATCTAATAAATAGCCATCACCCGCGTAAGTCCCGATCCCGCGGGATTTTCGGGATCAAAAGTATGCTATATTACTCTCCATCATTTAAACTATACTATGCAAATTTTCATATTCATATTCATTTTCTATATCATAGAAACTAAACTAAAATATCATACTTAGGTGTGTAGGTATATACACTTAATCCTCAATTATTTCTTTGAGTTTAATTAAATTTATCAATGTTACATCAAAATGACGAAACCAAAGATCTTAAAAAAAAAGTTGGGGCTTTATATTAACTACAACTTTTTGCCTTACCCTTCCGTCGAAATAAAAATAGAAGTAAAATAGCCCAATTTTTTATTTTTTTTATGTGTTTTGTCTAGGTGGCCAGTTCGAAATGGCCGTATACTACCAGAACCTTAGTTCCAAATTTAAATTACTTTATGCCCTTGGTGTATAATGAGCACTTTATACACCTCGGGAATGAAGACTCGCTTTACGTTGACCTTTTTGGTCAAATAATAGTAGTTTATGCACCGAGGTACTAAAGTCCTGTCTTATATAGCGGGCGTCATATTGAATCCAAAGCGTACGAAGGACTCTAGAGGGTTAACTCCCGAGCGCAGCGAGGGTGTTAAAAACTTAACTCCTGAGCGAAGCGAAGGAGTTATGTACCTAGAGTCCTGAGTGAAGCGTGGGATTCAAGCGCCCAAGATAAAGAGACTTTAGTACCGAGGTGAATACTCTACTTTACACATCTACTGCGAGACAATAAAAGGGCTACCAAAATAAGTATTTAACTAACAACAAAAAAATAGAATAATGCAACGTATATGAAATATATTGACAGCTTTATATTAATTAAATTTAACAATGTTACATCAAAATGACGAAACCACACATCGGCCTTAGCTGATGAAAAAAAAAAGTTGGGGCTTTATACTAACCAAAACTTTTTGCTTTACCCTTCCGTCCATGAAAATAGAAAAAATTTGCCCAGTTTTTATTTTTTTTATGTGTTATGTCTAGGTGGCCAGTTCGAAATGGCCGTATGCTACCAGAACCTTAGTTCCAAATTTAAATTACTTTATGCCCTAGGTGCATATTGTGCACTTTATGCACCTAGGGAATAAAGAGTCGCTTTACGTTGACCTTTTTGGTCAAATAAAGTAACTTTGTAGAGCAGTAGGTGTGTAAAGTAACTTTGTAAAGCCGTAGATGTGTAAACTATTATTATGAATAAGTATTATAGTTATTTCTTGAAGTGATTATATGTTTCGATCAAAGTATAAATAATTATATTAAAACAAATATTAGTAAAAACAGAGTGTGTAATTAGTGAAATTATGATCAATTCAATTTTGTCTAAAGTTTTCGGAATTCTGCCTCAACCTTGAAAAAGCCAACTTTAAAGTTAGCGAAAGCTTGCATAGGGAGTATATTTTTACTTGCTTAAGCTCTGTTGGATATATTCCCTGTCTGATGCACACGAACTCTATGTCTGAAATAAGTACCTACGACAAGATATACGCTATCGATTCTGAAAAGGTCTTAAGGGGTTGTAGTAGGCCAGAACTGATGTTTCTAGGGTGAATTACTACAAAAGTTATTTGAAATAAAAGTTTTTGAAACCATATTTATTAAAGTGGAGGATATTTACTAACATGTGAATGTCGTGAAAACACGATTCCTGAAAATTTTCTCGATAGAATAAAAATCCAAACTTCCCTATAACTAAATTGTAGAAATAAGTGATATTACTCAGTCAATATTGTACGAAAACTAATAAAACTTTGTATAAAACTGAACTTAGCTCAATACAGGCAGTAAATGTTTTGAATTTCAAGATTAACGTTTAGTTATCTTGAAACTAGCAATTGTTTGATTTTACGCAATAAAATTTTGCATAGTCGCATCTTACGTCCTTCACTTACACATCTGAAATTCGCTAGCTTTATCCCTGTCACGCTAGTAGGGTTATATAGGCAGATAGGACGTACAGGTCGGTGCTGTTTTAGGTACTGTAATTTTTTTTAAATAACTGCTACTTCGAAATATCGGTGGATGTGACGCAGCCGGCTGCGACACATCTAGCTATGGACATTCAGCGGCGCTCCGCAGCGATATCCCGCGACCGCGAACTCTGTATTCAGCGGGTTCACCAGCTCGCTCCGGGATGAGAACGGGTTGCCCTCATTATCACAGAGAATGTTCGGTGAAGTCGGCGCGCTCACGGTTTCCGCGATCTAATTCCACGTTAACCAATTGCCACATACCTACACTTAATTTTATTTTAACTTCTTTGCTTAGAAACGGTCCTGGGAGAAAAATTCCAGGAATCAAATGAAAATCAGTAAAAATCGACGTATTTAAATCGCTCGAAGTGGTACATTTGATTCAAATATAGAGCCCCTGCACGATGATTTTCTTTAATATTTCTGAAACGAGCAGTGTTAAGCTATCGAATAGTAAGGCCACTTTGCAAACATTCTTTCAGTCTCAATCTGTACATAATCAATAAATTAAATGATTTGTCTGTTTGTAACGATTAGGCTCCGAAACTACATTAACGATTTCAAAAATTCTTTAACTAATAGAATGCTACATAACCTACTTTTGATTCCGACATCCCCACGAGATCGAAAAATACACGAATGAAACCGCGAGACACAGCTAGTATTGTATGTAATGTAGAAACATTACATACAATACTAGCTGCGTCACTCATAAGAGTGTCAATGTGGTGTCTATTTAGCTAGGTAAAAGAAAGTTATGATAATAAAATAAACCATTATTTACTTTAAATTAATATAATTTATTCTTTGTCTATTCATTTCAATAATTTTAAACTATTAAAACGAAAACTACATCATTTCGTTGTGTACCGAATCGTTTTCGCTTTACCAGAGATGAGCCAGTCGGGAGAAGGGAGAACCCCAGACGGAAGAATGCGCTACGGGAGCGATAGCAGCATGAGCGTAGACAGGAGCTGCGACGGAGTGGCTTACGACGGCTGGGCTGGTGCGGTAGTCAACACGGGACTGGTGGGAGACGGCGGCGGGAGCTACGGCAAAAACAGGGGCGACTGCATGAGCCACAACCGGAGCGGCCACAGCGTGCGACACAACGGCAGGTTGAGATATCACATCGACGCGAGACTGGTGAGAGACAGCAGAAGGAGCGATGATAGGAGCAGCATAAGTCGCATAAGCCAGAGAACGCTTCTTCAGGTAGTGTCCGGAAAGGGCAGAGTAGGCTAAGGGGGAAGCGTATAGAGAATGTGCCAAAGGAGCAGCCACGTAGCTGTGTGCCAAGGGGGCAACGGCGTGGCTCACGACGGCTGGGCTGGTACGGTAGTCAACACGGGACTGGTGCGAGACGGCGGCGGGAGCTACGGCAGCTACCACGGGAGCTACAGCGGCGTGAGCGAGCACGGGAGCTACAGCGTGGGACACCACAGCGGGTTGAGAGATCACATCGACGCGAGACTGGTGAGACACAGCAGATGGAGCGTAGATAGGCGCGGCGTAAGCCAAGTGTCCCAGAGAACGCTTCTTCAAGTAGTGTCCGAGGGCAGAGTGAGCCAACAGTGGAGAGGCGTAGGCGGAGTGCGCGTAGACAGGGGCGGCATAACCATGGCTGGAGATGACGTCGACGCGGGATTGGTGGGAGACGGCTGCAGGTGCGACGACAGCAGCATGTGCCACTGGAGCGACAACTGCAGCTTGAGCCACAGGAGCGACGACAGCTGCGTGCGCGAGCGGCAGGCTGTGTTCCAGAGCCTTAGCTTGCAGATGGAGGGCACGCGCATTGATCACCTCCGCGGTGTCAAGGGGACGTCCGTGCGGGTCCAGCACGATAGCGGGGTGGTGCGGGGGCTGCGCCACCTGCACCAGGGAACCGCAAGCCACAGAGGCGAGAGCGAACAACACCACCAGCGTATTCATTGTGAACGTGGTCTGTGTTGAGATACAAATACACACAAGATCACTTCAAACCGTTCGTCGGTTGACTGATACAGTTAAGATTTGACTCAGCGCTTTTATAGCGACCATGGTCAAATAAGTAATTAAGTACTACCTACCTATACCTATTATTATTTCACATGCCACTGTAATATTAGGTAGGCAAAGCAATGTCAAGAGTCATACGAAAGTAATCGACCTTGCTCCAGGGCAACTTCTGCGCGTCAGTTCAGCTTCCGACATATGCAATGAAACAACCGCATGCGCATTACTGTAGGTATGAAGTTATCACCTTACTTGCTATTACATTACTTTAATAGAATATTAAATTATTTATTGGTCAATTTATTGACTTATTAGTATTATTATGGGTGCTCTTTTAGGGACTAAAACACATACCAATTTACAGTGGTCACAATAACCTATAGATATAATTACTAGTAATTATTAATAAAGAAACAAACACGTACGCAGGTAATACCATTGCCAACAACATAATCAATAACCTGAAATTGTTATGGTAATTTAATTTACCTAATTTATCCATTTCCGCAATGGCTGTGTTTAGTTTGGTTTTATAAAAATATTAAGTACTGTAGAGTGTAGAGAGAGACCCTTCAATATTTGCCAGTATTAGCTCTACGTTCATTTACTGTTTAATTGTTGTAGACTTACCTACAGTATGTTAGTTTTAAGTTTGACAATATAACAGATCTTATGGTTTTTTTCTTAACCGCTTTCGATAGGCTTTATATACCTACTTTACAGATTCACTACGTATTTCCTGTGGTAACACTACGCATGAGAAATGAACTATTGCAAAAAAATGCATAATAGACGATTTAGGTTAATCTATATCAACCGTAGTTACTGGTTCCTTCTACTGAAAATAAAGAAGTAGGCATGATGGAGCATGTAAACAAAAACCCTTAAATACCATATACTATCATACAGATAAACCAAGCAATCTAACAAATGATGCTGTTTTATCCTTTAGGCATGCATCGTCGGGAAAAAAAAGGTTAGGTCTTTCATAGGTTTTAAATAAACGTCATCGTTCATCTAAAATATTAAAAAGAAAAAGCTCGTAATAGGAAATAATTTATATAATAATTTTTTGCCTCAAATTCTTCTGTGTCAATAGAGTGCAATAATTTTAATTTGTAAGTAATTACTACTAGAAGAATAACCTATATACATCATTAATTATGGTTGCGTAGCTGCGTAGGTAGGTTTATAGTTCTATACAATAAAGGTAGAAACAAATACCGACATTCAAATTTATACGAGGACCGGTTTTATGACTTGATTTATTCACAGTTCATATCCGGTGCGCTTTATTTGTTAAAATCTATATTCTCGCCGCCCGGCGCCCGTCGCGCCGCGCCGGTAGTACACTTCCACTGCACGAAACTATAATTATACAGTAGCAAAACCGATTATCGAATTTAGCCGCAAAATATTACTACAATATACAATATTCGCTTGTAGTTCGTTTTCAATCAAATGGTAAAGCTCACAGTACTAGCCAGCCCAACAAAACTTGTACTACGAGTATATTGGATAGGTACTCCACAACGGATCCGCAACACAAAATACTTTTTGTTTAATGTTTTTTTGTCTTGGCATTTTCTATAATGTTTAGTATGTAACATATTATGTACTAGCTGCGCCCCGCGGTTTCACCCGCGCGATCCCGCGTTGTTCTTACACCTACCTACCGCTATGCAAAAATCCATTGCATTGCGGTAGGTAGGTGAAGTAAGGCAAAATTTGTGGATGACGATCGAAGACGATGGATGACGATAGATGACGATGGTTAAAAAACAACGAAATTACGCAATTTTTAAATTATCAAGTCCGGATATCCGGATAAAAAATAGCCTATATGTTAATCGGAGTCTTAAGCTACCTGCACACCATTGAATTTCATTGAAATCGGTCCAGCCGTTTTCGAGATTAGCGCGCACAAACGCACAGACAAACAGAAAAACGGACAAACAGACAAAAAGTTAAACACGGAAATGGTTTCTGTTACGTTAGTACATTCCCCCTAAAATAGTCTTGTCAAAATATCTTTCAAAAACAGACACCGCTAAGTTACGATTTTATTATAAATATAGGTAGATGATAAAAACATTAAAACATTCCCAGGACCAGAAACAATTATAATTTATGTTCAGCATAAAATAAATCCTTTCGGAAATGATATCTTCATCTCGCTCAGCGCGATGCAATAAGACAGTTACAGGCATATCAAGTCGATGTTCGGTTTTGGACCGAACCTCTCTGAATACCCCTAATGGAATCGAACTAGCTCTTCTGCGTCGCAGCCGGATGTTCGTCGGCCGCGTCACAGAGACCGTCCAATGCAAAACTCCTGCAAATGTCGGTCTTGTTATCGCGGGAAAGTAAAGGATTAAAATTACTCCACCTTTACAAAGGTTTAGGTACTTTTTGATAACCAGTTCACTACTGACTCTAATTAGTAGCAAATACATGGTTTTGTTTTACTCATGTAAATGCAAGGTCAGTTTCATTTAATGGAAGCAAAAATAAATGCATCATAACATCAGAAGTACCTAGGTACCTATTATCTGTCTCAATCCACACAAATATTTCAATTACTTTAAAATTCATAGTAAAATAAAACAATCTACATATACATATCTACAATCTACATATAAAAATTAAAAATTAAAAATAAACTATAAGACCCATATGATCTGTCTTGTTAATAACCTATAAGAAATAAATAGGTCTTATACCTATATTTATCTGTCTTGTTTCGTAAGAGATGGTAAGATTAAAACAAAAGACTAAGTAGGCTGACTTGATAAGCTGACTCCAAAAGAACACAACAGTGTTCTTTTGGAGTCAGCTTACCAATCTCAATCTTACTTTAGGTATTTTGTAGTACCTATAGCGACCAATTACAGAAACACTACTCAAAAATTGAATTCAACTTAGACATAAACAATTAAGCAGCTCTCATATTCAACAATCTCATACTAATTTTAAATTTAGAAACTGCTCAATTATTTAAGTTGCCCTCAAATTTTACGGATAAACGGAGAGAGAGACAGATACGGAACTCTACCAAGGAACGATTAACGGTTACCTTCAATTGTGAATGGTATAGTGATAGGTAGGTACAGAAAGGTTTCGAACTCGACAATGTAAGGTACCTAAGTAACATTTTTCTCAAAGAAATCTCATGTCCACATGTAACGTACCTATCTGTTACAGTCAGAACTCGAAACCGATGAAAACTATTACCTTACTTTAAGTAACTTTTGACTGAGAATAGCAATACTAGTTTTAACTTTAGTCAAAAAAGAAGGCTGAAGTAACTTTGCATCGCACTTTTGAACTCTTAGTTGAAACTATCTTTAAATGCGTACCTAAGCTTAACCGATCACTTTTTATCATTCCTAAGAATAATAGCATAAACAAGACACGCGCTAATATAACCAGAAAATTTATCAAAAACTCTATAAATACATACCTCCAACAAAAAGACAGTTTAGGCTCTTACTTTTTATTTACACTTTACATTAAAAACTTAGAATACATAAGGTTCAACAAAGTCGGTGACGAGGGGAGTTTCGTGGACGAAATGGTCAGCGTGGTAGAATGGGTCAGCGACGTAGGTGCCGGCCAATGGAGCCACAACGGGGGCAACCGGGGCCACGGCAGCATATGAGGCCACGGGGGCAATGGGGGCCACAACAGGCTCCACCAACAGTTGAGGCTTCGCTACAGCCACGGCGATCACGGCGAAAAGAACAATCAAGGATCTCATTTTGAATATTTTGTTTGACTATCTCGTCACGGCGAAAGCAGTTGACTGATAGTAAGTTTTGAAATCGTCTTCTATTTATATGAATCATGTATTCTGTTATAATAATATTTTATACGTGTTTTATTTGTATTACTAGTAAAAACTTGTCCTTGTCATTTTCCAACAGATAGGTATTTTAAATTTAGGAGATGACATTAACCTAAAGTAGTTCAGTTTGTTCTTCACAGGCTAGATCCGGTGTGGGAACAAAAATGCCAACTTTCTTTAATGGAAAATAAATAATAAATAAATAAATAAATAATAATAAATAAATAAATTCTGTGACCAACTATATAATAATATAATTGTTAGAAAATATTTTTCCTTAAAATGTTTTCTGAAAAACAATAGAGGGAAAATATATATAATACATTACGATATTAGTGCGTTATGATGGTTATAAATAATAACACACGAGACGGAATTTTAGTATACTCTCTCGTAATAGAGCCGAGTGTGTTTAGTACGGTTTTGCGCCAAGTTGAGATCAAATTAGTGACTTTCATGGCGGCTGTACACTCACGTACGAAAGCCCTCGTCAAGTCTCGCCGAGAGGTCTCGCCCGAGAAGCATATCAGCGAGTGCGTATCATGTACCTACACTCACGTCTATTCACTTGCGGTTTGGAAATAGCTGGGTAGGTACGCCTACATAATACAGATGTTTAGCCCGGTTGCTCGCTGCGTGTGTACTGAAGCACACGCGAGTGTAGGTACATGGTTGTGTTTGGCGTCCCTCACGACACAAGTCGAGACTTTTAGGATCGTCTCCACGTGCGTTAGAATCCCGGCGATATCGTCGAACTATTTCTATACAATCTCAATCAATATCAAAATAAAAATAGTCTCCATGTTGATCTCGGACACTAGGTAGGTATACCTATCTACTCTTCTATCTTCATGGCTATCGATTCAGTATTTTTTGCTAAAGATGTTACAAACAAATATAACATAACAATCCATTATAGTATAATTTATATTATTATGTATTAGTATCAAATCCGCCTAGTGATAACTACTAAAAATATTTTCGTGTATTCATAAAGATATTAAGTTTATGTTTTTAAATGGATTTTGTTTTGTAGGTATGGTTGCCTTAATTACTAACACGTCCAGTAAATTTTGATCGAAAACTAGTTGTCAATAAGCAGGTATATCTTAAACTAGCTGCGCCCCGCGGTTTCACTCGGACAAGTCGTGATTCCGTGTTGTTCGAACACCTACCTACCGCTATGCAAGAATCCACACTTAAACGGTCGCCCATTGAAGTACTGATGAAGCCGATGACGATGAATGATGATCGATGAAGATAAATGACGATCGATGACGATGGATGACGATGACAGTGATGCCACTTGACATCACTTACCCTACCCCAGTGTCGATTTTCATTCTAATTATTATTCGCGTAAGTTCCAAATCGGTAGAATTGTTTAGTTATGAATAGGGAACAAACAGACTTTCGGATTTATAATAATAGTAAGGATTATTAAACTTTAACCATTGAATAGTTTAGAAAAATCATTATTCTCAAGAATCTTGAACATCATGTTAAAAACATTTCAGATTATAAAAAAACAAAAAACCCGACTGCGTAAAAAACTCGATTAAAAAATACGCATAGAAACAAAACCAAAAAGAAAAAAACAAGCCGAGTCATTTGAAATTACGCTAAGTAATAATAGTTTTGTAATCGATACACACAGAACACATAATAAATGAGTAAAAAATTACTCACAGTCGGGATCCATTCATTTTACCAATCTAATTTTTCCAATGGGTCCCGACTGTGAGTAATTTTTTACTCATTTATTATGTGTTCTGTGTGTATCGATTACAAAACTATTATTACTTAGCGTAATTTCAAATGACTGGGCTTGTTTTTTTCTTTTTGGTTTTTTTGTTGTTTCTATGCGTATTTTTTAATCGAGTTTTTTACGCAGTCGGGTTTTTTGTTTTTTTTATAAATTATTTTTTTTATTTTACGCTTTTTAGTTATTTTCATTTATTGATGGTAGGTAAGTCTCGTAATCTATTCATTTCATTAGGGGGTTATAATGTACTAGCTGCGCCCCGCGGTTTCACCCGCGTAATTTCCGTTCCCGCGGGAATAAAAAGTAGCCTATGTGTTAATCCAGGTCCCCCAGCTACCTCTATTCCAGGTTTCATCGCAATCGGTTCAGTAGTTTTTGCGTGAAAGAGTAACAACCTCACATACATACGTATGTGAGGTGGTTACTCTTATACATACATACTTACATACAAACTTTCGCGTTTATAATATTAGTAAGATTCTATTTCAGTTAGGGTTTAGTTATTTATTGTTTAAATTTATTATTCTTTTAACGTTTTTAGGTACCTAAGTGTTATTAGGCTTTTATTCAGTAGGTAGGTACAATTTATGTAAATAATTTTTTAGTTTATATCAATAAATTCCTGTCACCTGTACCATCACGGCTTATACCACGGCTTATACTTTGATAGTTCCAAGCGTAACTAAAGCGCGTTGCGTTGTATTCAAATCCAAGAAACTACCACAGTCCCTGAAAACAAGGGTGTTCAACCAATGTGTGCTTCCGACAATGACGTACGCTTGCGAAACCTGGCCGCTGACCGTCAAACTAATCCGTAGATTGAAAGTCACACAAAGAGCTATGGAACGCATCATGTTAGGAATATCACTACGCGACAAAGTGCGCAACACTATAATCAGGAATCGCACCAAAGTGATAGATGTGGGATACCGCGTCGCTAAGCTAAAGTGGTCGTGGGCCGGACATGTGTGCCGAAGGGATGACGGAAGGTGGAGCAGAGACGTTCTAGAGTGGAGACCGAGAGTAGGAAAGAGAAGCGTGGGCAGACCACCTGCCAGATGGTCCGACGATTTAAAAACTCATGCCGGTGCAGCGTGGTCCAGGAAGACTAGCGATAGAAGGGCGTGGAGAGATATTGAAAAGGCATATGCCGTGCAGTGGGCAAATACATGCTGCTGAAGAAGAAGAGAAGAAGCGTAACTACGTAACAAAAATAAAATCTTGTTCGTTAGTAATAAAAAGCAAGAATACCTAATTGTAAATTAACTTTAAACCGTTATATTTCCTAAACGGTTATTTAAAACGAAAAATGGTGAAAGAAACCTAATATTTATTTTCAACGATACCCATCTTGACATACTTTGACGATTTTGGATTTTTTAATTTTGACAATATGGCGTCTGGTGGTGACAAAAGTTACTTGGGATTACTGTCATGTCTTTAGTCACACTCGCCAGATTAAGACGAATCGATTGACGTAAGAATCATCAAAATCGGTCCATGCGTTTGGCCTCTAGAACGCCACATAGAAACATCCATACATACATACATACATAGACCGGTAAACACATTACCCTCCTTTGCGTCGCGCAGTCGGGTAATAAAAATATTGCCAAATAAGAATTAATGTTTATTTAATAGGTGTCATAGGTTATACCTACAAATGTGTCCAAAAAAAATATTACTTTGAATTAAAATTTACTATCGGGAAAAATAAAACAATATACAGATGCACGCCTTAATAAATTCAAATTTTTAGCTATAACAGATTTATCAATATTTATATTATTGATATTGGAGTAATTTAATAATATTTAAAAAGTTTATCGTTTGAATTATGCATGCAGGTGACGCGTTTGTCCACAAGTGTGTATAAAATGTTGACAAAACTTAAAGTAAGTTATTTTATTTTCGCAATAGATTTAAATAAAATTATAAAATAATATACAATTTAATGAAATAAAAAATCTTAAATCAGTATATTATTATGTTCTTTGTAGCTTAGTCATCTTCTTTATGTTTGACGGCCTCTGTGGCGTGTCATGCAAATGCCCGACTGTAATGCGGGTTTGATTCCTGCGGGTGCAAATATTTCTTGTTGTGTCTTTTTCCACGCGAGTGAAACCGCGGGGCGAAGCTAGTATTATAAAGCTTTATTTAGTGTAAAGAGAAAGATTTATTTATTTGTTTGTTTGTTTGTTTGTAATGAGTAGGCTGCGAAACTACTGGACCGATTTCAAAAAAACTGAAGGATCTAAGTCCGGAAAATGGGACTGTACCAAGATGACTGAAGACTAGGCTGAACCATAAAAATCGCATTCAGTAACTCGATTCTCGTAATGAAGTTAAGGAAAATTTCATTACAGCATAATTTCACATATTTATAAGAAATGTGTCAACATTTCTTATTGAAAATATGTCTAAAATGTTACTTGCAACTGAAATGATGTTGAAATGAAATTTTCCTTATCTGCATTACAAGAATCGAGTCAAAGTTTTGATACACAACTCAACAACATATGTGCCCGCGCCCCCCTGAAAAGGTCCTTGCGTTAGACCCTTTGTCCGCGTAGCACCAGGGATTTTTTGATAAAACTAGGTCCAGTAAACTGCTGCGCGGCTTTTTTGTGAAATTGACTATAACTTTCGCGACACTACTTTTGTAGTGAAACAGCTTAAGATATGGGGAATATACTTAGTAATAAACAAATAACATAGGTATAGCTAATACAAACATATTATTACATCCCGTATCTAGCCTGTTCTTACTTCCACCAAGGTCAGCGATTGTGACGTTGCCTGTTACAAATACTTTGATAAATGTTTAGGTACTAATAAATTATTATGAATGCAAAATCGACTGCTATAAAATTCGTGATGTAGAATAGTTGGAATTCCGGAGAAATACAATTTTTTCGCCCCTCTTTAACTTATGAAGGCAAACCCGAGGGACGTAGCCAAATTACCAAAGGTAAGGGCATTAATTTACGTGACGTTCCACTCTAAACCCGCGAACAGACGCCACCTATTGTACAGTTTAAATGTATCAAACAGAGTAATAATTACCTATAACTCTAAAGTATCAAACTTGCCTCGGTTCTGTAACATTATATTATTGGAAACGATAAGCGCTAAGGTTTTGAAGGCTTCCTGATTTCTTGCAAACTTAACAACGATTGCTGAACCGTTTTCGGAAAATAAATATCAGATGTGAGGAATATTTGGTTCGTGCTTCAGATGGCAAATCAAGCAGGTGGTCCTAGTTGTGATCTATAATAGCATATGTTGGGTCAATAAATCAATTTATAGTTTGGTTCTCTACGTACGTCTAGGTACCCATTTATCGTGAAGTACGTAAAGACCCCGGTATTTCAACATAAGAATTGCATCATGGTACCGGTAGGTATACTTGTAGGGTAAACCATTTTCGATAGGCTTTTAGGGGAATATCCTTAACAATAAGAGACTAGCTGCGCCCCGCGGTTTCACCCACGTAAGTCCTGTTCCCGCGGGAATATAGGGATAAAAAGTGTTTGTGTTATTCCTGGTTTCCAGCTACCTATATTACAAGTTTCACCGCAATCGGTTCAGTAGTTTTTGCGTGAAGGAGTAACAACCTCACATACATACATACATACAAACTTTCGCGTTTATAATATTAGTAAGAAATAAGATTAATGCTGTCGAAACTTGTAACTTTTAAGAAAAATAAGATTTCATAGGTGAACATATTTTGATCACTATCTCGCGCTCAAGGACGTTTTTGCTGAATACCTACTTTAATTTAGAAGTTGTGTCAAAATTTCGCTGAGGTTCTAGATGCTTCTAACATGTTTTCGAACTCAACTATAAATAGCTCATTTAGTAAAAAATCTTCTTACTGTAGTTAACCAACCTATAATCTTACTTTTCTACTAATATTATAAACATATATGTATGTGACTTTGTTACTCTATCACGAGTAAACTAATGAACCGATTGCGATGAAACTTAGAATATTGATAGCTGGATATCGAGAATAACACATAGGCTACTTTTTATATATATTCCCGCGGGAACGGGACTTACGCGGGTGAAACCGCGAGGCTAAGCTAGTATTATTATATTTGTATATATGCTACATAAATGTTATTTACTTCGTTACAAAATTAAATAAAGCGCCATCTACGAAGCTCACTGGGAACTACATCAAGTAAAGCCTTCTTTTGTAAAAAAAAAACTAACGATAAAGGTTTCCACCAAACTTGCTACGAACCTGCTACGAATAGTTATTAGTACAACAAACAAAAAGCAGATGTCGCTGTATTAAATAGCGTAAATAGATTTGGCAATATTTTTATGGCCAGCCGAGTAACATCAATGTAATTGTTAAAGGTCTAAGATTGTCTGGAAGAAATCGCTCACAGCGGTAAGGCCTATTGTGCCACTCTAGATTTAAGTTTCTTTATTTTTTCATTAGGTACTTATAATTATACTAGCTGCGCCCTGCGGCTTAACCCGCGTAAGTCCCGTTCCCGCGGGAATTTTGGGATAAAAAGTAGCCTATGTGTTATTCCTGGTATCCAGCTACCTATATTCTAAGTTACGTAGCAAACGGTTCAGTAGATTTTGCGTGAAAGAGTAACAAACTCTCATACATACGTACAAACTTACATGCATACAAACTTTCGCGTTTATAATATTAGTAAGATAAGATAAGATGAGACTGTATTTTTGGTGTCATAATAAAGCGTTAAGTATCAATAAATAAATAAAAATAAAAAAATTGGTTGTGCACTGACATTTGTGTCAGTGCAATACCAAGACTAGTTGCGCCCCGAGGTTTAGCCCGCGTAAGTCCCGTTCCCGCGGGAATATCGGGATAAAAAGTAGCCTATGTGTTAATCCAGGTCCCCAGCTAACTATATCGAAGTTTCATGGCAATCGGTTCAGTAGTTTTTGTATGAAAGAGTAACAACCTCACATACATACATACAAACAAACTTTCGCGTTTATAATATTAGTAAGATTTTTGACGTCAACGAAAACGTGGCAAAACATTTCCTAGCTGGTCTCACGTGGAACCGCCACAAAATGCGGGATAAAATCCACAGTACGTAGGTAATTGTAGTTTATTACGAGTCATAGACCCATGAAATGACGCTAGGATGAACATTTTCTTAGCTTTCTAGCGGATATACTTAATAATAAATAGTTTAATACTGGTGAAATATGAATAAGTACTAAAATAAGAATAAGTAGGCAAAAAAAGGTAGATGCGTAATGCGTGACCTAGCGGTGTTGGCCTAGTGGTAGATAGCTCGACTTTCATTCTGAAGGTCATGAATTCCGATTCGACCAGACACTAACTACGTCTTTTTAACATTTTCTACACCGCTTTTACGGTTACGGAAACATCGTGAGATAAAGTCACGGTTTATTTAGCTCCAGCAGTATTCTTTTCTCTGGGCATCGATGTCTAGACTGGGATGGTGTTTTGTGCAAACCTACTTCACCTTAAATATATCTTCACTGTCATAAATATAAATAATTAAAAGTCGCTTGCGCTACATAAATTAGCCCTTTAATTTTTCAGCAGCCCTTTACAACATATATTCTTATCGAATAACGAAATCGCCAATCGACAGATTTTTTTGTATGAAATTGACAGATAAGTTCGAGAAAAGTCACGTGACTTTTCGTGAACATGTGTCAATTTCATACAATAAAAAACTGTCGATTGCGATTTTGTTATTCGATAAGAATGTTGTATAGGGCTGCTGATCATATACCTATAATAAATAATGTATACCTACATAATACGAAAATTTTGAAAATGTGTTGTTAGGTCATATCGTATTGACATTCGGTAGATAGTAGGAAATAACCCGAAAACATTATGCCTGCATAGGTTTACGTAATATCAAATATAAATTTTCAATTATTTACGGTATTTTATATTTTAACTAGCTTTTGTTCGCAATTTCGTCTTCGTTAGCCGTTAAAATGAAAATTAACTACTTTGGATTTTTGGCATCATAATAGTAGGCAACAAGTCAAGCAAATATATGTCATACATGATACATTTTTAAGAAAGTTGTACACAAGGCTAGCCTAATGAATATTGTTATGGCTCTAAGCTATAAAGAGTATCGAACTTCGAATCTATTATTTTTTCTAATTTTCTCGAAACCTCAATGAAATTTCGTTACCCCTCCCAAAACACTACAGCCCCGCGCACGCCCTGTTGGTTGACATCAATTGACATAATATAATTAACTAGCTGCGCCCCGCGGTTTCACCCGCGTAAGTCCCGTTCCCGCGGGATTATCGGGATAAAAGTAGCCTATGTGTTATTTCTGGTATCCAGCTACCTATATTCCAAGTTTCGTCGCAATCGGTTTAGTAGTTTTTGCGTGAAAGAGTAACAAACTCACATACATACATACTTACATGCATACAAACTTTCGCGTTTATGATATTGGTAAGAAGTAAAATTCAGAGATTTACTTACCCCACTTGACTTTACAACTACTTCATTATAAATTAAGTACAGAGACAAAAGCAGATTCTACAAAATAACTTTCAACTGCTGAAAAGTCTCAGAACTGATTTCTTTGATTTCAGTTGCTCTCTACTGAATTTTCAGAAATTCATTAGTGATTCATTAGTGATCAACTCGTAAATACTTTTAAACATGCTTGAAAATTTGAGCATTATTTTGACCTTCTTCGAGTAATTTAAAAATGGAACGATCATCTACTCCGCAAAATGGCGACCAAAGAGGTAACTTAACAAAGGTTTAATTTAAATTTCGAACTGGCTTGCACATAGAAAGCTGTATAGTGAAAAAAAACTTAAATTTTAAGAATTGTCCATTCTTGCATTTTCATCTTCTTATATAATAGGGGTTAAAGTATGAAATTGCCGTTTTATTGCAATAGGTTCTTTGAATTGACATAGAATCTTCATGGTTTGAGGTTTTCGAATGAAACTTTTTTCAAATGGTTTCTGTGATGTTCTTTTTTTAAAAAATGTGAAACATTTGAATATCGACTTTCAATTGTTTTTGTTATTCAATTTAGACAAGAAAGATGGATACTGCGAAAATTCGAGTGATTTTTGAATACGAGTTCCGACGCGGAACTAACGCGGCAGAAACAGCCCGCAATATCAATGCTGCGTTTGGAGAGGGGTCTACTAATGAACGCACCGTGCGATTTTGGTTTAAACGCTTTTGTGATGGAAATTTCGACTTAAAGAACGAGCCACGAGGAAGACCGCCCACACAGGTGAATAACGATGAATTAAGAGAGATAGTGGAAGCCGATCCTAGTCAAACTACCCAGGAATTAGCGGCATGGTTTAACGTTACCTTACCCACTTTATTGACTCACTTGCGTCAAATCAATAAAATAAAAAAATACGAAAAATGGGTGCCTCATGATTTGACTGATCTGCAGAAAGAAACGCGTGTTGAAACTTGTGTTGCCTTGTTGAACAGGTACAGAAATGATGGAATATTGGATCGAATTGTAACATGTGATGAAAAGTGGATTCTTTATGATAACCGGAAAAGAAAAATGCAATGGCTGACCCCAGGTCAAATGCCACAACAGTGTCCTAAAGCAAAACTTACCAATAAAAAGGTAATGGTAACTATTTGGTGGTCTCAGCATGGTGTTATTCACTATAGTTTTCTTCGATCTGGTCAAGCAAAAACGGCAGATGTCTATTGTGCCGAACTCCGAACCATGTTGACAAAACTAGCAGTAAAGCAGCCCCGACTCATGAATCGATCTTCACCATTATTGCTCCACGACAACGCGAGACCTCACACAGTACGAGAAACCATTTTGACCCTTCAGGAACTGCACTTAGAAACCATTCGTCATCCTCCGTATTCACCAGACCTTGCTCCAACGGACTACCATTTTTTTCGTGATTTGGACAATTATCTACGTGACAAGAAGTTTTCTTCCCAGGAGGCAGTACAAAATGCTTTCACACAGTTTGTGCAGTCTAGATCGTCGGAGTTCTATCGCAAAGGCATTAATAACCTTCCCATTAGATGGCAGCAATGTATAGATATTAATGGCAACTATTTTGATTAAATAAATTTGTTAAAAATATAAAAAATAAACAATTAAGATTTTCAGTACAAATCGGCAATTTCATACTTTAACCCCTAATAGATAGATTATAGGCCGAGTACGCTAGCAGGCTATGTGTTTTATTTCCACATTCTTCCTGAAAACTCTGTAGACCAACAAATATCAGTTTCTTTATAAATAATATCCACACTATAGTTATAAGTACATGTTATAATAGTTTATGATATAATTATAGTTTCCCGTTGGAAATACCGATGCAATTACTGCAATGATTCGGGAGTCCTTGACAGGAGTTTTAGGGAAGCCCAAAGATACACAATCGAGTTATGAGCAACACAATACACAGCTACATAAAGTAGGTCATCGAATCAATCGAACAGAAATGCTATAGAGTAGGCATTTATAGAAAATTAAAAAGTTTTAAACCACAACGCATAAGGTGGGTACTGACCGACGTTAGAGGTGTAATGTAACATGTTATACTGCATGCATTCATGCAGTCAGTACGTAACAAGCAACTTGTTGCCCTTAACACTTGTAGTATTGGCTGCATGACTGTTTGCCGTATAACATGTTACATTACACCTTGTGACGTCAGTCAGTAAAACGCTTAAAACACAATACTTACCAATCTATAATAATAACTTAAAGAGGTAACGTTGGTAACACTTATGTATATATTGAGGGTAATCTCTGAAAATACTGGTTCGATTTCAATAATTCTTTCACCAATAGAAAACTACATTATCGAGGACTAACATAGGGTTTTATAACACTTTTGATCTCGATATTTTCAAGAGATTGGGACTTATGCGGGTAAAGCCGCGGAAAGCAGCTAATATTGACAATACACAAGCAAAAAAGTTAAGTTGTGCAATTTGCAATTTGATAAGCGCTACAATCTTTTTTTTAGACTTTTTTAAGTAGAGATAAGATTATAATTAGCGAAATGATTTAAGCAATCATTACGCTTATTATAGAACGAATAAACAAGTTAATTCAACACGTCCGCAACGAAGAAGGTTTAGTTTTGTTACGAGAAATGTATTTTAGTGAAATGGTCTACTTATCTCATATAAATCTAAAATATTGAAATTCTTTTATTTTATTGACTCTCTAATGATTTCTCTGTTCTATTAGAAGGCTCGCATGTCTGGCCTCAGCGCGTTGCAATAGGCTCAATTCGGAAAACCCCGTGTTTGCCTTGTAATCGACAGTTAATATAATTTCAACGAATTATTCCGAAACCTTGTTAGTTTCACGAAAATACTATTGGCCTATGATCCTTCTAGTTGACAGTGAGAGGTTGTCGTAATATTTAGGTGTAAAATTTGTATGTACTCGTAGGTACTATGAAACAGAATTGCATGAACACTACTAGAGTCATAATTGCATGCACAATAATCTGCTACGAGAACATTTATTTCAGAAGAAGATTGCAAGTAACTTATGTATGATGCCTTGCAATGCCTTGTTTTTATATTACAAGCTATTAAAATGAAAATAGTAAGTAATATTTTTTTAAATAAGTAACAAATTTGCAGGAGGAACAAAGGATGGTAGAATTTACGTTTAAATAATCTACCAGGATGATAAAATGATGATAGCAATATTCGAGTCATTGATCTACGATTACATCAAATGATACACGTGGTAACAGCAAAAAATGTAAAAAAGTTAGATAGATATAAAAAAAAACTGTAACTTTAAAAAAAACTGGTTTAAAACTAGATTCAATGTTAAACAACATAGAGCTCAATTTAAAGAACGAATAGTTTCTAACTTAACTGGTCGCTTTGAAAAAGTTCGATGCTCTATTGGCCAACAGTAGGCTGGTAATAGCAAAGTAGTGTTCGAACAGAGTAGGAACCTGAGGTATATCTTGTAAACACAAGTATAATTATTGTCCAAGTGTCCGAAGGAAAGTAGCTGAGTACAAACTTAACGAAAATGAAAACAACTATACATGACTAATGAAATGACAGATAGTCTGTTTGTCTATATGAAGCTTTAAGCTTAATATTTATTCAAAATTTATGTATTACAATCTTAGTCTCTACAAACTGCTGATACCTAACTATAAAAGTTCAGAATCTGACTAACCACTATTATCGGGTCTAATCCGGGTGAAACCGCTGGACTCAACTAGTCAAAATTGAGCAACTAAATCCTACTTCTCAATGCGTGAAAGAACTTTATACTTAGGTACAAGTTTAGTAAAAGTAGGTCTCGAACCAAATCAAGAAACCAAAACGTAAAATTGACATTAGCATACAATCCTTTTGCGTAGACGCCTCTTTAAATAATTCAGCACGTTTCGTGTATCTTACGAAATTCACGTAACTAACCTTGTCTTAGTTTGGGGTTATATTTTGATGGATTAAAAAACTGTAGTAGGCCTATCGCTATGGAAAAAAAGAGAAAAAAAAATAGAACATGACGTGTTGTAGCTACAAATAATAGGGGTTGTATGAATAAAGTATGAAATTGCCGTTTTATTGCAATAGGTTCTTTGAATTGACATAGAATCTTCATGGTTTGAGGTTTTCGAATGAAACTTTTTTCAAATAGTTTCTGTGATGTTCTTTTTTTAAAAAATGTAAAACATTTGAATATCGACTTTCAATTGTTTTTGTTATTCAATTTAGACAAGAAAGATGGATACTGCGAAAATTCGAGTGATTTTTGAATACGAGTTCCGACGCGGAACTAACGCGGCAGAAACAGCCCGCAATATCAATGCTGCGTTTGGAGAGGGGTCTACTAATGAACGCACCGTGTGATTTTGGTTTAAACGCTTTCGTGATGGAAATTTCGACTTAAAGAACGAGCCACGAGGAAGACCGCCCACACAGGTGAATAACGATGAATTAAGAGAGATAGTGGAAGCCGATCCTAGTCAAACTACCCAGGAATTAGCGGCATGGTTTAACGTTACCTTACCCACTTTATTGACTCACTTGCGTCAAATCAATAAAATAAAAAAATACGAAAAATGGGTGCCTCATGATTTGACTGATCTGCAGAAAGAAACGCGTTTTGAAACTTGTGTTGCCTTGATGAACCGGTACAGAAATGAAGGAATATTGGATCGAATTGTAACATGTGATGAAAAGTGGATTCTTTATGATAACCGGAAAAGAAAAATGCAGTGGCTGACCCCAGGTCAAATGCCACAACGGTGTCCTAAAGCAAAACTTACCAATAAAAAGGTAATGGGAACTGTTTGGTGGTCTCAGCATGGTGTTATTCACTATAGTTTTCTTCGATCTGGTCAAGCAATTACGGCAGATGTCTATTGTGCCGAACTCCGAACCATGTTGACAAAACTAGCAGTAAAACAGCCCCGACTCATGAATCGATCTTCACCATTATTGCTCCACGACAACGCGAGACCTCACACAGTACGAGAAACCATTTTGACCCTTCAGGAACTGCACTTAGAAACCATTCGTCATCCTCCGTATTCACCAGACCTTGCTCCAACGGACTACCATTTTTTTCGTGATTTGGACAATTATCTACGTGACAAGAAGTTTTCTTCCCAGGAGGCAGTACAAAATGCTTTCACACAGTTTGTGCAGTCTAGATCGTCGGAGTTCTATCGCAAAGGCATTAATAACCTTCCCATTAGATGGCAGCAATGTATAGATAATAATGGCAACTATTTTGATTAATTAACTAATTTGTTAAAATTTTTAAAAATAAACAATTAAGATTTTCAGTACAAATCGGCAATTTCATACTTTAACCCCTAATATTATGTTAAGATTCCGCATATTCAAGTTTTATTATCAGCTCTTTGGGTAACTTTATCAAAATCGAACTAGGTGAATGAATGAATGAATGAATAAATTCTTTATTGTACACACCATATAAATTACAAGATAAATAGAATCCCGGTGAATGGTTCGGTGAATGTCATAATATCGAATTTTCTTGAGACCCTCATATCTTCCAAACCACTCGATGGATTTCTTGAATTAAGGTATCGTTAGATTGATATCACTTACTTAAGCGTTCTTAGATAAATAAATTTGGGAGCTGGAGACTTCATTGTTGCAAAAAAGGAAATTTTTTATAAAAAGTTTTTTTAAGCAGTCTGGGATTTTTATTATAATAGTATTTAAACTAAAATAAACATATCGCAAAACTATTTCGGATATCGTTTTTCGTACGTCAATCATATACTATTTACAAACAGACAGGGTTCAATAAAGAGCGCCCGCTCGTACCTAGTTCAGCGAACTATTGCGCAAGCGCATCGCCACCAGCGTGCATTGTGGGCCAGCCGGAGCTGGAAAGCCCGGCTTGTGCAAGTCAGAGCGTGCAATGCCAACCAAATCCTGGTATCTTGTACTTTTGTAATATTACACTAATTTTGTTACGAATGACCGTTCATCATATTGCTGTAATAGACACGCATACGTTCAATACATACTACGTATACTTTTTAGGTTACCCAAAGGGTAATGACGAAACTATAAGGATTTATTGTTGACTATGATACCCTAAATACGGGACCCTTTTACTAAGACTCCACCGTTCTGCCTGTCTACCATCAAGTTGTATATCTCATGAAGCGTGATAGTTAAGACGGTTGATATTTTCACAGATGACGATGTATTTGTTGCCGCTATAATTATAACTACAAATAGGTAGGTTTAGGTTACATTATGAGTAGTTTAATGTATAGGTATATTTTTAATTAATAGACTTTATACACTAGAGATAGAATTGCCTTTAAATTTCATTCTATTCGTGACACACAGTGTGGCATACCAAAAACGTAAGGAGCGCGTTGAACTCTTTTAGACGGTATATTATTTTAAGTATTACAACAAAAATGATTACCTACAATAATTTATAATACTTTGTATTATAAAGTATACTCATATATACCCATACCTTAGGATTATCCCCAGGGTGGTCCTAATTCAACAATCACTAAGTGGGAGTACTCGGTTGCGACTTGTCACCTAACTCCACCTGATGATATAAACCATTATTGACAATATGGCCATACGAACTAGATTTCGAAGACAGCTAGGTCAGACGAAATTCGCTCTACTGGCACTATCAACTTCCTCTCTTCTAGATAAAAGTGCACCATCCTAGGCCACATCGTCACCTATCACAATTTCTATAGATATTCGATAGATGAGCCATATCTGATATGAAAACCATCTCCAACCATCGGTGAAATTGTATTTAAATACTTATATCACATTTTATATTCGGTATCTTCCTTGATTTTACAAATCCATCGCCATTTTTTAATCCTAAAGTGGGTCATTTAAGTGAAGAATAAAGTAAACCAAATAGTGCGCATCCATTTTCCTCGATGTGGTCATCGCTATTATCTTTTTTCTTCCTTCCTTGATAAACGAATAAGTAATTAACCTTTACAACAACAATAAAAGTACCTAGGTCTGCAGGTCTTTCTTTCTACTATTTCTTAATTTTTAATTGATTATCCATTTACATAATATTTTTATATTATAGCTTTTTCGCAATAAAGTACTACTAATCGTTGTAGCATAAACGTATTTTTTACAATCCTACTAATATTATAAAGCTGAAAGTATATGAGTATATTGTATGTGTGATTGTTACTCAATCACACAAGAGCGCTGCTGGTCTAGTGGTAGATACCCCGACTTTCATTTCGAAGGTCGTGGTTTCGAATCCGGGCCGCGCACCAATGTATTTTTCTTTAAGAAAAAATTATATGCGCTATTAACAGCGCTCTTACGGTGAAGGAAAACATCGTGAGGAAACCTACGGCTTAAATTCACGCTCAAAGACCCAATAGTAGGGCTAATTGCGGAAACACACAATTATACTTTAACTTTACTCAATCACGCAAAAACTACTGAACCGATTGAATTGAAACTTGGAAAATAGTATGTAGCAGGTAGCAGGAGACTTTTTTTTTATCCCAAAATTCCCACGGGATCGGGACTTGTGTGGATGAAACCGCGGGGCGCAGCTAGTGTTAAAATAAATGGGTGTCTTTTCGATGGTTGGTACTACTACTCAATTATAAATGTTGTTGACCAAGTAGCTATATATTATTAAGTAAGGAACTAGGCACAGTTTCAACCTATATTAAATCTATGCGAATCCCTCATAGCAGTCTAAACCCAGGCGAGGAACGAGGCAGCTAAAAAGCATACTTGTGTACCTATGTGCCGCTATGTAGTGTCAACAACATACGTAGTTGTTTAGAAGTGCCGAAATCTGCATTTTACGAGCAGAGTTACAATTAATTTATATTGAAATAGCCAATCAGCTTACCAAAAAACATTCACAAACCGACAGGTATAACGTATACGGATTAGACGTTCCTGCGAAAGTGGACCATCAGCTCTTTTTTGGTAGCTGAGGCTTATTCCAACATCGCTGGTGGGCGAACATTACCCATTCACGTTATGCAAGCATGTTGACACTAGTAGCAGTCACAGTACTGTTTTAGTGCCTAGTGTATTAGTGCATGCCTTAACCGTTAAATCTTCTTTTTTTAGTTTTCCTCTTCAAGACACATCTTTTAAATTCTAAACGATACTCTTCGCAGTGCAGATCCGTGAGCCAACCTCAATAAACCCATATTGCTAAATCTCTACCCAGAAGTCATGAATGAGACGACCTAGGGCTGATCAATGACACGGCAGACGTCATCCCTACTACTAAGATAGATAAAGATGACGATCGTATCGCAATTCTCAAAGAAAATTGTACAGTGTTGGGAGTTGAACGATTGAAACCGCATATCGTGGTACAGGTATCTGCCAATCGTCTTACAAAATCGGAGTGTAAGCATCTTTGCGTTGGTCGAAGTATAAAGCGTTGTCGAGATAGACGTAACAGTCATTCGGACGCAACCACTGCGCCGGCAAAGAAGTGAATTTACAAAACATCTTTTTCTTGTAAACAACGGTTTACAAAAACATCGTAAGTTTTGACTTATTTAATTAATTAGTGTAATCAAGTGTTTGTGTGACCCGAAGGATTTTATTTATAGTGATAAAACAATTAAAGTGGAAGTGCAAGCAATAATTTATACAATTATAGGTATCTATTTAACATCAAATAAAATATAACTATCAAGGATAAATGTATATTCATAATACATATTATGTTTTCGTTATGTCGAAAACGTTTAAATAATATTTAAATAAGAAATACGGAAACAAAATTACGTATACGCTACGGTTAAAAAACTTGTGTAACTACTGTTATAAAAAATGTTTACTCCAAAATATTGTGATTCCTAACATCTTAGATTACTTTCACTTTCCAAGTGCATACAATATTCTTGCAACATGCAGAAAGTACTAGGTATGCCTATTGCCTTTTGATTTTATACGTCTTTTAAATTCATAATTATTATACTGTTGCTAAACATTCTATTACACAAAAGTTCATACGTTTTCAAGAACTTTTCATTACTAGAAATATTTTAAAGGAAAAATTCATCTTCAAAAATTCACTTGCGGCGAGATTTGAACTCGCGTCCCTGGATCAATATTCCAGTGCCTATACCGCTCGGCCACGCAACTTTTCATTATACAGAAAACTAATGTTAATGTATTAAAAGGAAAAAATAAAATCATCAAATTTGTATTTCCGTAGCCTGTACCAAGTAAATGATATCACAATGAATCTTATCTTGATCATATTATACACTAGGACGCAATTGTGAACTTAGACCGGTGAAAGCAGACAAGACGCAGTCGACCAAAGTAAAATCCGGCACACATTTCCCACATTTCTACTCAATTGTTCTGGATAACGATATAAAAACAATGGGTGAAATTTCCATACAAACACACGCATTATAATATAACTATGTGTGATCTAACGAGGTACCCTAATCATCTGTAACTATTGCTGTAACGAATCACATAAACAAACAGATAGCTAAGATATTATGCAAGCCTGTTACAAAACTTATAATGACGCATCGACCAAAACCGCTGAGACTACTGATCGACTGGTTGTACCACTTTTGGGTCGACACTACGGCAATGACATGGATTTGATACTTTCTTTTGCAACAAAAACAAAATGTGACCTCAAAAGAAACTGTCTAATGCCTACGCATTGCTTAGCGTTTCTTATATTACGGTGCTTCGGTAAAAATAGAAAATATAAATATTCAGGAAACCTATTGACAATAGGTACTTAATATACTCTACGAATATTGTTTTTATTAGTTCTCTGTTTTCATTACGTCAAGAGTATGATATCATAATGCGTAATATGATCTCCATTTAAACAACATAAAGAGTGCTTTCTCAGCCTACGCTAACCAACGCGGTCGCTGCGCTGGCGCAGTGCGCTGACATTACGGAACCTTATGTAAGCGTTAGCTGTCCGCGAAAGTAAAAGTGATTCTCAGTTCAGGTTTCGAAACAATGACATGCTTTACTGAATAAGGATCAATTGACTGTTTTTGACTTAGAACTTCCTACATTAAAAACTTAATTTTTATAACATTTTTTTACAGACTATGCGGTGGCATCATCTCACATTTCTGTTGGCGTCTTTATTGATAGCGAGTACATCAGCAGAATGGTCATGGGGTGCGGACTCGGATAAAAGCCAACCCGCTGAACCCGCTGAAAAACCTACCGACTTATTAGAAGGAGAAACAGTTCCCGAAGCTCAAGATAAAACTTCAGATCCCGCAGATGATATTGTTGACGAATTGATCAACCACAAACAGGGAAGAAGCTTGGGTGACTTTGACGATTCAGTTTACAATGACCCTACCATCAAAGAAGCTTTGGATGCAGGTGACGATAGTGAAGCTAGAAATTTAATAAAAGGACGTCTTTGCAACTTAGGACTTATAGCAGTAAATATTTCCATACTATTATTGTTTTTTACTACAAAATATTCCTTACCGTGACCATATTCTTATCTGAAAATGTTTTATTTACAGTGTGAAGATGAAGACACCGAGGAAAAACGCATGTTCTTGTCTCCGGACGAATTAATCTATGCACAACCTGTTGACATCAAGCCCGTTGGTAAACCTATCGCTTCAATTCCTGTTCG
Organism: Idaea dimidiata; assembly: GCA_949358125.1. Lineage (NCBI taxonomy): Eukaryota > Metazoa > Arthropoda > Insecta > Lepidoptera > Geometridae > Idaea > Idaea dimidiata. Next base: position 7,610,690 of record OX442334.1, read on the forward strand.
CGGGCCGCCAAGAGCCTACGGTCCACCGAAACCAATGCACTACCCACCGCGTCCTCAAAAAGTCCCGCCTAAACGAGTAGGATACGGCAACCGCCCAGGGTTTTCTGACAAATATGGAGTAGCTGGCAATAGCAACAATTTCCAATTCTCACAAAGCAGCAACAACTACGGTGGTTACGAAGCTAACTACGTTACTAAGCCGCCCTCATTTCCTAATGAAGGTCCCTACTCTTTCGAGAACTCAAAACCAGGTCACGTATACAATAAGCCATCGATCTCCCAAACCGGATCAAAAACTGACTCTATAGTGCAACAGCACGTCCATCATCACTATGTACATAGTGACGCTGAAAAAGAACCTAAAGTCATTATCAAGCCCGTCGCGATTCCTGTAGGGTCGGTGGGACATCTTGGAGCACAAAGTCACAGTCAATCTTCTGACATTATCACTGCATCGGGTGCCGACTTTAGCGCGATTTCATCTGGAGGATTCAAGCCTATGACTGGATCTTTGCCTGGTCCTGTCTATGAGCCAGACACTATTTACGGATCTCAATATGGACACAACAGTTTTAACAAAGGATCATCTAATATCTTGTCCAGCCAATCTCTACCCAACCACTATCAAAATAATGCGTTTGAAGACCAACAAAAATATGGAGGTTCTCTGGGTTCTTATGGGCAAAATGAATTTTACAAAAAGGAACTGAATGTAGGATCTGCTAATAACTTATACAATCAAGGACCAGCAACATTCGGACAGTCAAACAATTATCAAGACAATTATCATGAAGCAAAAGCTCAAGGGTTTGAGTGCGTATGTGTAAATTACGATCAATGCCCTAGTCAAGAAGTAATTGGCCGCAGAGATGACTTGTATCTCCCCATCGATCCACGAAACAAGGGCAGCGAAATTGCAGCTTTATCAGAGGAGCAGCTAGATAATCTAAATAAGACTGAAACCGCAGATAAATCTGACCGTGTGTCTGACCATGTGGCAAACGTCACAGACTCTACAGTCAAGAAAGTAAAACGAGATATTTCTGAAGATCAAAACTCGGAGGCATCTGAAACAAAGGAAGCTGAACCGGTAAGTTTAAGTACCAACCATATTTATATTTTCATCCTGACACAATTAACATCCGTCCTAATTCAATCCATTAATTTGTATTTTACTAACATCTTTCCTATCCATACCATTTCACAACGCCGTTTCATTTGATGATGTATTTAGTATTGAATATAATTATGATAGACTGGGGTAACACAGTTACACTCTGTAATTAAACATTTAAGTTAGTAACATGGGCAGATTGTAACTGATATCAAAAGAAAAACTAAACAATGGGCACTCACAAAATCTAACACATTAAAATATTATAATTGACATAAGTGCATATCACTGCAGCGCCTCATTGGATTGTCCGGCTACGGCGGCAATGGCGGCGCGGGCGACAAAAAAGTGGTGCCCACGTTTGGTGTCTCTTTTGGGTTGCCCCAGCCTTCCCATTCTGGTTATCCCATTAATCCTTTCGACGGAAATCCAATTTACAATCCTTACGGCCCAGCCATTAACAGCGGTGGTCTTAATTTAGGCCTCTTATCTGTTAGTCCACTGTTATCTGTCCAAGTGACTAAAAATGATTACGGAGAGAAAGTTGTAAAACCATTTGTCAATTTACACGTTACACCTAACGAACATGTGGTCAACAAAATTGGCCATTTGTTCCATGAGAAAAAGCAATATCTTTTAAACAAACACGAGCATTACCACCATCACAATCCTTACCCATATCCCCATGGTCACCACTATTCACATCCAGCGCCTCACCACTACAAACCGTCTTACCATGACCATCATCATCATGGACCGCCTCATTTAGGACCTCCAGTATATTCCCCACATTTCACGCATTATGAGCCTGGACATTTCAAATCCCATCACTATAATGCTCATGAACCACCTGCACCAGTGTCTCATCAATACAACGTCCATGAACCTCCCTCACCAAATGAAGATTACTATGACGACGAAGGAGGTCAATATGATGATGACTATAGTAATCCTCATGAAGGTGGCTATCACAACTACGGATTCGAAAGATCAGCTAATAATAGTTTAGGAAATAATAGGAAAGAAGGTTATGCAAACCGTTACGCCTATTCCCGATCCCTTACCCTTCCTTCTAACCGTGGGGCTAACCGAGGAGGCCAAACCATTCGTTTCCCCAACAACAGAAAGAAGAGAGAAATCAGTGTAGATGAAATGAATGAAACAATAGAAGAGGTAATCAATCCCTACACACCTAACTTCCATGAAAACTTCAAGTAGCATTAAAACACAGAATTATTTCCTAATAAAATTGTTTTAATGGTTTCAGCGTCAAGGATATTTCGGTCGTCCTCAAGTACAGCAATGTAGGCAGAACCAAGTGTGCTGTCGCCGCCCTCTCAGGCCACAAGCTGGCAACAGAGGCCAGTGTGGTATTAGACACTCCCAAGGTATTAACGGAAGAATCAAAACTCCAGCATATGTTGATGGGGAGAGTGAATTTGGTGAATACCCGTGGCAAGTTGCTATCTTGAAGAAGGATCCTAAAGAATCTGTGTACGTTTGCGGAGGAACTCTTATCGATGGACTACATATTATAACAGCTGCTCACTGCATTAAAGCGTAAGTAACTCCAACACCACAAAATAATATAATAATAATAATAAATAAATAAATTCCACCAACACACAGCGCCATCTAGCCCCATGGTAAGCTGCTAAGCTTGTGTTACGGTGACTAGACAACGGATATACTACTTATATTTTTTTTCTTTTGTAAATACACATAAATAACTATAATTATATATTTATAAATAAATAATAAAAACATAGAAATACACCCAGACCAGATACAAATATTTATTTTTAAGCATAAATATTTGCACCCAGCGGGAATCGAACCGGCAACCTTCTGCATTGCAGCCAAACGTTCGCCCGACGACGCACCACAGAGGTCGTCAAGACTCTCAACTCAAAAAATATCCTATTGTACGAAACTAATTCAAATTATTTTGTTTACAGACACAAAGGCTTCGAGCTGAGGGTCCGTCTAGGAGAATGGGACGTAAATCGCGATGTAGAATTCTATCCCTACATCGAAAGAGACATTGTATCTGTGCACGTTCATCCCCTTTACTATGCTGGTACCTTAGACAACGATCTAGCGATTCTGAAGATGGACCACCCTGTTGAGTGGACTAAATACCCTCACATCAGTCCTGCCTGTTTACCCGACAAGTACACCGACTTCGCTGGTCAGAGGTGCTGGACTACCGGCTGGGGCAAGGACGCTTTCGGTTCCAACGGAAAGTACCAGAACATTCTCAAAGAAGTCGACGTGCCAATTCTACCTCACGGACAATGCCAGCAGCAGTTGAGACAGACTAGATTGGGATACAACTACGAATTAAACCCAGGATTCGTCTGTGCTGGTGGTGAAGAAGGCAAAGATGCCTGCAAGGGCGACGGCGGTGGTCCATTGGTGTGTGAGCGTGGAGGAACCTGGCAAATTGTTGGAGTCGTTTCTTGGGGTATTGGATGTGGCCAAGTTGGAGTCCCTGGAGTGTACGTCAAAGTCGCTCACTACTTAGACTGGATCTCTCAAATCACTGGGAAATTCTCTCCATATTAAATTACTTATTGATGTGATATCTCAAGTAACGAAGTAACGTCCCAAATCGACTGAATGTCACGTACTTAAATATTTATTTTTAGGTATAAGTTGATATTTATAATATCTTTAATTTATTAAATCTTTGGATGGTAATATCCAGAGGAATAAAGTAATTGCTTATGCAAATATTCAATAAATTTCTCCAAAATTATATACTTTGCTTTTTTTACTCTTGTCTAGTGATTGATCTTCTACCTCTACTCTGTACCACCCATGGCGCTTATTCTGTAACTAAAATGTCTCAACAATGCCCCAGCATCGTTAGGTTTTTCTCGAAAACGGGTCAGCAAAGTTGGAAATCACTTTGCAAGAAAATATTAACACTTAAAACAATTAACGTTAGCTTTGGCTTTTCTTTAATTTATTTTTCTTTAATTTCTAAAAATTGTTAAACCGTTCTCGGAATCAACCTGCTGCAATGAAATTCAATTGAGTGGGTAATTGGCAAAGTGTGAATAGTTTATAACACTATACAATAAATTAAATACTAATTTTTGAACATACTATTAAAACCTCTAATTCAACATGCATTATTACCTCCGACAATGATACGTCATAAACAAATTCCCTTAACTGACACCGTATCATATACCCATATCAGTAAATTAGACGGAGTTTTGGCGGGAATGCGTTAAGGAGATGTGTTGCTAAATTTTCATTTTTGTGAAACTTAGTTCAAATGCGTGTAAAATGTTTAATTTCGGGGGCATATTAATCAATTTAGTTTCGTGAAGGTGTACAATTGTAATAAAAGTGGAAATCGGTGCAAAACATGGACTTTAGCTTAGTGTTGTCTCCAAAGCTCCGTGAACAAACATTGTAAAAAATGGCCCCCTTTTTACAATGATTCCCTCGATTTGACTATGACTATGACGACTTGACTGTTTCGTTCAATGCAAATAACTTGGAAATATTGATAATACTTAACACTGGCAAATGTCCGAAAGGAATAGCCATTTTAAAGAAGAAGAAGTAAATTAGTCGTTTCTCGACTCGATTTGCGCACTGTCAATACCTACAGCCTACATCGAAACAAACGTGTGACACAACTGCTTTTGCAGGCTAAAAACCAACTACAGACTTTTAGATTAATTAAACAGTTTAACTGTACAGTTTTTCTGTTGAGTATTTCTATACCTAAGAGAAAATTTGTGTTTGATAGTGATAGTACTTTTGATTTTTTGTTTTGGTTAAGCCGATTTGAATGAAATTTGGTACAGGGATAGTTTAGGGGTTGAAATAAGATAGGGCACTTTGAATAATCATACGGGTTAAGCAATGCTTGGTATGACATACGTGATGCGTCACATACGTTACGGGATAGGAATTAATGCGGGTGAAACCGCGGGGCACAGCTAGTCGTTAGATAATACTGTCAGTTAATCAAAACGTCTGTAGCAAAGAGGTCTTTAGGTTTATGAGACGTTTGTCATCAGAGTTGATAATTAAAAGAAAAATAGCAAACAAAATAAATAATAATGGCATCAAAAGCCACAGATCGCAAAGGAAAAGGCAAAGACCAAAAGGCAGCTAGCGAAGCATTCGATGCCCTGGCTAATTTTACACTACCAGATAGTCTGCCATGTTCCGAAATAGATTTTCCTATTCTTATAAAGAGATCTAATAAAGTTAAATGGATACATATTATAGAAGAAAGTAACCAGCAGTACGCAGAAATCGAAAAATACACTAAAAGTAAACAGGAACCTGTGGTAAAACCACTGTTTCAGAGTAAGGTTTTAATATACTTCACAATAGTAGAAATCTATTAGCCATTTATTCAGGCAACCTGTAAGGGGAGATCCATCCCAGTCAAATGCCCAGGTTGGGCAATGATTTCAGTACAAAAGAACACAAAACCGCACAGCTGTGTTCGGTAAATCTACCAAATTTAAAAATTAATAATAAATAAACTTATACTTATTGCCTGAAAAATCAATCTTTCATGAATAGTTTTTAATAAGTTAGAATGAGTTGTAGTTTCTTGTCATTTACTATATCATTTACTAGTAGTTCTGCTAACAATTGACCTCGCAAACACAAACTTTTTTTAAACAATTAGTATGTATTTAGAACACAATTATTCAAATACCCTCCTTGTGGGAAAAATATCCCACCAATCAAAAATTCCATATGCTCATAGAACTTGTATACCAAGTTTCATCAAAATCGGTTGAGAAATACCTAAAAATAAAATAACTTTAATTTACTAGATATACTTACACCAACAAGTTGTTTGCTCACACAATTTGCAAAGTCGCAGTGTAGATGATCTGCTTATCTCATTATAATATTCAGATACTGAATGTGACTACATCACAAACGAAGTATTCGGTTATCTCATTCCTGCATTAGAAGAGACACTGAAGAAAGCGAAGATTTGGAAGGCACTTGTCAGACAGAGATGTTTCTTTAACGGAATTGATTGGATAGTTCAGGTAGATATCAATCACCTACTATTGTAGATTCACATACACGTTGTCATAACCGTTAATAAGCATAATGTAGGTACTGATCCTAAATGTAGAACACTAGCGTGTTCTCTAGTGGCTTCATTATCATCATCCGTGCGATTTTCTTGGTTACATCCCTCTGGGACTCTATTTTTGAACCAAACAAGGCATTTCAAACGATTTCAATACCTCGATTTCTACTGGTTTTCGAACAATTTCTGTAATTTTTCCACGTGAATCGCACGTCCTCAACGAGTGGTATCAACCACTCGCAGCAGGAGTCCGGTATCAAACGATAATCAGCAGATATCGAATTATTTAAAGCGCCTGAAGTGCAACGAGCGATTCAAAAATAAGGCTCCTGGAGACCTTCCTACTTTTACATCTCCATTTTGCACTGCGACGTCAAGTTAGAACCAAAGAAATATCTCGAGTAAGTTATTACTCAATAGCCTCAATAGAACGAGTGGGTTAGGTACCTACACAGGTAACTAATCTTCTTGTCTTCTAAATAGCTCCACCGGCCTCCGCATTATTATAGGAATATGGATGAGTCCGCTCGGACGTAGGATTTGGGCCGATAGGTTGTGATAAGACCTTTATAGTTGTGGTTTACGAAATAAATCTGAATCTGAAAAAAAAACCGGAAAAAAAACGAAGATGTCACTGTTTCTGTTTCTAGTTGTGGATACCTATTATTGGCTTTACTATTTCTATTCTGTTGTTAGTATGTATTGATAGCTGTTGGTTTTCTTAAAATGTAAAAAATAAAATAAATAAATAAAAGATGTACCCTTAAAGATGTCTGTTGAGATGTCTATACAATTTTAGAAAAAAATCAGACGCTAAGACTCTTCTTCTTTGCGTATCAGCATTCATGCTGTCAGTTCAAAACTGTGTCATAGCTATAGCAGCGGCAATAGCCTCGTTAATTAAGACTGTATCGTTTATTTCAGTTGTTATGGAACAACAATCCGCGTTACCCAAGTCGTAAGCTGGAAGATTTACACCTATTTAACATGCCCTGGGTACGAAAATATCTTGCTGAACAGTAAGTTTAAGTAACCTATGTACACAGAATGAGAAAAAAAAACAACGACTGGATAAAGCCACGACGAGGTCGACGATGTAGCATGCTTGCTAAGAGTAAACCTATTCGTTCTAGAAATAAAGACCACAAATAAATTTTAGGGGAACAGCGACATGGATGGAATTGTATTAAGTTCTAAGTCTAGTTATCCAGCAATTTGGTCAGAAAGAGAAATTATCTTCCCTTATTCATTAACTTTTAGGTCGCCTTATTGAACACTATCACAGTACCGGGGTACCACATGTCCCACAAGTCAGGGTGCCACATATGGGACCCAATTTAAACATTGGTAGCCTTATTTATAAATGTGGAGTAAAGTCAAGGCGGACTAGAGAGAACGTGCTTTGTCTTTTTCCGTGACATCTTGTCACAGAAAAAGTGAACTTTCAAAGTTGACAGAAAGAAACAAAAAGTGGTAAAATTACCCCGACCTTACTCCACATTTATCCTACTAATACTAAGTCTGTATGTGTGTATGTATGTGTGTTTGTTACTCAATCACGTAAAAACCACTTATCCGATTGTGATGAAACTTAAAATATAGGTAGCTGGATACCGGGAATAACACATAGTTACTTAGCTACTTTTTATCTCGATACAGCGGGGCGCAGTTAGTTATTAATAAGGCTCTGGGACTCTGCGGGGCAATACATAGTTTGTATGAGGACAGTAAAATACAGCGCCGAGGCGCGCCAACTAAGTATAAGATAAGCTGAGGTTTTTACCGTATAATTATTATCAACTTATCAAAAGTTTGCTTACAAATGAAGTACTCTTTGCTTATTTTTTTACTAAAAGCCCAAGACCATACTATCCGAAATCATGGTTGTGGCCTGAAGAGTACGCTGCTACGTTGATACAGAAAACAGTAAGACAATACTTCGTGCAAAGAGAGGATGATGTACAGGAAATGCGTGACTTCTGGCGGGTAAGAAACTTTAAAAAGTTAAGTACTAATGTGGGGAAATTTTCACGTAGCTATGTGTGCTGATTTTCATTTAGCCGTACACATTATGTACTGCTTTACCAGCAGCGTAAGGTTCGAACAAATAGGAATTTTATTCCAAATGTCACGATCAATTAGACAATTTATTTATTTATTAGTCAAGTTATCGCGTTAAGGAAATTGTTAAGAAATTCGAAATTTCCTAACATCCGCAATTTTAAATCCCCAACCGAAAATGAGGAGTAAAGTTCATATAATTCACTTTATTTATCGGGTTGAATCGCGTTTTATTCATGGTTTTAAACGAAGCGAGCTTTCGCCAACTTTGCAGTTGGCTTTTTCAAGGTTGACAGCCTGGCTGCCGATAAATAAAGTGTTTTAATATGTAAATATATTGACGTCAGTCTCTCTCGGTTTAGCGCGATATTTACGCAAGAGCGATAGAGACACAGAATAAAAGAGGTTATTGTACAAAATCTTGGTGAAAAGTGACCGAAGTATAGGATGTCAATTTTCGTTTCAGAAACTGGAAATCGAGCGCCATCATAAAGATATGAACATGAATCCCTTTCTGGCCAAGAAATTCGCCTCAGAGCCTAAGTTCAAAAATAATGATAACAACAAACAATAGGTTTTGCTGTGTTTTAAAGCAAACTTGATATGTGATATTTACAATTAAAATCACGAATCATGTAATTAGGTATATAGAAAGTACTAAAATGTATTAAAAAATTTGGGCTCATACTTCTATGTACCAGGGCCTAAAGCCGGTTAAGAGTGTATTCTGCATGTTTTTCCAACAAATAATTTTCTCTTTATCTGCTACCATCTATTTGTATAGAAAAGGATCTACATTTAAATAAATACTGATTATTCGATAAAAACATTAGCAGCAATTTTAATGGCTACTGTATATGCAAGCTTGAAACCAATAGTAGGTAGTTTACTTTATTATTGAGTTGAGTATCATTTAGATTACATAACATTTAATAAATATTTCAAATTTGTTAACTATTTATTTTATTATCAACAATTATCATATGACTACAAATACTATACATATCTGCTTAGCTAAGGGGGATGCCTTGATAGAGTGAGGGGCTGATTGGTTTACCGAGTCCCATTGTGAACTGGATAGTTGGCTTCTCATCTCCTTTCGCTATCCTTTTCACTCTGTTTGGACTGTAGTTGTAGCTGAGCGGCATCGTGAACTGCTTTAGAGGCTGAAACATTAAAATTGGTGGGTCAGTTAAAAGTTGAAACAATTTAGTTATACCCTATTAACCATTAAGAAATTTATTAAGTCTCCTTAATCGTCAACCCTAGTGTTTTGGAAATATAAATAATTAATCACACTTTCATTTTATCAAATAAATAAATTTTGCACAACATTACAAACAACGCTATCTGGCCCAAACTAAGCACTAGGATTGTACTGTAAGTAAGTACAGACGACGAATATATATTTGAAAGTACATTATTACGTATAATATGATTAGTGATTAGGATTACATAGCAAACACTCTGAACCAGAGACAAATATTTATGGTCAGCAGAAATATTTGTTCCGGGCGGGAATCGACGCGCCACAGAGGCGTGCGTAATACTGTAGTTGATGTATCCTACTAATATTAAACTTCCCATAATGTCCCTCGTTTAAAAAGGTCCCTTTCCCGGAATGTCCCCTTTACCAAAATGTCCCTTTACCGAAATGTCAATTTACCGAAATAGCCCTTTCCCAAAATGACCCATTTCCCGTTTTGTCCCTTTTCCAAAATGTCTCTTTCCCTTAATGTCGCTTTCATAGAACAGACAGAATAATCAATTGGATGCATTTGAAATATGAATGAAATAAAATAAAACCATATTGTCAATCTTTGATTCAAATTTTGATAAAAAAGAACAGAAATAATTTGGAACTTGACATTATGAACCTGAACGCAAAATATTAAGGAAAAATTCATCTTCAAAAATTCAGTTGTGGCGAGATAAGATCTTTACGGTGTAGTAGAAGCTGTAAAGTTAAACGCCCCCTTCTAGAGCTGCATCTGTGTCAGCCCTACAACTTCCATTGACTGTTATTTTAAACAATACCCTTGCAGGAAGTTTAACAAGGCATGAAAACTTTATATCAATTTCCAAGACCTTTTACACATTGGGAGTTGCTTGTACAAGTAAACTTCTTGAAGTATTACTGCTTTATGCCCGTGTTCACAAACAACCCTATGCATGGATTCAACTATAGTCACATTTTCACTGACATGATTGTCACTCACAAGAGTGAGACAAAGCATTAAGCCATGCATTAATTTGTGAATGCCGCTATGACTTTCTGAGTCAAGAGTACAAGCTTTAATTTAAAACACAGAATTGAAAAAATAACTTACTTCCAGCCCTTTCTTTTCATGATCACGAACAATAAACTTTGTCATTAGTGGAGGCATTTCAATACAATTTGGAAGAATTTCTTCAGAAGCAGTAAAGTTCTTTGCTGCTTCTAACAATTTTGCTTCCTCACTCTTAGGTATGAGTTGATAATCAGTTTTATAGGAGGTCCGATAGATTTCTGTCAATTTTTCTAATTTTCTACCTCTGAATGTTTTCTCCACCCAAACCTTGACTCTGCGACGTTCCTGGAATAAGAAGGTATAATTGATTATATACCTACCTATCATTCACAAAATTAAAAATCAATTCATAAAACAATTAACTAAATAGGTAGATATTATAACTTAATTACAACAAATAAACAAATTAGAAAGTAAAAACTAAAAAAAAAAACAGAAACAAAACACCAAAAATAAATCAAGTAAGTAAATTTATACAATACAAAAAACCTCACAAAACCTCAATCAAAAAACCCACCCCTTAAAAATCCCGGCGCAAAGCTGCCCAAAACACAGGCCATGTTACCAGCTAGCCGCTAAATAGCAATTGACAAGTCTTCGCACCAGGAATGACCAAGAGCAGAGTTCATAACCCCGGTCTCGGAGACGAAGCCCAATCTCCCATAAACAGTTAAGACTCCCAAAGTTTCAACTGCTACTGGTACAAACACATACCCCTGAGCAAGTAGCACATACTACTTATTATACCTATTGATTCAAGTTTTGTTAACATCTGTGCCTCAGCAGTAGTACACGTAATAGAAGCACAGATTGTCGGGGGTATGGTTTCTGCTAGAAAACTAAATGAGTGCAGTGTTGATATGAGAACTATGTTCGGCATTAACATGGGCTACTTCTTATCCCACACAGAATTAGCTTTTGTAATCTTGTAACTAGTTGTAACGCTCTTGCTTTTAGCCGTTGAGGTTATTTATGGTGTTGTATGGATCAAGTTATATAAATAAAAATAATAAGAACACTGTTTTTTTTATGTTGTATTACTATTTCCAAATTAATGTACCTCATCAGGACAGGTTTCCACCTTCACAATTTTCATAAAAGTTGGTTCAGGATACCTCTGGAAGACAGACCGAATGATAATCCTACCAACTCCTTGATTTTTTAGGCTTCCAACAATTTCCCATAAAGTTTTCCCTTTGAAATTTGTTGTTCTGCCGACATATTTGATAACTTGTGTTGTAGCCATTACATAAATCACTTTGATCACAAGAAAATGAATATAATTTTCTTGTGCACTTCAATTATATTATTATTATTAAGTAGAAAAATGAAATGAATGAAAGAAAACCACAGATGAAAACATAAACAATCTCGTTTTTCTTGTTTATTATTTTTAGGCATGCTAAACGTTTTCAGTTTATGCAGCCTCTGTTTTCAAGCCTCCTTTTAATTTAATTTAATCAATTTCGTTTTGTGGAGGTGTACAGGTGTAATAAAAGTAAAAATTGGTGCAAAACTTGGACTTTAGCGTTGTCTCCAAAGCTCGCATGAACCGTCATTGCAAACAGCCACCATTTACAATGACTTCCTCAACTTGACTTTTACTACGACGATGTGACAACTTGACTGTTTTGATGCAAATTGCAAATTACTTGCAAAATGAATACATGACACTGGCTATTTTCCAAATGGCCACAATCGGTCCACAACCGAATGAAATAAAAAAGTACAATGGGAAGAAGACCGTTCCACTTGCTGAAAACACATTTTGCACCTCAAACAACTTTTAAAACGTTTTTTTTTCATTCATGGATTATTCACTATGTTTATGTGATCTAAAGCCACTGTGTTAGTATTTTTGTTTTATTTCCGCTAAATTAAAAGATATTGTATGTTAAAGTTTCACAATTAAGAGAAATACACTATTCTCTTATGTTATGAGAGATTAAGCCGCCATTTTTTAGGTTTGGAGCGATTACTTCTTTTTTTCTGTGATAAATATTATAAAAAATATTTTAAACTAGCGGAAAATAAACGAAAATGTTAACACCGTGGCTTTAGATCACATATATCAGTTGAATAACCCATATCTTGTGTTTTAGGAATGCCTAATTTCATTAATTTATTGTATCTCTACCCCAGCTCCACCCCCTAGGTCTGAGCTTAAGGAAAAAGCCGATCTTCTTATTGATTAAGTTAACTAGATGGCGTGCTGAGTTTAAATTATTCGAAATCTGGTTTTCAATATTGGATATCTATTTTCGAGAAAAGTCATGGTATACTTTGTATCGAAATCTATGCTATTATATCTTATCTTACTGTCTTACTTCTTAACTTACTTCTTACTAATACTATAAACGCGAAAGTTTGTATGTGAGATTGTTACTCTTTCACGCAAAAACTACTGAACCGATTGCGATGAAACTTGGAATATAGGTAGTTGGGGACCTGGATTAACACATAGGCTACTTTTTATCCCGATATTCCCGCAGATCGGGACTTAGCGGTTGAAACCGCGAGGCACAGCTAGTTATTATATAAAATGTAGTGACTACCTAGTGATAAGCATAGCCAAAGCCAAACTCGATCATCGAATCATCGTTAACATTCAGTGTATTGGATCAAAAAGTTGTGATCATGACCATAGAGAGAACTATAATCACTACGTTTTAACCATGACGTAGGTTAGGTGTACACATAATAATATTATCTTCTGATGTAGTTAGGTGTAGTGTACGCGCGACGCTTATTTTAATCTAGTTTAGGAATAATCCTCGGGGTAGCCTGAAATCCTCGGGGTAGCCTGAATCCCTACAGGACGCGTCCCCAGGTGGCGGATAGGGGGATGCTCGATGGAGGCTCAAACCCCCATAGGGTAGGAGGGAAATAAAATACCTCCCGCGGACCACAAGGCCGGAGAAAGGCACTCCGTTATCAAACTCCTGCCCCGGGCTTCTCTGACATATTCGGAGCAGAGGCCGTGGGTAGTGCTGTGTGTCTAAGCTGGGATACGCAGAAGAGTTGGCGGCGGATGAACCCCAAGCGGGACAACGGCGGCGCTCACGCCTCGTAGAAGGCGACAGCCAGTGCACCAGGTGTCACTAGACAGTCAGGGGAGCCAACCCCGATATGGAAACAAACAAATGCGGTACTTATGAAACGTAAGGACGTCACTCTCAGGTTGTTGCTCCAGATATGAGTAACATTGTTAGAAAATATGGAAGCGAGATTTAAAAACAAACTACCCCAGGAGGGTACCAGCCACGCTGGAGAATCCCTCCCTGAGCCTAGCTCAGGCAGCTCCTCGTACTCTGGGGGGAGCAAAATTTCGCGCTCTACGAACGACCCACGTACACAACCGAATGGTGCACAGTCGAAATTAGTTCAGCAAGCTTTTCACCCTAGCATGTTCACACGTATCAAAGACACACAAGGCAAAACTCCAACTCCATCTTCACACTACTGTACTACTGGCATAAATAACACCCAAACAAAAGAAAAAGAAGCCGGAACCAACGAAGAAAAAGCCGAAATCAACGAAGAAGAAGATGACGATGAGTCAGAAGGTAAATGGACGGAAATAGCTGGGAAAAAACGTTCAAGAAGCAGTCCAGAATCCATCCAAGGACAGAAACAATCAAAAATGAACAAATATTTGGCTAATAACCCTGTTTCAACATCTAACTCATTTGCAGCGCTAGAAGACGACAACAATTCTGCCTCAGAGAATAACGATCTTTCTCCAGATACCAATAAAGTGGAAAGACTACCCAAGCCTCCACCAATCTTTGTAGACAAAGTGGAAAACATAAAACCCTTAATGGAATTGTTAAATTCTGCAGCTAAAGAAAATTTTGAGTTAAAAATAATTAAAAATGAACAAGTCAAAATACAACCCAAGAGCCCAGAAGCCTACAAGAATATAGTCAAAGAACTTGAGTTAAAACAAGCTGAATTCTTCACATACAAACCCAAGCAAGAACGATCATTCAAAGTTGTTCTTAAGAACTTACATCACTCCACCAATATTGAAGAAATAAAAAATGCTCTCATTGGCCTCGATCACAACGTCACAAATATTTGGAACATCAAACAAAGAACTTCTAAACAACCACTACCCATGTTTATAATCGAAATAGAACAGAAAAATAATAATAAACAAATCTACGAAATCAAAATGCTCCTTAATTGTCGTGTCACTTTTGAACCTCCTCGGCCTAAAAGAACTATTCCTCAATGCGCAAACTGTCAGCAGTATGGGCACACCAAAGCCTACTGCCATCGACAACCCAAGTGCATCAAGTGTGCTGAAAACCACATCTCCGCAGAATGTCCACGAAAAGGCAGATCAGATAATGTGAAATGCGCTCTTTGTGACGGAAATCACCCCGCAAATTATAAAGGATGTACAGTATTTAAAGAACTCCAACAACTTAAGTTCCCACCCCTAAGGAAAAGAGAACAATCACCACTTACAACACAAAGGAATAACAAATCTTATAGGATGCAGCCAGACAAACCAACAACCAAGAAGAGCCTGTACAGGCACCAACCTCACAAATCCAAACTCCCACTGACAATGCAAATATAATGCAACAATTTATGGACATGTTTAAACAAATAATGAATCAAATGACTAATATAACCAACCTACTTGTAAGCCTCATGTCCAAAATGCAACAAAATTCAATCCATTAAAGATATGCATATGGAATGCCAATGGGCTATCAAACCATCCATTAGAAGTGGATCTATTTCTTAAAAATAATGACATAGATATCCTATTAATATCTGAAACCCATTTCACTAGCAAAAGCTTTTTCCAAATTTCCAAATATAAGCTATATCGCACAGATCATCCTGATGGAACTGCTCATGCCGGGTCAGCTTTGTTGATAAAAGAAAAACTGAAACATTATGAGACAAACTCTTTTGTCACAGAGCACATTCAAGCCACAAATATTGTTATTGAGGACAAAACTGGGCCAATAACAATATCTGCTCTTTATACTCCACCCAAACACAAAGTAAAATGTGACTCATATACCGACTTCTTAACATCTCTTGGCACAAGATTCTTGGTAGGAGGTGACTTTAATGCCAAACACACTGACTGGGGAGCTCGTGTCACAAATACCAGGGGCAGAGAATTATTGAAAGCTGTGCAACAAATGCAACTCCAAGTTGTATCAACCGGAGAGCCAACCTATTGGCCAACCAGTCTCAAAAAAAGACCAGATCTGGTAGATTTCTGCATCATCAAAGGCATCCCAAAGACTAGTACAAGTTGCAGATCCAGCTTTGACTTGTCATCTGACCACACACCAGTTCTAGTCGCCATAGATAGTAGAATTTTTGAAAAGGAGATCTCTTGTAAACTCCACACTTAAAAAACCAACTGGAAATTCTTCCAAGAACTGGTGGACGCAAATCTCAACTCTCAGATACCCTTAAAGACTGAAGGTGACATATTATTGGCAGTCGAGAAATTTACCACGGTGGTTCAGGAAGCAGCGTGGAATGCTACGCCACGTTCTCGTGATCGGACTGTGGTAACAGGTTCTAAACGAATCAACGAGTTGGTCCAACAAAAAAGACACGCTAGGAAAAAATGGCAACAAACCAAACATCCAAAAGACAAAAGGAAATTAAATCAACTGACTGCAAACCTAAAAAAAGTTCTTACTGCAGACAAAAACAACAGTGTCAGCCTGTATCTACAGAACCTAGGAGCAACATCTGCATCCAATTACTCTCTCTGGAAGGCAACGAAGAAGCTAAAAAGACCCATCGCTCATCAACACCCCCTACGCAGAGATGACAACTCCTGGGCTAAAAGTGACGCGGAGAAAGCTGAGGAGTTTGCAAAATACCTAGAGACTGTGTTTACACCTAACCCTGATACAGGCTCTTCCAAATCCAATGACGTACCTGAACTGCTAAATCAGACTTACCAACTTGATGTACCTATATCTAAATTCAGTAAATCCGAGGTGAAGCACGTAATTAAGCAGCTTAAGCAAAACAAAGCGCCGGGCTACGATCTGATCACCGCAAAAATCATGAAGGAATTACCGAACTCAGCGTTAACTTACCTTACATATCTTTATAATGCGGTGCTTTGGAGAGAGTTTGTCCCTCCGCAGTGGAAAGTTGCTGAAATCATTATGATCCTAAAGCCGGGTAAAAAAGCCGATCAAAGCCAATCTTACCGTCCCATAAGCCTACTTCCGATTGCCTCTAAGATCCTAGAACGATTATTCCTCAGTAGACTAATGGCTGTAGTCTCAAAATCCAACATAATTCCTGACCATCAATTCGGTTTTCGTCGAGGGCACGGAACTGTCGAGCAGGTTCATAGACTAGTTAACAAAATTAATACCGCCTTTGAAAATAAAAAATTCTGCTCGGCAGCATTCCTGGACATATCTCAAGCCTTTGATCGCGTTTGGCACGAAGGACTTCTTTTCAAAATTAAAATGGCCCTTCCGGTAAACTATTTCAAGTTCCTGCGATCATACCTCACGAATCGATTCTTCTTTGTGAAACATGGGAATGACAAAACGACACTTAGAGAAATCCATGCGGGTGTACCTCAGGGAAGCGTACTGGGACCAGTTCTGTATCTCATATACACCGCCGACCTGCCAAACTGTGGCGACGTACTGACTGGTACATTTGCAGATGATACAGCCATTTTGGCGGTTCACTCCGATCCTACGACAGCATCTGCCAAACTCCAAAATAGCCTGAATAACATCTCCACTTGGCTCAAAGACTGGCGTATCAAAGCCAACGAAACTAAGTCGGTACATGTGACTTTCACAATGAGACATGACACCTGTCCACCGGTGTCGCTGAACGGAATTCGAATTCCTCAAGAGAAGCATGTGCGATATCTTGGAGTATACTTGGACCGCCGCCTAACTTGGCAGAAGCACATATTTACCAAAAGGATTGCTCTGAGCCTACAATTCAGAACCATGCAGTGGTTAATGTACAGAAAGTCCCAACTATCGCTTGAGAATAAACTCCTTATCTACAAATGCATAGTAAAACCAATCTGGGCCTATGGCATTCAACTGTGGGGCACAGCATCCAACTCCAATTTGGAAATTCTACAACGCTTCCAATCGAAGATGCTACGAATGATAGCCGCTGCTCCTTGGTACATGACAAATGATAGGCTACACCATGATCTGGCGGTACCTACAGTTAAGGATGAAGTAAAAAACTTCTTAAAATCATACAAAACAAGGATATCCAATCACCCAAATCAACTTGCATCCTCACTAATGACTGAAGACTCTGTATTTAGAAGGCTAAAAAGGAAAGCTCCACAAGACCTACTCTCATAACCCGAAACAAACCATACAAATGGGTGTCTCGATGGAGTCACGCCATGCAAGCCACTTCTCATGCACATGCGTAACCTCTTCGCTGAATGTCTCAGAAAAGACAGATTGCAAGATGAAAGGAGATAAAAAAAAAAAGGAATAATTTTATTTAGACCGTCACCCGGCTGAGCTTCGTTGTCCATTGCTCGTCGAGCAGTCTATAGGTCTGTTGCAACTGAGTGGCGGCCGGGCAACAGACAACGAAGTTCGGACCGGGTACGGCTGGGAAACGGTCTAATATAAATTATTCCCTAGGGATGATTTTAGTCGTGTTAAGTCAACCGTTTCGTTGTGTAAAATTGCAAAAAGAAGCTCTTTAACTTCCCGCTGCTCACCGTAGGTACCTAAATAATCGGGCTTTTGTGTGACCTAAGTAATTTGTGCACCATCGTAAAGAACAAGCAACCCACCGTTTACAGTTAGGAATTTTTCAATTTATTATCTTAACATCCAATGATTAAATAAACTGCTTTTCCAAGAAATTCATTCATGTATTAACCTATGACATTGTGTGGTTTCCATCCGCGCCCTTTGATGAGGGGATACCATAAGAAACTCATCTCTCCACGCCGCCATCAACACGTTTCTCCAGAAGATTCAAAGATTTACGAGCTATCAATACTTATAGTCCATGGCTGATTACCTATTCTAAATAGTTACCATGGACTCATCCTCGAAAGTCACATGACTTTTGTTGAGTTTGTTGATGAACATTAAATAATAAATAATGATAATTTCTACTCTTTCTACAACCGGTAACACCCAGCAGTTTCTGTATGTAGTTACACAGTACACAGGTTTCAACCAAGTTTCCACATAGTTTTAGTAAAGTTGATCGGAGTCTACAGCAGAGTTATGCAATTTTTTCCTACAGAATTAGGCCCGTTACAGAAGGCTTACACCCGAATACAGAAACGATACTCAATCATTTAACGGCCTTTTAAACAGCTAAGCAGCTCTTAAACTCAAAATTCGTATACTGAAACGATACTCAAGCGTCACAAATAAGCAAGCCTTATAATTACGAACTTCTCAAATTACTCGTACTTAAATGCCAAATTCGAATACTGGAACGTCGCTCAACGCAAATGGACTCTCAATTAGCTGTCAAATCGACGTGAGTAGCTGTTAGATCTGAGAGTGCTTTCGACCTGTCTTAAAATTTGTACAAAATGTCTTTAACCACACTATCCTCACTTTCGGATCATTCATTTGAAAAATATAATGATATTGAATTCCGTGCGCGGTTTCGCATATCCAAGGAGACAGTTTTATATCTGGATTCAATTATTGGCAGTGCTTTGCAAACAGTAACCAAACGAAACAGTCCAATTCAATCAGTGGACCAACTGCTCATCACCCTTTCCACTTATTGGAACGTTTACCAGATGAGGATGGCGACCAACCGTACCCCTCGTGGTCTTATAATAAAAAGGGCAAGGGGGAACAAGCTCATGCAATTCCTGCGAGCACTCCCCGAAGTTAATTCTATAGAAGACCGAACGGCTAGCGACCTCGCGACGATGTCCCAAACTCGAAAGGCGCGACTCGACTAGTGTCAAAAGCATCAAGTTGGTATTTAGCTGTTCCATCCCAAAGGTGACAACAGTACTCCATGCACGACCGGACCTGTGCTTGGTACAGATTCAGAAGCTGTTCTGGTGTGAAGTACTGCCTAACCTTGCCAAGGATTCCTAACTTATTTGAAGCCAACTGGGCTCTCGACTCAACAAAAGGCCCAAAGTAAAGGTCTGCTGTGAGGGTAACACCAAGTAATTCCAACCTGTCAGTCAATGGTATCGACCCATCCCGGAAAGAAGGAGATAGAAAGAAGTCATAAGACAGGAACACTAATAAATTCTGACACTTCATTTGGGAATTTTATTTACCTACATAAATTTATTTGGATAGAAACCGAAAAAATAATGAAACAATAGCATATTTTATAGGATAACTTTGCTAATGATATACAGGGGTATGGGTGGAAGAGACCTATGTGTCAGATATGCTGATTCAACTTAATATAATATATTATTTAATATTAATGATTTGTAAGTGAATCTGCAATAAAGGCTTAACAATAATAATATAAAAATAAAAACAATTAATGAGCAAAAATCTAGGTATTTATTTTTTAATAATTCCACCTCTAGTTCTGCTTTTCAAGTAAACACTTCCTCTCCAATCTGTGCCTTTCAAGCGTACATTTCCTCTCTAATCTCGCATTATTCAATTTCAAATTGAAATATTTTGCTTTTGTTGTCATTGCATCTGGGAAAAAAAGCTACAATTACTTTTATTTTAGCATAATGATTTAAGCTATGTTCCCGGTTGCATCCCTCTTGGGATGTTGGGATCTGCAGCACCTATAATCCTAATAGGAAAACTTGGACTTGAACGGAGTTGACGGACATTCAAAGACAGAATGTTCATGGTTTTTATAGTTGAGGTAACATCTTACTTCTTTATCAATTCTAATAACATTTCTTTGCCGTTGTTTGTGTAATTACTTCCTTTTTTTCTTCTTCTCTTCCATTTTTTCACTAGACAATTATTAACTATAAAATTGCATAATGATCTAAGCTATGTTCCCGGTTGCATCCCTCTTGGGATGTTGGGATCTGCAGCACCTATAATCCTAATAGGAAAACTTGTGAACGGAGTTGACGGACATTCAAAGACAGAATGTTCATGGTTTTTATAGTTGAGGTAACATCTTACTTCTTTATCAATTCTAATAACATTTCTTTGTCGTTGTTCGTGTAATTACTTCCTTTTTTTCTTCTTCTCTTCCATTTTTTCAATAGACAATTATTAACTATAAAATTGCATAATGATCTAAGCTATGTTCCCGGTTGCATCCCTCTTGGGATGTTGGGATCTGCAGCACCTATAATCCTAATAGGAAAACTTGTGAACGGAATTGACAGAATGTTCATGGTTTTTATAGTTGAGGTAACATCTTACTTCTTTATCAATTCTAATAACATTTCTTTGTCGTTGTTCGTGTAATTACTTCCTTTTTTTCTTCTTCTCTTCCATTTTTTCACTAGACAATTATTAACTATAAAATTGCATAATGATCTAAGCTATGTTCCCGGTTGCATCCCTCTTGGGATGTTGGGATCTGCAGCACCTATAATCCTAATAGGAAAACTTGTGAACGGGGTTGACGGACATTCAAAGACAGAATGTTCATGGTTTTTATAGTTGAGGTAACATCTTACTTCTTTATCAATTCTAATAACATTTCTTTGTCGTTGTTCGTGTAATTACTTCCTTTTTTCTTCTTCACTTCCATTTTTTCAATAGACAATTATTAACTATAAAATTAAAGAAGAAAGATGATTATTATCCAAAGAAAATTTTCTCCTCTTTCACTGATTGACGCGCGTGATTCATGTGTCACTGTCAAATAAGTTAAAACGTTTCGTTCTACACTAAATACGATTAGCGCGCTGGTTATGTTTAAATAACAAACGACTTATTTTTTTACTTGAAAAATAACTTTGAAACTAAAAAAGCATCGAAATACAATTAAAATTGTAAAAAAAACTTAAACTCAACTGTTCTGTCGGATAATTAAACTAAATGTTTATCTAAAAAAAAATTACTCATCCAAATAATCCTGCGTGGAACGAATTCACAACGTAAAGTAATAAAATAAAATGTGTTAGTTTATTGAGAACAAACTTTTTAGATCAATATTGCCATAACGTAAAAATTTAACAGATACTTAGCTAATCATTGTCTCAAGTCGCCGAAGTCTCGTTTGAGAATACCACTTAAATTGTGAGAGATGCTTAAACTTAGGAAGCATTCAATTGAGTGACTGATGTAAGTATCGTTTCAGTATTCGGGTGTTAGAAGCGTAGGCGGCGGTGGTTTATCATTATCGCTAACTTTTTTATGGTTGTAATCAGAGATATGTAAAAACTAATAGACTCATTGGTTGTAATGGATAAATATGTATACCTCCTGGCGTACTAATGTACTACTTTAGTCAATTATTTCATTAGTTAGGTATTTCTTGTTGTCAAGAAAATCATAGCAGTAAAACACAATAATAAAAATCAACTTGAATTTATTCTCAATTTCTTAATTCGTTACTGGAATTTATGCAATATAAATGTAAAATATAATTACAATAGTTAACAGTTACTAAATTTAAATGCAGTTTATTATTATGGATTATTATACATTTTAATTTTAACAATGTCATGGAAAAATCCAATGTATTCTGATGAACATTTTATTGTAGAACATGCATTTAGCACGTACGAGTAATTATCAAGATTAAATATAATAGTTTACATTGTGAAAATCTTAGCACAACTGTACTAAACAATGTTTTAAAATTGAACTACGGATTACATCCTTTTTTGCAATAAATACTAAATTGAAATATTAGAGGCAAGTTTAGGCATTAATTAAATATTACATTATCAACAAAACGAACTTACACTCGATAAGTAAAAAACTTTATCAGAATGTCTACTGAACTATGTACCATGACATTGAACGCTAAGTTCGCAGATTGCTTTAACAACACAAAACATAAACTAATATTCGAATACAAATGTCACTAATAAATAAAGCAATCCCAGTACCAAACTTTTCAAATTAATAATAGTAAAAGTGATTAATTAAGCAACTTTAGTCACCTTCGGTGGCTTTATCCGTATACCCTTGCTAAGACAATTATAGTGCTGAAAATAATAACGCACAAGAAGCGTGATCTCTCGACGATTGTTGTTTATTGACTCAATTTCGCCGCTCATACTGGGACAAAATCGATTATAAGGGATTTCAATTCCAATAATATCGAGGTTTGTCCCAGTGCAGTAGGGCGCACGGCGCGGGCGGGCACATACGGCACGTCGACACGCAAGAAGCTAACCTTCAATATTTACGGCGGTTCCTCACTCCCAGTCCTAGGAACCGATCGGCAACGGTCGACCTTTCTACAGTCTCCGAATGCAGATAGAAAAACCGCCGAACATAAAATTTCCTAATTTTATTTTATTACTGTACAGTCACATTCCGTTGGCAAAAATGAAATAAATAAATAATTAATTAAATTTAGCTATAAATTGCCTAGTTACCAACCGGAATGGGCTTTGTGAACACGCGGGTGGTGAATAACAAGTCCTTCCTTACATACGGGCCCGTATGCTACAGTCACACGGGCCCTAGGGTACATTACACTATAACTAAGCGATCTCGGTTATAATCATTTAAGACAAATATTTACACACATCATCGCAGTTATTCACATTAAATAAGGAACTTATAAGAGTAATAATAATTTAATTTAGTCTGGTATTAACTATAATTATAGGAATCAGTCAATGATTGTATCCACAGTGATCGATCGGTGATGTCGTCATTTCGTACTGTGTCCGGTATTGCATAGGGCAGGCGCGTGCGCGTGCGCATGCCCAGGGCCGGACTCTCTGCGCAGCGGGCACTGGCAGCCGCCCCTGGCCAGGATCGGACTCGAGTAGCGGGTGCGGGGCGCGGGGCCAGGGCCGGGGTACGTGCGCAGCGGACGCTGGCAGCGGCCCCAGGCCAGGGCCGGACTCATATGTAGCGGGAGCGAGGCGCCGCGGGCGCATCTCGTCCTCCTTGCCGCTTAAGTTGTATCCCGCCCATATGTACCGATGCGGACCTCATCGATCACGCGTTCCCACTCCAATGCATACGATTCCGGGTCTTCCAGGTAGTATGTCCGATTTGGCTGTTGACAATAAATAACATTAGTAACTGCTTTAAGTTTCAGCGCCACTTAGTAATAAGTACAGGTTTTACGTTTGCTTAAACGCGAAAATCGTATGAGGAGCTGTTGAAGCTTTGTATTACATCCGCTATGAGCGCGTTTTCGACTTTCTTTTTTCACGATTTCGAAAACGTGACACGTGACAACGTTTGCTATATGGAAAAACTCGCATTACAAATACCGGTTCGAGTGAGAAGTGAGGGAGCCTGCCCAAATGTCAAATACCCAAAAAAAAAATTTTTTTTTTTAAATTTTAGTTTAAAATCTCAAAATCAGTTATTATTATATATATATATATATAACGATTAACTTATTTGATCAAATAATAATATGACAAAAATCAACATAAATGTATTGTCAACTTACCGTGTGCACTAAAAATATTCGGAAGTTCTTAGCTTCCACACGAAGTTCTGGTGACCACGGTATTTCTCCTTTGAGAACCATGTTCACTGGGTCCACATAAAATAGTCTTGGTCCAGTCGTCAATAACAGCATACGTCTTCGTGGGAAAAGACCCTTTCTCTTATCGACGAGCCCTTGTTTTAGAATAAGCTCCCCATCGACGAACTGATTCCATTTACTATCACGAGCCTGTACTTCGAGACGACGCCGTTTTTCCTCTGGACTAATGTTCAAAATACCTGCAAAGACATCTTTGCTATAGAATCTAGAAAGTCATAGAGACAACGATACAATGAATGCATTTAGTCAGCTGACGAAGCGGTCGAGTTTATTAATAAAGAAGTGTCGGATGCTGTGCAGTCATTGAGACTCATTCATGCGCGCCTGAGAACGTAGAATCAGTAGCGGCGACATACCGGAAGGCTGACGTCATTCACTGTAGGACCAACCGAGTACTGAGGACGTCCGCTCTGAATTTGTATATAACATCATATGTACAGTTCTACCAACGAGCAACATTTGTGTCAGTGTTCAATTACACTGATTACGCATTACTCAAATAGTTTGAATTGAATAAAGAAAATTGCAAATTTTTTTTCGTTTTGTTGTGAAATAAGACTCGTGTTTTGCGAAGAATTTGGGTCATGGACGCAACGGTTGCCTCTTACTTGTCGCTTCACTGCACGCGCTCGAGTCTCAGTAATTGTCCACAACTACGCACAGCAATTCAATAATAAACACATGGAAATCTTAAAAGCTTATATGTATATTAATGAAGAAACAAATAATAGTACTGACCTTTAGATGTAGACAAATCAAATTCCCAGAGCCGCACAAGTTGGTTGTTTCCCAGTCCAGGTTCCAAATGATCTGGAATATTATACTCCTCTTCAAATGATCCTCCAGGCAAATACGGGCAGATAGTTGGAGGTGTTTGCTCCCAAACAGAATTCCAGTCTATGCCGGCAAAGAATGGATGATTGCGGATACTGTCATAAGTGTCTCCTATATCATTAGCTCCGATTCTTTTAGTATGGTCCAGGTTTAAAAGTTTTTCAACCAAGTCTTTAGCATCAGCGGGAAATCCTTCTGGGAACTCGTATTCCATTTTCAGTATTTTCTGGAAGGTTAGGAATTCCGTGGCAGCACGGAAAGGCGGTAGGCCGGATATCATCTGATAAACGATGCAACCAAAAGCCCACAAATCAGAGGCACGAGTGTCAACACAATCATGAAGGAGCTCGGGACTAACATACTGAGGGGTACCAACAAAACTTATTTTCCTGGAACGCTCATTCTGTGAATCATTTTCGGCGTTTTTCGGAATACAACGAACTTCCTCTGGATCCATAATCTTGGCAGTGCCAAAATCAGCAATACGTAAGTGCATATTTTCGTCTAGTAAAATATTTTCCGGTTTTAAATCACGGTGGATTATGCCTTTGGCGTGCATTTGTTCTAGTGCTAATAATAGTTCGGCAGCGTAATGTTTAGCTACGTTTAACTCAAACGATCCAACTTTATTAATGTACGACAACAATTCGCCATTTTTTGCGTAAGATAACACAAAGTACAGTCTCTCTTCGTCTTGAAAGGTACAATAAAGTTTTACGAAACCATGTGGCACGTTGAATAACATATTCAGAGCATCTTTTTCACGTTTTATATATTCCCTTTTCTTTTTGCGGATGATATGGAGTTTTTCGCAGACTTTTACTGTAAATAAAAAAATTACATTGTTAATTAATTTTTCAACTAAATATTTTTATGTGAGCAATTGATTTGATATGTACGCTGTTGTCAAATGTCGCTCAAAAGTGTAAACTTACTTGCATACTCCTTTCCACTGTGTATATCCTTAGCAAGGAAGACTGTACTGTAGCAGCCATCTCCGATAAGTTTGCCAAATATGTAATCTTTAGCTGTTCTTTTGGTGGGTTTGAATGAGTGACTGGGCGCAGGGGAGGATGTTGGCGGGGGTGAGGGCGCAGCCGCCGTCGGCGACGCTTGCATCTTCACCGGTGTTTCGGTGACTGTCTCGGCAGCAGCGATGGGAGCACGAACCTCACTCGAAGCTCTACTGCTTATCTGTAACAATAGAGAAATTGGTTGACTGAAGTATAAAACAGCGTTGGCGTAAATGTGCTCATCAGCCGCGGTCTGTTGCAGATTTAGATACCGCGAGATGCGAGAGCCTGAGAGCACCGCGATGCGTCGTATCGTATCGAGAGTAGCCACTTGTTTATCGCCCGGCGATGGTGCAACATGTAAGAGCGGTGGGGGCCAGCCGCCAGGGTACAACACGCTGTCTGTGCGCTCTGTTACCTACTTAAAACGAGGTGACTACAAGGTGACATAAGATTTCGATCAAAGTCATTCTCTTAACTTCTGGAAATTCACCTACCGATCGATTATAATAACAATGTTTATAAATTTAAAATAAATGTCGTAAAAGGCGACATTTATTTTAAATCTTATCTTAATAACTACCTACTAAAACTGATGCGATGAAATTTGCATTGGGGGTTTAGATAAACATGAAATCCCCGAGGAACGAAATATGTGCGGATAAAATCGTTGAGATCATCTAGTAAATCATAAAATTATTTCAATGATCACTTAACTAGAGTTCTATGATCTAATTTTTGAATACACCGTGTGTTTTTTGCTCGATATATTAGTGTAAGACGATCTTCTTCGTCGACACGTATAAAAACTGTTCAATTGAAGATAGATGTAAGTTAAAAAGAGACAGCAATGCACGTGATTCGCGAAACGTGCAAATCGTTCTCTTTCTGGCATTAGCTAACACAGACTAAAGAGATTTCGCTAGGTCGTGAGTAACGGTAAACTGACCAAAACAAATAATAATGAAAAGCAAAATGAAAGTACGAACTGTCTAGAGTCTGTCGAACTATGAAATACCGTTACAATAGGAGGAAATGACAATAGGAAAACAATCACACCTTTTAATAACGTTGTAGATTTTTTGTCAGATTTCAGATGTTTCAGTGGAAAAACCCAGACATCAGATTTGTGATGGATCGTTCGACACGGGAGGTAGTGGGATGTAGACTATAATTACCACTAGGTCACACACAGCTAATTACGTGGGCATGAGACGATGACGACAGAGATAAACATTATCTCGACACCAGATACGACAATGAACGGAACAACTGGCATAGGTCAGGTAGGTTTATTTACAATTAAATTATATTTTATACGCTTAATACAGATGGTAAGTAATAGATACGTATTACATAAATAAGGTGATTGTATAACGTATTATCTTACTATATGCCCGTAGCCTTAGTAGTGCGTGCGACTGACTATCGGGAAAGATCTAAGATTCCATCCGCGTCGTGGTGCAGGCGCGAGTGACGAGCGAGGCCCATTGAAGTTTTGAATGAGTCACTATAGGTAATAAAGTTGCAACGCAAGTGGGTCTCGCATTCCGTGGCAAAAGCGCCGCTGCCACAATGACGAGGCAACGGTACTTACGGCGCATTCCCACACTTGGCGTGGCGGCAGCGGTGGTGCGGGCGCCGGGCGCGGGCGGTGGGGCCGGCGACGAGGCGCGGACGCATTCCGCACTATGCGAGCGAACGCAACGCTTACACTCGACCTCAATAGATCCCTGACTCGTAACTCCGATGCATTACTTGCATTCACCGAATACCTCAACGGTTTTAATAAGACATGAAAACGCTATCCAGAGCGTGGATACCTTAGCCATTTATTAGAATAATGGAGCTTGGATATTGGTAATTAAATACCTTATAATGATAATTGAACATAATAATAAAAAAACAGCATAATAATATAAAATTATGACACTAAATCCTTAGGTATAATTACCTATCGTAGTAGACTTTGGCTGGCACAGAACGGAGGCCTTGTTCCAAATAAACCTAAGCGGATATGGCACGCTTAGCAATTCATACAACCTATCTCTTGTTTGTTTGAAATAGTCAACAAATAAACATTTCTATTATGCAATGTTTTATGTATTTTACCAGCCTTGCACTAGTTGTTAATACTTACGTTTATGTACAATTAGGGCGTCATTGCGTTAGTTTTGTTTATTTTGATGACATTTTAATCAGCAGTCACTTTGTTTTGTGATGGTGATGATAATAGAATGATTATGTGAGAATCAGCCTATCTCAAAATTTTAACTGGGTTACTGTTGTTTGTTTGTCAGTGCTGTGTTTTTCCATGGAAGATAGGGAAAAATTCCGAATAAAAACAATGATGACAAGATAAAACATTTCGACAATTTCTCACGTTGGGACTTTGGATCGAAAATAATTTTTAGGTACCTAGACGCTTTTTTCCAAGTTGGGACTTTGGATCGAAATTACTTTTTAAGGGACGTCGTTGGAATTGCCGTCATCTGCGTTTTCGACCATAAGGTTGGTTTTTGGAGCTTGGATATGATCATTATTATTTTCATGAAGGATTGTGACAAACTAAAGAAAATATTTCATCTAATACACAACGACTTTAGGTATTAGAATGAAATTGCAATAATGAATTACCTAGTTATTAAATGATAATACCTTCTTAGTCGGAGAAAACCATTTTTGTAGTAACGAATGTGACGGATGAATACGCATAAATAGTGGTAAACAAGGTGGTCACGCCGTGAGCGCATGAAACGTTCGTCGTCGCGTCAGCGTCGTGCCGCTGCCGCGCTCGCGCCGCCTCGATCCGCCCCTCACCGCCCGCAGTCTGACGCACACGCTTGTTATTTGTTTGTATCATTCCGCTCGTGAGTCTCAATGTAAACGAAGCCAGCCGATGACACTCAAAGCGTACGGCGAAAGTACGCTATCACTATTACTTCGTCCGGGTAAAGTATGGTTAGTTGCGGCGAAAGTTACAATACAGGTACCTACTTAACGAAAACTTTAATATTAAAAAAATAGGGTAGGTCATCGTGAATATCTTTAATGTTAGTGATATTATTGAGATAGGTAAGATATAATAGTAATATTACATACTTACTAAACCAAAAAACTTGAAAAAAAATAGATATAAAGAAAAACCATTTATATTTAGCCGTGTCTGTAAGAACTAACTTTTTTCTAATAAAATAATCATCTAAGTGCCTAACAAAACTACACAAGAAGGAATGAACATTAAGTATTATTACCTTTACCAATTATTTAAAACAACTAGACGCTAGTCAAGCAGACACTAACAAGTGAGGCTACTACATATTATTATAAAGCAGACTCGCGGAGTCATTGAACTTACCTTCGATTTGGGCGAGGGTTGTTTCCCGCGCTTTGCGGAACTAACGCCAAGTAATCTCAAAATTCTGTTAGCTGCTTCAAGAAGAGTGGCACTACCCCGCGATCCTCTTTTGACTCTGGTCAATCCACTCATTGCGATCAGTCTCACAATTTAAATTGTACCGTTTTTATTTAAAGTTCCAAACGGTCAAAAACACGATCACAGTTCATGTAGTTTGATGAAGAATTAATTATCTAAACACAAGCGTACAATACTAATAAACACTGAACAGTTGTTGAAAGGAATGTGAAATAATACTACTAGTAAAATAATAAACAAACGACGTTATTGATTTAAAAATAGCGAGCGTACGTCCGTCTTTGTGAACGGCGCGTTGCTGACTGACTGGTGTGGTGAACGCGGGCGCGCGACCGGAGTGGAGAGCTAGCTGACAGACAGCCAATGCAGCGACTTGACGCAAGCAAAGCATTGACTACCTACTACATCCGTCCACCGCTCGCTAGACAGAATAATCGCGCGGGATGGTGCGGGTGAGAAAGGCAGGGTGGGTGCGCGACGGACGCGCCCCAGGCGGCTGCGCCGCGCCCGCCGTGTACTCGTATTACCTCCCTCCCCTACTTTCCAACCACCTGCCACCCCCGTCTACCCTTCCGACCTGACGCCCCGAACCGACCAAGCCTCAACCTACACTGTAGTTTGTGATACTGTGGTACGTGGGTTGACCTCATTTACTGTTTAATCCAACTATATTTTTTTAATAAATACACGTACTAATTTACATAATTGTGAAAATAGTAATCCAATCATTGAAAATCAGTCATAATCAGTATTTTCAATGTAATACAAATAAATACAACCACGCGGCATTCACGTGGCCATGTTGTGTTGAATTTTTAGGGGGGAGGGGGATGCGATCGAACGAACGCGTCTAGAGGGGTAGGCGCTAGGCGCACAGAGAGAAACTAAATCAATACGTAAAACAACCGGAAGATGCAGCAACTATCTAAGACATAGAAATTTTAACTGATACTTCCTTAGGTTTTCGCGATTCTGCATTGCAATAATACACAATATTTACCGGGTTTCCTCGCGTTTTTTTTTGTAACGGCAATGTTTCAATTACCGACGACATTTCGCTAACTTTACAAACAGATAGCTCAATCATGGTAGACTGTCAATCAGTCAGTCAGTCAATCTACCATGATTGAGCTAACTGTAAAGTAAGCGAAACGTCGGTAATTGAAACAATGCCGTTAAAGAGTTCGTTGGCCGTTAATAAATAAAACGCAAGTAAACCCAGTAAATATTGTGTTTTATTGTGATACTTCATTCCTGAACCAGATCTAAATCGGATGGATCCGGCGCGGGCTTCTCCGTTGTGGGCTGGCTAATTAAGGTTTCGTAGTCAACAAGAAACCCTCATATTTACCTTAGGTTATTTTAGGTAGCTGTCCTATTCAATTTTCTTTTAAGATTTTAGCTTCATTTCGCATATTGTACGCATGGACGACTCCAGGCTACCTAAATCCGTGTACTACTCACAGCTGAAGAAGGGAAAGCGTATACCTTGAGGTCAATACCTTTGCTACAAGGATGTCTTAAAGCGACACCTCATCGCCTGTAACATCTCTCTAGACACCTAGGAAGTGGAAGCCGATCACGGATCCGAGGCGAAGCACTGTGGACAAGGCTGCTGCCACCTTTGAGCAGAATCGTTTAGAGGAACCTGATGCAAAACGATTAGTCGGTTCGGTTCGGTTTTGCAAGTCACCTTCACTCACATCACTCATGATTTAGCCAAGATTGCCATCGACGGGTACGTTGCGCAGGACATCATTTTCATAATCATCAGGTAGATCCTTGTAAATTTGTTTATTATTAGGTATGTATGACTGAATATAAAACACAGCTCAATCCGGCTATAATTGGCATCAGATAGTTGAGCGTTGGCATCCCCTAAAGGATTTTTGGAAAAACGTTGGCTAAACGCCAGCGTAAACCTCGTACGAATTTCCAAAATATCCACGGAACCGAATATTGGCATGTGTGACCGCAGAACACATAATATGTAGTAAATAATAGAGATGTACTGAGACGAAAAGGACAGCTTACCTATCTATATTTATATTATCTTATATGAAGATAAAACCATTGTGAATTTATGATGTGATGTAAGGAAAGGTTTTGTGTTGCGCAGCTGGCGCGGCACGTGTTGCCCGGCCCGTGCTGCCTGCTGTTGTCGGAAACAAACACGTGCTATTTTATAAAGTTAGGTACTTACTTACCTACTCAGCGCTCTCCTTACATAAATCCGTGTAAACATTTTTAAAAGCTTTGAAATATGAATGACATACTTTTATAAATATTATTTTGTGCAACGCAATATTTGTTAATGTAAATCTAACTAATGCATTTGACCTCACATTACTTTATGAGCTACGAATGGCAAATTTGTCAGGGCACCTATTCTAAACTAAAATGTCTCAATGTATGCTAAATTTATTTTGTAAATGGGTTAAGAAATTTAGGATATTTTAGTTACAGAATAAGTGCCTGAATAAGGATGACGATATAGCTTGTTTGCCTGGAAGAATTTTAATTGTTTTAGAGAAGATCAAGATCGAATTTTCAGTTTTGGGCAGCACTGCGTAGATATTAATGTATGTAAAATTTATTAATTAGTGAAATCAAAATGCAATCTCTAATTAAACATTTTACAAACACTGTATACAAAAACGCACTGGCTAGGATATTATAGGGTTAGTATTGTAGCCAGGTGATATCAAGTATTTTTTGTCACATTTAACTGTCAGTCGTGACTCGCAACTGTGCCTTCGTCGGTTCCATCCAACCCCTGAGCTGGGTTTCAAAACAAAAAAAAAACCTAAGCAGGCAGCGCATTGAACTTACCACCTGGCTGTATTTTTATTTTACATTGATGATATTTTTCTTTGGTCTCTCTACCAGGTGGGCTCATTTTATTTTAGAATCACTTGATGAGTTGACACTTTTCGGCGACTTAACGTACTTACTGACGCATAACAAAAACTAGACCGACTTGTCGACTTGACACTATTTCACTGCTCAACTAATTAGTAATAAAAGAAGTGCGAAAACTTGACCAATTATTGTTTAATATTTCTTATGTTTTTATTGCTTCAGGCATATTTAAACTTAGAAATATTTTCGCAAGAAGATACATTTTCAAAAAATTCCCATGACAGTATTCGAACCTGTGCCTCTGGCGTGTTAAATTTATTTGGTTAGATGGCCCTGAAACCATGCCCCATTTGGTTAAACAATAAGCAGGGAGAACATGTTCATTAATTACACCATGTCACGTGATTCCCATGTAGCGCAGTGGTTAGCGCGCTAACCTGGATAGCGAGAGGCACAAGATTCGAATGCTGTAAAAGGATTTTTTTCAAAATGTATCTTGCAAAAATATTTATACTTAAGTTCAATTATTGTTTCCTAAATTACCAAATAACACATTTAACGTTTAAACTAGACATGGGGCGGGTACCCGGTTTGGATCCGGTACCCGGCGGATCCGGCACTTTTTTTAGGATCCGGCCGGGTACCGGGTAATGGTGCCGGGTATCCGGCTCTGCCGGGTAATTTGATAGACCAAAAATAATGAAACATATTACACTTTTTAAATAATTTATTATGCTGAATACAAACGGTAATCATTATAATTATGTTTTGCTCACTAAATTATCAGAAAGAACTAAAAAAACTAAACAGGACCGAGTAAATAATGAAGTTAGTAACAATAGTAGGGGACCGATAACCAGACGTTCAACTCGTGTCAGAAAGCAGGTAGTCCGATATGGACGCCTCTAACTGTCATCACCTACCCGCATTCTCCAGTCTCGTAAACAAGCTGGTTGGAATTACTAGCGAAATATCGAGCTCCGCGAATAAATTATTAAACATGGTAAATACCCCGTTATTAAGTAATTTTAGTAGTAAATATATATTTTATTTTAATATTGGTAATTTAAGATGGGTAAGTTGTGATGTAAGAACGCCAATTTTTCTGCGCGGTTAGCATTTAGGCGACTGCGTTTCTTGTCATAAATTAGCCCTGCTTCTGAGAACAGGCGTTCGCTGTATACAAAACTAGATGGTGTGCATAGATATTTCGCCGATACTTTTCACACCCCGCGGGAACATGCGCTAGCCAGCCGGTACGCGGCGATTCGAGCTATCAAAGACGCCAGCGCCACCTCTATTTCACTTCAGTTGCGCCTGAGCGGGCAAGGACACACGCGTCACAACGCGTTACCGCTGCCGGGTACCCACGAGTACCCGGCGCAGAATGTGTCGGGTACCCGTTCAGCGAGTACCCGGCAAAACCACTACCCGCCCCATGTCTAGTTTAAACGCATACCTACAATGTCACAATTCAAACGATTGGTTACTGACATTACTGACAAATACGTTATCTATACTATAGTGAACCTGCGCAGCTTTAATTATTATTTACCTGATAAGTTACAATGTCCTGATTTACATGGGCATTCAGCGTAGGTCCCTTATCGTATTTGTGTACGAACGTGATGATAAGATTCACAGATATAGCACAATTTCACAACATTGACTATTTGGTTTGGTTCTTAAATTGCTGACACGCATTCACTAGTCGAGCGGGACGTCGTAAAATAGCCTTAATTCGCTGTGAAACGTATGTATTAACTAGCTGCGCCCCGCGGTTTCACCCGCGTGAGTCTCGTTCCCGCGGGAAAATCAAGATAAATAAAAAAAATATTTAAAAAAAATAAAAAACCCGACTGCCGTTAAAAATGAAAATTAAAAAACAAGAAGATACCTAAAGGTAAAGAAACCTTAAAAATCGTTCGACGCATCTAGGAGCCTTAAAAAATTGTGGATGGACTCGGGTGGGACTTCAACACAATTTGGTGTCATTATACTTTACCTTTAAAAGGAGTCCCACCCGACTGCATCCACAATTTTTTAAGGCTCCTAGATGCGTCGAACAATTTTTAAGGTTTCTTTACCTTTAGGTATCTTCTTGTTTTTTACTTTTCATTTTTAACGGCAGTCGGGTTTTTTATTTTTTTAAAATATTTTTTTTATTTAACGCTTTTTAGTTATTAGAGATTAGATACAATTACACCAGAGAAACTCATTAACTCTGGATGTGTATACTCCAGTAGCGAGGACTCGAAATCGGTTAAAGATAGGCTATCTAAAAGCCTTCAATATTATAATAGCTATTCTTTTTGAGTTTTGCTTAGATGGCTATGAAGTAGACAGGTATTCATCTTAAAATACAATTACCAAATCCGAAAACTTCGTCGCGACTGGTGGTACAAAGGCTGGCGGTTTCTTGTCCTAGCGGATTAGCCTTGCTATCCATTATCCATAGCGCGACATTTCAAATTTTTAGTTAATTACTTATTGTAAACATAGTAATTGTTATTTATGTTATCTCTGACAAACTGACAAATCAAACATTCAAATTCCTTCAAAAGTTGAAACTCGGCGTCAAAGTCAAATCGAAAAGTTTTTAAGTAACGTTCCGTTGTCTTTGCTCGGGTTTTATGGTCAAGACAAATCTTGCTTTATAGCGTTTTAAATCTTTATTTTTATTTATTTATTATTATTACATTGACCTACCCGCGCGCTTACAGACCTACCCGCGCGCTTACAGAGTCGATACGCTCTCGTGAATTTAATTCGCAAATCAGTGGAAAAATTGTGTTTTTCGTACTTGTGACATTCTAAAAGTGTAGATCAGTGCACAATGTGACTGTGGAGATGTTATCTCAACCCAGTTTTGCGGTTTTCAGCCGTAAAACTACACTGAAACCTAGAAATAAAAACCCAATGAAAATTAAACTACCTTCGCTTTTTTGATAAAAAATAATAGTGACGTGATGTTTGACAGTTAACCAGTGTTGCTAGTGTTTAAAAAATATAAACTACCAAAAAATATTACCAGTTTATAAAATTGTCCCCAAATTTAGGGAAAATGACGGAGGAGTCCTCCCCTGCACCCACAACCCAATCTATATCTAATGAAATCACTCAAAAAAAGACCCAAACAAAACTAACACAACAAATATTTCACCCCAGCCTATTCAACATGGGTAAAAATATACAAAACACAACAAATCCAGATATTGAATCAACAGAATCCCAATGTCAGTCATGGCAAAAAGTGCCATCGCCTTCTGCTAAAAAACGCAAAAGGAACCAAGAATCTGTTTCACCTCAACTCACCCCAACAAGAAATTCATTTGGCATATTGTCTACGGATATCACTGGAGATGAAAATACTGTAAAGAAAACAAGTAGACCCCCACCCTTAGTTCTCTATGGTATCCAAGATATTACAAAATTACAGGAAGCAATAGGTGCTGCCCTCACACCAAATGATTTTACGATCAAAATAGTCACCAAAGATCAACTGAGAGTGAACTGTGCGGCAGTGGACTCCTACAGAAAACTCATGACATTAGTCCGAGAAAAAAACCTAATTGGTCACACTTTCACCATAAAAGAGGAAAGATGCATGCGGATTGTTATCAAAAACCTACACCACACCACCCCACTAAGTGCCATTGTTGAGGAAATTGAAAAATCTGGCAATAAAGTCAGAGGACAAATAATTAACGCCAAAATAGGACCGGAGAAGAGACCCTCCTCCACATTCTTTGTTAATATTGAACCCGGCCCTAACAACAGGGAAGCTAAGAACATTCGGTATATTTACAACACATCGGTCACAATCGAGGATCCTAGAAAGCGCACGCATATTGTACAATGTACCCGTTGCCAACAATATGGTCATACAAAAAACAACTGCTTAAGACCTTACAGGTGTGTAAAATGTGCTGAACCCCACAACACCTCGGAGTGCACCAAAACTGACCGCAGCACCCCAGCTAAATGCGCGCTCTGTCAGGGCAGCCATCCTGCTAACTTCAAAGGATGTGAGGTATATCAAGAAATTCTAAACCGTAAAAAGACTAATAGAAAGTATCCGTTTTACAAGAATCACACCCAACAGCAGCGACATCAAAATCAAGAAATAAATAAAGAGCATCGACGTGATCAGGGTTGTCATGAGTCAAATCAAGAAACAATAACAAATTCCAAACCATTGCACGACTCTCAAACTAGAGTAATGACAAAAGAGCTGAAAGAATCATCACACAACCAGTCACTGGAGGAAGTACCTGCACAGGACAAGATGGCACCCCTGACCGTCACTCAGCTTGAATCACAACACCAAAAACATGCAGTACCACATACATCGTTTCCACCACTAAAAACAAAAAGCCAAAGAAAACAGCAGTCAACTAGCACCGAGAACCCTGCTCCACATAACCAACAAACTAAGCATGCTTCTTACGCTTCTGTCACCAAACTACCAACACTACAAGCTACAGATACTGTAGCAACACAAACTCTACATGATCTACTATCAAAACAAACAGAAAAAATTGATTTTCTACTACAACAAATAAGCTCATTAATGAGACTTATAGAAATTCTGGTACAAAAGTCTTTCAACTAAATTGTTTCAGAATAGTCAGCTGGAACATCGATGGCTTGGCTGCAAAAAAGAATGAACTAGAGATGCTAATAAGACTACATGAATGGGACATCATACTGATATCTGAGACACACCTGTCTGAAAAAGACAATGATATTAAAATAAGTAATTTTAACATTTACAACTCCAACCACCCTGATGGAACATCACATGCTGGTGCGGCTATCATTGTTAGGTCTTCAATAAAACATCACCTGCACAGCATCTACCGGACCAAAGATATTCAAGCTGCAACCATTACCATTGAAGACAGAAATGGATCCTTTAATGTCTCTGCCATCTACTGTCCACCGAGGGGTACAATTAAGGCTAATCAGTTTAATGGTTTCCTCCTAACCTTAGAAAATCGTTTCATAGCTGGAGGCGATTGGAATGCTAAGCATGTGCACTGGGGATCCAGACTAACCACCACCAGAGGTAGAGAACTAAAGGTAAGCATGGATCAGCTTCATTTGAACTATTTCTCACCAAAAAGACCCACCCACTGGCCAAGAGATAGGACCAAGAAACCAGACATCATAGACTTCTTTGTGCACAAAGGGCTGGCCAAATTCTCATTCACTATCGACACCTGTCTGGATGGATCTTCAGACCATGATCCGGTAGTCCTCGAAATGAGTAATAACATTCGGATGAAAGACAAACCAATCCCATTGTATAACAGGCATACTGACTGGGACTGCTTTCACGATATAGTTGAGGAAACCCTTAATCTGAAAATCCCACTCAAGAATCCAGACGATATAGACAGTGCCACAATGTATTTTACAAATACAATACAAGAAGCCTGTTGGAAATGTACGCCACCACGGCCAGACGCTGTACCACGACACAAAAATGTGCCCTGGGAGATCCGTAGTAAAATAAAGGAGAAGCGGAGACTCCGACGTGTGTGGCATACAAGCAGATGTGCCAGTGATAAATCTGCCTTGAATAAAGCAATCTCTGAACTAAAATATATGCTACAGCAAGCTAAAGAGGCAGAAATTCATAATAGTATAGAGTCACTGTCTGCTACAAGAGAAACTAATTACTCACTTTGGAAAGCTATAAAAAAGGATTACAAACCAAATAAAATGAAACCGCCTCTAAAATTACCTAATAATGAGTGGGCGAAATCAACCAAAGAAAAAAATCAAGCATTTGCATTACATCTTGAGAAAGTGTTCCAGCCAAATGATTCCTATACTTATAGTGACGACATTGTAGAAACACTAAATCAAGACTTTCAGTTAGATCTGCCTCTCAAATTGGTAACTCCACGGGAGATACAAACTGAAATAAAACATTTGGGAAACAAGAAAACCCCAGGCTTCGACCTAATTACAAAAGAAGTGCTTCAAAATCTGCCCAGAAAGGGCCTTGTTTACCTTACAATACTATTCAATAGTATACTCAGGGTCCAACACTATCCAGCACTATGGAAGGTTTCACAAATTGTAATGATCACAAGGAGGGAAAACCGGATCATGAAGTAACATCTTACCGACCTATCAGCCTACTTCCAGTGGTATCAAAATTGTTTGAGAGAGTTTTGCTTAAGAGAATGCTCCCCGTGCTGGCAAACCGAAAAATACTACCTAACCACCAATTCGGTTTCCAAAAGAAACATGCTACAACTGAGCAGATACATAGAGTATACAACACAATAAGAAAAGCTCTCGAAAACAGGGAATACTGCGCCGCTGCATTCCTGGATATTCAGCAAGCGTTCGATAAAGTGTGGCATGATGGCCTACTTTACAAAATAAAAAAGCTTCTCCCTCATCCATTCTATCTCATTTTGGAATCATATCTCAAGGGAAGAATATTTCAAATTAAAGATGGTGAAGAAACTTCTGATTTCTATCCTATATCAGCTGGAGTGCCCCAGGGTTCTGTCTTGGGACCTGTTCTCTATACAATATTCACTGCTGACCTCCCTGCACGCCAGGATATAACAATAGCGACATACGCTGATGACACAGCTATTTTAGCAACAAACAAAGACCAAGACAGAGCCTCTGAGATTCTACAAGCTAGCCTAAACGAAGTCCATGATTGGCTAAGACAATGGCGTATAAGGGCCAGTGCCTCGAAATCAGTGCAGGTGACATTTACTCTTAAAAAAGGCGACTGTCCAACTGTTAAACTGGGTGACCACCCACTGCCTCATAGTGAGTCTGTTAAGTATCTAGGCATGCATTTGGATCGCGGATTGACATGGAGAAAGCATCTCGAAGCTAAAAGAGATCAGTTAAATATAAAATTCAGAGGGCTCTACTGGCTGCTAGATAGAAATTCTAAATTATCAATAGATAACAAACTGCTTGTTTACAAGAGTGTGCTGAAACCGATTTGGACCTATGGTATTGAACTGTGGGGATCCGCTTGCACATCAAATATAAACATCATACAACGCTGCCAGAGCGGTATTTTAAAAACTATCAGCAATGCCCCATGGTTTATACGAAACACAGAACTGTACAATATCCTCAAAATCCACACTGTGCAAGAAGAAATAAAAATATGTGCTAAACTATATAGAGAGAGACTAAATTGTCACCCAAATTTTCTGGCAAGCCAACTTGTTGACCCTAAAATTAAAAAAAGGCTTCGGAGAAAGCACATCATGCAATTGGCTGATATTTAATGAAGAGGATCTTCTTTGGTGAAGGGAGACCACTCTACCCGTCATTCCCTACACAACATCTGATCATAGTCCAAAGACTGATAGCAGATTAAAGGAGAAAAAAAAAAAAAAAATTATTTATTATATTAATGTACCCTATGTCACTCTCACGGTCATGACGAATCTAACGACGTATCGTTTATCTAAATCGACCCAGCCGTTTAGGCCCTACGACGGCACAAAAATAGGTCACAAACATACATACATACATACACTCACGACAAAAACATAACACTTCCTTTGGCAGTCGTGTAAAAATAGCCTATGTGTTAATCCAGGTCCCCAGCTACCTATATTCCAAGTTTCATCGTAATCGGTTCAGTAGTTTTTGTGTGAAAGAGTAACAACCTCTCATACATACAAACTTTCGCGTTTATAATATTAGTAAGAAGATTTTTAGAATGTAGACTTATTTAAAATTGAGGTAGGCCCGAACGCATACCGCCTAGATCACGAAGCCTTTGACGGATATCGATCGACTAGTAGAATGGAAACTTTAAAAAAATATGATGTAACCGATTTCAAATAATCCAAGATTAGACAATAGAACAGTGATTTTTTTAAGTAACTTTGTTAAGAGTTCAAATCAGAACAGTTAAAGTAATTTCTTGTGACTAAGGCCTTCGACATTTCAATATAATACGGGCCATTAAGAAGCAGCTGCTTGCTTTTAATTTAAGCTCTTGTTTGATGGCAGATGTGTTTGATCTTCAGGCAAGCAACAGGTGTTCGTCGTGTATTATTGAACCTTTTTTGAACTTAGATACGAACGATTATAAAATGCATTTCGTTTGCTTTTAATTCTCAGGTAATATTGGATTTAAGGTTTTGTGTCTTGTTTTTATTTAAAAAAAAACAATTGTAATGGTAACCATATTCCAGAATCAACTTTTGGTGAAAGGTAAACAATAAATAAATGGAAATATACTTATAGTACAAACGCGGACATTTAAAACAGTTGCCCTTAAAAGTCCCCGAAACCAAAGTAATTACAAAAACAAAATGAACATGATTAGATTTGTTATAATTGTTTATTAATAAATGATAGATAACATAATTATTATCACCAAGAACGCTCGTGTGTGTATAAATACGATTAAAGTAACAAAATCGAGCTTAAAGCGGGTAAACTCGCGGGGTATAAAAGGTACACATAAATGTGATCAATGGTCATGTTGGGAGTATTATACTATTCGATATCGACGGAACGTAGGCGCCTTACGAAGGTTATCGACGTTGCTAAAAGTCGTGGGCACGGCCTTGAATGGTCCTTTGACCCTACGTCGACGTTGGAATCAACATCCGCCGATTTGATTCCACCTGCCTGAGAACCCCCCAATTTTAAATTAGATGACTATTATGTACGGTATATTCCGAGGAATATTTTTTAAAGAAGGTTATTAGGTACAACCGGGAGGT
Source organism: Idaea dimidiata (assembly GCA_949358125.1). NCBI lineage: Eukaryota > Metazoa > Arthropoda > Insecta > Lepidoptera > Geometridae > Idaea > Idaea dimidiata. The sequence goes on from OX442334.1 coordinate 7,651,781, forward strand.
ATTGGTAGTAGGTATATGTATATTCAAATACTATTTTACAAAATAAAATCTTTAATTCAATTAAAAAGTCATCAACGCGTGCTCATAAGAATAACTATCAGAAAAATTACAATTTACCTACGTATTTATCTTGTTTGTGTACTCTGAATTAGGTGTTTTTTTAAAGCATTTTCGTACCAAAATAGTCTATTACTTAAAACGTGGACTAGTCTTGAAGACGTTGTTACTACACGAAATTAAATTTTAACCTAATTGAAATAGGATTGAAAGTATAACCCAGTTAGGAATAATTTAAAATATCCTTCATACATTTTTAAAAATACAACGACATAATTATCAGACTACTACTACAATTTATTGTAGCACTATAACTAAAGCAATATAATTTGCTGTAATTTCAGGAAAAGTTTGCGATCAAAATAAATCGAGATTTTTATTCTAATCGTGTTCCGGAATTTAAAAAGATCTTGGAAATTGTAGTAATTTAAGCTATTTTATAGGTGTGAAAGTGAATAATAAAAATAAGGTCAAATCTGCCCAATCGCCAAATTTCTGAACTTATACGTCTAAGTCAAAAAAATGAAATATAATTGTTTGCGTTCATCATCACCAGAGTGTATCATTTACTCTATCATTATGGAGGTCCAACAGAGCAAAACGGTCATCGTCCTAAGGGTACTGAACCTTATGTGCTAATGTGATCATGTCTTATACTTATGTATCTAAAAATTGTTCATCATTCCGAAATACTACTAAATGTTTTTTTTTAATATGCTACCAGGTAATTTCGTTGCTAGTTTAAAATTCACTAGTATAATAGACAGTAAAGTGAAATCTTTTTTTGTCGGAAGTCACTTCGGAAGTGCTTGGCAGACGCTCTCAAATATCGGACTTAGCATCATTGATAAATCATTCATTATTTATTTCATCGCGGTAAGTATCAAGTCGGTTCGAAATTTTGCGGTCGGCTCTCCGGCCATTGGAAGCAAAATAAAACAAAATACAAACATAGTATGTACTTAGGCTAGGTATGTATTTGCAATTGCTACCTAACCTAGACATTTAGGCAATTCTTTACTACTTTGTAGAACGTTAGATATCTTTTTAGACTGTCACCTAATGTGTATAGGTAGTGTTATACCTAAAGTCATGTACTTATTTTCAACAGTTTTCAGTTAAATATCTGCTAGCTAATTATTTTGCGACACACGCACGATGTTTCGAGTGCGTTGACCGACAAACAAATTCAAGGGCCAAACCATGGCTCTTTAATATCCTCGATAACCTTCAAATTGCGGCCCCATATTAAGGTGTATCATGTTGATTTAATATTTAGAACATTTTTTGGTTTTATAGAAGTTTTTGTAAGCGGCCATTATTTTTAACCGTTCCTTTTAATCATCAGTCATCTCATCACCTTGGGTGGTGGGTGGTAAATCCTACTAATATTATCAAGCTGAAGTTTTGTGAATACGTTTGTATGTTTATTACTCAATCACGCTAAAATTATTGCACTGATTGCGATGAAATCGAATTGGAATATACCTAGCTGGAGATCTGCAATAACGCTTAGGCTACTTTTTATCCCGATATTCCCGGGGGATCAGCACTTACGCGAATGAAACCGTGGGGTGCACGCAGCTAGTTCAAAATAAAAGAAATACTATATCCTAAACAATAACTAAAAGGTTAAGTATAAAAAAATATTTTAAAAAAATAAAAAACCCGAAGCCTTAAAAAATTGTGGATGGACTCGGGTGGGACTTCAACACAATTTGGTGTCATTATACTTTACCTTTAAAAGGAGTCCCACCCGACTGCATCCACAATTTTTTAAGGCTCCTAGATGCGTCGAACGATTTTTAAGGTTTCTTTACCTTTAGGTATGTTCTTGTTTTTTACTTTTCATTTTTAACGGCAGTCGGGTTTTTTATTTTTTTTTAATATTTTTTTTTATTTAACGCTTTTTAGTTATTAGAGATTAGATACAATTACACCAGAGAAACTCATTAACTCTGGATGTGTATACTCCAGTAGCGAGGACTCGAAATCGGTTAAAGATAGGCTATCTAAAAGCCTTCAATATTATAATAGCTATTCTTTTTGAGTTTTGCTGAGATGGCTATGAAGTAGGCAGGTATTCATTTTAAAATATAATTACCAAATCCGAAAACTTCGTCGCGACTGGTGATACAAAGGCTGGCGGTTTCTTGTCCTAGCGGATTAGCCTTGCTATCCATTATCCATAGCGCGACATTTCAAATTTTTAGTTAATTACTTATTGTAAACATAGTAATTGTTATTTATGTTATCTCAGACAAACTGACAAATCAAACATTCAAATTCCTTCAAAAGTTGAAACTCGGCGTCAAAGTCAAATCGAAAAGTTTTTAAGTAACGTTCCGTTGTCTTTGCTCGGGTTTTATGGTCAAGACAAATCTTGCTTTATAGCGTTTTAAATCTTTATTTTTATTTATTTATTATATTAATGTACCCTATGTCACTCTCACGGTCATGACGAATCTAACGACGTATCGTTTATCTAAATCGGTAAAAATCTAAAGCCGTTTAGGCCCTACGACGGCACAAAAATAGGTCACATACATACATACATACATACACTCACGACAAAAACATAACACTTCCTTTGGCAGTCGTGTAAAAATAATTTAATTCGGTGTTATTAGGATATTCTAATTTCGAACGTCTCGAAAAACCAAACTACGCTTGCGTGAAGTGTGAGGGAAGTTTTGGTTCTTCATTTTGGTAAAAGCATTTTTAGTCCAGTAAAATTATCACCGTATGCGTTAAATCAGGTGGCTGTGATTTTTTAGACTTGTTAAGGATGGTGGCCCAATGACAAATCCAAGTTTGTGACCTCGAGCCCCGAACGCCAGTATGCCAAAAGTCGAAAAAATAAACCTGAAATTTTCAAATTTTGGTGGTTTCAACCCTAAGGGACTAGTTTTTAACAAAACTTTTTCTGGGCGTTTTGAAATTAGACTAAATTTGCTACAATATGAGACTAGAACTGTCTCTGTAGATACAAAAGTTTTTGAGACTAAGGCTTATTTGTTTTCAACTGAAAGAAATTCATCAACTTTCATTTTTTTTTTACAAAATTTTGTCTTGTCGCATTTTTTAGTTATTATATTTGTTTAGATAAAGCAGTGCTGGGCAGCGCACATAAGTAACTGTTCATAATTGGCATTAATGTAACACACATATTAACTACTTACTACTTCACATGTTACACGTGTTGGGGGTGTTAAATAATATTACATTAAAAATAACAATAATCACCTTCATATCGCTATTTACGGTTACCTGTGTAGATAATAGAATATATTAAGGTAGTAGGTAATATCGAGCTCCCCCATTAATAATAATATCCCACATTATACTTGTATTAGCTATTAAATTATTAACTTCCTCCTTTTACACAAACAAATTAAATAGGTTTCTAATAGTTAAAAATAGACAGAAAGAGTAATTTTCCGGTTAACGTTTGAAAATGGGGAATTCAAAATTATGTCAGTCAAGAGCTGATAATAACGAAACTGTTTTTTAATATTTTTTAAGTGCCGGGCAATACGATGATGTTTGTTCTAGAATCTAGAACAAACAACAAATCCTCATCGACAAATTCGTTTCTCTAGAATCTAGATTCTAAAGAAACGAATTTGTTCTATCTTCATTGGAGGTCCCACGTATTTCGAATAGACATAGTGATATTCCTGTGATTATATTGATTATGGTTCCAAGTCTGCTTGTACCGGGCATATTTCCTGTTGAATTAACTTAATTAAAAACGTAGTACCTACATCTTATATTTATTAAACAAAGTTCACTGTTGTTAAATGTTTGTCGCCGGTTCCTGCATTATGCATAAATACCTATAGGTACCTATATATTTAAATTCTATGAAATGTACCTACTATTACCTACACACATAGCACATCAACAATACTGTGTCGATATCCTATTGACAAAGAATAGTTTTAATGTTAATGATTCATTAGAACTCATAATATGAATGGAATTTAATAGATGTTATGTTATTTTAAGTTTAGTAATGAACAACAAATCAATGAGTTCATAGCGGCGAGTTGTCAATAACAAAATTAAAATGATAAGTACAAAGAAGTTAGCGATAACAGAAAAAATGTTTTCTAACGTGTTTATAAAAATGTTACCAAACAGTTATTGTCAATCACGGAGAGTCTAAAAAAACAGTCTTATGCTGCTCTAACGACAAGCAAGACGCCAGCCAGACAGGCGATATTTTTTTAAGAATGTTTGTATGTTTGCATTGATAATCTTCTTTTTGATTGATTATTATTGATTGAGTTTCATTAATTACTTAGTATATTAAATTTGTATTTAAATTGAGTACCTACTAAACTAAGTACATTATAACAGTAAATCAAACGATCAGAATGAGAGTTACCTACTTCCAAAAGTGACTTGATCTACGTCTTGGGAACGTGATTATTTATGTATATGAGCTAACCTGTTGTTCGATGAAATTAAAAAGCTAAATTTAAAAAAAACAATTCATAAATATTTTGTGTATTTTTCATCTAACTAAACATTTAAATAAAAAATCTAAAAATGCGTATGCCATGCAAGAAAGTTGTATTACGTTACGATAAGTTGTTCTAGTAATATAAATACTTTGATGCCATGCATGCAATGCAACCAATTTACCATAGCTGGAAAATCCAAAATAACATATTTATCTCATACCCACATTGTCAGTATGTAATTTTATAAACTTACTAGATGTAAATATAAAAAGTACATTTAAGGAAAAATCTTGTGTGAAACCCCAACTATCATCATCATTAGAGTTAAAATAACCTCTCTACCTAACTACCTACCTACCTACTTTAAGTATTGGTACTGTTCAGGGATTCCCACATGTCCGTTTTGTCCATGCAATGTTTACAACATTTAAATGCTTTGTTGTTGTCGGACGTTGGTTAGGTATGTAATTTAAAATTTAGTTTCCTGAATAGATAAACTGTGATTGTTTTCGTACAGTAAATTACAATTGGATCACGGAAAATGAAATATGATGTCTATAAATGCAATCGAGCTTAGACACTTAGGGTCTGTGATGTGTTGATTTAATGATGATATCTAAACATTTGTCTACAACCGACGGTTGTAAAGTTGTATCTACTTTGTAATAAAACACTAAAATACATATAATTATACATAACTTTCTGAAAATTAACGGAATTCACATTGCAACAGCAGCAGACGGTACGGTAGCGTTTGCCGACTCTGTATCTTCAATTTTATTAGGTACCCTGTACAGACAAGGCAATTCAATATAGATACCTAAGATAGATACACAATACACGTTTTCTATCGTATGATGCAGCGTACCCTCAGCAGAATTTTTAACATTTACTACCTCTTACTGTAATATCTTCCCGCGCGTCTAGACGCCGAACCTTTAGTTGTTTTCGAATATTGTGTTTACCATCTTCCCGATGTAAAAGTAACTCTTAAGATATCAGCCTAAGATCCTAACTGGATCGAAGGCGGCAGAACATCAACGATTTATAAAAACAAGCCCGCTGTCCTCGGAAAGTGCATTGATCTCGAGGTGCGTCCTTCTATGGAACAAAATCGCTGCACGTAAAGTGGATGTCTCTTTTGCGTACAAACAAGGAACATGGGTGTGAGCAGGACACAAAAACCGTAGTAGGCAGGATGCGCGTGGTGAGCTCCGGCCAATACACCCAAGACGAGCGCAATGAACGGCGGCCATTAATGTGGAACTACCACGCACACCGCTTTTTGGCGCCAATACTATACTCATATCTTAGAAACAAACAGCTATGACTTGCTAGGTGCTTGACTTTTTTGTTTATGAACTTAAAGGGACAGAGAGTGGTGGGTTTAAATAATTTCCAAATCATTATAGAAAAAGATTTTAACATGATTTTGTGAGTCAATCAGTCGATACATGTATTGGGCCCGTTAAATCCTTACTTTAAAACAAAAAAGACCATTTTTTTAAATATCTTAATTTGTAAACGTCCACGTGGTATTTCGCGCCAAAACTATAAGATGGCGGGCGGACTTTATCCACGTGGTGGCTTGTGTGAAAGCGCGGATCAAAGTACAGTGTACACTATAAAAATAATAGTATCAATTAGCTATATTATTTTATTATCATATCAAACTATTGAATGCCTACTTTTTTAAATATTTACCTGCAGAGTGTTTTCCATCTTATCCAAAGAAGGTGGCTACATACCGAATAAATAAGTTTAATATAGGTATTTAAAGAAACTTAAAATGGTATGTAATTTCTCATGTTTCAACGAATACCAATCACAATCTTAATAATATTAATTTCTATTCTCCTAACACTTATTTCTATGTTTATATTTGGATTAAAATCAAAGGAATTAAAAAGCTTCAATGCAAAAGTTTTTGGTCGGTCGATAAACAAAGACTGCTAAATCAAATTTTCTTAGAATGAAAAAGTAAACTCAAAAACGACAGGTACAAAAGCGACAGACCGGTGTGCGGCGAACGGTCGGCAATAAATGTGCAGTCCTGAGAATGTGTGGGCGCAAATTCCACGAAGGATGAGATGCCTGCCGATACGTTCAACTTTACATAACCAGCTTCAGAGGCCGTTTCAATAGAAATTGCAACAGGCAAAATTATTGATGAATAGACATCGAAACGAGAGAATTAGAACAAAGTATCTACTGGGAAATGCGACAATTACCTGTACCAACAATTCATTTAAGAACAGGTAGATAGTTTAACTATAAACATGAACAAATTGAAATAAAAGAGTTGAAGCGTAAAATTCATCGATTCAAATTGTCTGGCCGTTGAACTCAGTCGAAATAAAAATTGATAAGTACAATAAATACTTTATTATGTCTTTGCAGATATTTAAATTTTACTTGGGGCCTCTCGATGCTGAACTAAAAGAGCAAATTAAAATACTACTTTTTTAAATTTGAAAAATAATAATTAGAAGTTTGTTACTAACGTAGAGTAGTTGGTAAGTTACTTCAACTACTTTTAGATTTTAGAATACACATTATAGAATGGAGCCAATAAACTTTGAAATGTTAAAAACCTTAAATTGCGCGCCATTTTTGAGGTTTATGACATGACCCAGTCAGGTGATTCAGAGCATTGCGTTTGTATAAGAATACTTAATAATAATACGAATAATTATTACATACGAAAAACATTGACTTTCCACATTATTATTGAATTTGATGGTCTACTTGTGGTATGTAAGGAAGGTTGGGTAGGTGTATCGGACCGCTCGATAAATTTGACTTATCTCAATAACTGGTCTAGCAGTTATTTCATTCCTTAATTGGCAGCACCAAATCACAAACAACAAACTTATTGCTTACAATACGGATGTTTGAAGTTTTATAAACACTATTTAAACTGATTAAATCTACTCAGAAGCAGGAACCGACAAAGGAAGCAAAGTAAACTAAAGGCAAAGTACATTGTAGTTACTGCAAAATGGGTGCCGGTGACCGCGAGCGTTCGTCGAAGATGCATTCCCCTTCGCGAGACAGACAACAAACACATTCCGGACATACCACGTCTCGCCGCCGTTACTAACCAATGTCTAGAGTCTAACCGTGTCTATAATTAGTGTTCTAAAAGGTCAAATATAGCACGTTGATCACGTTTCGAACCTTTGTTGCTGATAGGCTTTGTATAACAAAATCAAATCATGATGATCATGGCAATAGTAACTTTACGTCGCTTTGTTTTGATGATTACAGGGATGGTTAGGAGGGATTTGCTAATCTGTGAGTCATAAGTTTTGCATCCGTAGGTAAGATTTAAAAAGGAACAGCTACTTAAAATATAACTAAGGAAATAAGTAATTAATAGTGCAGGAAGTTCTAAAGAGAAACTCAAATAAAACAAGTAAATAAATTACGGAATGTTTGGTAGCCGAAAATAGCTCTTTGTTCTAATGCTTCTAAATATGGATTGAGTATCAAAGAATATGAGGAATGCGGCAGCCGGTTAGTGGTCTCTCACGCATGAGTCATTTTAAAGGAATAGGAGCTTAGTTAGGTTATTACCCCCCTATCGCTTCATCGGCACGGCAATGTCAAAGCTGAGTGATATAAAAATGAGGAAAGTGAAGATTATGAGGAAAAGGAACTTTGTTATTTAATCAATGACTATGACTAAGTTTAGCCTTAGTTGAACTTTTAATTTCGTCAGTGAATTAAATAACTAAAGTTAAGGTAAGCACAGTGTAAGGCCTTATTGGTGTAGGATGAGAAATGTTATTAGAAACTGAGTTAAGTAAATGGAACATCGAGGGCGTTGGAAGTGTGGGTGGCCCGTGATTCACGAGTGAGAGTCTCGTTCATTCACAAGCTTTGCAAGTATTTAACCGAACTCAAAATCCTTGAAGTTATAAAGTAAATTTTAACTTCCAATCAGAAACCTGGTTACAAATCATGACTGGTAATAAGTAAATCCAACTTCCAACAACAGAAATTAGATCGAACACCTACACATTTTTGATAGATAATAAAATCTGATTATTATCATTTGGTATTGGCCACGTTAATTTTATGATAATGACATTTAAATGTAGAATACTAAATACTATTAAGTTTATGATCTTGCCCTCGACTTTTAGAAGTGTGTGAAATACACAAATCGATCACAGGTGTGCTGTTGGCGAAGTTTATATAATTTATAGACTTATATTAAAAATAAGCAAATGTCATGAGACTCACAATCATTTATTGGTCCTCTGACTAAATTAAAGGACAAAATAACGTTGATCTCCGGGTTATTTCCGAACAAAGAAATCAGTCTCTTTATAACCTAACCGCTAGTTAGTTAACAATTTAAAAGCTCAATCGTAATATCGTATCACTGACGAGTCTTTTATGCTGTCATTAGATTTGTCGTAGTTCTGAAAATAACTATTCCGAAATGCAAGAACAAACTCATAAATAAAGCCTAGTAATTAAATCCAGATAGTATCTAGATTCTAGCAAAGACACATTTAGCATTAACTGCATATATGGAATAGGCGCCAACTGCAGTGACTCCCCGCCGCAGGCCGCGCCGCCCGCGCCGCGACGACGACGTCGTTTGCCGCCTGCCTAGTACTATCAGTAGGCGCCTTCCGACTTTTTACCGAGTATAGAATGACTGTGTTTACAGCGATGAAGGGGCATGGCAACGCACAACCAACCGACCATACTAAACTATTAATGATAATTTCAGTATGCATTGCACATTATTAACATTATATAACTCATAACTTCATAACTCAATGAATATTATAAATTAATGAATGAAAATTTAGAAAAATAAATTTTCTGGAAACTAAAATACGTACTTATACTTACTTAAATTACCTCTTCCGACACTTATATTGAAACGTTAGTAACATCGTCGTTGACTTTGCTGCCGCTTTCGCTAACGTTGAATGCGCAAGATAAAACATCCCTTACATTTTCCTTAGGAACGTTTTTAAATGCGGCCTTAAGTGATCTCAATAAAATAGATAAGATAATGATTACCGTAAAAAATAGCTCAAGGAAGACAACAATGTAACAAAAGACAAACAAGTACTAGATAAAGAATTCCAAACTGAGTAAACTCTATCATAAACGCAATATCACTACAGTATAGAGTTCCTTATTCATTCTATTGATTAAGTGGTTCAAAATATAGTTTTAATTATGTCTTTTGATGGGCAGAATGATGTTGAACTCGTCCTACGCAGTACGAGTAGGGTTCGGGTACGTTAACCCGAATATCCCGGTCATAGCCGTCGACCGACCCGCCCTTGCCCAAGCACCCTCGTACTTTAATAGGTACCTAGTCCTTTCCCCTTTTCGTCTGGCTCCCAGGCGAGACGGGAGCGTCGAGCGCGCACCGTCTGAGGCATCAGCTAGTAACACTAAGGGCAAAAGTGTGTTCTTCATAGCTGTTTTTAATTAAATAACAGAGACAAACAATTGAACGTAGAGCCGGATTTGTGACAGTCGTGCCTAACTAGATCATACTTGATCCAATTAAGGAGTAGAATGTCATTGGAAATTGTGTTTCGAGATATAATGTTGTTTATTAGTTCGCTTAATTGGCACATGGCGGCTTAAATTATAACACGTTTGATCAATAACAACTCAAAAACTAAGAATAACTAATTTGAATAAGGTGCTTAGTTTTAGGTATGGCACTTTAATGTCAGTATCGATTTACCAATCGATTCCAAAGACAATTAGTAATCTATCTTTTGACACAATCTTAAATTTTTTCTAGAATTTTCTAGAATGGATCCTAAAAAATGTATACTTTCAAAGAACAGAGTCATCATTCGTCGTGAAGTGTGAAAATTGTACCCATGGAATTATAAGAATGAGCAAAACTTTGCTGTCTGTCATTAAAAGCATCATAAGGGGCAATCTAAGACGATGATGGTATGGGCCAAGACGAAGATAATGATAGAGTAAGAATTAATTACGATATAGATGCTCTCATCACATACGAATGAAGGCAGGGCAATGAAGATCATCTCCAACAAAATCTTTAAAATATCGAGGAAATTAAAATATTTCGTGGCAATATATCTGTGGCTAATGAGAGATCTTATTTTTTTTATTTATTTATTTATTTTATTTAGTACACAAGGAAACATGCACAATTTAACAGTCATCATAGATATATATACAGAGGTGCGTCTAACCCTGCTTAGAGTTATCTACCGACAAACCTCAGGTGACAGAAACAAATATAGTGGAAGGTAATGAAGTATACAGAAATTGATTAAGAGAAGAAAATATTTTGTAAACCCACAAATACGTATATATAATACAATAAAAAGCTATACATACACATACATAAATATATTCTTATCTTATATTTTGGAAGAAATAATTGACCGAAGTATAAGTAGACCGGAAGAAAAGGGTTGTATGTAGCTCCGAAAGTACGATACATAAATAACTAAACAAATCATAATAATTATTATAAGAAATGCCACGTGAACGATCAATAATAAATAACTATCATTTCATTTTTATTTTAAAATGGCACGCAACTTACAAAAGACGACGAGGTTGCTAAGGAAGCTGGATGGATTGAGTAATGCTCTTCTGACAACCTTCGCTTCGTCTAATGTATATTGGCGGTTCATTATATTATAAAGCATTGGACTATTATGCTTTTGAATCTCTATTGTGTTAGACAGACAGCATTGAATTTCTACATTAGACTATAAAAGACACGATTTAATTTAGAAACCAGTAAGTCGAGCGCAAAGGTCGTCGTGCCTTTCGTCTGCCGCCTCGCCGTCTGCTCACCTTGGGTGAACCCTAATCGAGAGAACATCCGGCGGTGTATTCATTTAAAATAATATAAATTCATATTAACATATACCTACATATCGGTATTGAAATGCAAACAAAGTTACTTTCACTTTATCTAAAACTTTTATACCCAATATATGGCATCTACGGACAACATAGTGATGTATTGGGTAATTATAATAAGCAACTTAGAATGATGAATCAGATTTTGATTCCCATAATCGTCATAGTTATGCGGGTATAGTGTCCAGCTTAATGGAATTAAAATAGAAATCAATAAAAATAATGTCCGAGAAGGACACTCACGATTTATGTATGTTTGATAACTTAGGAAGAAACGTAAGGTTAAAAATAATGATTATTTTGGACCGTTTCTTCTTTTGTTTCGAGAATACTATATCTAAAAAGCTGCGCCCCGCGGTTTCAGCATTTTATCTTTTATAAGAACCTTCTCGTGATATAAGCAAACCCATAAATTCGTTTAGCGAAAACGGTCCAGCCGTTCGGGCGTAATGCCGCGGCCACGCGAAATAGGGATTCATTTTAGCTGAAAATGTATTTTGTAACCAAACAACGAAAGACGTCAAATCATTGGTAAAAGTTTCCACGCAACATATGTGTAAGTAGTAAATACCCGAGTATCCATCGAGTACAATAGTAACTGAAGCACGTGTAAACGATAAGAAAAACGTATACGTTTACTCAGTTTTATCGATTATTTACAGTTTAGTAAAGGTTGTAAAATGTAATCTATTATTGTTACATAAGATCACCTCTAGGGTAATTGTGTGCTGTATGCATGGCTGTAGGCAAGGCAATAAAATTGTAGCTCGTGCCACAATACGGCTTACACGTGGCTACCTAGGTTTGTACTTTACTACAATGCAATGAACTCAACTTCTATAGTAAGTGCAACGAAACAGTAAAGAGCACGAAGACTAATAAAATAGCAACGACACTTTTAAAATGAAAACATCACACAAACAAAGATCGCATGCACTTGGAATGAATATCGTAGGGTCATTCAATCAACTTTGTAGGCACGTTTATTGAACATGTGCCACAATTACATTACTTTTGAAAGCGTAGTAGGTATATTATGTGTCGACCACGATAAAATGATAAAAGCTGTTCTCTAAACAATAACAAATATGTTTATCAATGATTTAATGCAATACAATGTTGAGTCGAAATAGTTTCGTAACGGAAATAGCTTTCAGTTAAAAAATGAGTGGGTATTGTGGAAGTATTTAAAATGTTATCGTCGGACAGGTCATTTATAATAGTTTAAGGATATCATGTTTAAGCGCCACAAGTCTGTTTATTTCTGTTCAAGAATTAAAAACAGTTCAGGAGGGCGCGAGACGTCTGCGAGATTTATTTATACAATCACAATGCTTCATTCAGACACAGACGGGTGGCCGCGGCGGCGCGGTCGGCATCGGCAACGGTCGTTCGTTCAAATCGAGTATGGCCCTAGCAGTCTTTCCCAAAGTGGGCGATAACGCCCCCTTGGGGCAGTCAGGGCCTCTAGGGGGGCGGTCAGAGATCCTGAAAAAAAAATGAGGGCGTTGTAAAAGCTTAGAGGGGCGATTTGTGATTTCAGAAGATACCTGCCTAATTATTATTTTTTTAATTCAATAAAATTTTAACAGCACACAACATACATATAAGTATTTGGTTACGTACCTACCCACTTACTTATTTAATTTTAATACTTTTAATAAAAGATACTCTGTTTTTGATATATTTTTTAAGTGTTTCCTACACTTGGACTATACTTATACTATACTATATACGACTATACTTAAAGAAATGCTTTCCAAAAATGTCGCACCCTATAACGTTGTGTTTAATAATCATTCTCTTTGTCACGTTATAGCCCGTAAGAGTTAGGTAACTGCAGGGCAGAGCGCCGGTGCAATCTACACGTACTGCGTTCAGGTCTCAAGTTGACTTACAATAATTTATTTCATGTCATAGTTATAGTGGTTTTTAATTAGCTAATAAAATGGGGGCGCTTATTATTATTATTTTTTTGTTTAAGTGGGCGGTAGAAAAAATTAGTTTGGGTACCTCTGCCCTAAATGATGATCAGCTTTCAAAAGTTAACAGGATTTAATTTAGAAAAAAAGCTTTAGTTCAGTAAATACTAAGATTACCCTATAACATTTTAGTCACTTTGAATTTTAAGGATAAGGAAAATAATTGAAATAATAATTGATAGTTTTTCACTATGCTTAGTAACAATGTTTAAATAGAACCGGGATGTGAAAAAATGGCTAATAAACATTTGACATCGTATAGTTAGCACTCATCAATAGCGTGCGCCTGTCAAGATGCATCTTGACAGGCGCACGCTATTGACGAGTGTCGCAGCGAGCAGCGAGCGGGGCGCGCGGCGCGCTTGGCGCGGCACGAAATCATCGCGGCGCGGCGCCTAGCGCCTGCCCCGATTGTCGACGTCTCATGTTGCTTCTAAATCTGGACCGACATCCCGCGCAAAACAAACGCAAACAAACAATAATGAACACTGAAACTGAACCTAGAATAAACTCCTAGCATAATTCAACAGTGGATCTGCAATATATCACTTTTAGTATAACTATAACAGTGACAACTACATTAAATTGATTACAAAATCTGAATAAAGTAAGTAAATTTATCTTAACCTACCAATATATGCCAATTCAAATTTAAACAACTGAGTTTTATGGGAAAGCCCTTTTTCTTCTACAAGGCCCTAAACCACAGTCTACCAAACTTAATACTTAGTTTTCCACTTGTGCCTAAATTAGCAAGCCTTTACCTTTAATAAGCATAAAACACTCACATTTTAGAATGCTTCCAAAGTCGTACAAATTTATTTTAACGTGAGCTGTAGGCAGTAGGCACACTCCATAGTTGTGTAAGATATTTAAATAAATGCTTATAAATGTACGTCATTAATAACAATCAATTAGAAACTGAGTCCGCTTTTCTCCAGCAAACAGACGCGTTGAAAACATTGAAAAATGTGAGCAATAGTGTAAGATTCCAGGAACACGTTCTACCAGTAAGCAAGACAAATCGGTCTTACGAACCACACGACGAACTTTTCTTAGGGAAAGATTGATCGCGATAATTTGTTTTGAGATCACTATACTCCAACAAAAATAAAGAATAACAAGGTCTATTCAACCGGAGTGTCATGAATGTTCCACGATAATTGTTTTTTGTTGACAAACACTCGATTCATAAGAATTAAAAATATTTGCTTTTCTGTTAGTCATTCTTGCTTGCTTGGGGTGATTTACTGATGCAAACAGATGGAAAAACAAAGTCATAACAAAGTTAATTTAACCATTAACCTTAAAAATAAATCGAAAAAAATACCTAAAACCATATTCTTCAATTAGAACTCGACGAGACCGAATCTTGCGTACAAATAAAATAAAAAAATTTAGTTTATAAGATTATTTGCACTTATTTAATAATCATATGTATAAAAATGAATCCCTATTTTGCTTGGTCACGGCATCACGCTTGAACGGCCGGACCGATTTCGATAATTCTTTTTGTGTTGAGTTTGGTATGATCAGGAGAAGGATCTTTGCCAGAATTTTTTAATAAAGTCTTACGCGGGTGACACAGCGGAACGCAGCTAGTACATATAAATATTAACTGTTAACTAGACAAATTGAAATAACAATTTCGTTCACACAAACTAATAGTCCACAGTCAAAAAAACCATAAAGTATAAACAGACGTTTCTTAGAAAATTTAAGCAAAAAAAAATGTGTATGACTGAGTCATGTAAAGTTACTAGTATGTATGTAAATACCCGGCGGTGTAGGCGCTGTCCTGATTGCACATCGCTCGCGCGATCAATGCATCGTGCGATGTATGAGTTTTGTTTTGAGCATGGCATTACCGACTCTGAATTTCACATTTCCATACAAAACTTATCGATGGGCAACTAGGACAGCGCCATACGTTTATTTGCGTCAACGTTCGTTCAACAAATCGACACAATAATGTCACGTTACATTCATCACTAATCATCACCAATTGTTCACTTCGCGTATGACGCACTGCAACTTAACTGATAACATTTTAAGGGTCGACGCTAATGATACTCTGAGCAATTGTTTATGCTATTTTATTCACTCGCACTGTAGTCTCATAAAGTCTTATTATGTTAACAATAAACAGAAGGACCTCACACGGTGGTATAATATTCAGGCTTCCGTTCGAGACAGTAGGTAGGTGTTTGGCAGGAAGGTGAGAACTGCGAACAGATCGATCAATGATATTGTTTAATCGATTATTAAGTCAATATCACACGAACTTCTCATTGAACTTAGTAAAACATAACCGCAGGGTATGCCGACTTTAAAATATTACAGATGGGAGTGGCACGAACTATATGGAATATGGCGGTAGCAATTTATCGATTTATCGAATTTAACGTTAAAGTACTGGTTCATTTTAATTTTAAGCCCTCTGCTGTGGAGAACTCGTCAGTTTTATCACAATATCATTGTTTGTTACAACTGTTAGTATGTCTTAAATGCAAACAGTAAAAACTGCACTTCAGACATACATCCCTACTAGAAATATTTACTAAATAAATGCATCTGCAAATCTGAACTCTTGCCTCCCTTTGCAATCCTTCAATGCCCAGTTTTTCCTTAAAAACTTTGTTCAAATTTCCAAAAGTCGTAGAAAAAAGTGTTTCGCCTATACGTCTAGAACGATTCCCTTTCAGCTTATATTAACGTTCCCAAAATACACTGTATAGTACTTAGTTAATCCAATTTTGATTTAAATGAGGTAGTAGCTTAGTAAGAATCGAATTCAGAAGGAAAACACCTTTATAAATTCTTCTACGGTCTTCGCGATTTTGCATGATAAAACACTTTTAATTACATTGGAGTAGGTATAATAATTTCCATAATTCGCTATAAAATACAACGTCGACGATGGATTTATTCTCAGAATCCTTAACATTTATAACCACGGATCGTAAAATGCGTTACATAAGTACATACATACGTACAAAGTTTAATTAATTTTCTTGGGAAGTCGAATATTTTGTTTCTTCTTACTCTTTCCATACGTCAGTACTGAAATTGCAAACGGTACTAAAGTTAGTATTACGAAATATTGTTCCTTATTGCCACATCCCTTCCTTAGTTAGGAAAACGGCATTCTCTTGTTAAATTTCGACTAAAAAGTAGAAAGTGTCTCTACTGAGCCTATGGATTTTCTATCGATAAAATAGCGTAAATTCTGTCGAATACAGAAACGCTATCAAAAATTGAGTTCTACTTAAACAAATAATCAGCTTACAAACTCCTACTTATTTTATATAGAATCTGCTCTATTATTGAAGTAGCCTTCTGAATCTTCTTTCTGATCTGAAGTAGATCTTTTTTTGTGAAATGGGCTATACTTCAACTTGGTGGTTTTGTATTGCACTGCACTGTATGTACATTAATTAGGATAATGTTTACCGTTGCTCGGCCAACGAATGAATCATGACTTGCGTAGGCGCAGCAGTCAACGCAACGCCGGCCGCCAAACCAAAACGATCCTGTCCTATTCAAATGACTCGAGCCATTTTTAGACTAGCCCTATTAATAAATACTTTAACATAAATCATTCATGGCATGCTTTAATTTCTCTACTGATAGAGAGGCCATATCTGAACATCGTGAAGGTACAGCTTCACGATGTTCAGATATGGCCGCAGTTCTGACGCCAATGAATTTTCATTTTATGATAGTATGACGTGGTATTTCCTTTGTAGAGGAAAATAGATAAGCCTTTCTTAATTCGCAATCGGTTCAGTAGTTTTTTCGTAATTGAGTAACCAAAATACATACAAACTCACAATTGTTTAGCTTTAAAATATTAGTAGGAAGTAGAATAGTAGACGTGGTAGTGCAACTCTACTGTAAATCGGAGATTTAGGTAGAATTTTGAATTTTTAACCGACTTCAAAAATGAGGAGGCTGTCAAAAATATTCGTCACGTAATTTTTTTTGATGTTTGTTCACCGATGGTGAACATGAAGATGGCTTGACCGATTAAGATAGTTCTTTTTTTAATAGAATGGTGAAACCTCCGAGGTGGTCCCATAAAAATTGGTGAGAATTTGATGAGGATCTTCGAAGTTATGAACGGAAATGCTCTTCAAAACAAAGTATTCAATTCAATTGTTGACCGATCTAGTCTAGACCGAAAGTTGGACCGATTGAGATGGTTCTTTTTTCAAAGGAAGGGTGGGGGAAGCTTCATAGTGGTCCTATAACAAAATGGTGAGAATCTAATGAGTATCTTCGGAATAACGGACAGAATAGCATTCAGTAAATTACTCATTTTTGGACCTCTACCAACAAGAATCGGCCCCTAAATAACTAGGTATATAGATTGATGAAGCACTTAAAACCATATTCCTATCAGGAAACTCCTCAGTAATTAAAATTACGGTTACAATTTTCTTGATTTTTAGTGGCTGTCGATAATAAAAAACTTGAAATAAAATAATAATTTAGAAATTTAAAAACTAACTTAAAAAAAGTATTGAGAAAAGAAAAGACCAAAATAACCTCTACATACAGCGCCACCGACTAATCTGTATTATCATCTGAAGTCGGGCAGTTTTACTGGCTGGATTCATAATATTGTAGTTTGGCTACCCGACTTCAGACGAAAAACACAGATTAATCGGTGGCGCTGTATGTAGAGGTTACTTTGATCTTTTTTTTCTCAATTCTTTTTTTAAATGTTTTTAATTTAGTTACTTTTTTGTGGTATAGGTTAGGTATATCTACATATTTAGCTATAACAACTGAAACGAACAATAAAGATTTGTTCAGGTGGCTTATGTAATACATAGCCGACTGCTTCTAGAAACCGATGTTTATATAGGCCGATTGTAGGTGGACGTACAGAAAACAATTACATCATCGTTACGATCTACGTTTAACAAACGTCACCCGACTATAGTTTTTTTAATCCGTATGATGGTTACAACATGTGATAGTTTTGCCCTCGTGACCAGTCATATCGTAAAACTGCATGTGATGATGATTAAATATACCTATACGTCGTCGTGCCAAATTCAAACAGTGTTTACTTACGAATTATTATTATGTATATCTATAGGTAATCTGTATATTTTCAGCTACTACGCCCACGGTTATTTTTTTAATCTTATGGGAAAATTGGGACAAAACCGTGCATAGCCATAAAACGCGCTCTCAGGAATGTGGCTGGCGGATGAGGACGTGGCGGGTGGTGCTCGGGACGATGAGAGCAGCTGCAGTCTTTTCGTTGATTACTCTGGTTCTAAACTAATAAGATCATCAAATTGTAATGATTATATTATCGGAATATCGAAGAAAGCTTAATACAAAGCTTTTATAGTTGTAGATTTATGTATTCAGACAGTAGTGAAATTAATAAATTCCGAGTTTTTTAATCTTGTGGTAATATCAGTCTAGCTAGGTCTATGGTAGTGTAACACAATCTAAGTGCGAGGATGTGACGAGGACAAATGGCTCGACTCTCGACAGTCAACAAGGCCGCGTCATCTATCCGTCAAAATATATCTCATCATCAACTATGAATAGAACAACAGTTTCCATTACGAACTAATAGTATTTCATTCTTGAAATTTCGCAATACGTGTCATCATAGTAAAAAACTGTCTCACCTATTGGGAGGGTTTTGAAATACTTTTCCGACGTGTTCATTCATTCATCCGGTGAATAATGAAGGATCGGAGTGTATTTGTGGTAAGTTGATAACCCATTATCGGAAGGTCGTGTTTATAAACATATTACAGTAGCTACATCACATCTCTCTCACGCCCGACTGATTCTCTGAGGTCAAATGCGCATTCAAATTAGATTTTACGTGTTTACAATTATGTTAGATTACAACATGATAGACTCTCAAAATAATACTGAAATAGCAAGGAAGTAGGTAGCTATTATATCTACGTAAACGTAACTTTACAATGACGTTAAATAAACCTACTAAAATACGTTTTACGTTTTAAAATGCTTACGTGAAAACTCTACGTAAATATCTCGGTACATAACACGATCACGAGGTATATGAATGTACTGCAAGTCGTATTGTTTATGAGATTTTTTCTTTGTAGTATCGCTGTACGGTTGTTTTGACAAATAAGGCGAGGCGAACCGCCTCATTCACAAAGAGGGCACGGGCGGTAAACAAGATGCATTGATGTAAACATCTCGAGTGAATATTCCGCTGGACTCTGGTCTGACACAGATATGGCACAGTACCGGAAATACCCGGCCGGTTGCACCACATCCACAAATACAGGGACATTCATACATGATGTCGTGTTTGTAACAAAACATATGTTAGCCGCGCCTGCTTCTGTTTACATAGTACATACATAATATACTCACTCGTATCGACCGCCTTTTGAAAACTATTATAAACGTTTAATAAGATTTTTTTAATATTTCGTTAAAATGCAACAGACAAGGAAAGGAAAAAACACAACCCAACGTCTAAACGACCCTAGTCGAAAATAGTAGGTATACAAGGAAATAAACATACAATCTTAAATTCGCGGCTCGGGTTAGAACGCTGCGACCACGGAAAAACGCGAGTTCGACACTCGCCGCGGGCATATTTTTTGACAGTAAATTTTCCTTGTAAATAGTAATAAAGTTATATATTTAATGAATGAATGAATAAATTCTTTATTATACACACCAAATACAAATACGTACAAAGAAAACAAACACAACTTAAAAATAGGTGGCACAATGGGCGGCCTTATCACTTAAAGCGATAATCATTTAATCAGATAGACAAATATAAAAAAAACCCTAAAAAAAAAAGAAAAGCAAGTGCGTGCGTGGGCCAATACCACGCGCAGTGTAGGGTTCCTTAGTTTCCATGAAATACATGGTTTGCGAAAAAACTAGTTTAAGTGCTAGCTCAATATTTCGAAAACGGAACCCTAAAATGTAAAATGGGTTTTGAAAAATCACTAAAAAACAATGAGGTAGATTGAAAATATCTTGATTTTTTTATGGTAAGACTTTGTGCACATGATTTATGAATTGTGTTTCATAAGTATAATTGTTTAGGTTTTTTGGTAACTACAAAACCCTAAAAACGGAGTTATCAACATAATAATTTGACAGTCTCTATTTAAAAAGCAGACATGGGTAATAAATTACAAAACGTGAAATGTATGTTGTTGAGTATATTACTGTAGGTAGGGAAGGAGTATTTACCCGATGTTTTTGCGACAAGTGGTGGTGTGAGTAACCGTCGTCCACGGTCAATCACCGTACCGGTTAGCTGATCCAAGGTCTGAGTAGGTAATAAATATGTTTTATCTAGTGGACCAGTGTGGACGTCTAAACGTGCTAGGGTTAGATTGAAACTATCAGTTTGTATCTCTAGTAATCGATTAGACAAAAACATTAAGTCACGTTGTAGATATGAAGTTCACCCTGGCTATATAGGTCTAGGTATGAGTTTACTTGGTACGTATAATTTTGCACAAAGAACCCAATGACTACGTTCGCATAGGCAAGGAGCCTTCCTTAGCGCCTGAAGGCTAGCGAGTCGCCTAGCCAGTCACGTGACAAACCATGCACGCCAAGCTACCAGCTAAGTTTTATGTCACGTACGAGTAACTCGATAGGTGACTCGGTACCGTGAACTCCATATCCACTAAGCAAGCCACATGATGCCTATGCGGAAGGACGTAGCCTTACGGTGTTTGTTGGTTGTATTGGTTAGCAAAGAATCAATAATCTTTTGATGAACCATTACATTGACCGATTCTAATAAAAATATATCTGAAAAAATTTATCTGTTATTGGCTGTAAGAACTATTTTACTGTTTACTTTTATACTCTAAGAGCTGTTGATTCAATGAAAAAAAAAAAAAAAAAACAAATGACAAATGCATCATCAAAAATCTTCCCGTGACGGACGGGTCTACTCTACCTACTAAGCCACACAGGCCACGGCCACACGAATTGCCACAGCTAAAGGTTGAGCACAGGGTTTAGAGGAAACAAGAATGGGGGGAATCGTGGCTAACCCAGATTTAAAGCATTCTGCCAAACAGAATGCCTTGAGCAATTAAAATAAGAAATAACTTAGTATTATTTAAAAAAATAAATAAATATAGGTAAATTGTAAATATTTATTTGTAAGCATTACCAGAATTGCTTTGCTGTGTTAAAAACTCCTTAATTAATATTATAAATGCGAAATCTATCTGTCTGTCTGTTTGTGAAGTTTCGACGGTTTGGGCGTCAAAACTTAACAAATTATATAAATTTTGGTATAGAGATAGATAGGATCTTATAGAAGGACATGGCTACTTTGGTTCCAGATATTCCCGCGGGATCGGGACTTACGCGGGTAAAACTGCAAGGTGTAGCTAGTAAATTCAATAACATATTCACTAAGATTTTTAGAATTATCAAAAGAAATAGAAAACTATTAATAGTTCGTCTAAAGTCTAAAGTCTGATGAACTGGACATCTTTCAATTCAACACGAAAAGGCTTAAATCCCACGAAATGTCATCGAGCAACCACAAATAACATCAATAAGTCTAAATAATGTTTTTTTTATCTTTGAAATTTTGGTTGATGGACTGTACATAATAATTCAAAGTATTTTTATTAATTTGGCTTAGTTAGGCTGTCAAAAAAACCTCTATAATTCTAAGGTACGTACTAGCTACGTCCCGCGGTTTTACACACGTGAATCCCGATACCGTGGGAATATCGGGAAAAAAGTAGCCTATAGTATACGGTATACTCCTAGATAATGTAGCTTTCTTTAGTAAAAAAATTCTTAAAATCGGTCTAGTAGTTTCGGAGTCTATATAATATTTATTACAAATAAACAAATATTTCTTCCCTCTTTATAATTAGTTTAGATACCAAACAGTGCACCACGATTTCATATTTTGCAAAAAAAATAAAATTATATCGGCTGTTAGCATCAATTCAGGTTCATCTAGCTATACTAATATTATAAAGAGGGAAGATTAATTTGTTTGTAATAGGCTCCGAAACCACCGACCGCTTTAAAAAAAATCGACCGACATAGACTACTTTTGATCCCCATATTCCCACGGGATCAGTATTTTCGCGGGTGAAACCGCAGGATGCAGCTTTATCTGTATATAGTGTACCGCGTTCTCACCGGAGATCGTGAGAGGCGAGTTCTGAGAGAGGCCACGCTTTTTCCTTGATTTGATGATTAATACTGAGATTGTATTTGGTAGATTTGACGCAAAGTTTACCACTTATCACTTTTAAAGATAGCCCTCTCTCTGTTTCAAAATCTCAGATCAAAAATGTAAACATAAAACTGTTAATTATCAAAGGAATAAACTAAGATCTGTCTGTCACTTTCAAATAAATGTATGAGTTTTTGTTTACATTTTTGACCTAAAATTCTGAAACACATAGGAGTAAAAACAAAACAATATACTGTTTTGTTTTATAAAAATAGCTATAGCTATTTTTACAGACTAACATGAAAATTTAAAATTTACTGATTTTTCTAAAATTTCTAGACTAGAGACACGGGCGTTTGGCATTTCTTTCAACAATATCACAATAAAAAGTAGCATACGTGTTATTCCCGGTATCCAGCTATATTTCAAGTTTTATCGCAATCGGTTCAGCAGTTTTTGCTTGAACGAGTAACAAAGTCACATATAAACTTTCGGGTTTATAAAATTAGTAAGATAAGCATATACTGTGTCTACGATAGTATTCGTTGTTGGCGGGGCAGTCAATGCTAATAAACCGAATAGACATTGAATACATACATACATTAACTGTAGTGCCGGATATTGACGATAGTCCTGTTAAAAACCTTATTTAAATATCGGGTAAACGTACTTTACAAATAATCTAATGATTATTTTTTAAATATTTAGAATGGTAGGTAGGTACTTAACATTAATTAGTAAATGTTTAACTTTGAAAACGAGTTTGTGACATTACCAAGAATTATGGAAATACTCAACACAGTTTCTGAAAGTACATTCAGTTTATACACTTATTTAATGTCCAAATTGTAAAGTTTGTGTTTTGGTTTTCATGTATTTTAAATATTTCGTAATTTAATTTTTAATGCTCGTCAACTAGAAATATTTTAAAGGAAAAATACATTTTCATAAATTTACTCGCGGTGAAGTATGAACTCTGCGTCTCTGCGTCTTAAAGAACTAGACCACACCAGTTACCACCCCGAGCAACGTATATTTTTTTCAGAAACTTAGATCAAAAATGTACCTAAACAACTCATAATAATTATAGTGAAAGCTCTTTGTTTAGTTTTTCCTTTGTAAATTGACAGTTCTGTGTTTACGTTTCTCAAAAATCTAAATTTCTCAAAAAGAGTATAGGTAAATATATTTTTCCTTCAAAATTTTAAAAACAACTTGTGGCTGAACAGATATAGAAGACGGAATACTTAAATAGTTGGAGTTCAAATGATTAAATATTAGACTACTATCAACACCGATATTCGAACGGAATCATTTACGCGGACGAAACAGCGGGGCATATCTAGTATTGTAATATTTCAAATAGAGTAAGCAGGTGTAGCTACTTAACCTTCGCGATTAGCGATTGTTTGAAGTCATTACAGACGTTCTACTTAAAAAGAAAATCACAGCAGAGTGACTTTCATTATTTTGTTTTGATACGAATTGCGACAAACTGAACCTAAAACTTCCATTAGACGTCAAATGGAGTAAACAACACGCACGGCACACTTTTTTCTATCTGTTACACAATATAAGATAAAACGTTAAATAAAGGGGTTTCGGCACCGGATACGAGAAAAAACTTTTATTTTGTTTGGTTTAACCTGAAAATAACCCTTAAAAATTAAAAATGTTACTTTCGACACTTAATATAACATTGTCATCCGATCTGAAAAGCGATTTTTTTCCATTTCAGACCTACAGGTCCTGTATAAGAGTGCGCTGGCGCATGGGCGCGCGGCGGGCGTCCCAATTCATAACGTCATATTATATTTTAATCATAATATTATTGTTTGTACTATCTTTCTGGAACTTTTTTCAAGGGAAAAAGAAAATCAAACGTATATCTATTTCTTACGCAATTAAAACTAAAGTTACGCAATCTAATAGTTTACTGGGAAAAAAAACTAAATGTTTTAGATTTTCTTTTTAAACCCCACAGAGCACTACCATTTATTTTTTCAAAAGCATGTTTAAATTAAAATATCACAATTTATTTCATTTGGTTTCAGAAACAGATTACGTTACGAACTAGCTGAAACACCTACTAGCTATCAATAGGTATAGGTAAGGTACTCCGAGATAATTATTATCAGAATTATTTATTCGATATGTATGTTAGCGATTGTGATAACATTGATAATGTAGTATATTTGCAGAGAGTGGCGCTACACCGAGGCGAGGAGGACGAGGTAAAGACGGCGCCTCTTTTCTGTAAGACGTAAAACGGTTCATTGACCCCGACCTTGGCGCCCGCAGTACATACGCAAAACGTATTGTCTCCACTCCACCACGTTCAAACAAAATAACATTTAACGTAACTACACAATACATAATAATTATATATGTTAATTTAATGGCTAAAAACTTCGACTTAAGAACTAATTGTTTATTTATTGAAATGTCGTACCTTCAAGTTAAATACATCGCCATAATCATCTATGAAATGAAATTAGTTTAAATAAGGTCATATCGTAGGAACATAATTATGTTAAAGTAAGTAGTACGTACCAAACCAACTTTATTGAGGGTTGATTTTTCTATGAAAAAGTTTGTTGCTGATACAGTTACATACAAAGCTACGATCGCACGTTAACGTTTAATGTGAGGGAAAGTCAAGTGACGAGAATGTAGAAGAGTGAGAGTCTTTGTTTACTTCTAGTTTGAGGTCGATTATGATACCAAAGAGCCGTCAAAACCGGGGCCGTGGGTTCTTCAGAGAGAATGAGCGTGAGAACCCTGGGAGGTCTGCTTTTAAGGCTTTCCCACGTGAAGGTGCGACAATAGTGATATAACGCTAGCTACAACAGCTGTAGTAGATATTTATCTAACATACGAACACGAACCAACAAATAGATCAAGCAAAAAATTCGACCTAATCTAACCCTAATTCATAATGAATATAAAAATACAATCCAATTAAATAGGTAATATTACGACGAAATTTTTCATTGACAAAATATCACGCGCAAAACGAAATCACTCAAAGGTGAAGTGAGACTGATAAGTATTATGGTATTTGACCTGATCTTTGGATACAATATAAACAAATATTTATGTTATCTTTAACATAATAACGGTAAGATAGGAATAATAATTGGTTGTTATTATACAATTAGTATTATAGTTTAAATTGAAGCTTGGACAAAAGAACGGAAAATTCTGTTGATATTAAGGTGTTCTCGTCGCAGTACCCTCAGAATATACATATATTCCACAAGAGTCAATCGTATAATAGGTATTCCTATCTACATTAGGATATTTGTATCTTCGGTACGAGCCCACACCAACGAGAAACTGCAGGAAACTCACACTTGTCTCGTTTTTTGCTTGCGACCACGGACAGTGTGGCCCGTCCGAAACGTCAAGGTAATTTAATAATAATGTTGACTCATATTGATACTGATTGTCTCTCTACTCTAAATAGGTACCCAATCACATGAGTTATAATGAATGACCAAAAAGTGTGAATAGGGGAAAACATATTATGTGCAAAAGTTGACATCCAAAAGAATACCTAAGCAAAGTTGTAATAAATACGCTGTTTTTACTTTAAGTTTTTGTAAACTAGATAGATATTTCTTACCCCTCTTCTGAAATAAGATATTTCTACAAACATTTTGTTTCAGCATGCACTGAACTAGTCACAATTCACTCACGAGTCGACATCTACTGATTTACATGATGTAATTTAAAAGGTACTGGCACTAATAAGTTTTCGAAATTATCCTTATGGGACTATTGTTACAAGCTATACCTACAGTATGTACCTACTCAAACTATAACAGGGAATTCCATCCAAGAAGAATTGAAATAAACAAACCAACAATAATATCGTTACTTCATTAGTTTCCTACTCGCTAAGTAAAATATAAATTCCACATTAGGAAGAATTTCTGAATTGATGTGGTATTTCTTAAGGGATTTTAGATTGTTGATAATGACTTAGAATGTCATTATTAAGCAAGTGCCTAATTAGACTGAACAATTTTAATTGGACTGTGCTATTTCCGTCCCTATATAATTGTGTACCGAAATCGAAGGTTATTAAACTTCGTCTTGGATAATGTTCGATCATGATTCATAAGTTTTTTGTTGGATTTATTTGAATAAGGAAACTAATAAATAAAATAGCCTTAAACCATTTTTAACTCGACTAGTATGATTATCTTCAGTAGACGATAAATAAGCACCTCACTAATCTCACTATGTCTTTACCTTGAGGAAGGAGTCTTTAAAGACTCCGAAACGGCGGATCGGCATTGCAACAAAGCTGATGATAAAAAATACGGTTAAAACCGGAAATGAGTTTGATTTCAATACAAAGTGGCAAAAACAGAAGAAACAATCTATGATAAATAAGCAGTTTATTATTTTTAGTTAAGTAAGTACCCTGCAGATACAGTTTCCATTGAAGCATTTTAACGATTCTTGGAAACAAAGTTCCCACGACATAAACAGTTTTTCAACACAACACGAGGACAATCTAAACAATTTCCCACCGTATCCAATTTGCCATGATTCAATGACAACGGGCGGTCGCGTTCGACCGAACGTCCCGCAACCGATGCAAGGTGACTGATGCTAGGAACTCCTACTCTACTACAAAACAAACAACACTAAGGCATACCTACCGCATTGAATGAACATTGAATTCACGTAATTAGTGTTAAGCGATTAAAATGGTAGTATGATTTAAATATTACCAACATTATTTTTAATTTTACTGCTTCTTCAAGCTGTTCATCAGTCCAAAGACGCTCATCCGATCTTCACAAATGGTTTTATGGAACCATCTGTGAACTTCCTATCAAACGAAAAATATATTCTGATGAATCGGTCCAGGCGTCTTCGAGTGATCAGGGAACATATATGAAAAAATAATGTTCACACTACGTCGAGTTCCGCTACGTCGAGTCCTGCTACGTCTTACGTCGTACGTATTTTTTGAAAAGCTTTGGTACTCTCACGGCTCATGCCTCGATGGCTGGTTGATAAGTACAGCAAGAATATAAATTAAAGACCAGTAGCATAATATTTTATTAGTCATTGTTTAGTGAACATGGTTATTACTAGGCTGTAAGGACTGAGTAGTATTTGTTCACTTGTGTAATATGTTTAATAATAGGTAATTGATGTATTAGTAGGTAGAAGGCTAGTATTAATCACCAGTTGGTCACCGTATTTTCGTTTTCTTTTCTTTCAGCGTCTCGCGATTCGAGGGCTAGTTGACAAGCACAGTGAGAATATAAACTATAATAGTATCAATAAAATAGCCAATATCAATAACATATTGTTTTATTATTTGTATAATTCTTCTAAAATAGTTACTTTTCTTATCAACAGCCGTCTACTCTCAAGGTCGAATGTCAGGTAAGTTTTAGATTTCACCACTCTTTCGCACATATAGCTGTTTCCCTCATATATGTAAATTTAAAACCTACCTGACTGTACTTTTAAACCAGAATATGTGTAACAGTAATAGAAAGCGTAAAATATGAGGATGATTTCGTGAAACGTAGTTATGATGCATTAAGTTGTTTTTTTCCGCTTTCAATTTAGTTTCATTAAAAATAAAACAAGTATAGGGAAAATAGCTAAATTGAGAACTCAATCCTTTATTAAAGTCCAATTTATGGTGTGTAGTTTCCATTCACATTCCATTCTCCCCGTTTTGAAGAATAATTCACTAATAAATACTAATACTAGATATATTAAAATTGTATTTTCTTGCTTTGTAATGATGGCTTTCAAACACACTTATTGCTTTACTTATGTGGGTGGACCACACACTAGTGACTCTTCAACATTTTAGGCGTGAGTGTGTGTGACCATGAATTATATAATGTTGTGTGGATGTGATTGTCACCACGCCCATTTTTACCTAACCAAATGATAAGTGTATCTAATCGATAAGAAATATCATTGAGAAAAAAGAGAACAAAATCATCATAAATTACCTACTATCATACACTTTACACACGTGAAATCGTATGGAATGATTTATATTCTGACTGTACCGGACTTGATGGCTGAGCCAGCAATCGAAGTTTGAGCCGTAAGAATACCTAACCCTTTTCTTAAAAATCGACATAGCGGGACTCGACATTTATAAACATAATATCCCGATGAATTGAGAAAAACCTCCGTTTTTTTTGAAGTCGGTAAAAAAGGATTATATAACTCATTAACTATTTACAATATCATAATTATCTTTAACAGGTAGATATTAGTTAGGTAGTAGGCAGGTACGTAATTAAATTAATTTATTTTAATTTAAACTTGTTTAATTTAAACAAAACTATCAATTTTGTAAAGAGCGTACCGTTAAAGCGATATCGTTTTAAATAAAAAGGGCATGGCCTGTCTAGACTTAGTACAAGTACTGTGTGGTCTAGACGTCTGCATTACAAAATTCACACGCGATTTTGTCTTTCACCTCTGAATAACCATTTCATTATTTTACTTTGAAAATTTTGAATTTAAGATCGGTGTTCTGTTTGAAATTTGATAAAATAACAACATATAGGAAAATATATTTTGACAATAACTATTTTTTTTTGTTGTTGTCATAAAATCATAATTATTAAGGTCATAATTCCCATAAAATAGCATAATTTAAAGTATAAACTAACATATATAATTCCGGAAGTTTTGATACAACAATAACAAATATAAGTGTTGTTAGTTGTAAATTGCTTGTTCTCATGGATTGAAGACATTCTCACGATTAAACCAATCTCACGGTTGTCTCCAGTTAAGAGTAATTGTCAAAAATGTTTTGTTTACTTCGTTCATTCAGACAATAACGGCTAAAAATATACTAAAACGATGAGGTTTTGTATGTCTTTAGTGTTTACTTTTTTTAATATCATTGCGAAGGATGATGTTTTAGTTTTTAATTTCACGCCTAAATCGCTGAACCAATTCAGATGATGGTGTAGAAACAGATGGGACTTTTTGGTGATGAATATTTTATATAGGCGGCTTTTTATCGAAGTTACGCGGGTGAAATCATAAAATTTTGTTCTGATACACTGGTTGGCTAATGCTATCTAATTGTACTACGAGTAGAACAGTCTCTACGAAAACTCCGTCGACTATAAACTTTTGAAAAGAAGTATAATTCTTTTCAAAAGTTTATAATGAAAAAACTAATTTGGTCTTACTCAGAGCGATAAAATGCTGACAACCAACTTTGTATGCAGTGTAACAAATCATAGAAAAATGCTATTTTTTTGGAAATTTACAATTTCAACAAACTGTTCCGGTTCTGAACTAGATAGGGTGGATTTTAAATTCTGTACTAGATAGGGTGGATTTTAAATCTAATGTTGTTGTTTTAGTTTTAGTAATTGTAAAATCCTCCTATATTGCAATAATTGGGCTCGAATATTTATAGCTTTTTAAACTAATGTTATTTTGCTCGGCATTCAGAACCCTCTTACTAATAAGTAAGTAAGAATGACGACTCATACGTCTATATCTATTCTATTCTATACTTATAATAAATGAAGAGAGGACAAAAAGTCTGTACTTTTGTACAAAAAAAAGTTGTCTTAGACTAGGACTAGGAATAGGACCTTTAGAAAAAGTAGTAGAACAACAATATATAATTTTTGAAATTGATGTCTGTCTCTTTGTTCCTTATACAATTAAAAACTACTAATCCGATTGAAATCTGGTTTTCAATATTGGTAGATAGTTCTATTTTCGAGGAACGTCGTGGTATACTTTACATCGAAATCCATATAGTAGAACCCGAGTAATGAACAAAAAAGTCGGCTATGCACTTTTTTACGCAGACGAAGTCGCGGGTAACAGCTAGTATACTAATAAAATAATAAGAACTTCATAGTAATAACAAAGAAGCAAAGGTTAGGTCATTATTTTTCATTAGTATACACTCTGAATTTGAAAAACGTCGACTTTACTAAGCAAAAACTTTAGATAGTTGCGAAGATTGATTTATAAATACCAAAAATTGTCTTACGTCAAAGTTTCTGCTTAGCAAATTCAAAGTACGGTCTATAGATATCAGCCTAGGACATCCGTATATCTATTGAAGCAAGGACATATTTAGAACAGCGCATCAATCGATAGAATGTCTGATGTTTATAAATTACGGCCTAGTAAAAGCACGGGCGTATACATTACTACAATCGAGCCAAATTTGGATATCAGAGCAATTCATTAATCGATATCCGATATGAATATTCACTCGAGGAAATAAACATACCATACGCATACGTAGGTATATGATATATCATACGTATAATATGATGCATACACACTGCATACAACCCAGCGCGGGGCGGTTTTGTTTACACCAGATAACCAAACACGATAACCGATAAGCATGTGCGTCGAATCGGCAAAACATCCGTTTCGATGACAACAAAACTATGCGCTTAACCCAATGTCGCTTACTATTGTTAAAATTGTCAACGTTGGCAAATGGTTGAAATAACGAATATATTTGTTAGTTGAAGCTGTTTGACGTTGAGCTCCCATATTTCGACATCCACAAGTTTGGGGTAGGTCAGTTTGTTGACTAAGAATCCGGAGGTTGTTCAGGATAATAAGAAATTTTCTTTTATATTGTCTCGAACGGGAGGCTTAACAACCTCAAAAGAACTTTGGAGTTAAGTTTTGCAAAGTCACTGCATTACTCATTCATTAAAATGGAAAAACAATTTCTAACGAAACCAAGAGCTTTTGTTACGAATAACGTTCATAATATGTTTACTGTTATTTGTCAGGCTTTCTAACAAAATTATTTTTTCTTGAGAAAATTACCAAAGTCAGAATTGTTTGTTTACTATCTAAAACGAGGACACGACACCATTCTTGCGAAACGTTGCAAGTGACTAAGTGAAGTTGGCAAAACAAGTTGCGTCACTGTTGAGTCAAGAACGGTTTACTTTACTAGCAGACTCGATGAGATAGGTACAGTGTTCCACAGGTTAGGTACAGTATCTAAAGATCCTTGTATCTAAATATAGAGATTCAATTTGAGTATGACTCAAATCACTCGTCATGAATTATGTATTTTCGATTATCAGGTAGTACGGCCTACGGAGAACGTTTAAAAATATCTGAAGTTGCGTTTGCTGGCAACAGATTTCAATAATAACGAATTGTTTTTTTTTTAATAAATTAATCAAAAGTGTTAGTTTAATTCAAACATTATTATAAGGCAAACATTTAATTTTTCAAATATAGTCTAGAAACCTTTTTTATTTAGGTAAGTACCTTATTATTACATTTTAAAAAATATGTGGTCCAGATAGTGGAATAATTTTAAATTGATGCGAATTGATTTTGCGAAAAACGTAAAATGTATGTAATCAACTCTATTATTTTTCTATGAACTGATAACCTACAAGAATGGTTAGATACTTCCCATGAAAAAATTATCACAATTGACTAAAGATAACCCCATTTACAACTACCAAAACAATTATCAAATGACAAATAAACAAAAAACGACATGGCTTTTTTCTGACGTCTGATTTCTTAGAAGTTTGATAAATTTAGCTGGCCGGCTAGGCTTAGATTTTCATATTTTATAGTGTTTTCTAACAACAAACGTTCGAATTATGGTTCGACTTTTTAAAGGTGTGTAATCTCCCGAAAAAAAATCACTTTGGAACTGATGAAGTTCGTCCGCCACAGCAGATTTTGAAATACTTTACTGTCAAGCGACTATTAATTACCCTTTTAGACTCTTATATGAGATCTGTCTAAATTCTTTGGGATAGGTCTTATAGGTCGTTAAGTATAACGTTTTTAATAATCTATAGGCTGTGATATGCTGGGTGCTGGGCAAGCCTACTCTATCTAACAATGTCTCGGGCACTACAGCTCTATAAATAGGGATAAAAAGTTGCTTGTGTTGTATAAATCATCTAAAATTAGATGAAATGGCCAATTATTAGGATTTAAATAATTTGTATGACTATTGTCATCTCAGTCTACCTGTGATCATGGGAAGAAAAAGTCATACTTCCCGAGAACAGAGAACCGATGTGGTTTACCATCTTCGAAGTTCCTAAATTGAGCCGTTCTCTTCGGACTACATTTTGACAACCTGGATTACTGTGTCAAGAGGAATGAACGATTATTTGGAGTTTGCGTCATCTAAACTAACAACGACTCTATCAAATTAGAAAGTTCTTACAAACTAATTATTAAGTTTTAAGGCCAATTTGGCCTTAATCAACTAAGTCTATGATTCTTTGATTCTATGATCTTTATTTATGATTCTTTGTCCTTCCTTTATTGTGTATCTTGTGACTTCGTAAGTAATCGTAAATTTTCTGTAGATCAATTTATGAGGTAATTAAAACACTGACACAATAGCCGATCGTAACTGATGTCATCATTCGGTAGCAGTATCAGTGCGTATCAATAGTAGAACGGCAGGTAGGTTACTTTGGACTGAGTTCTCTTCAATTACCTATGACATGTTTTACAGAACCGTGTTTAAAGTAAGTTAGGTAATCATTCAATTCAAAGAAATAAAAACATTCCTGTCTGCTGTATCGTGACCCAGACGGGCTCGACCTTATGCGCAACGAACAACCTTCGACATTAGCGGAACTAGGCAAGTACAGCTGTGCCCGTATTACGTAAGCTGCCGCCTACCCAGTGCGGGCGAGCTATCGCCCACCCCTGACGAGCGCCGAGCATGCCTCCCACCCTTACTGCATTGCACTGCACCACTGGTCGACCTTCTGCCCTTTCTGGCGCTTTGCCGCAACGCAAGCCGCCCCTGCAATCCGTGCCACCGCAGCAACGTTCCGCCAACGTACACGTAAAGCCTAGTTCAGGTAGTAGCTCAACCTACTAACCTTAATATGGTTAGAAAATACGTACTTATAGTTCATACCTTGTAATTACGTTACTCATGGAAAATTCAAACGTTAATTGATTGAACCGTGACTGGACGAAACTGAAAGAATAGGTGTACATACTTTTTTCAATTTGGGTTATATGGTGGCCGTGCGAGGATTTACAAAACATGGTGCAATAGGTGGTGTGTACGAGATACTTCGAGAAACAAAATTGTTTCCACAACAATATGGTGTATTGTGAAATCCTTGTCCGGATTTGATTAAGCTAGATATTAAAGTATCTTTAGCTATCGTTTGAGCCTGCAGGTAGCCATGTACATTATTGTACATATATTTTGACTTTAATTGCTCTACCACGTCATGCATCGTGACCAAAGATTCACAAACGTGTGTCGAGAAAATCGATTTTCACGTTCGACCTCGTTCAGCGTATACCGTAACGGTCATGTTACTTAACCGTAAATAGATACTGATGTTACAACGTCATAGAATTGAAACCGCCTTTAAAAGCGACGGATGACGAAGGTCAGCCGTGGAAGCTGCGTAATTTCCCGACACAAAGCAGCGAAGGCGTCACGAGACTCGCGCTCGGTTCGTTCGCGTTGATGTATTTCGTGGACCATGAATGACAGCTAAACCATTGTTATATTATAAGCATCACGATTATAATTGATAAATCATAACGCGTCAGCTTAATGATATTTTAACAGGGCGATTTTCAAAATTGGAAGATTTATGCTGAATCTGAAAGTAATAAAATGTTATTTTCTCATCATTGCAGGGAAAAAAATTAGGAAAAAATTGATAACATTTACCTAAATGGTTAACGTGAATGATGCGATATAGGTAACTCAGAGTGCAAGACGAAAAAATAGGTAACGAACCTACCACACTAGTTAAAGCACTACAAGTGCAATATTATGTCACTAATGTTGAGTGCATTCTATTGTAAAGTGAAGGGCGTTATGTAGGGCACACCTATAAGCTGAGGGTTACGTGCATACTGTAACTAAATAGGTTACAATGCAATTATACCTATCTAGGCGAACCACTGGCGCCAATTCGCCACGCTTGGCTACAGCAAGACTGTTATACCGACATACACGTCGGTATAACATAGACTTGGAAGTTAACATATTCACAAGCGCTATTGTGCACTTTCAGCATTAGGCCACATCTTATAGATCTAAAGAGGAGTCACAAATCAGACAGTATAAATATATTTAAAAATTTAAAAACCGACGTAAAAAAGGATTTCAAATTCAAAATAGTTTATTTTCTTTAAATTTTCTTGTACAACAATAAATGTAGGTACATGACCATTTAGATACTTCTTAAATCTAATGATTTTAGTGTGGCTTCGGAACGCGCCCTCCGATGAGAAGAAGCCACAAAAACAAGGGATTTTTTTGTGATCATGTGTTAAATTACAATCGTCATAATACAGATAATCAGATAATCATAATTCAAACAGAAGCAATCAATAATTATGTCCATGAATTCTTTTCATTAAGATATGACGAGCGTCGAATCATAAAACGCCAATTTGTGTTTAATATTTTGTTAAATCTTGTGATGGACATGTCACATACGTCTTTTTATAATAAAGAACACTGGTGCTACAGTACAGGCAATTCCTTGAGGCCCATTTTGTAGATGGCTCGCACAGCTCTCTTTCGTAATATAAATAAAAATAGTTTCTATATCAACAAAACCGACTTAAAAAAAGAACAAAAAATAATTTAAAAATTTAAAAACCACCCAAAAAAAAAGAATTGATAAAAAAGACCAAAATAACCTCTACATACAGCGCCACCGACTAATTAATCTGTTTTATCATCTGAAGTCGGGCAGCCAAACTAAGTACAATATGGAACCATACAGCCAGTAAAATTGCCCGACTTCAGATGATAAAACAGATTAATTAGTCGGTGGCGCTGTATGTAGAGGTTATTTTGGTCTTTTTTATCAATTCTTTTTTTTTGGGTGGTTTTTAAATTTTTAAATTATTTATTGTTCTTTTTTTAAGTCGGTTTTTTAATTTTTAAATTATTTTTTTATTTTACCCTTTTTAGTACCTACCTACCTACTTCCGACTGCCAAATAAATGAACAATACCTATTGTTACCGTAATTTTAATTATTGAGGAGTTTGCTGATGAGAAGGTGGTTTTAGGTGGCCCATCAATCTGTTCTTAGTTCTTTAGGGGTCTATTCTTTTTGGTAGAAGTCCAAAAACGAGTAATTTATTACATTCTGGGAAGCTATCCTGTCCATCATTCCGAAGATACTCATCAGATCCTGACCAAATTTTTATGGGACCACCACGGGGCTTCCACCTTTCCATTAAAAAAAAAACCATCTCAATCGGTCAAGCCACCTTTGAGTAATCGGTGAACAAGTGAATTGAATACAGGTTTTTGAGGAGCATTCCCGGTCCTTACTTCGAAGATCCTCATCAGATCCTCACCAAATTTTTATGGGACCACCTCGGGGCTTCCACCTTTCCATTAAAAAAAGAACCATCATAATCGGTCAAGCCACCTTCGAGTAATCGGTGAACAAACATAAAAAAAAAAAAAAAAAAAAAAAAATATACGCGACGAATTGAGAACCTCCTCCTTTTTTGAAGTCGGTTAATGAGTAGCACACCCAATAAAATAGCCTCTACATACAGTGCCATCGACATATCTATTTCGTCATCTGAAGTCAGGCAGCCAAACTACAATATGGACCCTGCCAGTAAAACTGCCCGTCTTCAGATGACGAAACAGATAAGCCGATGGCACTGTTATAGAGAGGTAGAGGTTATTTTTGTTCTTTTTTTTAAATTTTTTAAATATATTTCATTTCAGTCTTTTTAGTGTTTACTAGCAGTCGATTGCTACTAAAAATCAACAAAATTGTCACCGTAATTTTTATTATTGAGGAGTTTCCTGATGAGAAGGTAGTTTCAAGTACTCCATCAATCTGAACCTAGTTCTTTAGGGACCATTTCTTGTTGGTGGAAGTCCAAAAAGGAGTAATTACCTGCATTCTGGGATGCAATTCTTTCCATCATTCCGAAGATACTCATCAGATCCTCACCAAATTTATATGGGACCATATTGAAGCTCCCACCTCTTCATTAAAAAACCATCATAATCGGTCAAGCCATATTCGAGTAATCGGTGAACATCCCTTTTATATATTTTTATAATCCTTATATTTAAAAATGAATGCCTATTTTCCTTGGTGCCGTGACCACGCGTAAACGGCTGGACCGATTTTGCTAATTCTTTTCTTTGTTGTGTTTGTTATTTTCAGGAAAAGGTTCTTAAGATAGAAAAATATTGATATTTCCGCGGGATCGGGACTTGCGCGGGTGAAACCGCGGGGCGCAGCTAGTATGATATGTATATGCGACGAATTGAGAACCTCCTCCTTTTTTCAAGTCGGTTAAAAATATAAAAAAGATACCTACCTAATATTAAAATGGAGCCGCCAACGAAAGAGGTAACGGTAAAACCTCTGCAAAAAATGGTAACGGTGCTTAGAATGTTAGTAAACAAGCGATCATTGACTTCGCGTGAAAGTATTAATATACATCTACTTTCCTACTGCAATAACAAGCAGGAGACATAAGTAGACCAAAATAATCATAATTTCCTTTTTGATTTATTTTTAATTATTTTCTACACTACATTTGGATGACTATTTCTATGTCCTGTTGAGTGCGGAAATAGTTTGGAAAGAATTTCTTTAAAGAAATGATTGTAATTTCACCAATAATAATTAATATTATTATTAGTAGTAAGAGAACTTGAAGAAAACCAATATGGAAACTATTATGTAGATACGAGAGTATGTTTGTGGCAAGGATCAGAATAGCTCTCAACATCTCTTTAGTGATCAGCTGACTTTGTAAATAAATATAAATAAAATCAGCCTGTTAATTTGTCCCAATGGCAAGAGCCTTCTCTAGAGAGATTAGGCAGTAAGACGCCACGGTCTTAGGAAATGTTGGTTTCTTCACGATGTTATAGTGCACATAACTATTTCTTAAAGAAAAGGACATTGGTAGACAAGGATTTTAACCCACGACCTATAAAATGACCAACACCGCTCACTGACTTAATTGAAAATGAGAAAAAAGTCCTCCACTCATTTTTAATAAAAAAAAAATAACCCTTGAAAAAGCCAACTGTAAAGTTGGCGAAAGCTCGATCGTTTATCATAATTGACGTTATTGAATAAAGCGCGAGTAAAACCCGGTAAATATTGTGTTTTATTATGCAAAATCGCGAAAACCTAGCAAACGTAGGTAACGTTTGCTAGGTGCAGACTCATAGGTGAAATTATTTTGTACATTGATAAACCGCCCTAGGATTTATGAGTAATAATCTTTATATCAGTTAACTTGATAGATAAAACATTTAGGCGCCGCGCCGGCCGGCCGCCGCGCCGCGCCGCGTTGGAAAATCCAAATGACTCAGTGTTGCAGATCAATATGAAAACACTCGTGATGACTGTTGATATCTATTGGTTTTATTGATGACTAAGGATTTTCCAAAACATACACAATCATATTGTGAATCCTTTAGATTGCAAGTCTTTTTTAAGGGAAACAATCAAACGTAATACGGAGATCGAGAAAATGTTTTTACCACATACATTATCGGCCACCCATCCAAGAAATGATCGCGCTAGGCACTGCTTAAACCGCATTTGCCATAGAAAATCGCAATTTAATGAAAATACCCAGTTAACTGAATTTCGCCACGTGACTTTATCCACGTCGATGATTGTGATCGAGGATTAATATTCAACCCACACCTATTAGCGAATAGAAATGGTATTTAGGTATAAGGTAATATACGTTTCAAAAAAATAATCGGCGAAGGGCACGGTTTAGACAGGGTAAACCATTTCGATGGGCTTTCAGGAGGATATCCTAAACTATTAGAGATAGTGAAATACGCCGAAAGGAATTACATCCCCGATTTTGACAAAAACTAAAATGGCATTATTCGATTTTAAAAAAAATTATTACCCTAACGAGGTATTGAAGCTTGTCTTTTTGCAAAAAAATAAACATCCTATATTATTGTACCGATAGGTAGGACAACAGGACTAGAGGGAAAATCATTTTTTAATAATTAATAAAATAACTAACGGCGTTTCCTTTTGTCCTGTTAATTTAGGGTTGTGAACACTAGAGGCAGTAAAGATTAAAGATCCATAAAATAGGTTAGTACCTAATATATTTATAAAACATAGAATCATGGTTTACCTTCATTCATCCGCCCTCCGATTAACTATTCTGTGACATTAATAAAGGATACAATACGTATGCAACTGATTTTAAGTATTTCTTGTTCGTGGTCAACGTGTGGTTTTTTATTTTTATTGGCACGTGTCTAATTTTTATTTACTTACAAAACATGGTGCTGTACATAATTAGCAAATATTATTTTTAAAAGTGACGACAATCGATATTGTAAATATCGAAAATAACAAGAAATATCTACGAGTACAAAGTTGTCATACAACTATTTTATCAATTCTACGTAATCCAAGACAATCAAAGAATGCAAACAACACGTACGTAATCGATTTCCAGTAATATGTATTTATGTTAAGTGTGAAGTACGGAGTAGATAATATACATGTACTCATATCGCAGGTGTCGACATCTATGTAATACCGCGGCACATGGTTATATTGACGAAGTTGAAACTAACAGGCATCTAATATATATTACCTATATCTATACTTATAATAAAGGAAGACAGGACAAAAAGTCTGTACTTGGAAGTAAATTAAAAAAAAAGTTGTCTCTTTTTTAGACTTAGAAAAAGTAGTAGAACAAATTGATATAATTTTAAAATTTTATTTCTGTATGTTTGTCTGTTCCTCATACAATTAAAAACTACTAATCCGACTGAAATCTGGTTTCCAATATTGGATAGTTCTATTTTCGAGGAAGGTCGTGGTATACTTTGCATCGAAATTAAATTAATAGAACCCGAGTAACGAACGATAAAGTGCAACTGCTCGAGAACCGCTCGGCCGCCCGTGCCCGTGGTAACGCGTTTTTCACTTTCGCGGGTGAAACCGCGGGGCGCAGTTAGTGAACTAATAAATTACAAAGTGGGTAGATACTTAAAATCTACATTGTAATTTTTCATGTAAAGTACCTTTGTGATGCAGGTTCATACATTATTTTGTATATTACAAAAGAGAGCTGTGCGAGCCATCAACATAATGAGCCCCAGGGAATCGCTTGAAGAAAAGTTTATAGAGGTAAACATCTTAACGGTCTACTCTCAATATTTTTATAAAAACCTATTATATGTACTGTTTGCATAAAAAAATAAGTAATAAAAATAAAAAATATATAATAAAAAAAATCAAAAAATATAATAAACTTCACACACAGTGATGTCCGCCAGTGTAACTTAAGACACGAGGATGAAGGTGTCTGTGAGAGAATCAGACAGACACAGACATGAATTTTAAAATTATATAATTTGTTTCTACTACTTTTCCTAAGTCCCCTAGACAACTTTTTTTTAATTTACTTCCAAGTACTGACTTTTTGTCCCCTCTTCATAGGTGATATAGATAGTTAGATATACATAAAGTGACTACTTTAAGCTGTGGGTTTCCTCACGAAGTTTTCCTTTACCGTAACAGTTATTTTAATAGCGCACATTTTTTTTTTAAAGTAAAATACATTGGTGCGCGGTCGAAACCTCGACCATCGGAATAAAAGTCATTAAAACCTATACATTACGTTATCAATTATTTATCATACATAATAAACCTGCAGTCGATAACCTATTCCGGGATTGAGGAAATGCAGTTTAGTATTCAGTAGGAAAGTTTAACTGGGATCAATCAAGCACAATCCACGTAGAACGCTACGGATTATTCTTAAACCCAGCGGGCTACGAGCTACGACGTAGCACCTACCTACATACACCACCTAAAGCCTAATTTACATTACGAAACTAGTGTCATGCATTAAAGAGTTAATTTCACAAAACGAGTCTCACAGCAGTTATACTGGAAGCAACCTTTTCAAATAGATAAATAGTAGGTAACTTACCGCTGTGTCAACGCAATTTTTTTGTGAAAATGACTAATTTCGTAATGTAAATCGCGCTTAACGTTTACGATGCCAACTGCATCTGCATAATCTGCAATTTCTGCATAGGCTGTCACTGTCTGTAACAAGCTAAGCTGTACCTATAGTCAAGCAAGATTTAATTACCTATGAAGAAGAATTAAAAAGTGCAGTGCAGACGACGACAGATGAAAGAGGGAAGGAGAGCGTAGGCGTGGAAGGGGATGTAGGCGAAAGGGCGCGGGGTCACGGGGTGTGGGCGTACTATGACGCTACGTCACTTACGGCGGGGCCACGTGGACGATCGATAATGACGTCGTAGTGTGTTCGAGAGAAAATGCGCGCGCACCCATGCCAGCCACCGACCTACTTAGAAATACGTTTTACGTACATTCTACGTAACGCGATCGAAGTAGGGGTTGGGGGCCCACCGCCCAGCACCTACCGTCGGCGTCGTCTCCTCTCCAGACCACGAGGCGCAAGCGTGCATTGCTTCGTAGACGCTGTTATATCCGATAGTTTCCGCACTGTGTGCGCTACAATAACATCCTTGTTATGGATTAATGGCAAATGTACCGTTCATTGAAGCTGATGTCATTGTTTTCCTCATTACATACCCTCTTGAACTCTTCCTGTCTTACTTTTAGATCATATTGGATTTAATTGATTGAATATGTGTAGTATGCATAGTGATGTCTATACTATAAGTCTAATAAGTCTTAGTCTAATAAGTCTCTAAAGTTAGTAGGTACTAATCAACTGCGTAAGTTGTGATCCCGTAGGAATATCGGAATCAATAATGTAGTTTTTTATTCATGGAAATCAATCCAGTAGTTTGGGAGCCTAATAACTACTAACAATCGAATAAGTCTCCCCTCTTTATAATATTAGTTACTAATGTTATAAAGAGGGGAGACTTATTCGATTGTTAGTAGTCAATAATGTAGTTTTCTATTCATGAAAATCAATCCAGTAGTTTGGGAGCCTAATAACTACTAACAATCGAATAACTCTAATATTAGTAACTAATATTATAAAGAGGGGAGACTTATTCGATTGTTAGTAGTTATTAGGCTTGATTTTATTAGGATTGATTTCCATGAATAGAAAACTACATTATTGATTCCGATATTCCTACGGGATCACAACTTACGCAGTTGATTAGTACCTACTAACTTTTAGCCGTAACAGAAAATGCGTCTTTACTAAAAGCACTTCATTCGAAGGTTGGAGGGTAATAACAAATTTGTAAGTAAACGATCGTAAACGTTGTAGGTTGTTCGTAAAATGTAAATGAGATGTATTAAAATAGTAGATCATGTGACATCGAAGCAGGTCGAATCACGGCAGGTACAAACGACCGACAAGGCGACGTACGAAGTACCTGAGTAACTAGTCGGTCGTAGCCGTGGCCTAGTTGTAAAGGGGCGGGCCACGAACCGTGGGCCACACTACTTACTACCCATACCTGTAATCAATGACAGTGACACTAGCCGAGGCCGATGCTATTTATTATTAAGTTACCAAACTTAATAACACTGTCTGTAGTGGGTGAAGGCAAATTACATCAATTTTAGAGGAGTACTCACTAAGTAAGTATAGTAAAGTCAAACTAGCGATTTAGAGTCTTGAACAAGTATGTCATAGGCAGTATGTTACATAATTATGTATGTCTGTATGTAACGTACCACACAAGGCAGCCACAATCTTCAAAAAAAAAGATCGGTCAAGTCATTAAAATAATCGATGAATATAAGTAAACCACAGTTTCCTTTTTTATTTTAAATTTTAGGGGCAACCTAAAGAGGGATTTGAATTCTGAATAACTCTCTTGTACAGACTGTCACGGAACTTAACCTGAAAATCTAGTAAACATTATAGCGTCTTCATTTTTCGTCTTTAAATACGGAACCCTAAAACATTTATAGCCTTATTAATAAAGGGAAAAAAGGTCGGAGTAATTATTCTGCTTTTTGTTTCCGTTTGTCAACTTTGAAAATTCTTGTCACGGAAAAAGACAAAGCATGTTCTCACTACTCCTACATTATTCCCCATTTATTAATAAGGCTATCAAATACATTTAACTGTCAATTATACTGTTAACTAGCTAAAAGGTTAACTGTCTATAAAACTGTTAGCTAAACTAATGTACTGTCAAAGAACGCGTAGGAAGACTCCAATGTGCTTTGTCAGATATGCTCAATTAACTATAACACAAATTTATTTACTCGTATCTACGTATGTAGGTAGGTGTTTTATACACTGGATGGATTTGACATAAAATATTACAAGATTGTTCAATGTTCATCAGCTATCATCAAATCAATCTTTTATTCATCAAATCTATACCACAAAAATTAGACATACAATTTTGCTGACCTAGAACATTACTGGATAAATCCTTACTAGAGCACCAGTCATTTATATTTCTGTAAAAATTCATATTAAAGGCAGTTTACGTGAAACGATTAGTTACGAACGAAAGACGCAGTTAGATTATAAACGTTATCATTTTATCAGATAAATGACAACTCACATGCATAAATAATATGTTGGCGTAGGTAAAGTACATAAAAACGTGCAATCACTTATCATCACGAAAAAATATGAACTTTAATCAAAGTATAAATAGACGGAGAGTTGTCGGGGTTTAGCCAATCAATAGATAATACCAAGTGCATATCGCAATAAGCACAATTCAGATGCATTTCCTTTTCGTAGTTTTCCAAGACAATAAATTAATAAATAAATAAATATTGCACGACATTACAGACTCCGCAATCTAGCCCAAAACTAAGCACTAGGCATGAACTATGGGTTTAGCTTTAGCGCTTTAACGACAGTTGTCGGACAGGACTTGTCGCTTCCGGCCGTAGTGTCTTCTATGATCGAGAGCGACGAGTCCTGGGAAGCGATGCGCCTCTTTTGTGAGGCTGTCATGACCTCCAAAGAGGATGCAGAGAGGGAGCGGGAGCTCCAAGGGCGCACTCGTCGCCCCAGGCGCTCCAGGCGGAGGGTCGGCGACGACCTTCAGCCACCATAGATTAGCCCATAGCGGCGGACTCGGGGGGGGGTCCGTCGCCATTTAACAGGGCCCGAGATGGCGGCGGCGCGTGCCAGCGCCGCCTCTCGAGAGGGTTTACCCAGAAAT
Source organism: Idaea dimidiata (assembly GCA_949358125.1). Classification (NCBI taxonomy): domain Eukaryota; kingdom Metazoa; phylum Arthropoda; class Insecta; order Lepidoptera; family Geometridae; genus Idaea; species Idaea dimidiata. Next base: position 7,695,568 of record OX442334.1, read on the forward strand.
GGGATTTTTGGAGATAGAGGTCCCACAGGGCTACCCGCCGCCAGAGCTCGCGGATGTACTCCGCAAGGTTCCGGCGAGCTCTGGCACTTGCGGCGTGTAAGGCACCGTCAGGTTTTAGTGGGTATACCTCTGGCCGCCCACCATCACAGGTCAGAGGGGACCCCCACACACCGGGCCGCTCCCCCCCGAGAGCGGCCTGAAGGTCTTAGGGCGATTTCCTGACGTTAAAAAAAAAAAAAAAAAAAGTATATGCCTAGTGCTTAGTTTACAACGGACATACTAAGAATTTTACTTTTTTTTTTGTAAATACATTCCTACTTAAGATGCATAAAAAGACACCCAATACAATGAGACTTTCTAGTAGAATAAGAATTAAATAAAACGATTGTATTACTATACTAGCTGCGCCCCGCAGTTTCACCCGCGTAAGTCCCGTTCCCGTGGGAATATAGGGATAAAAAGCAGAATATGTGTTATTCCCAGTTTCCAGCTACCTATATTCCAAGTTTAATCGCAATCGGTTCAGCGATTTTTACGTTATTGAGTAACAAACACACATACACACATAATTACAAACTTTCAGCTTTATAATATTAGTAGGATACCTACAGGGTGAACCTTTTCGATGGGCTTTCAGGGGAATATCCTAAACTATCAGGGATAGAGAAAAATGCTAGGATTTGCGTCCCCGATTTTGACATTAACTAAAATGGATTTATTATATTTTTAGAAAATTGTGTACCCTACTCAGAAACCGAACCTTGTCTTTTTGCAAAGAAATAAGCACCCTATATTATTGCACCGACCGATAATGTTGCTGATAGAGATCAAATCCTGGAAACAAATCGACAGACATGTCTATTTTTTAATAAAAATTCGAAATAGTCAAGTATTCTGTACAAGTACTCATGCGTTACCCGTACAGACCTATTACAACGACCTACTCGAATTAAACGACTGGACTAGCATTTCTCATCATTACAGATATTAAATATTTTTTAAAGCGTGAACTTTGATCGTTGATGAAGGCATGGATGGATTTCATTTTTGAACAATTGTTAGAATCTTTTAATGGCCAAGTTAAATATTTTTATAAAAAATAGAAATATACCTTGTATAGGATACCCCCCTGAAAGCCCATCGAAATGGTTCACCCTGTATATCCTAGAGTAAATGGGTGTTACAAATCTTACTGCAAGACCTAAATCGTCCTGTAAATATAAATAAATTAATTAAATTAAAAAAAAATCCGAATAAAATAAAACAATAAGTTTTTTTAAAGTATTCGGGGATTTTTATTATAATTTATTTTATTGGCGGCGGGGCGATTTAGTCCTGCAATATAAGATCATTGTGACCACCAATGTCAAACCTATTTTTTATTAGGGTCACAAGTTACATAAGAGCGTGGTGCAGAGACTGCAATGTTGTTTAATGTCATGTCATGACCTAGTATCATGGGGCAAGCTGCGTGCGCACATTTAGGAGCCACTACGACTTGATCAATAAACGGGACCCAAACAAACGGGCGTTGGTACAACGTGGGCGAGTGACCTATTTACCACTAGGCCACCGGATGCAGCACCACCGCACCGATGAGCGAACGACCACCGCGCCGCGCCGCGACCTTTTCCAAGAGGAAATGCAGCATAGAAAGGAAGTATTGATCGAACAAGCGGAAACGAATTATTATGGTACTAGCTGAGCCCCGCGTTTCAACCGCAGAAGTGAAAACGTGTTATCACGGGCGCGGGCGGCTGAACGGTTCTCGAGCGGTTGCACTTTTTTGTTCATTACCTACTCGGGTTCTACTAATTGGATTTCGATGCAGAGTATACCACGACCTTCCTCGAAAATACAACTATCCAATATTGAAAACCAAATTTCAATCGGATAAGTAGGTTTTAATTGTATAAGGAACCGACAGATAAACAGAGACATGAATTTTAAAAATTATATAATTTTGTTCTACTACTTTTTCTAAGTCCTATAGACAACTTTTTTTTTAATTTACCTCCAGCAGTGAAACTTGGAATATTAGAATACCTAGAATAATAGTAAATAGTAGGATACCTAGAATAACAGATAGGCTACTTTTTATCCCGATATTCCCGCGGGATCGGGACTTTCGCGGATAAAACCGCCAGGCGTAGCTAGAAAGATACATTTTCTGCTTTCTTATACTATGTATTGACCGAAAAAACACATCTAGCACAGGGCAATGCACATAGAACAGTGTGTTATTTTATTTACTATATTTACCGGTGAAATTCTCAAAATGATAGTAAAAGACAACAGTAAGAAAAATCCGTCCGGTACTAAAGTTAGCGGAGGTATACCTACTAATTAGAGATTAGACCTAAACTGAATTTTGCTATCAGACAAAAAAACCACTTGTCTAAAAATATAAATATTGTTATATTTTTGTTTTACCTTATTTTGTCCTACAATAAACAAACAAAACAATTTGAAGTAATTTTATCCTGCTAATTTTTCAACATGAACAGGAAAATCAAGTACCTACTTAGATTAGTTCGCGTCTGTTTGGGTTTCCGCTTAACATACTCTTGGAAGAGCATTCTTGCATTGAATCGCAACGCAAGATACTAGATAAAAATAGAGGAAATAGTACGGGCAACAGCAAGAAAAGGTTGTCGTATTATTAACACATTCTAATTCGGGGGGACCCAAACAAACCATCGCGAGAGCAGATGACCTAGATTCTGGATGCGTCTGCCGGTCGGGCACGAGATACGGGCATGATTCATGCAGGTTGGCCCGCCGCCGCCACCACCGCCGCCGCCGCCCGCCGACCTGACCCGACGCCCGACGCCAATCAACTCCCGCCCTCAGATTCGCCTATCGATTAACAACAGCAGACGGGAACAATACCCGATATTGTGACTTTACGCATCTAATAACGTAAGGAATATTATTATGATAGTTCGTTTTGTGTGCTTCGCAGCCACTCTTGAAATCGACACTCGATAGCTTAGCAGTTGGGGCGGGTTATTCGACTCTCACCACTACCGCTCACGTGTAGTGGAGGACTCAAAATTTAATGTTTAGGAAATTTAATATGTTTAGGATTGACTGATAGATTTCGAATGTCATTGATTATGCTAAATGGCTAATTCGCCAGATCGCCGAAAAGCCATACTATCGAGGTACGAGTGTCCATTCCACTGACAAACTAATGCGACGATAGTCTCCGGAACCCAAATAGATAGATAAATAGTAATTCTTGGGGTCGGTACAGTAGGTAAGCCATCAATGACCATACCTACTGGAAATAAATATGGCAATATTTTTACAGCAGCTTCCCCTGCTTGAGCCGACCCTGAACCAACCCGCAGGGAGAACTCCAGGTTCGCTAGTTATTCCCAGATTCCTTAGCCGCCTTTTACGACATCAACGGGAAGAGATAGGAAAGTCCTATTCTATGCAGAGATACACAATAAATTATAGTAATAATGGTTTATGTAATTTCTTCGAGACGTACTGTAACTTTAACAAGTGTATGAACTATATAACGTATAACTTGCAAAATTCTGCTTACATTTTGTTGGAAGTCGCAAGTAAACTTGGCTAAACAAATACAGACGCTAAATCAAATGTTCGATACATTCAATAAAACTTGAGGTTAATTATTCAATGATTGTTCGTATGATATGACTTGATCATGAATTGTTGTAATAATTTAAAATATGTTAGATGCAAATTCTTGATACAAATAGATAGATGTACGCTTTATTTGTACAACAAACAATATACAAATTAACATAAGTACATAATTTCTCGGGACTTATTCGCGTATTGTGTTATTTAAACTTCGACTTTGTTACAATAATCTTGGTCGCGAGGAGACACACTTTCACGCGCGGTGGAGGATAGTCTTATTTGTCTAGTAAGACTAAGCGTAACAACGTAGAAAAATCCAGGCCATTCTTTTCTCAAATTTCAAGGACGTCGTATAAAATTCATATGAACTAGTTCCCATGAACTAGTTAACATAGTAAGGTACCTACTGTACTGGGTATGCACGCGTAAACACGTCGTAGTAAATCGTATCGAACGTTTTACTCATCCTTCCCATTCCAATCACAATTTAAAATTCCAAGCACAACAGAAGCATCGATGCAGTTCTAAGTCCAGCCAAATTATTTCAACATCGAAAGTATTTCTGCAACATTTATGTATCTTGCCAACAGATCACGAGACCACAGGCAATGATCAATAGAAACTGCTGATAACTGTCCAAATTAACGTTCATAGTAGTTCAAATTGATTAGGATCAATGTTCAAAATTAAACATACTTGAGAATATCCGGTTCACATGTTAAGTTCTACCAGTTCTGATCAAGTACGCCGAACAGGATCTGTAAACTACTACGGTTTATGCGTGTTTGCTATTAGAATTAATAAATACTATTGGTGAGTTAACCAAATATAAAGACTTTACAGCGAATGCAGACCATGTTGTATGTTCCATAGTCAATATAAAGTGAAATATGCACGTTAGCGACCTTAGCCCAGTTGTAAGCGCCACGACATGCGACGCAGTGACCCACTCGGCGGCGGCGTGAAGCCTCACGGCACAGCCAACTGTGGTGACACAATTTCGACACACTCAGCTTAAGTTCGTACCGCTGTGCTATTGTATACCGATGTACCTATAAGACATTTAAGAGGCTGGAAGCCAATTAAACAGAGCTAAAACTGCGTCTTAATTTTTTTGGAAAATGACCTTCACGGATAAGAAACCTTTTACAATAGCAAATGATAGATAGGTACGGTATAAACCGTGATAGAATCAGTCTTTGCCTTAGTATTTAACGTAATATTTTCAGACCAGCTAGACAGAATCTGAACATTACAGAATCTGTAAATAAATAAAATAGCGGCGCATAAATAATGATAAATGATTCCACTATAAAAAACAAAGTAGAACGTGAGTGCAGCGCGAGCTCCACAACGCGATGCAATGCCGACGGGCGCCAGTGTTTCAGACGACCTTGCCGACAATCCGCTGTCATTTGAGAGGAACTTTGTGTGAAGTATATTATTCATCCGAAGACTCATTGTATCGTTTACTTTTACTTTATATCTATAGTAGTTTAGTACGACTGGAAAACGTCATTTTCCAGGAACGACACGGTTTCGCGTGCACTAAACTAATGAGATTATCCGGAGAAAACTGCTAGTAGCTACTTATAAAACCGTGTCAATGGCGTTGCGGCGTAGCTAACGTAGCTAGTAAAGTAGTGGAGTACTAGTGTACTACTGGTACCTACTTGTTTACTATTTCATAATCAGTTTGTACCGTACCTAAGCGTAGCAAAGTCATCCAAAGCTAAAATTGTTGTGTAGTCTGCAGTGAAGCTTGGTTGTTGATTTCGTAACGACAATTTATTGTAAGAGTAACTACGTGCCTACTTTTGTTATGTATGCGAGCACCGGCAGATCCTGTTTACTAGTGAGCGGATCGTTCTCGCAATGACGAGAAAGAGAGAGTTGTTTGCAATATTGTATTTGTTTTGTAAATTCCTACAAACAACGCAAGGCTGTCAACATCAACTAGAATTCCTACACTACGAAATCATTAACGTTAAACGCAGCCAGTATATTTCTACTTAACCTTTACCTGTCTATTTATAGAAGGCGTTAATTTATTACGATAACATTTGTCTTAATGCAACCAAGAAACGATGTAGGATGCCGGAAAACCTGTTCTCACCTATTCATGAATTCTTTCGATGTTTAGTAGTAATTAACTTCGCGCAAAGATCTCCTTAACACTTTCGTCACGCCATTGATGGTTTTGAAGTTTGAACAGACCTGGCTCTAACTTCTTGTTTTTCGAATTGAGCAATGTGTATTAAAACAAGAGACGTAGGAGTACGTATAAGATCTATTAGTAGATCTACCTTGGAATTTAAATTTTTAGGTGAGTGGTAATTTAAGGATTTTGGGTCTTCTTCTTCTTTTCGTATAGCGGTGTGGCTCACCTGGTGTTAGAGTTTTTAGATCGCCCTGAGGCCTCTAACATGACCTAACGACTGTTATCAGAGATAACAACCGGGACCAACTGCTTAACGTGCCTTCCGAAGCACGGAGGAGCTCGAGAAAATGATTTATTGCCACACAAATTTTCGGTCACCCATCCAAGTAATGACCGCGCCAAGCGTTGCTTAACCTGCACAACCATTCAAGATCGGCTGGTACAGCTAGGCCAATGAGGATTTTGGGTGAGCCAAGGATATTTGTAACTAAACATTTAAGTATTTGTAATAACCATAAATGTAGTTTTTGTAAATTAATTAAACCAATAAATAAGACACAGTTGATTTAACGGTGGAAAGTGAGGATGATTGCGGTGAAGCAATACGCCTTCGATCGTGCAGCGCGGGCGCAGGCGTCAAAACAACTTGCGCAACCGCTCGCATTCCACACTGGCCGATCATATCGCTCTCTACTTCAGACGATTTTATATTACGTAGAACCAACTTGATGTTCAAAAGTTAAATTACATTTATTAGACTCATTTACTTTACTACAAATAACTAAGCTATTAAACTACCTAGGTAGTTGGCAAAATACAAAATAGAACTAATTTAAATACTACCTACTGGAATATGCATCAAAATATTTCTGGCACAGTGGAAGCCAACAAAGACCTTCAGTCATATAATCGGCAGCCGCAAAGAGTTCGTCGGTACAATTTGTTTGTAAACAAATTCTATCGCATTGCGAAACTTATTTGTTTCAAAACCAGACAAAATATTTTGGTTGCGTAAGATGGAAAGTTCGAGTATTAACAGGACATCTAGATAGGAAAGCTAGACAATAAATACAAGCGTGCACTGGCCCACTTTAATTGTAGATTTGACGATATGTTTATAAGCAAAGTATTGACAGAGAGAGGAGTGGGTGATTGGAATAAGTGATTGTGGTGGCTCGACCCAAATGAAGTGGTACATGACATTCGAAAAGGCATCGTCACGTTGTTTGTTTGTAAACACGCGTGGGGACCAATTACCGAGCTACTATTGAAGGTTGATCGCGCCGCAATTGCATTGAAGTCAATTATCGTAATAGGAAGCGAGTCTTCTAGGACAAATGCCAACCTGTACATATCGCGTGCTGTGCCACCGATGATGCTTTGTCATAATCCTTGAATGGTTTGTTTTGTTGTGACAAACGAGATGTGATGGTACAGAAAAATACAGCACGCAATTCGTTGCGTTGTTACTGCAGATTGCTACAGAAATAATTTTAGAAAATTGCTGTCAATCATTTAAAAACGTAGTCAACATTTTAATAGACTTTTGTCTCTGAAAAACTTTGTATTTCACACACCAGTAAACTAAATAATGTCTTTATCTTTATTGATGGTAATTAAACGTTCAGGAGAGAAACTGATTGCGTAACAACAATGATATCGGATAGAAAGTCACCTGCATAAGTGTGGTCGTGCAGGTGAAACGGCTGTTTATGTTGCATTTTTAGAACAGTAGTCAGAGCAACAACAATACCATACAAGGTTGTGTTGTCACTTACCTCGCCAACGTTCCGCAATGTCGACCCGGTTGCGAGCGTATCACGCCTTAACCTAGTTGCTGCTGCCCTTGTGCACCATCTGCCTGCGTGCTGATGTTCTCTAAACAGAAACGAGTAGGCTCATCTCTACTCCTTACGACAGTAACGACATACATCATTGCGTATAATATAAATACTATACTAATATTATGAATAAGTTAAAGTGAAGTCTTTCGTTTAAGTGTGATTGATAAATAAGTTTTGAAACTACTTGACCGATTTTGAGCAAAACTGTGTGAAACCAAAATGTGATATAATGCTCGATTCCAAATTCTAGCTATTATTCTTCGCTATGTAGTTATCCTTAATATAAATACAACACAACCTTATGGTGGAGTCCCCTAAGTCCCGCGCGATAGTGTGAAGAATCAGTTGCCTAAGACTGTACTTCCTTGAATACTTATTGGGGGTCTTTGAATCGGAAGTGAACTGGTTACTTCTATAAAAGCGTACTTCATCTTAGACAGACGAAAGCAACACTTAACATCAGCAGGTGTGATAGTAATCACCCTGTAAAAAGTAGTCTAAAGCCAAACTAATATTTAGTATTTAAGTATTATAAACGATTAATGAAATTGACACATACAAATTTTCTCATTTAATTAATAACTAAGTAGGGTTTATTAATTATTTTTTAACTTTCGTCGATTTGTATTCAGTGCCTCAGTTTTTTAAATGTATGTTAAGATAATTTTAGATTACCTACCCCCAATATTGTTAAATAGAGCGTTAATCTGAGTAAGCTGACTTAAGACGGCGATAGATGATAATTATCGGTCCTTGTCCGATTGCATATAAATGAGCGAGATGGAATGCATGAAAAATCTACAATTTCTCGTAAAATCGATCATTAACGAAGGTTAAAATAATATTTTTATAAAATGCGATGAAGAGGTTCTAGGTATTGTATTTTCTAATATTATAATGCCTATAAGAAAATATAGCGGTTAAGGATTTAGAAGAAAAATTGATTTATTTTGTAAAACAGGGGTAACTTTGCCAGTATAAGAGTGGTATTTAAAGTTATTTTTTATTGTTTTTGAAATGAAGGAGACACTTCTTGTATCATGTACAATAACATAATACATTGTTTAAAGATCTATTTGATACTGGTTATGAAGAAAAATATTCAATCGGAAGGGATTTCACATCAGTCGCGTCTTTCATAGAAAGCGGCAGAAACAGCACGCTCTTTACAAGCTCGGCGGCATTCTTAGCATAAAAGTTGCATGGTTGCCACGGTTCCGTGCAAAAGTATCTTTGTCTTATAAATATGTCTTCATGCAGTTTTCAAAATGGGTGAATCGAAAGTGGATCTGGAGGCTGGGGCAAGCGTAGCGGTGACTGAGACGGTACCAAATCAGAATCAGACCAGATATTTGGGCAGGGAACGGCACCGAGGCGGGACGAGTTATGCCAGGAGATCTACAACAGGTGGAATAACCACCGACTCCTGGCATAATTCGATACTTGGGATCAAAAGTCATGGATAAAGGTCATCAGTTTCACGTCCTTTACGACCTTTGAGCCCAGAGGTATCTTAATGTTGGCGCAACGACACGGCATTCACATCTACACAATTATAGATACCTATCAGATCCGTATCATCCGTACGGGCCAGGTGCACTTGTACGATATGGTGACCATGACAAAAATCGGCATCGGAACTGGACAGAACCGCGGTATCAGGCCAGGACTTAGATCGGGGCAAGACCGCAAGACTCGGCAAGACTGGGGCGCAGGACCGTGTTCGGGATTGAAATAGGAAAAACATTTTGTAATAGCGGTGATGGTCTAGTGGTAGATACTCCGACTTTCATTCCGAGAGTCGTTGGGTTCGAATCCAGGACGAGTGCGCACCATTGTCTTTTCTTTAAGAATACGTTATGTGCGGTAGGGCATGAATCCCGGGATCCCGGGATCTCGTAATCCCGGAATCTCGGACGAAAAAGTTCGATATTACAATCCCGGGATTGAGAGACCCGATATCGAGATATCGAGTACCTCAATTCGAACATAATAGTACGTGGTACTTTGGTTTTTTTAAGCATAAAAGTAAGTTTGTATCTCTGAAACGAGTCGCTTTAGGACATCATGTGATAAAATGTTTTCTGTCTATTTAGACCGCCTCTATCAAAATATTATAAGTTTCATTCTGCTACACGGCGATTTGTTATGCCTTTGGACGGTTTTAATCTTAACCCTTGAATAACGTGACGGCTTATGGGCATAGTTTGAAGGAAAAGTTTGTTTGGTTTGATGTTTTCTTTCGACGATATGTCGTGGTTGGATTTGAAGAACAAATCTAACTGCGACATGACGTTTTATAAACATGTTTTTTTTTTAACTTCATAGGCCGATATGTCCGATACGAGTCACTTTAGGATACATGACTGTGATGGAATATTTGTCTATTTAGACTTCCTCTATCCAAATATATTGGCTTTAATGCGCGACAACATATCGAAAAAAAAAACAAGATGGCGGACGTTGACTAAAGACATGGACAAAACATGGACACATCGACATGAATTTAAGTTCTCCTTTAGTACCTACTCATAAAAAAAAATCATACGCAAATTTTACTGCTACCGTCCATTTAGTGGCGCGAATAGAACTAGGCGCAAAATTTTAGACAGCAGTTATTTGTCCGCCATATTTGCAAAATCGTGAGGTAGACTGCCCCTGGGGTAACTTATTTGCGTAAAGAAACAACGAAGTATTTAGTTTGTAAAAAAAAATAATTTTAAACCTTTCTCATTATATTTGATTCGCTTTTTTAATAATATATGAAATCTCGAGACTAATCCCGGGATTCCGGGATTGAGTTCTAATATCGAAATCAATCCCGGTATTGAAAACCTCGAGATTTTGCATGCCCTAATGTGCGGTAATAACATCGTTGTTACGGTGAAGGAAAACATCGTGAGAAAACAGACTTGTCCTAGGACCCACCACAGTCCGAAGGCATGGGATATTCGCCAATCCGGAGTAGGCTCCCGTGGGGTCTTACAGCCTAACCCCTCTAAGAGAAGGCCCTTGCCCTGCATGGGACAAATTACCTACAGGCAGATTATTTATAGATAGATTACAGGCAAATTTTATTTTTAATAAGTACCGCGTACCTAGGCAAGTAGGTACATGCTTGTGGGGAGATACCTAGATAGGTACATACAACCTATTTACGTCACGGGCAGTGGCAGAGTGGCAGCTCTAGTTTTTCGATAATAGGTATGTATTTACTTCCCGCTCCGTATATTTATTACAGGAGTCAGATATCTGAAGATACCTACCCACCTTCTTATTTTCGTGTAGTGGTGTGGCTCAATTGGGGTTAGAGTTTACAGGTTGCCTTCAGGCCTTTAATTTGACCTAATGACTGCTTTTAGAGATAACTGCTTAACGCGTCTTCTTTTCTAACCTACCCACCCATAAGACTATAATAGGTAGGTCTAGGTAAATCATCGAACTCAGAACAAACTGTTTATGTGTACAGACCTACATACAATAAATACTTACGTAGGTACCTACTTATAACCTTTTATCATTGATGATAGACTATCATGGAGAGCTCACATAAATGCTCTGAACACGCGTGTCAGGAAACTAAAATATATTTTCAAACGCCTGAGCAACGTGGCCTCGGAGGATCTTATTCATCAAGTGTATTCCTCTTTGTGCAACTCTATTTTAAGTTATTGCGTAGTCACTTGGGGAGCAGCATGTGAATGCCATCTTCTGCCTTTAGAACGTGCACAACGGTCTATACTCAAAATTGCTTTTAAGAAACCCTATAGGTATCCTACTGACCTACTTTATCAAGAACTGTTAATTTTGAGGGTGCGGCAAAGTTATGTCTCGGCAATGCTCTTGAGATTTCATAAGTTTTCCTTGATGCTAAAAAAATCTCAGGACAGATCTGAACGCATGTCGAAATGGTTTACTCCCACATTAAATACTAGCTTCGCCCAAAGATGCCCGAAATTTATGGGTCCCCTGCTGTATAGCAAGGCTAAGGCGGTTTGCCAGAATATTGAATTACTTCTAAGGAACCCACTTAAGAAAATAATTAAAAATTGGTTAATTGAGCTATCTAAAAGGGAAACGGAATTGTTAATTCATGTTGCTGTTTGAACTTCAAAATACTACACTCAAAATTTTTTTTTTTTTTTTTTTTTTTTTACTCAACTACAACAGCTGGTTGCCTTTTGTAGTTTTATAATGAATTGACAATTTTTCTTTTTGATGTATTATAAAACATACAATTGGTAATGTTTAATATTCTCTTGAACAGATTTAATTAACTTACATGATCAGTCACATTAACTAATGTTATTTTTCAGCAACCTATAATTAATTAATCAAATCAATAATTACGGGTGCGGTGCGCGGTGTACCGCTGGCCTTAAAAACTGCCTTGTTAACGCTATGCGCCCACACAGATGCACTTCTTTTCTCCCAAGTGCAATACCACTCACACCTGCACAGAGGCTCTGTGTGGACGCACGCGCAGTTGTCGTGTACGTGTGTACATTACCGAATGCACTTGTTTCGCTGTGTGGGTGTTCGATCATCTTTCTTGTGACATATGTGGGTACCTATGTCTACACATTAATCAGCTGTTTGTTGGATATTATGTCTAGTTAGATGGTTTTTATTTCCTTTTATAAATGTAGACTCCTGGAATGAATTAAATCAGATATGTAGGTATATAAATCAGATCGATTTACCAGAGAGGTTATCGGGTCGGTTTCACCGGATCGGATAACATGATGAATATGACGAATTAAATTAGATAGGTAGTTATCTCTGTTTGTGGACTGAATCTACTTTCTACTGATTGTAATCTTAATGTTTTTGTATTAATTTATCTTAATCTTCTTCACATGTTAACTTGTTTCTTGGTATAATACGAGTATATATATACACAAAAGGAAGAGACTAGTCGCCCGCAACACAGGGTATCCTAGTGTGGGGACTATAGTGCTCGTTTTAAAAACAAAACATAATTTTTCGCTTTCTTAGTTACTGATATGCATGTTAGAATAAGTTTTGTTTGTACCTACTTTCAATGAATAAACGTATTTGTATTTGTATTTGTATTTGTATTATGCCAAAACCTAAACAACTAATAGACTTCCTCGACCCTTTAGCTTTTGGTAAGTAGGTACATACCTAGGTAGTAAGTACCTACCAGTTAAGTACCTAAATTTCATACATTATCATAGGTAGGTAGGTAACAACCACATTATATTAAAATGAAAATCAGACGAAATTATTGATAAACAACGACATTGACTTGACAAGATTAGATTCAAGGCCGTCTAGTCCGATCATAGATGGATGTTGGGTGGCAAAAGTTGGGTTATGTTCTAGGTATCTACCTATTTATTGAAAATTTCATAGGTTTTCAATGAAATAACTAATTTAGAAAATCATTTCCTATCTTTTGAAACATAGAAAATATACAAAATACGTACCACTTATCCTCTGCCATTGCAAAATTGACCTGGATATCCAATTTTGTAACAAATTTTAATGCGAACACGTAAACTGAATTGTTTCTCTATATTTACCAATGTTTAGTCCAAATTATAAATGTCCAAATTAACATTGAATCACTTTTTTGTTCACAGAAAACAAAAATCACGATTTTACCAATTTTTTCCAAAAATTTCACGTCAATTGTCACTATCAGCCATTCAACTCGAGCATGACTAAATTCTTAAATTTCACGCCATCTGTTGGCACGATGTTATGTTAAAATGAACGAAAATTTTGGAAAGTAAACCCTTTGATAGACCTTTGACTCACGGCTAACTCATGGGTGGTTTCTTTTTAGACCACATGGTAACTAGGTACCTACTTAGTTCCATGGGGATTAAGGGGTATAAATAAACCGCTGCGTCTGCTATTCCTGCAGAACTTTTTATAATCATCACCATCCACTCCTTGTTACCAACCACTGCTACCGTAATCAACTCACTCCGAGTCTCCAACTGTTATTTCTTACCATGCACAAAACAATGAACCCCATTGATACCTATTAGGATTCGCCAGGCCAAAAATACTGTTGCCTTATCATTGTTTTCATATCCCACACTTATGCCTATCTTAAAATAATATCATACATACAAACTTTCGCGTTTATAATAATACAGTAAGATTCTTACCTACTATATTATTATAAACGCGAAAGTTTGTATGAATGTGAATTTGATACTCATTCACGCAAAATATACTGAACCGATTGCGATGAAACTTGGAATATAGGTAGCTGGGGACCTAGAATTTGCTACTTGTTATCCTGATATTTCCACGGGATCGGGACCTACGCGGATGTAACCGCGGGGCGCAGCTAGTACATTATAAATGCGAAAGTAATATAATGTCTGTTAAGCTACCTATTACGTTTAAACTGCTGAACCATTTTGATTAATTTTGGTAAGACCTATTGAGATAGATGGGACCTTGGAGAGGGACATAAGCTTTTTATCCCGTATTTTAAATGCAATATTTTAGATGTTGTTTCAACTTTCAATCACGCAAAAACTACTGAACCGATTGCGATGAAATTTGATAATACGCAGATTTGGGGAACTGGGTGAAATGGTCCCAACATAAGAAGAGCGATGCTTGTGCTGGCGTCTCCTACTAGAAATAATATTGATACTTATCAGATATCTGGTGTTCTAACAAATTGGCTACTTTTCCCACACTCACTTTTCTTGTTTGTCTGTCCGAGCTCCGGGCGGGCTGAAAATTTGGGAATAGTTCAGAATGTAAATAGTTCTGTGTTAGTTATGTGTAATAGTTCTGCTTGTAAATCTACCCAATTAAATTAAATCCGGCAGCATCGATTTTAAATTTACTTGAGCAAACTACAAAATGAAGATTCAATTTGGTCTAAGTTTAGTGTATTAATTATAAGTTATATTGTATTGTATTGACTATAGAATCTTATTTAAATAAATAAATAAATCAGATGACAATACAAAAAAAACAACAGTTTTTGTTTTATAAATAAGACAAACACCTACTTTTGTTGCTTTGCGAGATACGGATGGCTCCTCAATTTAGATGTTTAGATTGAGGAGCGACTTTTAAACCAATATAACTTTTTACTTATTTTACTACAAAATCCAGCATTTGTCTTACAAAATCAGTTATTTTACTACTAACTAAATAAGGGTGTGATTTTACTTTAAAACCATGACTTGGCTCCTCAATCCTTACGGACATCACTCGAACGTGGGCGCGCATCTTACTTAGGTAATTTTATTAGCATGCATAGCATAGGTATTGAGTGTAAAAACGTCAAGATGAGCCCCCACGTTTGGACCCGCAGGATTATTTTACTCTTTTTAGGACCTTTAAAATCGTGGGTTTTTAGATTTCAAAATTTATTTTTGTATCCCTAGACTTACGCTAGGCAACCTATTCTATTACTAAATAGACTCTTAAATAGTTACATTTTAGTCTGAAAAAATTGTGTGCATCAGCCCAGCAGGTTACTAACACTTCAAAGCTATTATACTAAGTAACGAAAAATCTAACGATGCTGAATCTATGTTGAGACGGTTTAGTTATAGAATATGTGTCCAGGCTTTGGATTTCCCTGGCTTAGACTACATTTTCTACTGTAATTTATTAACGGGAATAATAAAAATCATATTATAATCATACATTCATTTAATAATCTGAATTTAATACTGTATTACATAGAAGAAATGCACTTTTCAGAAACATTCAGAAGACTTCCCTTTGGGACAGTTTAATGTGTAGGAGCCTCTCCATAAATATGGACTTTTCAAGTTGAATAAATATACAAACTTTATTATGTATGACGTTCGTAATTATTTTTATGAAGATCTGCATTGCCACATACTTAAAAATCTATGTATATTTTTCACAATTTTTTGAAAATAAAATTCTTAAATAGTAAAGCACGAAAAGTACGCTTGCCTACGAGTTATTTGTAGAATAAATAAAATTTTGCAAATTAACAACAACATTATACTCTACAGTTTCTTTACCTGGCTGTCTCTGCCACTGCCATTATAATTTGTCAACAACATTTTTTCATCACAATAAATAAAGGAAACCAATGAACAAAAAACAAATACCTATTTATCATTTTGGTGACTGCTTAGAAAGGCGTTTTGACACATATCCAACATAGTGAATAACCATATTCTTTTTGAAAAAATAATCACACAGCAGAGAGTATAATAAACCCTACCAATATTAATACAGACATCTTAATTCATTCAGTACATGTATAAAATATTTAATAAGAAATAATCAGTCTTGTTTAGAGAAAACATTTTGTCAAAACGTGATGAGCACGTCTCGATATATGTATTTTAATTATATCACAATACAATATGTCAGATATGATGTCATCCCTTCTTGTGGACGTAACTAGAATATAAATCGCCTGCTACGCTACTTAGTGTTATTATCACAGTTGTTTAGTAGAGGTGGGTGCAGTACTTTGTACATAATAATACAGGAGCTACCTGTGACCATACCTTCGACTCATCACATCACTCTCGTCTCTCGCTTGCCTATCGCCCTATCGCCTCTCCACTCACCCAACATGAGCAACGGACGCGACCTCACGCAACCAACCACAACACTAGCCTCGGCTACATCTCATGTCTAGATCCATGATAGGTATCGATATCGACAGGCTTAGACTAGCGTTATTTACGATTACAAATATCATCTTGGGACAAAGTTAGATGCACATACTTATTCATATCCTTTCATGGCAGTCTTTCTCATAAAATGTACACAAATAACAAAGCAAATCCCGCATCGAGATGAGTATATAATGCGAGACTTACGACACATTGGTCACCCCTTTTATTTAATAGACCCGTTGCTTATTAAAAGATAATAACTTTTACGTCCCTTGTAAACTGGTTCAATTTCGTCACCTAACTGTAAACAGAAAACTAAATTGAATAACAATAAATTATTAAACCTTATACCTATTTTAATATATCTGTGAACGACTTGCAAGCTTTGTTGTCACAAACACACATGAAATTCGTTCAAATAGTCAAAAAATATATTATTTTTGTCTAGAAATCACACTTCCTATTAGGTAGCGCACTTATGTATTAACAATTGACCAAAACAATGAAAGGTTATAGTAATTATATATCACAGATTTTTCCAAATCTTTGGACAGTAACGGGTGCTTGAATGCAGCATGTTAACAGATTCACAATTATTTGTACCTATAGAAACCTTAATAAATAGTTTTTAAAACCCGTTTACGTACAAAGAAGCTCCAGTTAGAAACCAGATGAATCATTTGAAACAATCATGTCATATAAAAGATTAAAAACAAATAAAAATAAAATGCTTATAACGCTATGAAAGTAACCATTTTATATTCGTGTTCAAAATACTAGTCTCCCTATATGATAAATGCACTTTATATACATACCCCTCTACTGAGAATAGTATGATTAAGTAAGCCAAACCCTAGTCACTAGTGTCATCATATCATGACCGGACTAAATCCACTAGGCGTATACAAGATCTAATCTTCTTTATAAAAAATAACATGGAAATCAGTGACTTGAAATGTCATTGACATCACTTAAGAAAAATATTCACATTTCTATCTGGCAATACAGATTGTTATCTTGAACCATAATTATCAAAATCATTATTCTGACGCGTTTATAGAGACATTATTAATACTAAGTTGTCCCACTATCTATACCACTGGATATCAATCTTTAACAATAAAATAATTTAATAAATTCTGCCATATTCCAATCTCCTAAAATTTCAATTATCTTCTACATGTTTCGTGCATTTCGTACATTATACAGACATTTTAAAGAAAACAAAAGGCACCCGAGATTACACAAAAGGGTACCGACACCAAACTACTCTAACAAGTACAATGATTATAATCTAAAGAAATCGTGGAACCAGACGATTTTTAAATAGTTCCATCAAATCTTAATTTCGCGATAATTTTATCCTTTGTTGGTTATTATCTGTAAGTAACAAGCTGGATTGCTCCACTAATTGTCACAAAACTAACAAAGGATTAAAATTAACAAATTATTAACCTAACACACATTTTAAATGTTAATTAAAAGGATCTGAAAGAGAATTCACAAAATAGTTTCAGAGTGCACAAGTATACCTAGGTTTATAATAAATCAAGTTTGTTAGTGTATCATTGTAATTGTATGTAACACACCATCAAGATACAAAATATTGTCCACATTAATTATACAGTTAATTTTGTAAGCCATCAATTTCAGATCTAATAAAGTATTCTAAATGAAATATTAAAATAAACGACGAGCATTATGAACGGCACATCAAGAACAGATGGTCGTAACTCTGCAATCCCAATATCCTTCAACAGGATCAAAAAGCTCATCAGTATGAAGAAAAGAAAATATGTGATAGCTGTTATCTAATACCCATATCTATTTGGAATCATGTAAAATATATGTGAGGAGAGCTGGGTGTAGTCACATGAATATACCACTGAATATAACTACATATCATAGCTGGATCCAATAGCATTCACACAGTCGCATCAGAGTTGAAACAGTACTAAAGTAAAAAACCCTTTGACAAATGACCTAAAGTTGAATACATTCGTGTGAATGCAATGGAATCAAGTCATAGTACGTAATTTCCCCTCTATTTGGACGAGAATACTTATTCATGTGCTGTAGTTAATGGATTCGATGATAGTTTACTGCTGTACAGGAGCAGCATAGAGAAGTGGGCCGGGTGGCAAGTGTGGGTACGGCACGCCAGCGCCCACGGCTGCTTGGTAGCCGCAAGGGCCGGCACCACCGACTCCTCCGCCGTAAAACTTGCCTCCTGAAATAAATTAGAATAGTTTTAGGGATTCTGATGATTACCAATTCTTCAACAAGTCAAGAAGAAACTCATCACCACCATGTAAATGTTTACTGTTAGACAAGAGCATTCACCAAAATTTTTACAATAGCACTTTTCACTGTGATACATTTATATATTATGGTAACTACCACCGTAACCATACCGTTTTTTAATTGTAGACAATGATTTGACACAACTTCCTAAAGTTAAAATGTGAAATACAAATAATCAAAATTATAGTTTGAAATAAAAACGTAAATCATAAAATCATATATTCTTTTCAGTTCACCTTGTAGCAGTATTATCCAAATAATACCCTGACTTTTTTAAGGCACTGTAAGCTAAATACCTATTTATTTTAAAAGCAGTAAAGTATAACATAACATTGTTACCTAGCATGTCTTGTGGATGAGGATGCATCTGTGGGTAATGAGGCGGCGTAGCGAAGTGTGGCGGCGGCGAGCCGTATGAAGAGCCGGACCCGCTCGCTTTGTTACCGTTAGCGTTGTTGTTGCGGTACTGTTGCTGGCCCATATTGCGACCGTCTGGAATAATTAAAAAACAAATGTACAGGTCGTAAAATTCGACAATAACAATGCAGCCAATAAGTATTTAAAACGGGTTTCCATCTTTGTCAAAGAGTTACTGGGTTCCATTGATTGGTTGGTGCATCATCATGGAAATTGGGTTGCAAATTAAGCTACTGCAGTTTTCTAGATGAAGTGTGCTACAACTTGGACCACATTGTTAAGATCATATCTGTTGTGTTTAAAACACTGATCTAGTGCATATAAAACTAGATGTTGCCACCGCTTGCAGTTGTTTAAGAAGCTTTGTACTCACTGTTGTAAGGACGCTGTCCATAACCATTCTGGTTATTGTAACCATTGTTCTGATATCCATTATTGTAACCTCCCTGGTAATTACCCATGGATTCAAACACATTGGGGCTAGGGAACGGCACTGGTTTCTGATAGTTGTTATTGGGTCTGTTGTAGCCTTGGTTTCCTTGGTTCATGTTGTTGAACCTCGGAGCTTGGTTGGAGCGATTCTGGTAAGAATTGATGTTCTCATCACTGTTGACAGTGTTCGCCATTTTGTTGTTCCATTGGTTATTGTTTTGTTGGCGAGGAGAGCTTGAGCCGCTGCTGCCGTTGTTGTTATTGTTTTCCTTGCGTTGTTGCCAGCGATTGCGACCTAGTTCAATAAGAGATGAATAAGTTTTAAGTGTCAAACAACTACAGTACGACGTCGATTATCCGAACGTCCGCGTCTATCGTTTAATTAACAGAACACTGCGTGAACACGGTTGTTATTCATATTCGTAAAAAAAAGTCTAAAAATGATATTTTGAGGTATACATAATTCTATACACCTAACTGACTGTAATTTATTTTTTACACTTATTATCAGTGTCATAAAGAAAAATAGATTTTTATTATTAACTAGCTGCTACCCCCGACTTCGTCTGCGTAGAAAAAGTGCATGGACGACTTTTGCGTTCATTACTCGGGTTCTACTAAGTAATTGGATTTTGATGTAAAGTATATCACGAGGTTCCTCAAAAATAGAACTATCCAATATTGAAAACCAGATTTCAATCGGATTAGTAGTTTTTAATCGTATAAGGTACAAATAGACAGACAGACAAGAATTTTAATTTTTTTGTTTTTTGAATTTGCTTCCAAGTACAGACTTTTTGTCCTTGCTTCCTTTTTTATAAGTATAAGAACAGATGTTGTTATTGGTATATTCATACGTTTTCTGAACACTCATGTCCCGCAATTGGTTCGGATAATCGGCGCTCTAGTGTAATAATAATTGTAACCAATGTCAAGGTAAAAAGTTTATCTACAAATAATGCAAAGTGAAGTCACACAGAAATTCTACATTTACCTGTGTTGTTATTTGCAGAACGAGCCATATCATTCAGCTTAGCCGGCGGGTTTTGTCCAGTTTCCCGTAAAACAGCAAGGAGGCCGCGTGCCTGTCGTGAATCTCCACTCGTGAAGTAAGTGTAGGCAGTTCCAGATTGTTGACAACGACCAGTGCGTCCTATGACAAAACAAACATTAAAAATTTATAGCTGTAATATTGCACTACATTGAACATAAATAGAACATGTTCCACGATCACGCACGAGGAGATTTGGCAGGAACGCGGTGAGAAGATGTGTTGCTAAAGTTTCAATAGAAACACTGGTATGTAAGTATTTGAAACAAGAAACCATTTTGACCCTTCAGGAACTGCACTTAGAAACCATTTGTCATCCTCCGTATTCACCAGACCTTGCTCCAACAGACTACCATTTTTTTCGTGATTTGAAAATTATCTACATGACAAGAAGTTTTCTTCCCAGGAGGCAGTACAAAATGCTTTCACAGTTTGTGCAGTCTAGATCGTCGGAGTTCTATCGCAAAGGCATTAATAACCTTCCCATTAGATGGCAGCAATGTATAGATAATAATGGCAACTATTTTGATTAAATAAATTTGTTAATTTTTAAAAAAATAAACAATTAAGATTTTCAGTACAAATCGGCAATTTCATACTTTAACCCCTAATATTAATAACACTTGACACTGGCTAATGTCCAAATGGAATATAGCCATATAAAAAAAAGAAGATCACACACAGACATGTTCCGTTAAGTTCCGTACAGAATTACGATCTTTCACAATGTACCTAACATAGTGGGGCGGAGTGTCGCGCAGTGGCAGATGGTTCTTTTCTGTAGGGGTCAGTGATTTATTTTATTATGAACTCGAATAAAATATTACGAACATTCAATTTGAACATAGATTTTTACTTCGTCTTAGCTAAAATAAATTTATCATACTTACTTTTTACTAATATTATAAATGCAAAAAATTGGACGTTTGTTTGCTTGGACGTTTTAATCACGTAAAAATCGATTGCAATGAAACTTGGTAAGTATGCAGATAATTGGAGCTCTGGATTAACACTTGAAGACTTTTCATCCGATATAGACCTAGAGTCGAAAAACGAAGTGTGGGCAGACCACCTGCCAGATGGTCGGATGATTTCTACTTCTTACGCTTAGAGAACTAACTGGCCACTGATTGCATGTGCAACATCCACTTTATTTTTAACTACGAAATTATTTCATTTGCCTGTGATTTCCTGTAAGGTGTACAATATTATTTTTAAATGTTTCCTTTTCTTCTTTTAAACTATTTTATTACACAGTAGGTAATATTTATCAGCCAAAAACTACGTTTTTTTTATTATTGAAGCAGAGAGTTGCATTTCAAAATGGCTAGTGACAGACTGTCAGGCAATCAAATCATTGTTGTAGTCCCTGCCTTGTGTGTGTGGAACATGTTTCAAAGGATTGCTACTTCCATATATATTTGAGTTTGTTGACAGTAAAAAACTGGCAGGATTTGTAAAGTAAAAAAATTGTCAGCATTTTAAAAACAATCTTACCAATTCTGTGAATGTAGTCTTCAGATGAGTTAGGATAGTCGAAGTTGACCACAAACTTGACATCTTCTACGTCTAGGCCTCGTGCAGCGACGTCTGTAGCGATCAGGATAGTAGTAGCGCCGTTCCTAAACTCGGTGAGAACAGCGTCGCGTTCCGGCTGCGACTTGTCGCCATGAATGGCCAGCGCCTTGTGTCCATTGCGACGAACTGCCCGGGCAATGTCATCCACCTAAAATATTATAAAATAAGGTAAGTTATTTTCCATAAGTTCCAAATGTTATATTTGAATGATGTACCAACTTACCTTTTTCTTTGTCTCAACAAAAACAATGACTTTGTTGTCTCTCTCTGATGAAATCTCTTTCAATAGCGTGGTCAACTTATTCTCCTTCTCATGTTCCTCACAAACTTCAATGATTTGCTTAATATTATTGTTAGCCGACAAATTCAGAGAGCCAATGTTGACTTTGATGTAATCAGTCAAAAAGTCTTCAGCTAAAGCTTGAATTTCCTTAGGCCAGGTGGCAGACCACATGAGCACTTGGCGGTCAGGACGGATCTGTTCAATGATCTTTCGGATTTGGGGTTCGAAACCCATGTCCAACATTCTGTCAGCTTCATCCAAAACCAAGTAAGTGCACCTGCGTAAGTTTGTCGTGCCGCGCTCTAGGAAATCTATCAACCTGCCAGGTGTAGCAATGACAATCTCCACTCCCCTCTCTAAGTCACGAGCCTGTGGTCCCTTGGGCGAGCCTCCGAACAAGCATGTGTTTCTTATAGATCCACGAGCACTGTATGCTTGAGCAACAGATTGTATCTGTTGTGCCAATTCCCTAGTTGGAGCAAGGATCAACGCAATGGGGCCATCGCCGCGCTGAATGCGCTGTTGGTGAACGATGTGAACTGCAGCAGGCAACATGTAAGCAAGAGTCTTTCCCGATCCAGTTGATGCAATTCCTACCATGTCTCGACCTGACAAAGCAATAGGCCAACCTTGCGCCTGGATACCTGTAGGCTCTACCCATCCCTGCTCCTTGATTGTGGCCATGACATGATCAGGGAAATTACCCTCATCAAACACTTGATTGGGTCTAGGAACATTGTTTCCACTGACTGTTATTTCCTTTGTTGATCGGAACATCTCCACCTCATCATCAGAACGACTCTCTACATTGGTATGTGGTTTATAGAAATCTTTTTCAATTGGCTCAAGGTTAGACAAGTCCCACATTGGCTTAACCAAACTGTCTCCTGGGTATTTTGCTTTCATGCTTTGCAATTTGCGGCCTTTGAAATCAGTTTGTTGAGGCATGTTCCCATTGGGATTGAAAACCTTTTTAGGCACAAAGGTTTGCTGCCCATTAGGATTGTTGTAGTTTTTGGGAGCAAAGTTTTTTTGGAAATTTTGCTTGGGCCCTCCAAACTCATTTTTGTTTGAATTGTAGAATTGCATATTACTGCCAGCAGCTTTATCCACATTGTTGTAATCTTTGCGTTGGGGTTGATTATTAAAATTGTTCCTAGGCCTGTACTCTTTTGGTCCTCCAAAGTCATTTGGGTTTCCATTTTCATTATAATCATTCCTTACACCATTAAAATCATTTCTGGGTCTGAAATTGTTCTTGTTCCCCATGTTGTTACGAGGACCAAAGTTTTTTGGGCCACCAAAGTCTGGGAGCCCATTGAAGAAAGGCATTTTACCGAATTGTTCATTCCGGTCTGGTCTGGGCCTGAAACTTGACTTTATTGAAACAATTGTACCTATGACATAAATAGGTCACTGAGTGACTAACTTTTGTCACACCCAAGGACCAAAAACTTGTTATGTGGAATCATAGCTCTGAAAGATCAATTTATTCCATTCTACCTTACCTTAAGGTTGGTTAGCAGAAAATCAGTTTAGCTATCAAGACTTAACTTTCCATTGCCTAAAATATTTTTCTTTTACCTATTTCATCATTTTCTACTTATTAAGGTATGTGAATAATATGCAAGTGAATGGAAAATATTGTAGGAGTAAGTAACTAAAGTTGGATTGACCTAATTTTAAGTGACATTGTATGTAAGACTAAACATCTGAAATACATACAATTTGGATCAGAAGATACTAGAAATACAATCCTTATTGTCAAACATTGTTACAGATGGAAAGTAGTTTGCACTACCACACTACTAATAAAACAGGGTTGTTTGTGATAGTGACTAGGTCAGTATAGAAAGAACTACAAAATTCATAGGTATATTAAAGTACATCCTTAAATTTATAACATTCCATTGTCTTTCGTCCGTCGTAAGTTCGTCTAGAATGTAGTGACCTAGCCACCTACATCATATTAGTGCAATAGGTGGTACAGGCCCACTTTGAGAATCATGGAAATCAAGTTCTAATCAGTTTCCGACTTGATTCTCATACGTAAGGATCGATGTACTAAAATCATTATAGATAAGTAAAAAATGTTTTCTTTGTTCACATCCAAATAACGTGCTAGAAGTTTCATGAAAGTATTGATTTTTTATGAACATTGTACGTGAGCGACCATTAGCGCACTCAGCTGGGCAAAATGCAAACAAAATGGCGGATATACATGATGGAAAGTGAGGAAATGTGGGTTCTGTTCTGGATGAAGGCTCATGGTAGAGAAAATTATGATTATGTGAAAGATCTTACATGTGATGCTGGTTATGGAATCCGTTGTACTGCATTATGCTGATGGGCGGGATCTTCTTGGGTTGCGTGATATCGCTGAGGATCTACTAATCTACAACAATACAACGGGGAATATCATTAGATAATAAGTTGAAGCTTATTTTCTAAAATAAATACGTAAACGATAAAAAGAGCAGCTTACCTCTCCAAAAGAGAGAATTTAGTAAATTATTGATTTTTCATTCGCTTCACGACCCTTTTTACTGACCCGGCGAACGAACAAATCGGTAATGGCGGACGGACGATTGCCAGCGAAACGGAAACGGAAGTGAACAATTCCAGAGACAAGTTTTTGTTCATTTTGATAATTTATATTTACGCCATCTTACATGTACAAACGAAACTTTTAGTTACTAGACTATTCTACTCCACCTTAGATGTCGCTTCGCTTTCATGCATACATTTGACTTGATTGACTTTCCTAGTCTAAACCACAGAATACTGAGTTTGACTGAAATAAAATTGAGTCGTCAATTTTGTTCTGGAAAAAATACATTTGTGATTTGTGTTAATTTTTTTTAAATTTGATCATGAAATAATATAACGTTATATCCCGTGAACAATCAAATAAGTACATTATCGTGAAGAAAACTCAGTGACTTTGTGACCTTTTATTATGGTGTAAAAAGAGACTCATTTTCACATAGAAAAGCTGTTTTGAAAACCTTACAACATGACTGAAATGCTAACCATGGAATCTATAAGTATTGGTAATGTCGGCGATACAGCTACGGATAATTTGTATCCAGCTCTGTTCCAGTGCTTCACAATTATATTGTGTGGGTATGTAATCTGATTGATCTATCTTTTGTAGCCAGTTTGTTGCCCTAACTTACTACTAACTTAGGGCAACAAACTTGTTGTCTTGGCTAGGTCATGCAACAAAGAATAAGTTGTTTTTATCTCATATTACAAATATGTGGAGAATGCCCAGTGAAAGTAAACTATACTTAGGCTTGAAGGTAATGTGTGCAAAGTTCCGCTATGGTTGAAATTAAATTCAGGGTTTTACTATTTATTGACAAACAATTCAGACTCTTTCATGTCCCAATATATAAACCTAAACCGGGTCCAGGCCTTCATTTATAAAAAATATATACTTTTTTTACAGGTATATCGCTGGTCGATTGAATCTGGTGTCATCAACAGAATCAAAGGGTATTGCAACATTTGTCGGCACATTTGCCCTTCCATCATTGATCTTCCTCTCTCTTGCTAAACTGGACTTCAGCTCTGTGAACTGGATGTTTCTCTTTGCAATACTTCTGGCCAAAGGATTGATTTTCTTCAGTGTGATTCTTGTTACCACATTGGTATCAAAACCAGTCCATCTGGGTAGAGCAGGCATATTTGCTATATTTTGTACACAAAGCAATGATTTTGCTTTGGGCTATCCTATAAGTGAGTATTGCTTTTGAACATGACTACATGAAACATGACTAACCACAAGTCTCTTGAATTGATTGTAAAGGTCAAAGTCATAAATAATAGTTCTGCGCCTTGGCGCTTGTAATAGAGTAACAAACAAGATTCCTATCTTCCACTTCTTGCTGTTATTTTGACTTTAACTAACAGTGAAGAAAGTTCACCAGCATAGTTCTCCATCCTGCAGAAATAAAAAAAAGCTGCTAAGCTTGTGTTACGGTGACTAGACAATGGATATTATACTACTTATATTGATTTTTTTTTGTAAATACATAAATATTATACATATAAATACCCAGACTAGATACAAGTATTTTAAGCATAAATATGGTTGAATCGAACCCGCAACCTTCCTCATTGCAGCCATGCGTTCGCCCGGCGCGCCACAGAGGTCGTCAAATGTCGAGAAATATTGAGATTAAACAAGCCTAGGTGTTAATCCTGAACTCTAGCCATCTGCATATATAGACTATACCCTCGGAACCGTAGTCGAAGTAGTATCGCGGTCCGGTTTTCGAAGCTATATCTCGCGAAATATCATTATTTTCTTATGGAAGTTGTGTGCAATTTATTATAAACAATGTAGTGAAGTTACATATTGTGAAAGCTGAGTGAAAAAATACTAATAGCAGTGAAAAACATCAAAGTTAACTCAAAGTGACTAAATTCCGTTAGACCTACCCTCATTAAAAAAAAAAAAAACTCAAATAGCTGAAATTATTGTGTTATGTAGTCTGAAACTGTATCTTTACCCTAATAATCATGGAGAATAGGACGGACGAGGATAACATACCACTAGATCCCCCCAACATGGCTAGCCCCAGCCTTGTATCCAGCAGTAAAACCTATATACAGCAAGCCTTTCATCCAGCCCTATTCCAGGGAAGAATAAGAAGCGCCTCACTGGGGTCTAAACCTCAAGAGCAAACTCGACCAACCCTACCTAATGTAAATAAACAACCAGATCACAAAGACAGTGTAGTAGATCAATCTAAGACAAAGTCAGATGTCACAGAGGAGCCCGGAAACAAACAACCACCAACATGGCAAAAAGTACCCACCAATAAAAAGAGAAAACTGACTTACTCTCCCCAGTACCCTACCACTGAAACTTCAAACAAGTATGCCGATCTGCCTTTGGACCAGGATGAGTCAACAGAAACCAGACCATACAAACCACCACCTATCATGCTCTATGGTGTGGAAGATGTAAATGAGCTCACTAAGCTTTTGGAATCTCAAATAAACCCCAATGAATTTAGATATAAAATTGTAAACAAAAACCTTCTCCGGCTAATGATCGATTCAACTGACACTTACAAAAAAGCTATTGAAATTATACGGGAAAAAGGTCTCATCGGACATACTTTCACCAGGAAGGAAGATAGAAGCTACAGGATAGTGATTAAGAACCTGCATCATTCTACTCCCCATGGTGCTATTGCTGATGCAATAGAGAAAACGGGAAACAAAGTCAGAGGTGAAATCATAAATGCTCGCTATGGGCCCAATAAAAATCCCACATTTACATTCTTCGTCAACCTTGAACCGCATGCGAATAACAAAGCTGTAAAAGAAATTGAATTCATCCACCATCAGAAAGTAACAATTGAAGACCCTCATAAAAGACATTCCATAGTACAATGTCACAGATGCCAGCAATATGGTCATAGCAAGAATAACTGTTTAAGACCCTACCGCTGTGTAAAATGTGGGGAAGGACACAAAACTTCTGAATGTGCTAAGAAGGATCGCAACGCCCCAGCTAAATGTGCACTGTGTTTGAATGATCACCCGGCCAACTACAAAGGCTGTCAGGTGTATAAAGAAATACAAGCTAGAAAATCAAATGGAAAACCCAAAACCAGACTAGAGGCCGAAAACAAAATTCAAAACAATACTTTATCCAACAAAGACTCTCAAAATACCATAGCAAGTAAAAACATTCAAGACTGGCCCCAACTACGGACTCGAGATTCCCGGACCTTTGCGAATGCAGTGTCTGAATCCCGCGTCAAACAGATACCTCCTGCCTCAAGCATAAGAAGTGAGGCCCTTACTGATAAAGTCCTGCCCCAGCAGAATTCCTCTACTCAACAATACACTAATATTGAACAAATCCTGATCAACCAATCAGCAAAGATAGACATATTACTACAACAAATAGGAACACTTATAAACCTATTAACAAATGTCATCAGCAAGCTACCATAAATGGCATCCCTACGCATAGCTACTTGGAACATAAATGGCCTCTCTAGCAACACAGATGAACTGAAAACCATAATTATTAACAACAAACTGGATGTTGTACTGATTGCTGAAGCACATACAACATCAAGGAGCTCTTTGTCTATTCCTGGTCATCAAACTTACACAACACCGCACCCTGATGGTAAGGCTCATGCTGGGTCAGCACTTGTTATTAATAATAAAATAAAACACTCAATTTTGGAAAACTACACTACCAGCCACCTGCAAGCAACCACTGTCCAAGTAGAAGACCGAAATGGGCCTATTGTAGTATCTGCTGTCTACTGTCCACCAAGGCATACATTCACAGAGGATATGTATAATGACTATTTCAAATCCCTTGGTAACAAATTTATTGCCGGAGGGGACTGGAATGCAAAACATGTACTCTGGGGCTCTAGAAACCCTCTCACCAAGGGACGGACACTGCAGAGATGTATGAACACTCACCAACTAAAATCTATATCTACGGGCTCGCCAACTTACTGGCCTACAGATAAAAAGAAAAAACCTGATTTGTTGGAGTTCTTTATTACAAAAGGCATCAATCACTGTTACACATGCATTGAGTCTAGTCTCGACGGCTCCTCAGACCACACCCCTATAATACTAACATTGAGTACAACAATTCTGATGAGTGAGCAGCCAGTCTCATTGCACAACTATCATACAGACTGGGAGGGATTCCGGACGCACCTAGAGGACAAAATAAACTTAAGACTCTCTTTGAAAACTTCTACAGAGGTGGACGAAGCCTGCAGGCACATTACTAACCTTATTCAATCAGCAGCCTGGCTTAATACTCCATGTATCGACAAAGCCTCAAGACCAAAACTACTTCCACTAGTAATCAGATCCCAAATAGCTGAAAAACGCAGACTGAGAGGTGTATGGCATCGCTCCCGCCTTCCTTCAGACAAAACAGTCTTCAATCGCGCAGCCAAACAACTTAAACAGTTGCTGAAACGAAGTCATGATGAACATCTGACCAGAACACTCGAGGATATGTCCCGAACGGCCAATGGTGAACAATCATTATGGAAGGCCACCAAGACCATAGATAATCCTCAACAGCATCACCACCATCCAATCAGGGCTACCTCATCGTCATCCTGGGCTAGAACAGATATGGAAAAAGCTGAAGTGTTTGCTGCTCATTTATCCAATATCTTCCAACCAAACAACAGTGCTAGTAGCAGCCATGATGAATGGGAAATTGAATCAGTGCTCAACCAGGACCTACAACTATGCCTACCAATCTCCCCTACGAGCCCTAAGGAGATATTCCAAGTAATCAAAGACCTTGATCCTAAAAAGGCACCTGGCTATGACTTAATAACCGCTAGAATTCTGAAGGAACTACCTAGAAAATGCATTGTTTTCTTGTCTAGCCTTTTCAATGCGATATTTAGAACCTCTTACTTCCCTACTTACTGGAAGGTATCTGAAATCATAATGATCCATAAACATAATAAACCTCCTCATGAACCTTCATCATATCGACCAATCAGCCTGACTCCAGTACTTTCCAAACTATGGGAAAGAATTTTTCTTGTTCGCTTGAAGGCAAGCCTAGAAGATCAAAGTGTTATACCAAACCACCAATTTGGCTTCAGAAAATCTCACTCTACCATAGAACAAATGCATAGAGTATATAATACCATCAGACAAAGCTTAGAGCGCGGTGAATACTGCTCAGCTGCATTTCTTGATGTCCAACAAGCATTTGATCGCGTCTGGCACAAGGGTTTACTTTTCAAGGTTAAGAATAAACTTCCCCATTCAATGTTCCTGATAGTAAAATCATACCTATCAGACAGGAGGTTTTGCGTCAAACAAGGCGAAGCACGATCCAGACTCTATGATATTTATGCTGGAGTGCCGCAGGGGTCGGTTCTAGGCCCTGTCCTCTACAACATATTTACATCAGATCTCCCCACAGCAGACAACGTGACTGTTGCTACATATGCTGACGATGTAGCCTACTTGGCAATGGATAAAGACCCAAAACGAGCCTCCCAAAAGCTTCAAAGCGTATTACATAAAACAAACTGCTGGCTAGACAAATGGAGAACTAGGGCTAGTGCTAGCAAGTCAAACCATATCACGTTCACCCTACGGAAAGAAAATTGTCCCCCTGTGGTCCTTGGCAATGAAGTCCTGCCCCATACTGACTGCGTCAAATACCTCGGGTTCCACATTGACAGAAGACTAACATGGAAGATCCACACTCAGCAAAAGCGTAATGCAGTACTAGCCAAATACAAAAACCTTATGTGGTTAATGGGCAGAAACTCAGTCCTCTCTGTGGATAACAAGCTCTTGATTTACAATTCCGTCCTAAAGCCAATATGGTGCTACGGCATTCAGCTATGGAGCACGGCCTGTAACAGTAACATACTTTGTCTACAAAGAGTGCAAAATACCATTCTACGCACTATAGTAAATGCACCATTGTACACTCGAAACAACGAGATCCACCATTACCTTAATATGCCGACAATCCAGGAGGAGATAAGCCGTTACAAAGCTCTGCACGCTAGGAAACTTGCAAATCACCCCAACCCACTCGCCTTGGAGCTCCTAAACTGTGAAGGGAAACAAAGACTGAAGCGCAAACGAGTTCTATAATCAAGAGGGCGAGGCAGTGGTCATGTCCTTCTCCATGTCATAAGACTCCATAACATATCGGCTCATGGTCTAAAGACCGATCGCAGATAGCAAACTAAAGAAAAAAAAAAAAAAAAAAAAAAAAATCTGCATATATCAAGGTTTCATTGCAAGTGGTTCAGTAGTTGATTTATTATTTATTAACTTACAAATTTCATGTTGCTATAAAAGACAAAAGTTTATTTATCTGTTAATCATTGTTTTTAAGTAGCCTATGTTATGATATAGGTCTTAAATTTATTTTTATTTGATTACAGTCAATGCCCTATATGAGAAAACCCATCCAGAATATGCTCTATATCTCTACCTAATGGCGCCCATATCCTTAGCTATACTAAACCCAGTGGCTTTTGTTCTCATGGAGATAAATAAACAGCAGGAACAAAATCAAGTACTGACAAGTATTCAAGTTCAAGAAGAGGCTAAAAACAACTTGTGCACTGCAAAACTGTTGAAGCAGATCGCTAAAGGGAACCTATACAATCCAGTTCTAGTCATGACTGTTTTGGGAATAATTGGAAATGCTGCTTTTAAGCATCAGCTATCTATATACATTGAAGGGTTGTTAGAGGTAAGATTTAGGGAAGTGATATATAATAGAATTATAGATATAAGAGATAAATAATAACTTTATGTGTACAACACAAAACAATACAACAAAACACAAATATTTACATTACATAAAGTAAAGACAAAGCTTTAAATGTAAGTTGCTCAAATGGGCGGCCTTATTGCTGAAAGCGATTTCTTCCAGGCAACCTTTGGTGGGAATAGATTTGTTTTAGCTTGAGTGGCAGGTCGTACAGAAGTAACGATAATAATAACATATAAATAAATATAATTAAATTGTATCAAAGCAAACATGCTTAGGTAAGCTGTTGTTACTAAAGATTTAGTTTGTTCTTGTCAAATATTTAAATAATTAATGTGGGTTATTATTATTAATATATCAATATTTTAAGCCTCTAAAAACCACAATTTAAAATGAAATAAATTAATCAATGCTTATGTGTAGTAATATAACCATTTGTTACTACTATTTTGTATAGGCCAACAAATTTAAGGGTTGAGTTTCATTTGTATTAAGCATACAAACAACTTTGTATGCTTGGAACAAACGTTTTAAAAAAAAATGCTTCCTTTTGACTCCGCTACTATTAATTATTCACACGAGGTTGCTCTGCCACGAGGGCTAATACCCGCTAATTCAAAATGAAGAAAGTATTTCAAAATGACCTTTGCGAGTAAGTCCTTGTTAATTTCTTGTTGATTTATCAGTAGTTTTCTCATCTGAGCGATGTTCTCGGTTGCCCGGGCCCTCTCGGAAGCCCGGGCACTGCTAAAACCAGAAATTCAGTAGTCACAGGTTTGAATCGAATTTTCGAAAGTTATATTTCAAAAACAAGTGTTCTTATGTGGAACCCACACTTAGGAACACTTGTTTTTGATACAATTTGATTCAATACAAATAATGTTTAATGTAAGATCTTTTTCAAATACAAGGTACGGAAACCTTGAAGTGAGATTCTGACTCGCACTTAATGGCTTGTTTATTGTCAGGTCTTTGGGAATTCTTTCGCGGCCGCCGCTCTATTCCTACTCGGTCTGCGAATGGTTGGACAAATACACAGACTGAGAGGGCCAGCGCTGTTGCTTCCTTGCGTCTTAATCATGGTCAAATTGTAAGTATAATCCTTATTGTAAAGAGGCTTTGGTACGGGCATAGTAACAGCTAGCAACTACCTCATTAGATGACAAAGTGGTATATGCTGCTTCTTCTTCATTTCGTATAGTGTTAAAGTTTTCATCAATAAGAAGAAATATTTTAAAGGAAATTTCATCTTCATAAAATTCACTTGCGACGAGATTTCAACTCGCGAAAAATAGTAGTCAGGGGAAACATTCATACTCGCGGGTATACTACATAAATTCGCGGGTCGAGACTCGTGTGGCCTAGTTGGTTAAGGCGCTGCGGCACTGACATAGAGACGCGAGTTCAAATCTCGTCGCGAGTGAATTCATTATTAAGTATAAGTTTTTCTAATAAATATGCCTTGAGCAATAAAAACAAGGACGCGAGTTTAAATCTCGCCGCAAGTGAATTTTTGGAATTGAATTTTTCCTTTAATATATTTCTAACAAAATACAAAATAAGAAGACAAGTTTTTTTTTATTTTGGATTGTGATCTACACTACAATCCTTACTAACACTACAAGTGCGAAAGGTAACTCTGTCAGTTTATATTGATTGTTTCAGAATTGTCCTTCCAGTAGTGATGCGTGAAAGCGTAAGCGCACTAAAAGCGGGCGCCAATGAATCTGAAACTCAATCGTTGTCCACGTACGCGTTTCTGTACGGCACCATACCGACTGCGCCGGCCGTGTTTGTCTTCTCTAACTTATACCAATTGGAAATGGATTTGGTAAGGAACTCGATTCATATGTCATCAATATACCGACTCTCATTGCAATCGGAACAGTGTTTACATGTAATGAATTGTACAAGCAATAAACGCACACTCAAACAGACAAATTCCCACGTTTTCATTTCATAGAAAGTTTTACTGCTCCGGGGCTATCCGAATCCTATGTGTTAGTTATCAATTTATAACCTGGATTACCTAACTGCTTGTATGCCTTTCAGCCAAATTCGTTCTCGTGACTTTTGTGTGATTGACACACAAACATAATACACATCTACCTACACTATCGTATTCTATTATCTATTAATATTATAAAGGTGAAATGTTGTGTGCAAAAACTACTGCACCAGCTGGAGATCAGGATTTACACATAAACCTTTTTATCGCGATATTCCATCGGGATCGGTACTTACGCGGATAAAACCGCCGCACGCAGCTAGTTTATAATACAAGCGGGATTTCAGATGGCGTCATCAATGGTGATCTGCACTTTCCTTTCCGCCCCGATGATGTTTATAAGTGCGGAACTGATTTCGATAAACAAAGACTATGCCGGACAAATGAAGAAATTCGGCTTCGACATATCGATAGTAGCCCTCGTGGCGGCCCTCTGGGTCTTAATCGTGTTTACTGTTACGAAGAAGTATAAACGGGTGCCGCATCGATTGACTTTGTGTCTTATTTTGTCACAGGTGAGTTGTTTGGTTTTTAAAAGTAGCCTGTTTCCGCCCTTTTTCGGACGGGGCTTTATGCCTTAATTTGCTCATGTCATAGTTGTAGGCCAACTGTTTGGGACTTCGTATTGTTATATTGTGTAAATATTCTAGATACTACTAGCTATCAGCGTGATATGGGGAGGGCAACAACCTACCTACACGCCATCGTGGCACGTGACCGCGCAGCAGACGCTCTGCACATTCAGCATGTTCTCTTGCATGCTGTGGACATCCATGCTCTCTGTGGGCCTGCTCATGTTGGAGGTTAGTGGGATATGGGGAGGGCAACAAGCCAATGTTGGAGGTTAATGGGATATGGGAAAGGGGACAAGCCAATGTTGGAGGTTAGTAACATATGGGGAGGAATACAAGCCAATGTTGGAGGTTAGTGGGTATGGGGAGGAATACAAGCCAATGTTGGAGGTTAGTGGGTATGGGGAGGGCAACAAGCCAATGTTGGAGGTTAGTGGGATATGGGGGGGGGGGGACAAGCCAATGTTGGAGGTTAGTAACATATGGGGAGGAATACAAGCCAATGTTTGAGGTTAGTGGGTATGGGGAGGAATACAAGCCAATGTTGGAGGTTAGTGGGTATGGGGAGGGCAACAAGCTAATGTTGGAGGTTAGTGGGATATGGGGAGGGGGACAAGCCAATGTTGGAGGTTAGTAACATATGGGGAGGAATACAAGCCAATGTTGGAGGTTAGTGCGTATGGGGAGGGCAACAAGCTAATGTTGGAGGTTAGTGGGATATGGGGAGGGGGACAAGCCAATGTTGGAAGTTAGTAATATATGGGGAGGAATACAAGCCAATGTTCGAAGTTAGTGGGATATGCGGAGGCCTCTCACTTGACATAACGACTGTTATCAGAGATAACAATCCAGACCAACTGCTGCATGCCTTCCGAAGCACGGAGGAGCTCGAGAAAGTGATTTTTGCCACACAAATTATCGATTATCCATACAAGTAATGACCGCGCCAGGCGTTGTTTAACCATCATTCAAGATCGACAGGTGCAGGCTCCTCATTCTCCTCTTAAGCCAAACCATCGTCCTACTGCAACGGCTAGGCGACAACTTCCCTATAATACCCTCGTACATAAATCATTGAAAGTTGTCCTGAACGTCCCCCTCAGAGTCGCGGGCCATGCTTCGTGGTGACGCTGTGGCCGGTGCTGTCGTTCGTGTCGTGGGGCGCGCCCGCCGTCATGTGTGGCGTGCTGCTCGCCACGCGCGGCGCGGGAGGACTCGATGCCAAGGCGGTCGACGCGATACGACTGTGTCTGCTCGTCTTCTGCTTGACAGGTCTGTTACTTCATATGCCCCTTGTCTCGTTCTCACGGATGTGTGCTGGGAAGTGAGCGTGCCTTAACAGCTCCGGTACCACACTGGAGATGTGGGAGGTGGCTTCTCTGCCGGCCCCAGCGATGTTGTCGTTAGCTCCTCATTGAGGCGTGGGGGGTGAGCGGCCTCATTGCTCCGGTACCTGTCTGGACAACCTGGTAGTGTCCTAGGGCACGAGGCTTCTCTCCTTTATGAAAACCAGTCTAGCATTGGGGACTAGATCAGTCTTAAACTCGATCCCCGACGTCGCCCTTAGGGGTGTACGCTCGGGTATAGCGGCCCCTGCTGGTATACCGAAAGGTGGGAACGGTGGGGACGCTATAACATATATAAATAGGATGGGTAGAGTCGGGGAGTCTCGTTCTCTCCTCCTCGGCTTATTTCTGAGATGCGAGTGGTGAGCGGCTTTATTGCTCCGGTATTTAGGCACGATTCAACTCTCCTTTATAAACAACCGAACCCTTGCTTTAGGAACACGATCTGTCTATGACTGAACCCGGACGGTGTTCTTGGGAGTGACCTTACAGTACAGCGACTATTTGCCGGCGTTCCCGCCTGGAAAGCCTGCAGATAGCCCTAAAGTTACAAATGCTACATCATAAGCATGATTAGATTAGTTTGACGGAGGTTTGTGCCTCGTCACTCGTCCTCACAACGTTGGATAAAAAGAGTAGCACATAAATTAGATGTAAGTAAAACTAGGTAGGCATTAAAATGAATCAGTTAATACCAGAATAGAGATAGTTCTCACACAATATTTGTGCTCAACCAATCCATGGTCAGATCAACAAATAGGGAATTCACTTTTTAAACTCACACGATTTCTGCTCATTACTATTTCTATAATCCGTCTTCGGTGTAACCCGTTTGCCGAAACGTCGGGGTAATTATAAATTTATATTTAAATTTATAAAAAAGTGCATAAACGCGATCGAGACCCGAGTTATTATAGAAATAGTTAAAAATAGTGAATTGAAAAGCAGTGAAGTAATTGTTCCCCTTGCAGTGACGACGGGTTGCCTCACGGTGTACGTGCGATGGCGGCGGCGCGGCGCGCAGCTCGCGGCGCTCGGCGCGCAGCTCGCCGCGCCGCACGACGCCGCCGTCGACGTCGACGAGACCACCAGCCTCGTTGACAATGCTGACCCTATCTCGCACACGCACTCCCTCACTAACGGTCAGTTAAACACACCGAAACTATATCCTACTAATATTATAAATGTGAACACACTTTCACATTTATACAATACATGTATACTCCTAGCACACGCCACGTGTTTTATGTGCCCCGGCTTTTTAACCGACTTCAAAAAAGGAGGAGGTTCTCAATTTGTCGCGTATATATTTTTTTTTTTTTATGTTTTTTCACCGATTACTCGAAGGTGGCTTGACCGATTAAGATGGTTCTTTTTTTAATGGAAAGGTGGAAACCCCGAGGTGGTCCCATTAAATTTTTGTGAGGATCTGATGAGGATCTTAGAAGTGAGGACCGGGAATGCTCCTCAAAAACCTGTATTCAATTCACTTGTTCACCGATTACTCGAAGGTGGCTTGACCGATTAAGATGGTTCTTTTTTTCATATTCATTTATTCACTATAATCATGGTACAAATCAGTTGGAATAAAAACAATAGAAAGCTCGACATGATTTGCTCTATTGAGCGTATAGTAATTAAAATTTGTCTAGGTACTAATAATAAATTTAAATTTTTTTATCACAATAATCATTTTAAAATGGAGTTCCTGGCAACAACTTTAATTTAATACTTTTATTTATTACAATTCTGTCACAGTTCTGTATTTGTTTATGTCAAGGCACTGTCAAAGTTTTAATTAAGCTTTCAAATATAAATTGATAAATAAGTCAAAGATAATGATAATTGTGATGATAATAAATTAATACTACAAATTTTAATGATAAAAATATAGAAAACAAATGTCAATAATAATAATTACAATATAGGCACATCAAATAATATAATCAGGTACAAGTTCTTTTACATCATAATAACATTTATCACATAATAAATTATAAAGCCCTTTGTATGTGAAATACATTGGTTCTAAGGAAATTTCTTTCTCTCAGCACGGTCTAAGGTTCCCGGTCTTCCTGAACTGGGCAAATTGAATATAAAGCGCTACGCACCTGAGTTGCCTCCTTGTAATGTCCTGGATTTCACTCCTCGAGTAGGTAGGTACACGTCGTTGGTTCGTGATACACTCAAGTTTTGGATGCACTCACGAGCGGCGCCGCATACGATGTTAAACGTAGAGGATGACGTTTTCACTTTGGTTTTATGATCACACTATCGCAGACAAACTTATTACGAGGAAAATTTAGATTTGTTCGGACGCAACGTCCACCATTATAAAAAACGTAGAAAATTATATATTTTTGTTGTAGGTAGGTGTCACTCACAGTGACGGCAGGCTCTCGGTTTTAACCAATGCGAGCGCTTTACGTCAAAATAGACGAATTCTGATTGGCCCAGCCTCGAGTTGACCAGGCGCCTTAGTGTCTGAGAGATTTGATTGGTGACGCCGGATATGGCGCGATATTTAAAGTTACCGCGAAGACGGTACATACCGCCCACCAAAATACAATGAAATTGAATTTTTAATGTATATTCAAACAGAGGTTGCGGATAAATGATATGCTATTTGATGCTGATTTGATAGTTGATATCGTTTTAAGAAGTTAAATATATAAGATTCAAAGTATGATAACGTTGATCAAGATTGATCATTATAACTAACTAAATCTATCCTACATCTAGTTCAAAGTCAGGTATAATCTAATCAGATTGAATAGGTAAAGGACACAATTTAACCAATGGTCTCGTGTACGTGTTACCATTGGCAGTGCGAACTGTAGCTATACGAACGACACCATCGGGGCTAACATGCAATTCAGAGACGCGAGCTAAAGGCCAGTGTAACGGTATAGTATTTTCGTTCTTTATCAGTACAAGATCACCTTCCGACAAAATCGCATCATGCTTGTTCCATTTTGCCCTTAATGTCAAAGAATTAAGATACTCGTTCTTCCAGCGATTCCAGAAATCTTGTTGAAAACGTTGAATCATTTGCCAACGATTTAATCGAGTGATATTAATATCTAAATAATTAGAGTCTGGAACGGCTGTAAGCGGTTCCAACACCAGAAAATGTCCGGGTGTTAAAACATTCATATCATTCGGATCAGAACTGAGAGAATAAAGCGGTCGTGAGTTTAGCATGGCTTCAATCTGAATAAATAAAGTTGTCAGCTCTTCGAACGTAAGAGTCTGACTACCTACGATACGATGTAAATGAGTTTTTGCGGCACGAATTTGGATTTCCCATACACCTCCGAAATGACTAGCTGCCGGAGGATTAAATTTAAATTCAATTTTTTGAGATTGGGAAGCAGCACAAGCATATGAGTCTAGGATCTTCCTAGCACCGATAAAATTTGTACCGCAATCTGAATGTATGATATTTACTCTCCCACGTCTACCAACGAAACGGCGGAGAGCTGCGATAAAAGCATCAGATGATAAGTCACTGACGACTTCAAGATGAACTGCTTTTGTGCTGAAGCAAATAAACAGGCAAAGATATGCTTTGCCAAGCTTAGCACCGCGATGTTTACCTAATTTGATTTGGAATGGACCTCCGTAGTCCACGCCAACCACTGAAAACGGTTTTACCTGATTCACACGAGAAGCAGGCAAATCGCTCATGAAAGGTGCCAAATTACTGGGCTTAGTTTTGTAACAATGTATACATTTTGATAGACAATGGCGAATAGCACGTTTGAATGAGAAGACCCAGAATTGTTGTGACAAGAGATATTGTGTTGTATTCAACCCGGGGTGGCAATAATCTCTATGAACTGCTTCGATAACCATGTACGTGAACTTAGAGTCTCTCGGTATAAGAGCCGGGTGCTTGTGATTATACTCTAGACCGGATCGAGACAATCTTCCGCCCACCCTAAGGACTCCAGATTGATCGATAAACGGATTGAGTTTTCTCCACGTTTTAGGTAACAGCTTGCCATCTCTAAGTTTCTGGATCTCGTCAAAGAAATGGATAGATTGGGTTCTTTTGACGATTGCCATCAACGATGAATGAAGTTCACTAATACTGAGAAAAGGATTATAATTACAAGTCGGTTTGCGTTTCGCATTATGAATAAAACGTTGACAAAAGCCTACGATACGTTGAATTTTACGAATTGAAGAAAACCTTTCTAATAAATTATCAATGAGATTAGTGTTTTTATCTACGATTAAAGATACGATACGTTCCTCGGCACGTACTTCGATTTCGTTGGTAACGATAGACGAGGAGAGATCCCACGAAGACGAGGGTTGCCGAAGCCAAATTGGTCCCGCCCACCATAACTCGGACTGGATGAGATCGCGCGGGGACATACCTCGGGACACGATGTCCGAAGGGTTATCACCCGAGCGCACGTGGTTCCAGCGAGCTTCGGGGACAGTGTCATGAATGTGGCTAACACGGTTTGCCACGAACGTTTTCCACCGTGAAGAGTGGCTGCGAATCCATGCCAGAGTGATCATTGAATCTGACCACGCGTATATGTCAGAAAACGATAAAAGTGGTTCGTAAGTTTGCTTAACGAATTTCAGCAAATCTGCTAAGAGTACAGCACTACAAAGTTCGAGACGTGGTAATGATGTTTTCTTTGTAGGTGCTACACGAGACTTTGCACAAAGAAAGGATACGTGGATATGCCCTTGAGCATCCAGTTTTCGTAGATAGACTACGGCTCCGAACCCAGCCTCTGAACTGTCCGCAAAGCCGTGAATCTCACAGGATTCCATAGAATCGATTGTAATACAACGAGGAATACGAATTTGCTTAATTGAAGGAATTTCAGCTATATATTGATTCCACTGATCAACAACTTCGATTGGCGGGACGTCGTCCCATCCTATATTTAATAGCCACAACCGTTGTACCAAAGATTTGGGGATGAACGTTATAGGACACAAAAAACCCAGCGGGTCATAAATGCGTGCTACTTCGCTAAGAATTGTTCGTTTAGTACACTTCCTATCGATCGGAGAGGTTTCGAAAGAAAAAATGTCGTTATCCGGTTCCCACTTCAGACCTAAAATCTTCAAAGTTGGTGCATCTTCTATATCCATCGATACAGGTCCGGTTATACAATGTTCGGTGGGTAGATCCGCAAGCAACTGCTTCCTGTTGCTAGCCCATTTTCTCAATTCAAAAGAACCTCGGCTGAGAAGATTAATGACGTCAGATTTGATTGATTGAGCTGATTCTAACGTAAAACTTCCATACGCTATGTCGTCGACGTAGATCGAAGAAGTGAGTGCATCAACTGCATGAGGGAATTGAGAGCCCTCGTCTTCTACAAGCTGTTTGATGGTGCGACACGCTAAATAAGGGGAGGATGCGATGCCATAGGTGACGGTATTTAATTCGTATTCTTGAATAGGCTCAGATTTGTTAAAACGCCAGAAAATTCTTTGGAACACACGATCATCTTTGTTTTGAGTGATGTTACGAAACATTTGCCTGATGTCAGCGGTAAAAACGATTGGATAAATACGAAATTTTAAAAGTAACTTGGCAATGTTAGTTTGTAATTTGGGACCAATATGAACAGTGTCGTTCAGCGAACGACCACGAGTATCCTTAGCACTAGCGTCAAAAACTACTCGTAAACGCGTACTTAAACTGGTAGGACGCACTACGCAATGATGCGGGATATAGAACTTCCCATTGTGAAGATCTTTTGCTGAAACAAGAGTCATGTGACCGCTTTGAAAATAATCAAGCATGAATTCAGAGTATTGTTTATAAAGTTCTGGATTTAAAAGAAGTCTACGTTCCATAGAATAAAATCTACGTAAAGCGTTTTCACGCGAACCGGGAAAATAGAGATTATTTTTATCTTCTTTGAAAGGTAATGATACGACATACTTTCCTGATGCTTCTCTAGTATGAGTCTTGCTGAAAAGGTCCTCGCACTGTTGATCAGATGGAGCTAGTGACGACGATTGGGGAAATGAATCTAGCTCCCACATTTTCTTGACTTCTTCTATAAGAGGATCGGTCTTGCTAACGAGAAATGAATTTGAATTGAACGATGATTCTTCACATTGAACGTTACCTAATATTACGTACCCGAAAACCGTGTTCAACGCAGAAGGATGACCTGGACCGCCAGGGATGCTTCCCGGAACTAGAATTGCTGAAAAGAGCTCTGCTCCTATTAACATGTCAATTGAGCCCGGTTTGTCACAATCGGGGTCAGAAAGAACTAAATTGCGCAAATGTTCGCATGAAGAAAGGTTGACACGAGTTGTAGGCATCTTACCGCAGATAGCTGGTAAAGTCAGTGCGTTGATCTGGAATAAAACCTTACCTTTTACTCCGAGCTCGAGGTTGACAACACCTGACACGGCGGTCGCGGATTGACCTAAGCCATGTATGTCTCGTGAGATGGGTTGAGCCTTTATACGCAACAGTTGTAACGCACGCTCGGTAATGAAGTGAGATTGGCTACCTGTATCGATAAGCGCACGCAAAGAGAGAAATCGACCATACGAATTACGTACCTCCACGTTTGCAGTGGCCAATAGTACGACCGAGCCAGTGGAACTAGACATATTTGTCAAAGCTTGAGTAAGCGGTGCTGTTGGACTCGGCTCCGAACGATCTGTTGCTACACCGGAGTCGTGTTCTTTTCTACATAAAAGTGTGTGATGATTTAAGCGACACCTCTGACATCTGAAGGGAGATGAGCAATCCTTCAGTTGGTGAGAGACTTTCAGGCAGTTCAGGCACCAGCGGTTCAGCTTTGCTATTTTATATCGCTCATCGATCGATTTTTTAATAAAAGATTCACACGATTTTATTGCATTATTTTGTTGACAGAATGAACATTTGATGATTAGATTAGAAGCAGTAAGAGTATTTAAAGCCTCATCATTATTGTTAATAGTTTGAGATTGATAAGATTGAACGGATTCTTCAGGGCCGGACAGAAGCGTAGAAGCAAACCTTCTTGATGAGTTGTAAGTACTCGACTGACCATTGCTAGCGCGACCTCGATCGGCCACTGTACGATCATGTTGTGTGAAGTGGCTGTCACGCACTATCGACTCACACTTCGAATACAAAAAACCCAAAAGTTCGTCATAAACAGGTATTTCAGAATGAGGGTACTCCTGCTCGAATGATCGGCGAGTATGCGAGTCGAGTTTCGAAAGTATTAAATAACATAGTACAAAACTCCAGTTTCCCGTCGGTAGGTCTAAACGATTCAAAATATCTAAATTTTCTTTAAATAAATCGAGTGAACGGCGAAATTCCATAGGAGAAGTCGTTTTTAAATTAATATTCAATATCTCCTTCCAACAAGTAAAGGCTAAATCGCGCTTGTTTTTGTACCTATTGATTAATGATTGATAAGCCGTACTATAATAAACACCCTCACACGGATATGCACGAACGAGTGTTAATGCATCCCCCGATAGACAAGACATCAAATAATGAATGCGTTCTGAGTCGCAAAGTGAATCATTCTTATGAATAAGCGAGTTAAAAACACTATAAAAATGTGGCCATGCCTTAATATCACCGTTAAAAGTACGTATATTTATTTTGGGTAGTTTAATATTTTTTGAGTTCACATTATTATTATTAGCTAACTCATACGACGTATTCAACTGGCCACTAGATGTAACAGTTAATTGTCTATGTAAAGATAAAATCTCAAGGTGAATTTGGTCGAATTCTACCCTGAGTACATCTTCCGCGTCGTTATCCAACAAAGAAATGATATCGCCATGAGCCGCCTCAAAATTAGAAACAAGTTTTTTCACTTCTGGAAAATAGGCAAGAAAAGTGTTGGCCTGGTCTTGGTCGATTTTAGACAAACGACCTATATCCAATGCCTTTTTGAGTCGGTTTAACGCAAGTGTGCGTTTACGACGTAAAACAGGTAGGTCTTCGATAGTAGGTAGTTCGACGACCGAATTACCACTACTAATTTTCTTTATAGAATGTTTTCGTTTACTTACAGAATAAGCCATAGTGCTTACTTACGTAATTTGAATAAAGAATGAACGATTTGTAACGATAACGTTAGAATAAGTTGATGTTATTGTTAGGAAATGAAGTTAAAAATGTATAGGTATACGAGTATTAAAAGGTGATTATACCTACACGAGTTGTTAGATCGATTGTACCAGCTAAGTACACAATTGAACAAACAAGATCCGATTTAATATTCCCGAAATTGCACCGATAAAGAATTAGATTTGCTACGTAAGTACATACACGTAAAAGATAGATGATTTTGAATAGATTGTAGGTACTTACCTGCAACGAAAATGATTGCAACTTCCAGAAATATTAACCAAGCGAATTAAGAATGTCTCACGATAGTGCGTTTCGCTAAGTGAAAAGTGAAAAGTGTTTCGCGTAGTATACCTACTCAAATTGGTTAGGTTACCCGAAATGAACTTTGAACCAGACTTTAGATAGGTTTTCGTATAAGTTTCGATGAGACTAATAGCAGAATAAGAAAATATGATAACGTAATGAATGATCAATCAGTCTCAGGGAATATTGTCCCTGGTTTCGGCACCATTTTAATGTATGTGAAATACATTGGTTCTAAGGAAATTTCTTTCTCTCAGCACGGT
The DNA here is from genome assembly GCA_949358125.1 of Idaea dimidiata. NCBI lineage: Eukaryota > Metazoa > Arthropoda > Insecta > Lepidoptera > Geometridae > Idaea > Idaea dimidiata. The sequence goes on from OX442334.1 coordinate 7,739,750, forward strand.
CTAAGGTTCCCGGTCTTCCTGAACTGGGCAAATTGAATATAAAGCGCTACGCACCTGAGTTGCCTCCTTGTAATGTCCTGGATTTCACTCCTCGAGTAGGTAGGTACACGTCGTTGGTTCGTGATACACTCAAGTTTTGGATGCACTCACGAGCGGCGCCGCATACGATGTTAAACGTAGAGGATGACGTTTTCACTTTGGTTTTATGATCACACTATCGCAGACAAACTTATTACGAGGAAAATTTAGATTTGTTCGGACGCAACGTCCACCATTATAAAAAACGTAGAAAATTATATATTTTTGTTGTAGGTAGGTGTCACTCACAGTGACGGCAGGCTCTCGGTTTTAACCAATGCGAGCGCTTTACGTCAAAATAGACGAATTCTGAGTGGCCCAGCCTCGAGTTGACCAGGCGCCTTAGTGTCTGAGAGATTTGATTGGTGACGCCGGATATGGCGCGATATTTAAAGTTACCGCGAAGACGGTACACCCTTTTTTAAACTTGTTTAGCGTCAATTGTCTGAGATCCAACGGGAGAGCATTATAAATTTTAGCACACATTCCATAGACGCTTTTACTGCTACCTGTCAGTCTAAATTTTGGTTCGATCAATTTTTTGTAGTTGCGATCTCTTAACCGTTCAGAGTAGGTATTGGGCTTCTCTTTGAAGAAATCAAAATTAGTTTTAACGAAAATACATACCTCATAAATATACAAACAACATAATGTCAGTATATTTGATTCTTTAAAGAGAGGTTCACAGTGATACGTCTGATCATTTATTTTAAATAATGCCCTCATACATTTTTTTTGGGCGGTAAAAACGGACTCTGCCTCACAAGAGTTACCCCAAAGAATTAAACCATATCTTAAGTTAGACCCTACATAACCATGATATGCCATTAAGCCAATTTTGAATGAGGAAACATTTACTATCCTTCGTAAAACATAAACATACCTATTCAACTTTGTACAGAGATTCTGACAATGCTCTTTCCAGCTAACATGTTGATCCAATGTGATGCCCAAAAAAGTAATTTTATCTACTCTATCTACTTCTACATTTCTATATGTGATTTTGATCTGTGGTGCTTTGCCTTGCGGGTTATAAAATTGCACGTACTTAGTTTTCTCGATATTCAACACTAAATTATTGTTTTCCATCCACGTACCCAACTTCAGTAAATTTTGATTTGCTTTATTTTCTAGTTTCTCAGCAATATCTCTGATGACCACTACACTATCATCGGCAAACAGAACCATTGGGTCATCTACTACGTCAGGAAGATCGTTTATATATAATAGGAATAAAAGCGGACCCAGCACACTACCTTGAGGAACGCCATATTTGTTATGTCTAAATATCGATCCATATTCCAGTAGAGTTTTTGTTTTAGGACATATCTTGGTCGTTACAGTTTGCTGAACTCTATCTGCTAAATAAGATTCAATCAGACTATAAGCGTTACCTCTAATACCAAAGTTATTTAGTTTTTTCAAGAGAATTTCATGACTTACAAAATCGAATGCTCTGGACATATCCATGAAGATCCCACATATCGGTACCCTAGCTTCCAAAGAGTCAGTTACCAGCTTTATTAAATGATAAGCTGCAAGAGTCGTAGACTTATTTTTACGAAAACCATGTTGCTCCGTTTTAAGGAGACTTCGTGTCTCTACAAAGTCAGTCAACCTCTGACAGATGACCTTTTCAAAAACTTTTGCCAAGGTTGGTATAAGGGTTATTGGTCTATAGTTGTTCAGATTTGACCTATCTCCTTTTTTAAATAGAGGCTTAATAATTGAAAACTTCAACTCTTTCGGAAAATAACCCTGTTCGAAGCAAAGATTTATTAAATAAGAAATCGGTATTGACAAATAGTCCTTACATGATTTTAGTACTTTTGTAGCAATACCATCATATCCGACTGCATTTGTGTTCTTTAGGGACATAATAATTTTTTTAATTTCGTCAACCGTAACAGGATTCAAAAAAATTGAATTTAATTCTGAAATATTAGATGTCAATTTCAATTTACTATTACTATTACATTTAGATTCCACCATGTCAATAAAAAAGTCATTAAATAAATTACAAATGTCTTGGGGATTCCTTACTCTAGCATTGTCAATGCATAGTTCGGTAATTGTTTCTGGAGGTTTAATATTTTTAGTCGACTTAATAACATTCCATGATGCTTTTCCAATGTTTCCAGCCCTATTTATATATTTAAGGTTCGATAACTTATTTGCAACTAATACACATTTTTTTAATACTTTCGCATACTTATAATATGTATGTAATTGCCCAGCACTTCTATCACGCCTAAGTCCTAAATACATTTTCCTTTTCATAATACTTGATATCCTAATACCTCTAGATATCCAGTTACTCTTTACATTGATATTTTTCTTAATTCTTTTTGTAGGAAAGCATAAGTTATAAAATAATACAACACTATTATAAAATTGAGAAAAAGCTATTATTACATTACTTTCTTTTAAGGTATCATTAAACGTCAAGCTAGACATAATTTCTTTAAATTTTCTAAGATTATCATCAGAATAGTCTCTCACAGAAATATACCAATACCGCAAATAAACATTATTATGAGCTTGGAATGTAAATGTTTGGGCTGTATGCCTTGAAAGACCCAAATCATGCACCCGACCTCTACCATCGAAATTAGTCACAATGTTATCAATACAGGTCTTTGATTTGGCCGATATGTTAGTAAATCTTTTGATCTGGTGTTGTAAATTGTGGCTATGTAAAATACTTAATATATCTTTTGTATTCTTATGTTTTTTGTCTCTAAAATTTATATTATAATCACCACATATTAAAATCTTTCTATCTTTTGTAACAATGATTTGTAACAGTTTATTAAGCTTTTGTAAGTAGACGTCTACGTTTAGTAGACGTTTCCCGAAGGGATTCTATAAACGCATACAATAATTAAATCTATAGTAGGAAGAAACACCGCACAACACTCGAACTCAAAGGGTTTTGACAACTCAAGAGCAATGTTCATCACCACATATTCCAGATCTTCTCGCAGCATAATACAGGATCCAGCATATTTTAATGGAAAGGTGGAAACCCCGAGGTGGTCCCATAAAAATTTGGTGAGGATCTGATGAGGATCTTCGAAGTAAGGACCGGGAATGCTCCTCAAAAACCTGTATTCAATTCACTTGTTCACCGATTACTCGAAGGTGGCTTGACCGATTGAGATGGTTCTTTTTTTAATGGAAAGGTGGAAGCCCTGTGGTGGTCCCATAAAAATTTGGTCAGGATCTGATAAGTATCTTCGGAATGATGGACAGGAAAGCTTCCCAGAATGTAATAAATTACTCGTTTTTGGACTCGTACCAAAAAGAATAGACCCCTAAAGAACTCAGAACAGATTGATGGGCCACCTAAAACCACCTTCTCATCAGCAAACTCCTCAATAATTAAAATTACGGTAACAATAGGTATTGTTAATTTATTTGGCAGTCGGAAGTAGGTAGGTAGGTACTAAAAAGGGTGAAAGAAAAAAATAATTTAAAAATTAAAAAACCGACTTCAAAAAAGAACAAAAAAAAAATTAAAAACCACCAAAAAAAAAGAATTGATAAAAAAGACCAAAATAACCTCTACATACAGCGCCACCGACTAATTAATCTGTTTTATCATCTGAAGTCGGGCAGCCAAACGAAGTACAATATGGAACCATACAGCCAGTAAAATTGCCCGACTTCAGATGATAAAACAGATTAATTAGTCGGTGGCGCTGTATGTAGAGGTTATTTTGGTCTTTTTTATCAATTCTTTTTTTTTGGTGGTTTTTAATTTTTTTTTTTTTCGTTCTTTTTTGAAGTCGGTTTTTTAATTTTTATATACTCTTCTATCTGTTAATATATTATAGATATACCTTCTTAGTTAAAACTGTGGGTTTTTTTATTGTTTTTTTTTTCTTACATGCTGATATAGATGACCCAGGTAAGTACCATACATTCTTAAATAAAAATAACACATTTTTAACGCATTGAGGTGTGAATAAGAATTAGACCACTATCTTACTAGCTGGAAAGACTAAGAACTCGACGTAGCTTGCAGTATTTTCATAAACTGTAGGTACACTAGGAATTCGCCCCGAACTGAGACCTCACGACCCCCTATCTCCCCAACCCCCCTACCGATCCGGCTCATCTTCGAAGTCATAAGTTCTATTGACCTAAACTACGCGCATACTAAAATTCATGAAGATCGGAGCTACGATACTCAAGTTATCGTCGAACAAACATACAAAGATCTACACTGGTCTACACTGGACCTCACTCGCTTCGCTCGTTCGGTCAATAAACTCTTAGAAGATAACTCTTGATTTGGCGAAATGATAGTCCTGAAAAATCTGTGGATGGTGGACGACAAACCACGGCCGAAGCCTTTCGTTGCATTAAGTTGAAATTAGTCTTATCACAGGCACTGTTGTGCTCATTCTAGTAAGACAGACTTTTATCCAGATAATTCTACGAAATCAAGACTTAAACCATAACTGTTTTTTAAACGAAGAACGAAGAAAAGAACATAATATAATAATAATTGTTTATTTTCAGTAACTAAGTTTTACAGTACAATTTTTTCGATTCGAGGCTTTCTTTTAAGCGAATAACGCTTGTGTCAGAAAGCACCACTCTCAATATTATTAAAATTATTTACCATCGTCTGTGACTAGATGTTTAAAAAACTAGAACTTGCTGCTATTACATTTAATCATTTATATATAAATGATTAAATGTAATAGCAGCAATGTATAATTTTCTTATAAGAAAATTATACATTATGAAATCACTGTGAGAGAGATATACTATATTTTAACATTGTAATCATATTTTAACTTTAAGAATCACACCATACCTCATTTTTAAAGCACCTGTGGCGCAATTGGCGAGCGCACAATACGGAATATCGGGGTGTCAGGTGCATGTCCTATTGGGCGCAATATTTGGAAAGCATTTCTTCAAAAATTAATTATACAAGTGTAGGAAACACTGCCTGAAGTCGTTCCCTCATGACAGGATCGTGGTCATCGGTGAATTGTCCAAATTTTGCGCGAATTACTTGTCACCACCGGTTTCTGTTTTTGTAACTTGGTGGAGGCTGAGTCTCTATTTGGAACTATTTGGAAAAATAAAAATGAAAACCATAACTGCTAGTCTTACCAATATTATAAAGCTAAAACTTTGTTTATGTATTTGTAACTCAATCACGTAATAATTATTGAACCGATTGCGATGAAACTTGGAATATAGGTAGCTGGGGCTAGATATTCTCGCGGGTCGGGCCTAACACGGGATGAAACTGCGGGGCGCACCTAGTATATACTATGTTTGGTTGTTTCACAGTTGGCTACAGGACAATAACCGCTACGCCGTCGCCCAGCCGCAACGGGAATGCAAATGGCTGCTGCTCCGACGATCCTAACTGCGACAACAGCGGCTTGACAGACGCACACGATATTGAAGATATGGGGAATAATATCAAGTAAGTTAGTTTTTTTTTAAATAAGTGAATTGCTAAAACAACGGAAAATAGATTAAAAAAACTGACCATATAGTACATTACTGCAGCGGCCGGCAAGAGAGGCATTGATGGACGAACGTGTGGGTCGAGGCGAAGCCGAGGCACACATACTTAAGTCCATCAATGCCTAGTTGCGGCCAAGGCTTGTATAGCACTTTTCTCAAATAATGCGCGGAAATTAAACTAAGTAGTACAATTCAGAACTTTTATTTAAAAATAAACAATTATTGAATGTACAATTCTTAAAATATAAGTTTTTTTTTTTCACTAAACAGCTTTCTATGTGCAAGCCAGTTCGAAATTTAAATTTAAACCTTTGATAAGTTACCTACCTCTTTGGTCGCTATTTTACGGAGTAGAAAATCGTTCCATTTTTAAAAATTACACGACAAATATGATTTTACATAGTGATTTATTTGGCCGCTAAACACGACAGATATGAATTTTCATACAACTATTGCCGGCCGCTGCTTGACTAGTACAGCAAGTTCGTTTTATCTCGAAGAAGGTTGTCAAAATAAGGCTCAAATTTCCAAGCATGTTTGAGAAAAAACTAAAACTGCGGATTTCTGTAATTCAGGTTAAATTTATGGATAACACGTAGAGTAGCTTGTGGGGTCGTAGCTAGTGGTACAAATCATATTTAGTATAAACTAGCTAGCCGGTGGTCTAGGCATAAAAACGTGACCGACAGAAAGTTGGAAGTACTTTCGCATTTATAATATTAGTGGGATAAACGATTCTGATTCTGTATTTCCAGAGAGTGCGCATGCCCTGCGTCACAGCGCGGTCAGTGCGCGAGCGCAGGCGGGCCTGCGGGCTGCAGCTACCTGTCGGAGCTGGAGGCGGCGGCCGGACAGCTGGGGCTGCTGCCGCCGGAACAGAGCCGCGGCCGCGGCGGGCAGCTGCTGAAACATACCGTGCTCATCATCGTCTACAGCTTGTCTATGTTCATCGTTAGTTTTTTTTTTCTTATCGCTTGTGAACCGATTATGGCCATTAGGAAATTAGCCAGTGTCAAGTATTATTAAAATATTATGCAAGTTATTTGCATCGAAGCAGTCAAGTCGTCATAGTTAAAGTCAAGTCTAGGGAATCATTTGTAAACACGGCGGCCATTTACAAAGATTGTTCACGGAGCTTCGGAGACAACGCTAAGTGCATGTTTCGCACCGATTGTCACTTTCATAGCACTTGTATACCTTCACGAAACCAAATTGATTAATATGCGCCCGAAATAAAACAACTTACAGGCATTTGAACTAGGTTTCACAAAAATGATAATTTAGCAACACATCTCCTCAACGCGTTTCCGCCAAAACTCATACCTGTATTTATCCGTCGTAGAGCATCACGTACACGACATGGCGGATGATGCTGAAAGACGAGAGCGGAGTGTTCGTGGAGATAGAGTTCCTGGACGTGGCGGCCACCTACGGGCAGGCACTCGTCGTCTTCGTACTCTTCGGTCTCGACCCCGCCGAGATACTCATACCTACTGTCAGATACATCAAGAACAAATGGTGAGTCACGTACACAAATCTGAACACACCTTTGAAAACTCATAGAAGTCTCGTGAATTTTGTTTTACGTTAGTTAATCAAGTTCTACTTGTTTTTGATATATTTTAAAGTGTTTCATACACTTAATAAATAATAATAATTGGCCTTTTCATCTAATTTTAAATGATTTATACAGCGCAAGCAACTTTTAATCCATGCTATTTGCCCGGGACGTTGTTAGGTGGAGTAGGTTTGCCCAGCACCTATACCACCCTCCCAGCCTAGTCAGCCATGCCCAGAGGAAAGAACTGGTCAATACGTCTTGAGCTAACTAAGCCGTGGGTTTCCTCACGATGTTTTCCTTCACCGTATGAGCGATATTATTACCGCACATAACTTTTCCGCAAGGAAAAAGACATTGGGTGCGCAGTAAGCCGGGATGCGAAATCACGACCTTCGGAATTGAAGTCGGGGTATCAACCACTAGACCAACACCGCTTATACACTTAAATGACTACAATTAAAGAAATGCTTTCCAAAAATTTCCGCACCCGCATTATTTAATAAGTAGAAGTCGGCACTTTTACTTATTGAATTTTGATCAAAAATATACCACGACCTACACAGAAAATTAAGCTATCTAATTTCAAAAAGATTACAGCATGTCATTTAGTTTTAATGGTCTTTTGGTAGATTTTAGTTTTGTATCTGCATACAAGTTTATCCTTTTTTTCTTTATTGAAATACTAGCAGCGCCCTGCGGTTTCACCCGCGTAAGTCCCGATCCCGCGGGATAATCGGGATGAAAAGTAGCCTATGTGTTATTCCAGGTTTCCAGCTACCTATATTGGAAGTTTCATGGTAATCGGTTCAGCGGTTTTTACGTGATTGAGTAAGAAACACATACTCACAAACTTTCAGCTTTATAATATTAGTAGGATTAAGAAAATAAAGAGTTTAAATAATGTTGCTTGAACTTCTCGGATTCAGCTAGATACATTTTTTTTAATAACCTTTTTGTTTTTTTAGGCATGGAGCAGACACGGTGGTTCTTCCCGCGGTGGAAGATCTAAGCTTTGAGACGAAACATGTCTGCGATCAGTTCATCACACATCACTTGGAGAGGTGCAAAGAAGCTATTGCTAAAGATACTAGGTAAGTTTCATAGTTCTTTCACTGGCTACTTTGTAAGATTCGTTAACAGAACCGAATACGACTAATTTACGGAATAAAGTGACTTGTACTGTTTAAATCACTTAGGCCTAGGCGAACGTTAAATTTTGACGTATAGGTCATCAAAGCTCATTATATAAATATATATGTGTGTTAATATGTATGTATTTACAAAAGAAAACTAAATATAAGTAGTATATCCATTGTCTAGTCACCGTAACACAAGCTTAGCAGCTTACCACGGGGCTAGATGGCGCTGTGTGTTCGTCACAGGATTTATTTATTTTATTTTATTATATACAAGATGTAACAGGTAAGCCCTTTTAATCCGAAAGGGGGTTGTTCTAGACGTTTAGGCGAACAACTTTTGTTCTACGACTTTTGAAAATTCCGTGTGTTTCCGCAATTAGCCCTACTATTGGGCCTCTGTGCGTGAATTTAAGCCGTGGATTTCCTCACGATTTTTTCCTTCACCGTAAGAGCGATGTTAATAGTGCACATACATTTTTCTTAAAGAAAAAGACATCGGTGCGCGGCCGGGATTCGAAACCACGACCTTCGAAACGAAAGTCGGGGTATCTACCACTAGACTAACAGCGCTCTCTATAAACTTTATTCTTTACTTTATCTCTCTTAACTTTACTGTTACAACGGTGTATGTGTGTGTGTGTGTAGATGGCGCATGCGCACGTACCGCGGCGTGTTCCGCGGCGCGTGCCTCGTGCGGTGGGTGCGGTGGGTGGGGCTCGCGCGGGACGACGCCGAGGCCGAGGTGTACGCGCGGCATCTGCTCGACGGACGACTCATCGCGCACATCACGCACTCCCACCACTTCTCCAACTCGCCGCTCCTATACACCTTCACTCACGCCTGAACCGACCGACCTTTCACTATTATAATACTTACGCCGGCTTGCATAACGGTTCCTAAACATGAACATTGAAAATAAATTTCTAAATTCTGACAGATTTTAAACACGTTTAACAGCTTAAAGCTGTTCTAAAAGATTTTATTTGATTGACAAAAATATTAAACACGTTTAACAGCTTAAAGCTGTTCTAAAAGATTTTATTTGATTGACAAATTTTTTAAACACTTTTAACACCTTAAAGCTGTTAAACGTGTTTAAAATCTGTCAGAATTTCAAGAACTGTCAATCTGTGGCAACATATTATCGATCGTCCACTTGATGAAATAAAGTCCAATGTTCGATTTCCCGTAAATTATTTTTGAATTGATTTAGTTAAATATATTTTTAAATGGTTTTATGCAAGTCGCCCTTAATACTTTATTTTTTGGCTTCTCCACTATTTAAAACTTAGAATATACTTCTTAAACTTATAGTAGAAGGTGTAACATAAAAAGAAAAATGGTGGAGGCTGGAGCCCGCACTTGGAGATTATTTTTAAGTTTTTGTCGTAACGGTACGTATTCGTTTCAGTTAGGCACGTTATTGTTATATTAGAACTTCGGGTCGAGATCGCGTTTGTTTGTACATATTTTAAAAATTAAAATGACCTCGACGTTTCGGCAAATCTGTTACGCCGGCCGTGGTCCCGAGAAGACTCACAATTTTGTCATCACATCCGTAACGTGTTACAATAATATACGTAAACCCGCATTTCTATTAATAGTTAGTGACATAATTACATGTCCCAATTTTGACATTCGTCTATTCAACAATCTCAAAACTGTATAGATGTACTGCACGAGTTCAAGCCGACGATGCCGTCATGCGACGTCATTGTCACTACACCGCGCAAGGAATGACTTGCCCCCTACCGCGTAACTCTGGTCGAGTTCAACTCGACATCGATTTAGGACTAAGATGCTTTCGATAACGGAGTTGGAAAAAGCTACCGCGCAAGGAGCGAACAGAAATCGTCTATGTTTAACTTTTTCCAAGTTACGCGGTAGGGGGGCAGCTCGGTGAAAACCATATATCGCGCTATGCATATTGCATACATTTTAATCTGTACCTCCTACTTGAACTGTCATTTAAATCGGCGTCTCTTGAGTTGCAAGTTCAAACGACAACTGAGCGCATGTCGTTAAATACCACGCGAAGACGTGTCCACGCGATTAAGACCCTGGAAAATATGAAGTTACATGTTACATGACTGTGGACATAATGATACAGTAGATATAATGATACGTTGGATATTATGATACGGTAGAAATTTCGATACTGTGAATTTTTTGACATAGTGAACATTTTGATTTATGAGGCTAAAGGTTTTAATGGTTGTGAGACCCAGTAAAATGTAACTATGTCAAAATGCAAGTCATTCCTTTGTGCGGTGCTGGTTTCTTTCAAGTCTATGTTTCGCCTTGAACTTGTGCGGTAGGATGTAATGATCTATCGTACTGGGACGATACCAAATTTTAATGTTTTGAAAGACTTTATAAAACCTTACAAAATTCCTTAAAAAATTTGAACAGTTTTAAAATTCTTCAAGTAGAAAATATTATCCCCAATCTACAGTAGGAGAAAGTATCCGCATATATTTTTATATTTACAATACAGAAATCACAAACCCAGTTTAATCCAGTCGATCGATCACTTCCAGTGCATTCCAGTGTCGTTTAACGTTTTTCCAGTACTGGATTATTATTAATTAATAAAATAATCATTACAGTGTTTACTCAGTGACTAGAAAAAAATAGTAAATTTCACAAAATTTCGTAGAATGTCCATTACGACACATGTTAATTGTTTTTTTAGTTGATCTATTATTACGTATACCTCATCTCGTTGGTCTTATATAGCTCTCTTTTACATCATTGGTTACTTAAGTTTTATACATTAGTTATGTAGGTACATACATCGGATTGAAATGGCGATTTATAAAATTTTAGCCGACGGATTTCACCGGCGCAGTCCCGATCTCGTGAACTATTGGGATTACACGTGGCCTATGTTACTTCCAAAAATGCAAGATATATAGTATCTTCGTTTTGAATATAATCAAAAATCCGGCCAATGGTTTCGTAGATTATCCTAACATACATTGTTAGCAACGTTGCATCTTTATAATATTGGTACAGGGTTATGGGTTTCTAATCCAAAACCGTTCAGGGGTTGATTTTCCAACAACAAAACCAATAACTTTTGTTCTACGATTTTTGAAAATTTGTTTTTTTTTATTTCAAAACAATTTCTATAAGTCGTACAACAAAAGTTATTCGTTTTGATGTGGAGAATCACCCCCTGAACGGTTTTGGATTCGAAACCCATAACCCTGTATATGACTGTTAATTTAAGTACAAAGCTTCATGGTGCTGAAGCTGACCAAAGAATTAAGTGTTGGCTCTTTGTTGCTAGTTGTTTTAGAAGTAATTTGTTTATGCTATATTGTTATGAATAATTTAAGAGGCCTTATCACAGATTCATTTCATAGTAGTACCTCTATCGGATATGAATGGCTTATGGACATGTTTGGTTGAAACTTTAAAAATATTTATTATAACTAAAATGTCCTTTGTTAGATTATTTTCAACAATTTTTGGTAATATTGAAAAGTTTTGCTAAACTTTTGAAGTGTTAGTAATTTCTTGCAAAATTACCAACAATAACTAAAACGTTTTGGAAAAAATCTAACAATACTGAAGCATTGTTGGGACATTTTAGTTAAGGCATACGTGTCCTGTTGTGGTGAGGCCTCTGTAATGCCTATATAGGAAAGATTGTGGGACGCAGTACTTACATTTGTGATTCGTGCTATGGTATTCATATTATAGCTTTTGTAGCGATCTCATTAACGTATATCTCGATACAAGGGCTCGTTCAAACGCGGCAGAAACGCGCGCTTTCAGAATCGTACTCATTTGTATACTATTAGAAGGTTTCAATTTGAAGAAAAGTTGCTCGAAATTGAACAAGTAGCACAAAATAAAGTACATATTTCACCCAGTTACTAACTACCTACTACTTTTCCGCAATAAAACGCGCTGTTCTTCCGTGTCTGAAAGAGCCCTAGGTAACAGCTAGGATTATAAGCTGCAGTTCTGTACATTCAAACTCTTGTAACATTGTATTTGATTATTTATTCATAATAATGTAATTCTATATCACAAATTATTAACATAGTACCAATGGGGTTTTTAGTTTAATTTCATGATTTACCTTCATTATTATCTCATGTCTAAAAGACCAATCTCTAACAATCTTTAATTGTATATTTTAAGAAAAATACGTATTAATATAATCTATTACGTATATTGCATTGTGATTTATTGTGATGTTAATGATATATGGCTGTTAATGTTTACTTATAAATTAGCTATCGAATAGTAGAATGCGATGTCCAAGTAATCATAGCTGTAACGCGAGTTGTTATTTGTTTGTTAACTTTGTTGCAATTTGTTCGTTCTAGGCTAACTTTACAATTCCATAAAAAAAAAGCAACCGTCACACAAGTGCGGTATTGCGATATTGCACCTGTGTGAGGGTGGTCTTAAATATTTGTCCTACAAAGCACTTGTACAATTTTAAAATTAAATCCGGTTAATTAATAAAAGGAAAATAAAGTCTGAGTAGTTATTCTGCTTTTAGTTTCTGTCTGTCAACTTTGAAAGTTCATGTCACAGAAAACGACAAAGCATGTTGTCACTGCTCTGACCTTATTCTCTTATTACGAATAAGGCTAATGGCTACAAACTGGGGGACGAATTTTGATTTAAAAAAATTGAAAACCTGGTGAACTCTGAAAACTGACAAATAACACATTATTTTTATGCGTGCTTAAAGAGTATTTTTAGTTCTTGATAGCTAATTATTATTTATCAAATCGGACTATATTATCATCTTAGAATGTAAGAGTAGATATACCTACATATATAGTAGTTTGAAAATAATGTTCGTATTTATATTGTTATTACCTTGGGAATTTATATTATTATAATGTGCATTCAGAAAAAGCAAAAAAAAGGAACGAAATATACATTGTTGCATAATCAATCAATTCCCGAAGTCTTTCATTTACTATGTTACCTTCGACTTCATATATCATTAGCTGCGTCTTGCAGTTTTACCCGCGTAAGTCCCCATCCTTCGTAAATATCGGGATAAAAGGTCTCCAACAATCTGTTCCAAGTTTCATCGCAATCGGTTCAGTAGTTTTTGCGTGAAAGAGTAAAAAGAAACATACATGCAAACATTCGCGTTTATAATTCTAATAGAATAGGATACAGAGAAGCAGACTTCCATTGCACAGTTTCAGACACTATACTTCTAGCGGATTTTAGGCCTAAAGTTCAACTCAACTTAGCACATTTTCTTATAAATATACTAACTACTTATAACTCGCTAATTCTGATTATAGTCAAGGGTTTTGAGTCCCGCCGCGCCAGGTACTAAATTTAGTAAAGCATTTCTTCAAAAAGCAGTATTTTAATCTATCTCAATGACTAGAATGTTGCAACTTAAGTTGTTGTTATGGATTATGTTATCAAATTTAACAAAACTGCCTGAAATAAAAAAACGACTACCATTTTTATCATCAATTTAATCATTATCGTCATTATCATCATCGTCTTGTTCCTGAGTTTCCCACCAGGTGAGCAGGCCAAGCCCCGGCTCGTTGATCCCTCCTACAATCTTGTACGGTGCCACAGTATGTACCGTGGTACACTCTGTGCCTGGAGGACCGTTTGGTAGACTCTCTTCGAACGCTTCACTTGTCACTCGGAATCTTATTGTTTCACCTGTTCAAGAGTTTGAATTAGTTGTTATATTATTACTTACAGCGAAATATACTAATACTAGCTGCGCCCCGGTTTTACCCGCGTAGGGCCAGATCCCGCAAGCATATCGGGATAAAAGATAATTATGTGTATAAAGGTAGCCTATGTGTCATTCCAGGCCCCAGGCCCCAAGCTACCTATATTCCAAGTTTCATTGCAATCGGTTCAGTAGTTTTTGCGTGATTGAGTATTGTTTTTTTTTGTGTTGTGTTCAATTATCAAGGCAAGTTATAGGCTACTTTTGATCCCCATATTCCCACAGTATCGGGACTTACGGACGTGAAACCGCGGGACGCAGCTAGTGATTTTATATTTTCCTAGATCCCCTCGCGACCAAGATAGTTGAATGATATGTTGAGGTAAAAAAAGTATAATGACGCAATTAAGAATTAAGACCAGAGAAAATATGAAATTATTATATGAAATATTATGGCCAGTTAAACCACAGGGCAGTTTGCTATACTTAGTGTGGTTTGTAGGAATATAATATAAAAATAAAAATTAAAAAACCGACTTCAAAAAGAAACAAAAAATAATTTAAAAAACAACCAAAAAAAAGAATTGATAAAAATGACCAAAATAACTGGCAGCCAAACTAAGTACAATATGGAACCAACCAGTGAAACTGCCCGACTTCAGATGATAAAATAGATTAATAAGTCGGTGGCACTGTACCTATGTAGAGGTTATTTTGGTCATTTTTATCAATTCTTTTTTTTGGTTGTTTTTTAAATTATTTTTTGTTTCTTTTTGAAGTCGGTTTTTTAATTTTTAAATTATTTTTTTATTTTACCCTTTTTAGTATACCTACCTACCTAAAAAGCAACAATATTGTTACCGTAATTTTAATTATTGAAGAGTTTGCTGATGAGAAGGTGGTTTCAGGTGCCCATCAATCTGTACTTAGTTCTTTATGGGTCTATTCTTTTTTGTAGAAGTCCAAAAATGAGTAATTTATTGAATTCTGGGATGCTATCCTGTCCATCATTCCGAAGATACTCATCAAATCCTTACCAAACTTTCATGGGACTACCTCGCAGCTTCCACCTTTTCATTAAAAAAAGAACTATATCAATCGGTCTAGCCATCTTCGTGTAATCGATGAACAATTGAATTGAACTGAACACAGCGTTTTGATGAGCATTCCCGGTCCTCACTTCGAAGATCCTCACCAGATCCTCATTAAATTTTTATGGGACCATTTCGGAGCTCCCACCTTTCCATTAAAAAAAGGATCATTTCAATCGGTCAAGCCATCTTCGAGTAATCGATAAACAACTGGCTTGATTAATGCGTTTTGAGGAGCATTTCCGTTCATCACTCCGAAGACCCTCATCAGATCCACATCAAATTTTTATGGGACCATCTTGGAGCTCCCACCTATCCATTAAAAAAAGAATCATCTTAATCGGTCAAGCCGTCTTCGAGTAATCGGTGAACATACAAAAAAAATAAAAAATATTATACATACAGACGAATTGATAACCTCCTTTGAAGTCGGTTAATTAGAGATGCGCCGAATAGTGATTTGACCAAATATCCGATTTTGCATTTTTGCAATGTTATTCAGCTTGGAACCTAAGACAATTGAACCGAACATTTGAATTCGGCATATAAACTGAATAATTTGACCGAATATCTAAAACTTGCCAAATACCTACTAAACGGATATTCGGCGCATCTCTAATAAAAATAGTAAATTAGCAGTGCCAAGTGTGTAGGCACATCGGGGCATGTGGGATCGGTCCATGTAACTCCTACGCTTTTTTTAAATGTATCCTAAATAATAAGTTTTATCAAACCCGGTTCTGTAGTATTTAAAATATTTATTGTAATGTAAATAAGTGTAAATAAAATGTGTTTACCTGAATCCATAAAAAGGTCATGTTTTTCACCATCCTCTTTAGGGTACTCCCATACCCAAGCTTGATCTGTTTCATCAAATCTTGATGGGTGTTGCAAAGCATTAACTGGTATTAATATATCATCGAAAAATCCTAATGTCACTGCAAAAAGGTTTAAATAATACAATTTATATCAAATATATTGTACTTAAATTATACACACATGCACATCATGTTATATGATAATATGTCACATCACGGAGGGATTTTAAACCTCAAATTGTTGAATATCAATAATGATGTAATATAATACTAGCTGTATCTCATGGTTTCACCTGCTTGACTCCTAATCCCGTAAGAATTTTCATAAATCTTTTCTTATTTCATGCCTACATCATATAAGAACACGGTCTCCAAATTTCAGCCCTCTACTACGGTTTAGTGTGCGTATTCATATATCAGTCAGTTAGTAGACAAAGCATTTTATAATTTTATTATTACCATGAACACCTTCTCTGCTACAACTTCTTATTTTCCCAGTTAGTATTTCTTCAACTACAGGCCGGAATACTATATACCTAAATCTGACTTCAGTGTGAGACGAACCGTCTCCAGGAAATATGTGTGAGTGTCCGATGTCTATTATATCATGCAGTGCTATACAGAGGCCTACGTTTAAAACCACCTGAAAACAATTACAAAATTTTGTTTATGTTAGGGCTAACAACTCAAATTGTATAAAATCATTTTATATTTGGGTATCAATTGCTATTATTGCTACAAGTTGTTTTTCATAAAATGTAATATTTAATTAAAGTAAAGAGGTAACTAACAATAGCCAAGTGCGTAAGTATGAATTCTTAGGCAAAAAATGAAAGCATAAAAGGTTATGTTGTTGTTTACCTTATTCGCAAGCTTCCTATTGAGTAGTATGGTAATAGAATCAGTTAAACTTTGGTGAAAGTGTTCAGGTGTAATTCTAATAACATCTTTCATTTCCGCTAAGACAAACATTTTAATTTAAGTTTTTGTAAAAACAAATTGCCGCGACTCGCGATTATGTTTTCGTCGCGTATTCGTAAAACAGAATAAATCACGGGAATAAATAAATACCGATCACAGAACTCCACCAATCACCAAACATTGCAATGAGTCACACAAAAATACATAAAAGCACCATCTATCGTCGATTAGTAAGTTTGTTTCTTTCGTTTTTTCTATTCAAAAACAGATGGTACTACTACTGCCGGAAACAAGATTTGGCTTGTCTATGGAGTTTTTTTTTTTGTTGTCAAGCCAGTGTTGCTAGTCAATGTATTTTTTTTACGTGAGTGCCGACTGCTAGCCGGCCGACTGGCCAATATTGGCCATAGTATTTGCTTGCTGTTTTCTTTCGTCTGTCTGTCAGTCAGTTTAGTATCTTCTTACTAGTCCACAGTCAGTTTGTTTTGTGCTTTGTGAATTATGTGAATTTTACGCAAAGAGTAATATAATATTTTACGAATTTTGTTCGTATTTTTCCTTAATATTTATGAAAAACTGAGCAAGGGAGGTGACGAATCATGCAAGGTACAATAGTTACGTACTAAATAAACCTTTTGACACCATTTAGTTGCAACAAACTTACTAAATATCTTTCTGCAAAATGGTATAGTTCACAAAACATTTTCAAAATTCTTGGCTCCTTGTTCATTCATATTGTTTTTAGGATCGCGAAGAGATAGATCAAGATCTCCTATCGGCTATGACAAAGTTAGTCGAAGAAGGGACAAAAATCAAGACAATCAAAACAACGGAAATGATAATAATAGCATGCAAATGATGAATCCGATGATGATGTCCAACATGTATTCTCAAGGTAACATGATGATGGCTGGCGGCATGTATCCTAACATGATGATGCCAAACACAATGATGGGAGGCGGCATTATGCCTTCAACTGGGATAGATATGATGGCGTCCACAGGAATGGACATGATGTCACAATCAACTATGGATATGGGGGTTGTGGCAAATGCATCACTGCCAACACAACCATCTATGGATATGAGTATGATGGGTGGAATGATGATGGACCCTTCAATGATGGGTATGTACACTGGAATGGGTGATATGTCTGCTAGTGTGGAAAAGAAGGAAATCATTCTCAAACATTGTAGACTAACCCCACCTGACCCTGGCACTCCTCAACCACCTCGGCGCGCTCGTCCACCCGGCTGCCGAACCATCTTTGTAGGAGGACTTCCTGACAAAATCAGAGAAAGTATTGTCCGGGAAATTTTCGAAAACTATGGACGTATCCATATTCTCAGGCTGTCCAAAAAGAACTTTTGTCACATACGCTTTGATAGAGAGGCTAGCGTAGACTCTGCTATGTTAATATCAGGATATCAGATCAAGTTGACAGATGTTAAAGAAAAAGCTAAAGATGCAGATGACATGGATGAGGATGATGATTCAAAGGCTACTACTGGCTGGTTGCATGTTGATTATGCTGCTGTGAGTTCACATTCTAGTTGATTAATTATTCAAATGGTTGAGTTATAACAATAAGTTGAGTTGATAAAATTTACTGAAATAGGTATGCTATTTCAGTAAATTTTATCAACTCAACTTATTGTCCTGATTATCTGGCGGGGCCATCTTGACTTCGGGAAATTTCTACTATTCCTAATAACTTCTGAGTAAAAATTTATGAAACAGTGCCATTTATGTAGAAATGTATGGAATTGCTTTTGCGCTATCTGGTCATAGATGGCCCATTTTAAATAAAGTAAAACGTAGAAGTTACATAAGAATTGCATCAACGAAATTTCCCAAATAAGGAGGAAGCAATATTAGTTTCTCCTCTTCAATATTTTTTTTTGTAAAATCGACGTCCATCATGAAAATAATCTAGTTTTGCTTTTAATTTAAAATAAAAATCTACTCAACTTACCCATCTCATTATCTTCCTTGTGTAATATTTGTATGTCTTCTAGAGTCGAGATGACCAAAACGAGTTTGAGCGCAAACAGCGCCAAGCTATGCGTATGCAGCAAGCACAGATGCAGCAGCTTACAGCTCAACAAGAATTGGCTACTCGCACTTCAAGTGTGGCTTCTTACAGAAGATCTCCCTCTCCTCCAAGAGTTCAACCATTTTCCAGTACTGCAATGATTCAACTTGGAGAAAAGATCAAAAATGAGGAACATTTTGCAAATGCATTACCAGTTAGTATTATGTTTTATGCAGTACAAATCTGGATCTATCTTAAAGTCAGATACAGCTACTGGCCTAACGTCGCCGACGCTTTCCTTAGGCTGCTTTTTCACCACAGATGTGCTATGCTACGATGCTATGGATGTGTTTCATATCCACCAATCATATTCATTGGTGCACATAGCTTAGCGTATTTTCGTAGCGTAGATTTCACATCTTCACAGCATAGCCGCATAGCACATATCTGGTGTAAAAGCAGCCTTATACCTGGATAAATTCTGAAATAACCACAGGTTAACCATATAATCACAGGTTGAAGAATTTGTCTGTATCTCTACTGTACAATAAAGAATGTTAATAGGTATGCCAAATAGATTGAAAGTTTGTTACAGTTAAACTTGTATGTATACAAATACACTATAATGATAATAATAAATTCTGTGACCAACACACAGCGCCTTCTAGCCCCATGGTAAGCTGCTAAGCTTGTGTTACGGTGACCAGACAACAAATATACTATACTTATATTTATTTTTCTTTTGTTAATACATACATATTATACATACACTACTTTGTTGTACGTTTTGTAGACGACATGTATTGTGACATCGACACAAAGACCGCGAGTGGACTAGGCGAGTGTGTGAGGTGACGTCACACCCGAGTACGAGTCCGCATCGCACGTTTACTTCTATAAATCGCAAACGAATTAACATATCGAATTTATCTTTCACTTTGTATATTTTGATTTTTGACATATTTTGACAGAATATGGAGAGCATTAGCTCTCCATAACACATTGCGCCAGAATATAATCAACAATTTTCGATGAATCCGACATGGATTTTCAGTTTAGCTCGTATTAAGCTAGCCCTATAAAATTAGCCCCGCCCAGCGCGTAATCTTTTTATTACATTTCAGACATTGCTGGCTTGGCTAGAACGTGGAGAGTGTTCTAAGAAGAATGCAAACCAATTCTACTCCATGATACAAGCTACAAACTCCCACATTCGAAGACTGTTCAATGAAAAAGTACAATCTGAAGAAGAATTGCAAGAATGCAAAGAGAGAATCAAAAATAGCATACAGCTTGTCATCACGCAGCGTAAGTTTATTTTCCTTTTATTTCTTTTATATTAGGTCAATCTCATGAGATGAAAGTATCTCTCAGTCAGTCACAAATCTCTCACTCTCTCTCTCAGTCAGTCTCTCTCGGCCAACTGTCTTAAGAGTTCAGTCCATAATGGTATTTAAAGTTCATGCAAAGGTAAGATTAGATGTGAGCAGTGAGTCTGAACCGGCACTACAAGGTATATATAAAAGGAACATTTTAAGCAATGCAATAAAATAGTGTCTATAAAATATGATCCAACATTGGCTCTGTACCAACATAAACACATTTTTTATAATAGATAAGTAAGGTAGACAACTATCTAACCAGATGCTATGTTAAGTGGCGATTTGGTCTAACATGTAGCAAGCTGGCCTAAAAGTTAAAAAGACCAAGACGGAATATCAAGTACCGACTTGTCTTCCTCAATGACAGGACCAATCTTCATATCGGAGCAGAGACAAGTCTGGCACTTGGCGCTATTATCTATCGTGTACGGCTATCTGCAAAGTGTATATGGATGGAGGTTATGGAGAGTTGTAAGTGTATAATGATCTGACTATTATACTATAAATGCTACAAAACAGTTTGGCGTTCAATATAGATGCCAGAACAGCCCAATGTTTAAAGCCGCTGGCTTTTAACATTAGGCTGCTGCCACCACTAGAACAAATAGTAACTCACCTTTAATGTTTTGTATAATGTCAGATCATAAAAGACTGGGTGATACTAGATCATTATTGAAAAGTCATAAGTAAATCGAAAACTTATTTATCGCTCTAGCCTAGCATATCGTATTAATGTTCTGCCTTTTAATACTGATCTCGTATCACCCGGCCCAGCGGTCTTCAATGTGATCACTCACAAGTCCAGTCTCGAGTCTTCTCCGCGCCAATCACTACAATCAGCAGTTCACGAGAATGTAAATAAAGGGTAAAATACCTACTTAGTCGCAGGACGGGTCGCGAATATAAACGCCGACGGTATGTTATGGTCTGACCGTGGGTTGACCCACATAACATAATTATTTGTGAAACTCAGTCGAACAGGTGGCGAAGGTATTCTCAGCTGCAGCACATCAGCGCGTCTGGGATCATTTCACTAAAGCGCAGAGAAAGAACATTGAGACGTGGCAAAAAATGACACAGGTATATGTTACCCACACCTACATTCATAATTCTTAGGTGAACATATGTGGTCCACATTATTGTTAGGTTTCTGTGCTAAACAAGAACTAGGCACACAATTGTAAATACATTTTATATAATTAAAAACTCATATAATTGAGAAGGTTGTGTAAATCCTGGTGACAACTACTGAGGTAAGAAATAGATTAAGGATTATGGTAAGTAAAGCTTAATGAAAAGTAAAGATTTTATGTTTTATCATTACCCACACATTTCAGGGAGAATTTGTGTTTAGAAAAAATGCTTTCTGTTCTAAAATTCATGGCTCGTTGCGGGATGTAAGCCCACAACCTCTCCTTCTGTAGTGCGGCCGATAACCATATGCACCAAGCGAGCTTGAGCCACAAGGTTGAATAATTTTAAGGAACGCATTAATCTTATTTTGAATATTTATCGAATTTTGGAATAGCAAACATTTTTTATAAATAAAATGATAAGCATATTGCATTGTATGATTGTATCTATATCTTTAAAATATTTACAGGAGTTCAATACATTGAAAGAAGAATTTAATGAGAAATTCTATGGAGAAGAAAATGAATATAATGGCTACAATAACAAACCACTGGATATGGGCAGCAATGATGAAGTTCAGCGACTCAAGGTACTATTACACCTTTATCTATTACACTCTTATCTATACACTTATCCACTTACCTATACACTTATCCACTTATATATCAGTGACACTTATCTATATTTAGGGTTCATAGCAGGTTTCAGAATAGTATAAGTAGAAAAAGATCTAAAATATCAATCTTAATTTTAAGCAGCATATTGGGAACAATGCCTCGGAAGGCGTCGATGATGGCTTCTTCTTTTTTTAGTTTAAGCGTTTGTGTATTTTATTTGTTTATAAAAATTATTGTTTGCTCTTAGATGAAATGAATAGTTAAAGTGTGATCTTAATTTTAGCGTGAAAATGAAAGTCTGCAGTTTCAATTGGAGGCTTACAAGAATGAGGTGGACGTCATCAAAGTGGACGCTCAGAAAGAAATGGAGAAGTTCAAGGCACAATTCATTGCTCGCCAAGCCCTACAAGGAGCGCTGGAGAAAAACCAAGTAAGTACACGAGGTATGTTTGCTGGAAGCTATGTATCGAGAACGTTGGGAGCGGGCTTGTTTGGCTAATTTTTTTTTCATGATTTTCTTCGATAGGTACTAGAGTTTCGACATGTATTTTAAATGTGTAATTTTTTAATGATTTAATCTTTTCACATTTATTGTTTTTATTTAGGTTTAGAATTACGTGATGTAATAACTTAGATAGAGAAGACGACAGCCGTATTTATAGACGTGTCTAAGTACATAATTATTTTGGCTAAGTAATGCCTTGTTCTTATTAAGATAGTTTAACGTCAGGAAAAATGTGCCAGACATTTTCTAAGACAACTAATTACTAAACTATAGATACGGCAGGAAGGTTTTAATAATCAACTAGCAGTGACCTGCGGCTTACCTGCCTTTGTTACATCCGCTATTACAATATCCCATTTTATCAAAATCAGTTTTATCCCATTCTATCCCACTAGTCTTAAATGTTTGCATTAATTAGATACTCCGTTTAATTTACTTTCCACCTACGAGGAATAAATAGAATGGAGATCTAACTGTCCTATTAAATTAAAATAAAAACATGTTCCACGGTCACAAAGCAGCAGATGCACACACTGACATGTTCCGTACATGGTATCGCGGACGATCTTTAGTGACATACTGGCGGTCGAATCATAGTTCTAGGCCCCGCAACCACCATTTGCGTGGAACATTTTTTCATAGGATTGCTATTTCCATATATATTCGAGTTCGTTGCTTTCCACCATAAATTATATTCCTTGTTTATCAATAATCACAAAGATGAGAGTTACGGTACTCAGCCATTCATAATCAATATAAAAGTTCATACACCTGTTAGAGCCCCATGCAATGCAGACGTAGCGCGCTCGCCCGGTAAGTGAGAGGCATGTGGTTCGATCCCCGTCATGGGATTTTTGGTTAATGTATTTTTCCATTTAAACACTATACATTGGTACGGTCAACCATAGGCACAACCAAATTGAGAACCTACTCCTTTTTTTTGAAGTCAGTTAATAAATTATGTTTCCCAGCCACCGTTGCCGACGCCCGTAAGCAAGCCGCCGCCCCCGCCGCCGCTGCCTGACGACCTCGACCAGACCGTCAGTCTGTCTGTCACAGTCGATGCGGCCTGTGGCGAAGCTAAACTCATTGGAGTCATGTCGGCTTTCCTTCAGGTAATCATCAAATTGTTACTTATTATTTATTATGTCTTGGAATTTAAAGTTACTAACTTAATATTGATGCTATTTTTACCCTCTAACTTGACCTAACGACTGCTATCAGAGATAACAACCCGGGACCTACTGCTTAACGTGCTCAAAGTCGACGACAACTATACAAGCCAGCTTTAGTTAAGGACGATTAAATAAACTAGACCAACAAAAAGTCTGTACTTGGAAGAAAATTAAAAAAAAGTGGTCTAGGGGACTTAGGATAAGTAGTTGAACAAAATTAAATAATTTTTAAAATTCATGTCTGTCTGTTTCTCTGTCTGTTCCTTATACAATTAAAAACTACTAATCCGATTAAAATCTGATTTTCAATATTGGGCAGTTCTATTTTCGAGGAACGTCGTGGTGTACTTTGCATCGAAATCCATTTAGTAGAACCCGATTAATGAGGGAAAAAGTGCAACCGCTCGGCCGCCCGCGCCTGTGATAACGAGTTTTTCACTTTCACGGGTGAAACCGGGGGGCGCAGCTAGTTAATAATAATTCCCCTTAACATTCCAGGTTCATCCTCAAGGAGCAAGTTTAGACTACGTAGTGTCGTACGTCCGCGCTTTGTTCCCGGCGGTGAACCAGGCTACAGTACATCACGTTCTACAGAAGCATAGCGACGTCTTCCAAAAGACCACGACAGGCGTCGGCGCCAATATAGAGCACAGATGGGCCTTCATCGCATTCCTTAATCAAGAGGAAACTGCCTCTAAGTTAAGTGTTTAAACTTAACTATGTTTCAAGCTAATTTCTTCTATGGTTTACGCAATTTTGCATAATAAAACACTTTATTTACCCGGTTGACTTGCCAGTCAACCTGGACAAAGCTAACTGTAAAGTTGGCGAAAGCTTGGTCGGTTAAAAATCATGAATAAAACCCGATTAAAGCCGGTAAATAAAGTGTTTTATTATGTTTTGAGCTGTTAAGCGTATCCTGAAATGAGAAGAGTTCTGTGGTTTCACCTGCGTTTTTCGCGTAATTAACTAGCATTTTTACTTCTATAAGGCCCCGTCTATTTTCAGTATATCAAAACTCATTTCAGTTGAGAAAATGTAACAAACAGAAAGAGGTGTTTTCACATTTGTAATAATTATGCGTAAAATTGACGATTGACCGATCAAAGTATAAGCCCTAGCGGCTCGTTTTAAATTTTTATTAAGATATTTATGGGACTGAAATTAATGATTGTTTTGTCTAAGGATTTCCTTTCAAATATAGTACTTATACAAACTCGATATTGTTTTTACTCTCTTTGAATTTATTCAAACCAGACCTTAAAATAAGTATTGCGTTATCTATACATAAAATACTGCATATACTTTACGTACGTACTGTAACTAAAGTCAATAAGAATCAAGGTAAACATAATCTATCAAATGATGCATATAAATCAAACTTGGTGATCTCTACTTTGCCCAATTGTTAAAGAAACAGAAAGAAAAATTGTAAGTATGTCAATATATAATATAACAAAGGAGCTTGCAGAGTTTCTTGTGGATCATACATATATTATGGGAGCTTATTTTGTTTTGGATATTGCCAGAATTCGTACACTATGATTTCTTGAGCCTAACTAAAATTCATTGATATAAAAATTTGCATTTATATTAAAAATTTAACTGGTGATTGCCGGGATTGATTTTATATGCCTCAAATGACCGTTACTTTAGTTAGACGCGTACACTGTGGTAAAGTCACCTGCCCAGCAAGAAACAAATTCGAATCTCGCCTCGGCTGGATTTTATGTTGACGCTTTTCACTATGAAAGCCAAGCACAGACTTGTGTGTTTCAAATATTTGAATGACGTTTATATCGGTGTTTTAGCCTGCTGTTCGAGTAACTCTTGGACTGTCTGTTTATACTCGGTTTCCGCTTCCTCTATATCCCTGTCGTTGGTGGGCACATCGCTCTCTGTAGTGGCCTGCGCGTCTCCTATACCTTGCCGCATTTTCAGACGTAACTCGCGCATTCTCGCCTCCAATATACGTTCCCTTTTGTTCTCTCGTTCGAGTATCTAAAAATGAATGAACGAAGAGAAGCGATGATGAAATCACCTAGCGATCACCTAGCTTAGTATTATCTATCTAATTTTGTCTAATGTTTTCGCGATTATGCATAACTAGCTGCGCCCCGCGGTTTCAGCCGCGTAAGTCCCGTTCCCGCGGGAACAAACGGGATAAAAAGTAGCCTATGTGTTAATCCAGGTCCCCAGCTACCTATATTCCAAGTTTCATCGCAATCGGTTCAGTAGTTTTTGCGTGAAAGAGTAACAACCTCACATACATACAAACATATTTATATAAAAACTTTTGCGTTTATAATATTACTAAGACTAAGATAAAACACAATATTTACCGGGTTTTACTCGCGTTTTATTTAATAACGGCATTATTTTTATAGACCGAGCTTTCCGCTAACTTTACAGTTAGCTCTTTCAAGGTTGACCCGGTAAATATTGTGCTTAATTTAATTATATATCTAGTTGATAACTCAGTTTGACTACGTCCGCACAGACCGAAGGCAGGCATACCGCCTAGAGCCTAGCGAGGCCCTAATTAAAACGAATGTTTGCAACCGGCTCTCTAAGCCCTAAACGCCTAGGTAGTTGTTGGCCTAATACTTGCTAGGTAACTCGCTCGCCCCTGCATGTGCGGATTGCTTTACTGCTTTACGTCAACCATAGATAAATTATTACTGGTTATAGATTGCTAACGTTCATATAAACCAGCGTCCAGCCGTAAACGGTGCCAAAAGATGGCGTTAGCTGTATCCAATCTCGAAATAACGCAAAACTACTACTGTCGAAAAGCGCCATCTCTTTGATAATTACGATTTGTATAAAGATGGCGCCTTAATCGAATTAACCCAACTCTAATTAGTTCCACTTTCTTGCATATAGATGTCACCACAGTAGATAGGTAGGCAAAGACACAAACAAAATAAGTTCAATCATGTTCCGTAGGTACATTTAAGGTAGCCCGCATGGCGGCCGGCGCTGAGCCACAGTGTAAAGGAAGTATCGCAGTAAGGCTACTAATCAACTAACAGTAAAGAATACTCGCAGTATGACTTAATACATAATATTCGTAGTATACCTACAGTTTCATGCTCGCATTTGAGATTGTTGTAAGTACAAAATAAGGAATATAAAAAGTAGGTAGTAATTTCAACAAAGTACTCAAAGTCAGTTATTT
Organism: Idaea dimidiata; assembly: GCA_949358125.1. NCBI lineage: Eukaryota > Metazoa > Arthropoda > Insecta > Lepidoptera > Geometridae > Idaea > Idaea dimidiata. The sequence continues at coordinate 7,766,581 of OX442334.1, forward strand.
TACGAACCAACTTTGAGTTCATCGACTTAGAAATTACTTGGTGGGTACCTACTTTTTTCTTCACGTTTTTAAAAGTAACTTTTTTTGTTTATTTGTCTGTCCGGGGCCCGGGCGGAATTTAGCAACTTCAATTTGAGGCAATACCCGACTAGCTAGCGGGCTGAAACTTTGGGAATAGTTCAGAAACCAATATGACAGTAAAAAAAAACCATTCATTTTTAAGAAAATCATTACCGTTTTGTTAGAACGTCATTCACGTTTCGCTGTTTTTTTTTTTTAACTTAAATATCTTTAAATTTACTGATTAAATACGTGAGCCATTGCTTGGTACATGTTGTTTAATATTATTTCTTTCGAGTTTTAGATTGGTTTAAAGACAATCATAAAAAAATTACACAAAAAAGCCCGAACGCGAATTCACCCTTGTACTTAATCGTCTTAGTTATATTACTAGTTGCGCGCCGCGGTTTCACCCGCTTAAGTCGTGATCCCGCGAGATTATCGGGATAAAAAGTAGCCTATGTGTTATTCCCGGTATACAGCTACCTAAATTCCAAGTTTTACGGTAATCGGTTCAGCGGTTTTTACGTGATTGAGTAACAAACACACATACATACTCACAACCTTTCAGCTTTATATAATTAGTAGGATAGGATTATAATAATATTGGTATGGCGATAAAATATTGAGAGTATCAGTAATCATCAAAATAAAAAAAGTTTCAGGAATAATTTTATTCTTCTTCTTTTCGGGGGGCGGGTCCGGGATATATTGTACTAGCTGCGCCCCGCGGTTTCACTCGCGTAAGTCCCGTTCCCGCGGGAATATCGGGATAAAAAGTAGCCTATGTGTTAATCCAGATCCCCAGCTACCTATATTCCAAGTTTCATCGCAATCGGTTCAGTATAGTTTTTGTGTGAAAGAGTAACAACCTCACATACATACATACTAACATACAAACTTTCGCGTTTATAATATTAGTAAGATAGTGATGTTGGAGGTGCTATCGGTATAGTTTTCGCTTAGGGAAGGGACATTAAAATCGATATAATTAATCGATCGATACCGAATGAATAGTTCACCAATGAGAAATATTAGGTGCTTACCCAAAAAACAAAAGCGGTTTATTCCAGCAACCACCCTTGAAATGGCATGGTTGACGGAATTTATTAAGTACTATTTGCCACCTTCAAAATTGTAGTAAGGTGGTCACATCACTTACTAGATTATCTAATTATAGGAATTGACATAAAACATAGCTAGATACCTATAACATCAATAAATATTAAGTAAACTGTTTCGATCGTTTCTAAGTCTCTTAGGCTATTTTCTGGATCACACGCATAATGTAAAAAACGCATAAAGTCAAACACGTTTAAAGTAAAAAAGGCAAATGGGGAAAACGCAAAAACTCTAAAATGCATAAAGTCAAACACGCACAGTCAAAGAAGGCGTTGGTCGGGATGCACCAAAGAGCAACATGTTTCATTTTTACTTTTAAAACTTTACACACCTACTGCTCTACAAAGTTACTTTATTTGACCAAAAAGGTCAACGTAAAGCGACTCTTTATTCCCTAGGTGCATAAAGTGCTCATTATGCACCTAGGACATAAAGTAATTTAAATTTGGAACTATGGTTCTGGTAGCATACGGCCATTTCGAACTGGCCACCTAGACATAACACATAAAAAAAATAAAAACGGGGCCATTTTTTTCTATTTTCATGGACGCAAGGGTAAAGCAAAAAGTTTTGTTTAGTATAAAGCCCCAACTAAGCTAAGGCCGATGTGTGGTTTTGTCATTTTGATGTAACATTGTTAAATTTAATTAATTTATAGCTATTTCGTAAATTTGTTTTTATTGCTCAAGGCATATTTACTAGAAATATTTTTAAAGGAAAAATTCATCTTCAAAAATTCACTTGCGGCGAGATTTGAACTCGCGTCGCGAACTCGTGCTCGCGTCGCGGCACTGGAATATTGATCCAGGGACGCGAGTTCAAATCTCGCCGCAAGTGAATTTTTGAAGATGAATTTTTCCTTTAAAAATATTTCTAGTAATTTATAGCTGTCAATAAATTTCATATACGTTGCATGCATTCATCTATTTTTTTGTTGTTAGTTAAATGCTTATTTTTGTAGCCCTTTTATTGTCTCGCAGTAGATGTGTAAAGTAGAGTATTCACCTCGGTACTAAAGCCTGTCTTTATCTTGGGCGCTTGAATCCCACGCTTCACTCAGGACTCTAGGTACATAACTTATTAACACCCTCGCTGCGCTCGGGAGTTAACTCTCTAGAGTCCTTCGTACGCTTTGGATTCAATATGACGCCCGCTATATAAGACAGGACTTTAGTACCTCGGTGCATAAACTACTATTAAGCATTTGTTTTTGAAATTAAGAAAAAAGTTGTTTTTGACAGTGTCACTTTACAATCCTACACCACAATTATGAAGGGTTAGGGAAGGAATGTTGTTAGAACATGATTACACGCAGCCTAATCATAATATTAGGCTGCAAGTTGTTCGCCTATAAGTCCAGAACAACACCCTTTCGGCCTAAAAAGGCATACCCGTTACATCTTGTATAGTATACATTGTCATATATAGTTATATTAATTAAATTTAACAATGTTACATCAAAATGACGAAACCACACAGCGGCCTTAGCTGATGAAAAAAAAAAGTTGGAGCTTTATAATTATTAACTAAAAATTTTTGCCCTACCTTTCCGTCGAAATAAAATGAAACAAAAATATCAGTTTTTTTTTTTTATGCGTTTTGTCTAGGTGGCCAGTTCGAAATAGCCGTATGCTACCAGAACCTTAGTTCCACATTTAAATTACTTTATGCCCCAGGTGTATAATGAGCACTTTATGCACCTAAGGAATAAATAGTCGCTTTACGTTGACCTTTTTGGTCAAATAATGTAACTTTGTAGAGCAGTAGGTATGTAAACAACTATTATATAACTATATATAACTTTATTAAACTATATAATACGGATAAAATTATAGTCAGCAAATCAAGCTATTAAAATTATTGATGAATCCCTCATAAAAATTAAAACTACAACAAAAGTATGAAAAGCTATTTAAAATATGTATTGTATTACATATAGATCTAAAAGTAAAAACAACTATATTAACAGAACAATTTGGCAGCAATGAACACAAAACGGAAAGAATCTTTAGATATCCAACCCGAATGTCAAATAAAAAACTATATACTGTGCCTGCTGTTACAAATTACTATGGAAAACGAACAAGAAAGTACTTAACACCTAAACTGACCAATGAACTGCCTCCGGATTTAATTACCAATGTAAAACGTAAAACACATTTAAAAAAACTACTCAAAAAACATTACATGTCATTATGTCCATAGCCTATATTATATTATGTTCACAGCCATAGTGTGATTAGATTGGTGAATAGTTGTTAAGTTAAAAATAGGTATACTATAAATAATAGTTAAGTTAAGTTCTATAAGAGGCGCTTAGTGTGAGCGACGTGAACTACTGCCGACAAATTGCTACGCAATTTGGCAGGGGTTTGTAATTAATAAATTAAGTGCTTTTTAAAACAATAAATAAATAAATTACACACCTACTGCTCCACAAAGTTACTTTTTTTGACCAAAAAGGTCAACGTAAAGCGAGTCTTTATTCCCTAGGTGCATAAAGTGCTCATTATACATACACCTAGGGCATAAAGTAATTTAAATTTTGGAATTAAGGTGCTGGTAGCATACGGCCATTTCGAACTGGCCACCTAGAAATAACACATTGAAAAATAAAAAACTGGGCTATTTTTCTTCTATTTTTATTTCGACGGCAGGGTAAAGCAAAAAGTTTTAGTTAGCATAAAGTCCCAATTTTTTTTCATCGGTTAAGATCGGTGTTTGGTTTCGTCATTTTTATGTTTATGTTTCTTCGCTTCGCTCAGGAGTTCAGTTATTGACACCCTCGCTGCGCTCGGGAGTTAACTCTTTACGGTCCTTCGTACGCTTTGGATTCAATATGACGCCCGCCATATAAGACAGGGCTTTAATACCTAGGTGCATAAACTACTATTGTTGACATTTTGCGAAAACTAATATTTCTTGACATTTTCGGTGTTTGACATTTTGCGTGTGATCTTATTTATTTAATAAACTTCCAAGTTCAGACTTCTTGACTTTACTTCCTTTAATATAATTTATAATATAAGTATAGATTATTTACTTAATTTTCATTGTTATGATATCTAGCGATGTTTTATATTAATTCCTATAGATAATCTAGTAAGTGATGAGATTTGATGCATTGAATTCTTCTGTGATGCATTGAGCTAGGCCCGGCTGCAATACAGAAGATTGCAGGTTCGATTCCAGCCAGGTTTTCTGGTCTGGGTGTTTTCTATGTATCATATGTATTTACAAAAAAAAGTACAATATGTAGTATATCCGTTGTCTAGTACCCATAGTACAAGACTAGTGCTTAGTTTGGGGTTAAATTGCGCTGTGTGTAATGTCGTGCAATATTTATCTATACAAGGTGTAACGGGTAAGTCCTTTTAATCCGAAAGGGGGTTGTTCAAGACGTCTAGGCGAACAACTTTTGTTCTACGACTTTTGGAAATTCGAAATACTTTTCGAAAAATTTAGGTGTAAAGTTTACTTGAAAATCAACTGTTTCTGAGAGTTCGAGGTCATTGACCTTAAGTTGTCCTTTTATTTAGTTTGATGGTTTACAATCAAAAATTCAATTATCTTTATTTTCAAAAGCAGCTGTTTTTTCAGTGAAACATAATCTTAAAATTTTCAAAAAAAAAGTTTGAATATTCAAAAGTCGTAGAACAAAAGTTGTTTGCCTAGACGTCTAGAACAAACCCCTTTCGGATTAAAAGGACTTACCCGTTACAAATTGTATAATAGGTAAGAAATAAAAACCAGGATTTGTTTACGAGTAGGTAACGGTTTTTTTATAAGGTACTCCTTTTCTTCCATTCTTACTGGTAGTATTGGTACCTACCTAATTATTTAAAACGATATTAGAGAAGGATTAAATTTCGGGAAGTGTAGGTACCTACACTTCCCAAAATTTGTACACATTCAATCAACAGAATATTCGCTCGGAGTGAAGTGAGTCGGGTATAGCGGGGCGCGGGCGCGGAGTTACGCCCGCCCCGCGCTGCTGGCGCCCGCGCATCCTTCGCTGCAGCTATAGTGGTGTGCGTGTAATGTCGCTCATTATGTATGTGTGTCTTGTGTGTTGTTCACGCCAGGAGGAAGGCAGTGAGCGGCATGAAACAGATAGCATTTTTGAAAATACCTACTCGCGCCGCATATATATATCGGAAGTTGATGATCCTCTGAAATGCAATACTTTTCTTCGAGTTAGACGACAAACAAAAATTCATTTTGAAACAGTCAAACAGTTTGCGAAAACAACTTCTTTGAAAGTACCAAATGATCAGTTTTTATTTCTTATAAATTTGGCTCTTGACTGTTACAATGAACGTTTCAGATCTGTAATGCACAAAATTGGACTTATAAAAATATTACTAACAACAATTTTATTACAAATCATATAAAATGTGAGTCTCCAAAACTATTAGAGATTAGGTGCTATAATCATATTATAAAAATAATAGACCATTTGATTTTAGTCAAAATTAATTATTTTTGTAAAATTTCTAAACTGACAAGTCCATTCAAAGTAAATCAAAAACTAAAAATTCTAAAGAATAAATAAATAGTAGAAATCTTTCTGTACCGACCTATGAGTATATTATGTATTCTGTACGACCTTATTTATTTCTTACAAAAACTAGAAGTAAATTCCGATGACGTCGGAATATTTATCCTATGTTTTTCTCTATCCCATAAATACCTCTAGATGCAATTTTCATCCAAGTTGGTAGAGCAGTTTGGTAATGAGGAAATCACAAACAAACGTGAACACAATGAGTCTATTAATTTGACATATCTCTGCGTGAACAAATATATTCCGTGGAAGGGCGGAATATGTATGAGATGAACACCTTATCTTAGAGACATTTTGTATTAAATAAAAATAAGTTTCGAGAATCCGTCAGCATATTAAAAAAGACTTATAAAGTGCGCGCAAGCTAACTAGGTATATAAGATAAATTGCGGACATCTATTAGTTCCGATCATCACCACGCGCAGACTTATCTTGCTTGCTTTTAATATTTATTTATTACCAGCTGCGCGCCGCGGTTTCACTCGCGTAAGTCCCGTTCCCGAAGCGATATCGGGATAAAATTTATCTTATGTGTTATTCCCGGTATCCAGGTATTTAAATTCAGAGTTTCATCGCAATCGGTTCAGTAGTTTTTCAAACACACACTTTCACATTTACAATATTACGAGCTGCGCCCGCGGTTACACACGCGTGAGTCCCGTTCCCGCGGCAATATCGGGATAAAAGTAACCTTTGTGCTAATCCAGGTCCCTAGCTACCTATATTTCAAGTTTTATCGCAATCGGTTCAATAGTTTTTGTGTGAAAGAGTAACAACCTCACATACATACATACAAACTTTCGCGGTTATAATATTAGTAAGAGTAAAATCTAAAAAGGATCAACAAAGTTGGGAGACCGAGACACAGAAAGCGATACACTCACGGCAAAAACATAACACTTCCTTTGGCAGTCGTGTAAAAAGGGGCCTTTGGCCACCAGTGGGACATTGACATGAGATGATGGATAAAAACGTAAACCCAAAAAAATAACAATTACTAACTAAAGCGCCATCTTTTTATGTTTTTACCAAACTGAATCCGATATTTTTCGATTAACAACTTTTGAAAATTCATTACATAGATGGTGTTGTAATAAAATAAAAATAAATGTTTTTAGAGTAATTTTTTTGTTGAATTAACAAGTTTTTCTTCAAGTAAAAATTATTATTTTCCTTTTTTAGTTTTTGAGACTTGATCTGAATATTATTTATTGCCTTAACAATAAAATACAACTGATTATTTATATGAGGTGTAGCGACAGGTAGCGCCATCTAGCCATGAGGTGTATTTTTAGCATTTATTTGATGGACGAAAATTTGTTCGCATTTGACAGTCTTTACTTATTAATTGTCTTTGACGTCAACGGAGCAATGTAATGCAAAGTGGACTGGCCTAGATTATATCACAGCGTCATCCATTAGGGAATTCTTTTGATTAGATTATTTTTTCCTGTCTTAGTAGGTACTTACATGTGTCAAAAGTTGTTTATCATTTTTATCCGCTGTACCTAAGTTGGATGATAGTTCAGCTAAGTAGATAGTGCCCATACTACTTCCGCATGCCACCAGCTGGCCCTGAAAGTAACATCATTTATTTACGCTTTACACAGACAGTCTACCTTTCAACTGCACTTCTAGAACTGTGCAGTGCAGGAACTGCACACCGACTGCAATCGGGCTGCTTGGTTCGTTTGCAGTCTGACTGTGTTCAAATAACAGTTTAAATTTCACTGCATTTCAAGTGTAATTTGAACGCAGGCACTAGACCATAATCTGTAACTGAACTAAAGTATTGTGGGATTGCTAGATTTTGAATGATACGAATGGATAAAAAGACTTGTTGTGTGATACTGTTTTTGAACGAAAGGAACACCACAGTATTAAGTATTAAGATGTGTAACAGATCATGTGTAATATAATATAATAATAATACTAGCTGCGCCCCGCGGTTTCACCCGCTTAAGTCCCGATCCCGCAAAAATATCAGGATATCATGTGTTTATATATAAACCTTCCTATTGAATAACTTTATCTACAAAAAACAAACTGCTTCAAAATCTGTGGCGTTGTTTTACAGATCCAGCTGTGCTATTCTCTAACTAATGTAACCGCCTAGAGCTCGACGCTGTTTAAGCGTCGGATCTGAGCAATACGACGCTCTGATTGGACGCTCACTCTGATTCGACGCTTGAACAGCGTCGAGCTCAAGGCTGTTGCATTAGAACTTTACAAACAGACAGCGGAAAGCGAGTTTGTTTTATATTATGTAATGATTATTATTTATATGTTATTCTTATTACCCCTTCATGTGGTCTTAGTCTCAGTAGCGGCTCGTCACAAAGTTGCGCGGTGACCAGCGGGCCGCTGCGGCGACGCAGCAGGTCCCAGCACGAGAGGCAACCGTCCCATTGCGTTATCAACATTAGGGAAAACCTATACAATCAATTGGTAATAAATGTATTTTGTGGGGTGGAACGGTGAGCCACGGGTCGTGAGTTTGAATTCTGCCGGGGGAAGTAAAACATCGACATTATCAGAGTTGCATTATATTGCGGCGGAAATATTGCATATAATTTGCGGAGAAATATTCCCCTCCCTCACATTTCCTGGACCCTGCAGAGACTCTCCTTCCAGGGTGTGATCTGCCCTGGCCAGTGTGGGACTCACTCAATAGACTGCGAACTGAGGTTGGTCGCTGCAGGGTGTACCTGGGAAGATGGGGTATAATTGATCCAAGCCGGACTCAGTGAGGAGCTCGCGAGCATGCTATGCATCATCTTCTTGTATGCGCCTCCAGCCCTAATAGCTGTACGATGGCTGACCTGATGTCAGCCAGTGAAAACGCCAAAAACCTTGCAACATACTGGAGTGGGCGGGTTTGACCCTAACCCCGGCGGGTATCGCCGCCGGACGAGTTAACTAAAAACTTATGATGTGCCATCGACACGAAAAAGAAGAAGAATATTGCGACTCAGAGTGCTGGGTCATAAACGGATATTTGATATTGGCTTTACGCTGTCTCGAACTTAGAATTTTGGAAAAACATATTTTGAAAATAATATTAGGGGTTAAAGTATGAAATTGCCGATTTGTACTGAAAATCTTAATTGTTTATTTTTTAAATTTTTAACAAATTTATTTATTCAAAATAGTTGCCATTATTATCTATACATTGCTGCCATCTAATGGGAAGGTTATTAATGCCTTTGCGATAGAACTCCGACGATCTAGACTGCACAAACTGTGTGAAAGCATTTTGTACTGCCTCCTGGGAAGAAAACTTCTTGTCACGTAGATAATTGTCCAAATCACGAAAAAAATGGTAGTCCGTTGGAGCAAGGTCTGGTGAATACGGAGGATGACGAATGGTTTCTAAGTGTAGTTCCTAAGGGTCAAAATGGTTTCTCGTGCTGTGTGAGGTCTCGCGTTGTCGTGGAGCAATAATGGTGAAGATCGATTCATGAGTCGGGGCTGTTTTACTGCTAGTTTTGTCAACATGGTTCGGAGTTCGGCACAATAGACATCTGCCGTAATTGCTTGACCAGATCGAAGAAAACTATAGTGAATAACACCATGCTGAGACCACAAAACAGTTACCATTACCTTTTTATTGGTAAGTTTTGCTTTAGGACACTGTTGTGGCATTTGACCTGGGGTCAGCCATTGCATTTTTCTTTTCCGGTTATCATAAAGAATCCACTTTTCATCACATGTTACAATTCGATCCAATATTCCTTGATTTCTGTACCGGTTCAACAAGGCAACACAAGTTTCAACACGCGTTTCTTTCTGCAGATCAGTCAAATCATGAGGCACCCATTTTTCGTATTTTTTTATTTTATTGATTTGACGCAAGTGAGTCAATAAAGTGGGTAAGGTAACGTTAAACCATGCCGCTAATTCCTGGGTAGTTTGACTAGGATCGGCTTCCACTATCTCTCTTAATTCATCGTTATTCACCTGTGTGGGCGGTCTTCCTCGTGGCTCGTTCTTTAAGTCGAAATTTCCATCAGGAAAGCGTTTAAACCAAAATCGCACGGTGCGTTCATTAGTAGACCCCTCTCCAAACGCAGCATTGATATTGCGGGCTGTTTCTGCCGCGTTAGTTCCGCGTCGGAACTCGTATTCAAAAATCACTCGAATTTTCGCAGTATCCATCTTTCGTGTCTAAATTGAATAACAAAAACAATTGAAAGTCGATATTCAAATGTTTCACATTTTTTAAAAAAACAACATCACAGAAACCATTTGAAAAAAGTTTCATCCGAAAACCTCAAACCATGAAGATTCTATGTCAATTCAAAGAACCTATTGCAATAAAATGGCAATTTCATACCCCTATTATTTCAGGCTAAAATTTTAAAAACAAAATCTTACTGATTTTACCAAAATCTGTGGAAATTGCGGCATCAAAACCGCCAATGTGTTTAAGGCTAAGGGATATTGTCACTCCTCATGACTTCGTCTGCTGCGTACCTTATTAATAAAATTTTAAGAAAATGGTGATAAAAGTACTCCTTTCATGAATGTAGTCTTAAGAATTTATTATTAACTAGTTTGCATTTAATCGTAGCAGACCAGCGGCCGAAATAACTGAGCAGCTTCTTAATTTAAATAAACGTCTCAAGTTTAGCAGCTGCTCAATTGTATAAGTTCCCCTCAAATTATAAATTGAGTTTGTGTATTCGACTGTTTGTAGTATACCTAGTTACCTGATAGGATTCCATGCTCCGTCAGTGAGTTTAGTTTTATGTGAATATGTCCAAAGTATGGGAGATTCCCTGCAGTCTTCGCTCCACACTCGCGCCGCCCAGTCGCCGACTGTCAAGAAGTTCTTCAAAAACGTTGGGTTTCTTTGTAGAGAGTAGACTGGTCCTAAGTGGGCTTCATACTGAGGAATTAAACTAGCTATTATTTTAGAGCAAGCCCTATAAGGTAGAGATACACAGGTCATCTAGTGCTATTAACGCATGTTATTAGGCAGCAAATGCCACTTAGTAGTATGTGTGTCAAGTCTTGCCAATAAGTCGCATGCTTATTAATGACATGCTCAAAAACGTCGTACAATCAAAGAAGTTTTATTACTAGAACTAGAATGCTTTTACGTAGCACTAAAAAGTGTTCCGCTTCAATGTAGCGTTCTGTTCCTTTCTAATAGTGTTATTAGAAAGAGACAGCATGCTCAATGTAACGTTCTGTCCCTTTCTAATAGTGTTATTAGAAATGCACAATGTAGCGGGTTTGGGTTTGGGCGTGTCTAGATAGGCTGGTTATAAAAATTAAGGAAAACTAACATAATAAAACATTTTATTTATCCGGTTTTATCGCGTTTTTATTCATTATTTGAACCGAGCTTTCGCCAACTTTACAGTTGGCTTTTTCAAGGTTGACAAATAAAGTGTTTTATTATGCAAAATGGTGAAAACCATAGAAGAAATTATGAAAACTAACAAGTTTTTCGGCAAATTTACATAGGTAATGAGAATACCACTAAATTAGCATAGGTAATTATTTGCCTGTCTTTCTGAACCTGTACTAGTACCTTCACTAATTTACCTTTGATGGTAGTTTTTCAACAGGATTTTTACCTTTCCTGTTACCTCCTATTACCAATCCCGTTTCCGTCCCAACCATAAACCTGAAAACAGTCACAACTGTATTGCGAACTTCCTCCTTTTTTAAAGGCGGTAAAAATCTACTAAAATACCTTGTGGGAATCGTCGGTTCATATTCGAGTGCGGATATTCCCATAGAATTCTCGATGCTCTGAGTATCGGTGGGCAGTTTCACCATGTCGATTATCATAGAGTCTGAAGGTTCGTTCATGTTTCTTGTATCCCACCTTTTGAAATTTTACAAATTAACTCCATAATAGTTTGATCTACTGATAATTGTTTCTGGATGTGTCAAAATATGTTTAAGAGAACAGCACCGTGTTAAATGACGGCCTCTGTGGCGCAATGCAGAAGGTTGCGGGTTCAATTCCCGCCTGGTGCAGGTATTTATGCTTAAAAATAATTGCATGTTTTTAATTTATCATGTTTACAAAAAAAAAGTATAACAAGTAGTGTACCCGTTGTCTACGACCCATAGTACAAGTCCAGTGCTTATAGTTTGGGGTTTGCGTTATGTATACAATGTCGTGCAATAAAAAATTGAATATAGAATGTACTTGCCACTTGACAACACCGTCAGGTGAAGAGGAAAAGAATTCAGCCCCAGTCTTAGAGTTGATGAACAAGACGTTACGCGCTAGATCGCGATGTGCGCTGTGTGGCTGACAGATGCTCACAGGCTCCCCGCCTTTTCTCATATCCCACCATCCTACCTAAAATTTAATAATTCAAAATCAGTAATAATCGCACTACTTTGTAGCTCCGGCAAAGAGGTACTCCATCTCTTCCCGTGGGTGTCGTAGATGCGACTATAAGGGTTCCTGGGGGAGAACTAGTAAACCTTGAGGTTTCCCCGCGCGGTGGCGGATAAACTGCTTTGGTTAGGGTCGGGCAGGCGGCCGGTCGTAGGCCGTAAAATATTGCCATATGGATATACAAAAGTTATGGTCAATGATGATTTACCTAATGTGCAATGGGGGAAAATGGGCTCAGATGGGAATAAAAGATAAACGTAGGTACTGCGTACTACCACGTCAGTCTTTTCGATCTTCATGTATTAAGTACCTGTCCATTCATCATTCCTCCAACGAGCGTGTGTTGGTCTCTAGGGTTGTACTGCAGATCCAGAAGTGGTTGAGGTGGTTTTATTACTAACTCTGGAGCGTTGGCGTTTTCTAAAATGAAAACGAATTGTCTAGTTTGGGACAACACTGTGGGCTAAGTAAATACCACCAATGCTGCCGACATCATGATTATTAATGTCGTCTTAAACAAGCTTTTAGAGGTGATATTCGAAATTCTAAATTAAAAATATATTTGTCCATTATGAACCGATACCAAGAATTTGAATGTCACAAAAACAAACCCTAGAGGTAGCAGACTTTCAGATTTAACTGTTCAGTTTTATCTAACGATATGTCTATTAGATTGTCAGTTCAAATTTCAACTGTGCAGTTCTTAGTTTTGCCTACACACGTACGCTTTATTAATTTTGCAGTTATAACTGCACAGTAATCTAATGGTATGTAGAGATTTTGTCCTTGTCCTAAAATCTTGACTCTTACCTATGTCCCAAATATAAGAATACTGCGGTAACCTCGTGGTCCTCATGAGGTTAACATCGGCATGAGCGGCTGCGAACCTCGCGCCGCCGTCAGACTGCCACGACAGAGATCTAACTGCTCTCTTAGCGCCGGGCTCTCTGTACACATTGACCGTGTGACACGTGCTGTTTTCTACCGGCGGTATTGTCGGTACGTCCGAGTAATATGTTTGGTACATGTCTATTGCATTGTTCTGCAGTATATTGTGTTCCATACTCTATTAAAGTAAACTTGGAATATTAGTTTCTACGCTGGAGACGTGATTATCTACTCGTATTTTTTACACTGATTAATTCGCAAGCTAGCTCTAATTTCTAGAGCTAGCTTTACAAGGAGAAATGCATCATTAAAAATTCCCCGTGACAGGATTCGATTCGAACCTGTGCCGGGCGAGCGCGCTAACTACTGCGCCTCAGGGAACCCAAGTGAGACGGTGAAATTAATGATTATGCTCTTCTCCCTGTTTTTGTTTACCGGCTAAGGGATGTCGAAGCGATGAAGCTAGTTTTACTAAAGGATTGGACAATTGGAAGGTAATTTCAACTCCAGCAGGTGGTTAAGAATAGTTTTATTAAAAACTACATACGTTCTAACGGCCGGTATTAAAGCACTATAAATATGCGTTTCTACCAGAGATGGACAAGGAGGCGTATCTATTGATGTGTTTCGTTTGTTAAGAATCAAATTGAATCCCTCTATTTACTTTAAGCCTGCTCCACTAAGCAGTTTCGGCGGCGCCAAGCGAGGCCAATTAAACGTTGCGATTCTATTATAAAATAGGTACTAAATAAATGTCAATTGCTTAACGTGCTTCGGAAGACACGTGAAGCAGTTGGTCCGGATTGTTATCTCTGATCGTAATAGTCAGATCAAGTTAAAGGACTTAAGGCGATCTGAAACACTTGGTGAGCCACACCACTATAAGAAAATATAAAGAAGCCTATAGGTACTCACATGCCCTAAATGCATAACAGCATGTACGTAAGCGTCATCTTTCTCTATTTTTCGCCTATATCTTTGACAAGCTTCAGGATCATTCATGTTGATGTCTTTTGGCCATCCTCCTTCGACGTGATTTACTCCGTTACTTGTGTATTCTGCTCTGTTATAAAAAATCAAAGCGGACCATCATTGAATACATAATCCAACAACACTATTCAAGAAATTAAGATCAGTTCAGACTCGTCTTAATTGCTGCACTGGCTTACGAGTCGGAAATGAGGCCATTCGCGATTTCTTAGCCCCCCTGTCAAGCTTTTTTTGTTGTCCGTTAGTCAATAGTCATGCTTAGAACATACAAACTTTCAGCTTTTTAGCATAGCATCGCCTTAATTTAAGTTTGTATTGTTAGCCACTTTTGCCTGAGATACCGTATTTTCCTAGTTCAGACATAAAATATGAGTTACAAACTTAGATTCAATTCGATATATTTTAGACTTTAAGAAACTTTGTATACAATATTTTGGGAAATATTTTTATTGGTAGAATGTTAGAAAGCTGAAAGTTTGTATGTTTGTTTGTTACTCAATCACGATGAAACTTGGTATGTATAGCTAGATATAAATAAATAATTAAATCATGTGACGAACACACAGCGCCATCTAGCCCCGTGGTAAGCTGCTAAGCTTGTGTTACGGTGATTAGACAACAGATATAGGTACTACTTATATTTATTTGTCTTTTGTAAATACATAAATATTATACATATAAATACGCCCAGACCAGATTCAAATATTTATTTATAAGCATAAATATTTGCACCCATAGGTGCCATATGGAATAACACAGGCTACTTTTTATCCCGATATACCCTCTGGATCGGGACTTACGAGGGTGAAACCGCGGGGCGAAGCTAGTGAATAATTTTGAACAGAAATAAAGTTTTTCTTACCTAACAGAATTCACCCAATGTTCAGACATAGTCCCAGTATTTTGTATGGCAACATGCACAGGATTCCTAAGTATGTAATTCTTGAACAACGATGGATTGCTAGGAATACTGACTGTGAGCTCCGGCCCATGGTCTTCAAATAACGTCTGTCTACCGAAGTGTTTCCTACGTCTAGTGTATTCGTAAGTTAACTCTGTTTTCTCTGGTTTTTCGACCATGTTGAGGTATAAACGGATATGTAAACGTTGACTTTAGGAACCAGAAATTGATCTAACGCTTGAATGGTTGTTAGGTAAACGTTTCCCTTGACTTCGCCACGTGGCTGCTATAGATATTTGTTTTGCTTTTCACTTAGGGGTTATATCTATCTATGTATCTACCTAATAGAAAAAGGATAGAGAGATTTTTTTGTTTGTGAAGAATTGCCTCCGAAACTACTGGATCGATTAAAAAATTATTTCGGCAATAGAAAACTTCTGTTATCGACGAGTAACATAGATCTGTAAACTTTTTATCTCGATATTCCCTCAGTAAAATTAATTACGCAGGTGAAACAACTAGCATAAGATTAGACATCTATATGCTAGTTGTTTCCCCTGCGTAATTGGTTTTTTTGTTAAAACTTAAGTTAATAATAAGTTAAGTTAATAATGTAATTATTACTGCATACCTACACCATTTTGTCTCAACTCACAATAGGTGACTGAACTAGTAAAAGGTACTAAGCTTAGAGGTGTTTTTATTATGGAACTCTGAACCGAGAGAGGAAAACGAGAAGAAAAAAAAACAAAATAAAATAAAAGTTGTTTATTATGTTGTTATTTATTTAGTACAAAGGTATGGGATCAGCAGGAGATGCCCTCCTCAGAGTCAAAACAATAAGCTTCGGCGGTGAAACAGCTAACTTTGCGTAGCATTGTTCTAATAGATATTTCCAACGGATCATTGCTCTATCTTCGGCGTACATATGCTTCAACTGCTGAACCTAAAATAAATAAAAGGCTCGTTACTGTAATATCACGAAAACTTTATATAAAAATAAAGTTATATTATAAGAAGTCTTTCGTGATAAAAAATTTCGTGATACAGTAACAGAGCCTTAACCAAATAAGTCTGAAGGCAGATTTTATGTTTGTTTTACAGGCAAATACAAAGACGCCAATTAAAATGTAAGGGAGTATTTTATTAATTGCAGCTTCTAAATTTAACATTAGTATGGTTTTATTTAGTTTCAGAGCTGTTTAATCATTTAAGTAGCACTCAAATCGTGATTAGTGTCTATATTTAAATAAGTAAATTCTGTGACCAACACACAGCGCCATTTAGCCCCATGGTAAGCTGCTAAGCTTGTGTTGTGTTACGTTGACTAGACGACGGATATACTACTTATATTTTTTTATTAATTTGGCCGATAGTTTAGTATTTGTAGTAGATATATGTACTTAAAATAGTTACCGAATATCCAAATGTCTCTTCTAAAACATTATTGGGTACACGTGCCGATAGTTCTCCAGTGTGATCTGCAAAACGCACTCTTATTTCCTCGCTTGTTTCTTCGCTGGAAAGAGATTTAGTCCATGATATTAGAACAGGGCAATTTAACAGTAAATAATAATACAAATATTTTTTTAATTAATAACCATTTATGTCTCCTGGTTGAAGGTATAAAGAGGGAAATGCTGCTCTTTTCAGGCAACGTGTATATACCGCGAAAAAACTTCTGCCGGAATCTGAATTCTCGACGGTGCTTATCTCGGTAAATGTTGTAAATGCGATTCAGGAATTCATACTACTAACGCCATCTAGTAGACGTTGTAGGTGTTAGACACAAAATAGGCCGGCCTTAATATTAGATGTGTAACTGTAAGTAACCCAATAATTGTAAGTGCGAGGTTTAGACGTTTGTTTGGATGTTTGTGTTTCAATCACGCAAAAACTACTGAACCGATTGCGACCAAACTTGGGATAGCTGAAGATCTGGATTAAAACATAGGCTTTATTATCTCGATTTTCAAACTGTGGGACGGCGCAGCTAGTAATCCTACAAATAATCCTAATCCTATATTATAAATTATGTGAAAGTGTGTGTGTTGGGATGTTTAGATGTTTGTTACTCAATCACGCGAAAACTACTGAACCGATTGCGATAAAACTTGGATTATAAGTAGAGGGATACCGGGAATAACACATAGGCTACATTTTATCCCGATATTCCCGCGGGAACGGGACTTACGCGGGTGAAACCGCGGGGCGCAGCTAGTTAATCATATTACCCAGGTCTCAGTAGTTCATCCAGGTCTATATGCGTCAAGAGCGCGTGCAGCGAGGCACAGAACGGCGCGGCGTTACTCAGCCTGTCCCTCACTTGTGCGACGGACGCGGAGCACGTCCGCTCCCCGCTCCACGCGGCCCACGCCGCTACTTCGCCACCACCTCGAGTATTTTTAGAAAAGCAAAACTATGAATCTTCTTGATTTTGTTTTTTGAAAGTGCTTTCTACAGTAGAAGACTGATTCTGAGATGTAGTCCATAATTTCATAACGAGAGAACAGCACCCTTAGTGTGATTTTTTTTTTTGTAAAAAAACGCGAACGTGATGGTTAAGTTAACGCGTAAATTGTATGGAAACTCAAAAAGCGCCCCTAGCGGACGATATCGAAGTTACCAGTTTTCATACAAAATACGCGTTAACTCACTTTACGGGTACAGGCTCTGTGGCGCAAATGGTGAGCGCCAGACACGGAATGTCGAGATTATAGGTTCAAGTCCTATCGGGTGCAAATATTTGAAAACATTTCTTCAAAAAATCAATGAATCTTCTGTTTTATGGGCTTATATGACCACTTCTTGTCCGTCTGTGTCACCACCAATTTTTCTTGATTGGAGACCAATGATAATTTATTACAATTTTAATTTAATTGTACCCGAATCTTTTATTTTCTTATGTTCGTTGGTAGTAGCAGTTCGGTAGGTACAAAGACGGTTGGTCTGTACCCGGCATAAAACATAATTCCATGAATACTTATTATAATTGCGAAGGTTAAGATGTTTATGTCTCCAAAATCCAACAACTACTGAACTGATTGCGACAAAAATTGGCCGATAGCTGGAGATTCGGATAGGCTACTTTTTATGCCGATATTCCCGCAGAATCTGTCCCCTACCGCGTAACTGCCGTCGAGTTCAACTCGACGCGACGTCGGTATGGGAATACGATGCTTTCGATAACGGGGTTGAAAAAAGCTTCTGCGCAAGGAGCGAGCAGAAATCGATTATTCCCAGTTGTCCCCTCTAGCCCTGTCCCCCGGGAGAACAGCTGGGAATTATTTTCCCAGTTGTCACCGGGGTGACAATTCGTGGCGACTGTCCCCTAAATGGTCTACTTTAAAGCCATAGACAATATCTGCATCGTATTCCCAAACCGCCGACGTCGAGTTGAACTCGACGGCAGTTACGCGGTAGGGGGCTGGAGTTACGCGAATAAAACGTAAAGGCGCTACTAGTGCGGTATAAAATATTTACGTGTGTAAGTCTGGTTCCGCAAGTATAGCCGCAAGGACTCGGCGTCGGCCGTATGCGGCTGGTGAGTGAGTACTGTGCGCGCGCACACCTGCAACTGTACGCCACGTCCGCGCCCGCGCCACGTCGCACGCGCGTCCGCTATGAACAGCACGCTCTCTAGCGGACGCCAGTCTTCCGCCCTACACATTTCAAATTCCCCGAGTAGATTGATCATATTTGTTGGCCATAGACTATAGACTCCCCCTACAGCTGCGTTTTTCTCGTATGCGTTTTTGCACTTGTGTGTTTGTGTGTGTGCATAAGAAATCAACAGCGCGCAAAGGATCAACTTTCGCGGTACAAACCACGGCGTTGATTTCATTTTTAGCCGGCGCGACGTCGATTTGAATTATCATTGAAACCGGCGTCCCTTGAACTGCCAGTTTGCACTACGCAAGTATTTCTTTACGCGGTGTTGATTTCTTGACGACGACGACGCGCGACGACTGCGACGACGATGACGACGACGATGACGACGACGCGGACGTCTCGACTTGAACTTGCGCGGTAGGTCTGCTGGTCATGTCGCACGGGTGCAATACAATACAGATGCAATACCGTATGCGTGCCTGTCAATACTGCACCCATATTATGCAAAACTGCTGCGATATTATCGCGCGTTTTTATTGGATACTGTAAAGCTCCGCACAGACCGGAGGCTGGCTAGACGAGCGAGGCCGTTAACATCGCCCCGTGTGGAGACTAGGGAGTATAGAAATAAGTGGCTCGACGATAATATCACCGCGACTCTAACGCTCGTGGAGATGGTCCCTTAGTCCTAACTAAAACGAACGGTCCAGAATGTTTGCGACCAGCCGCACTGACACTGGGCTTTTGATGAGCTCTCAGTGCCAATCGCGAACATTCTAGACCGATTGTTTCAGTTATCATTATCATGTACTTACTCGCTAGGTGACTCGGCTCTAGGCGCTAAGCGAGCCGCCTGGCTGTGTGAACGTAGCCTTTTGAGTTTGCCTAATCTTTGAAAAATAAGCGTTATTTTCAATAAATAAGTTTTCAAGTGAACATAATTAGGTGTACTTGCCTTTGTATGGTATCAATATCGAACATGTCAAGAGTCACAGACGCTGGGGTTGTGTTATCGACAATTTCGACACTGCGCACCGACATATCGGCTCCTGATGATAACATTGATCATACATAACATAATTATTTAATAGGAAGCATAAAAATATATACCTAATCATTTTAATACATAATTATTGATAAGGTCTATTTAACTAAACATTTTATTACCTGTTTTAGTCTTGATACTTTTTGATGGTTTCACACTTTTGACCATCACTAATAGATCTACGTATGTATTATCATTTTCTGAAACAATCCGTAACTTTATCGCAAATTCGAAAACGTATAAAGATGATTTATATTTATAGATTTATAAGATGATTTTAAATTAGTTCTAGGTATGTAAGTATTTTATTTTTAATATTGTATTATTATTTTTAAGTGGATGATCCACCGTGCTTCAGAAGACACGTTAAGTAGTTGGTCCCGGTTTTCTCTGATAGCAGTCGTAACGTTGGGTCAAGTTTGAGGTCTTTGGGCATCCTGAAAACTCTAAACTAGGCAAGCCAAACCACTACACGAAAAAAAGAATAATTTTAAAAATACTCTCGTTTTGTTAGGCATAGAAAACACCTCATACATGTGCCTCATACGCTACGAGCTGACCTCAGTACCTAAGCTATGATATTTTAGTACTTACCAGGTAACTTCAAAACTTCAGCCAGCCCACAATACCCCGAAGACAGTTTCGTAGGCATGTGTAGAAGGGGTAAGTACGATCCGAAGGAGTCACCGGTGTGTATGGTCACATCAGACTGTCCCTCGTTTAGAGATAGGTAAAATGGAGATGATACCTTAGAAAATAGTGTACGCCGATTAATATATGAAAAGTGAGTAGGTTTAATAGCAAAGAAAGCAAGTAAATATAAAGGAATTTCAGTACCTACCTGAGCGGTGTTGGTCTAGTGGTAGATACTCCGACTTTCATTCCGAAGGTCGTGGTTTCAAATCCTGCGGACGCGCACCAATGTCTTATGTGCGCTATTAACATCGATCTTACGGTAAAGGAAAACATCGTGAGGAAACCCACGGCTTAAAATCACGCACAAAGGCCTAATAGTAAGGCTAATTGCGGAAAGTGGAAACACACAGTTAAAGCTTTAACTTTAAGTACCTACCTGAGGTCTAAACATTTCATTGCCTCCAGTTTTTATGCATATCTTTGGTGAAGAGATTTCAACTGCAATAAAAGTGTATTTTTATAAATTACACTGTACCTACTTGGTGTATAAACATACAGTGGTTATAAGAAGTAAAAGTGGGCAAACTAACCTACATCTCCAACGAGAAACCTTTCATAAAATGTTAGAACAAAATATTCAGAACCCCATACATCTGTATTGATGGTATCTACTTCGGAATCTCTCAAAGTAAACGACGTAACACCTCTTGATTCCCCATTTTTCTTCTTAGAACCAATTAATCTTGGATTGTTTTTTGCTATAATTATTCCGACGATTAGAGCATTTTTCAAGTTGGGGTTTAAGTTATTTAGTCTAACTATTTGAACACCTGTCATTTTAAAATGAAAATATTTTCCAAACAATTTCTAAACCAAACAACGATTTTCCAGTTTACCAAAAGTTTCCCGCTTTTCAAATTAGCACACCGGAAATAACGATAAGCTAACTGCAAATTTTTATTGTCCATAGATCCGTTTCCGTCAGAAAATTCACATTGGGTGAAGTGGCTAATAATGTTCAAAGTTCAATCAAAGTAAATTGTGGCCAGAACTTACTTCGAGAGTCTTGGCGGGAACTCGTTGAGGAGATGTGGTGCTAAATTTTCATTTTTGTGAAACCTAGTTCATATGCGTGCAAATTGTTTAATTTCGGGGGCATATTAATCAATTTAGTTTCGTGAAGGTGTACAAGTGGAATGAAAGTGAAAATCGGTGCAAAACATTAACTTAGTGTTGTCTCCAAGGCTCCGTGAAGATTATTTGTAAATGGCCGCCGTGTTTACAAATGATTCCCTAGACTTGACTGTTTCGATGCAAATAACTTGCATAATATATTAGAATACATGACACTGGCAAATTTCCTAATGGCCATAATCGGTTTACAACCGATAAGAAATAAAAAAAAATAAAAAACTTACTTCGGTCGTCAACTGTCACTGACTGTCTGTCTGTAGTGTCAGTGTCATTTCCCCAACAAAGAGCGGGATTTCATTTTTGTTTGTTGATTGTTGATTGTTCGAATTTTTCTTTCAGCATTAACGTGTTTTTTGATATAAATTAAATAAAGTTGCACGTACAATACACAAAATGCTATTTAAAAGTGAATCTTCTGCATATTCAACATCAGATAACAAATTCCAGTCAAATGAACTTGAAAGACAAACACTGGAATACACTGATCTGTCGAAGCGGTTTTACGAAGCTTCTCGTGATTTTTCAAAACAATACGCTCATATTTATTCCGCTCGGCTGAATACTTTCAGAAATATATTAGAACCTATAATTAGAAAAAAGTGGTCTAAATCGTATAAAATTCTGAGGTTATGTGAGCTTCGTGAGAAGAACACGACTTGCATCATCATTGGTACACTTTTTAAGCTTCAGAAATTGAAACCTAGTATTTTGCAGGAGCTTTCTGATGAATTGGAGATCTTACCACAACCTTCAAGGTAATTTGCTCTCTCATTTGTCTATACTCCCTCATTTGTCTGTACTTTACTGAACTTTCCCATTTTGAAAGATAAAATCTTGTTTCAGAACGCATTTTGTTCACGATACTGATAGTCTGGTGTTAGAAGATGAACTTCAAAGAATAAAGTTAGTTGGGGGCTGTATTGATCTTGATCAAGTTGTAACTGGTGTAGTCTGTGGTCTTTTAGGTGAGTGTTTATGCATGCTGACTAGCGGTATCTCACTGTAAAACCCTAGGTCCTTATTTCATAAGAACATTGAGATAAAAAGCCCACACTATTTCTGTGCAATAGAAATATTTCATGTTTCTTATCAAACATAGTCATTTATTATTATAATAGTGAATATATCCAATGTTTCTACATTATGTTCCTGATTATTGTTTATTGCAGGTTCTGAAGATGAAGATGGAGTATTCACCATCAAAGACATATGTTGGCCTGGATGTCATATTCAAAAACCTTTGCCCAAACTCGACAGTGATCGGTAAGTCAAGCAATGGTGTGAAATAAAATGTAACAGTTTGGTATAGATATTTTTTAAAATAGCTATAAACTAAAGTAATTTGCTTTACTTGAATTATATCATTTTTTTAGTAACAAAAGATGAATAGATTCATATAAAAAAACAAAGCCTTCTAGTGATCTTAGATGTGGTGTAAATTGAAAACATAAAATGAAATGTTGAACAAGTCAAAATACAAGCCATTTTATTTTTAACAACAAGCAACAGAGGTATAGGTAAATATGACCTGTTCATCTTTTACATTACAGGTATATAGTATTAATATCAGGTCTAAATATGGCATCCAAAAGTGCTGATCATATGATGTCCCTACATCTACTTGTAGAATGGCTTGCCGGACTGTCTGGGACATCTCAATATCAAGAAGAACTGTCTAATATTGTACGAGTTATTGTTGCAGGTAATCAGATGAGTTATTTAGTAGTTATAAGATTTTTTTTTAATTTAGGTGCTGATAGACAAATCATAAATGTCAGCCAGTGCAAAGTTATTATTTTTAAGACTATTTATACTAATATTATAATGATTAGGCTCCAAAACTACTGGACTGATTTTAAAAATTCATTCACCAGTGGAAAGCTAAATTATCTAGGAGTAACATAGGCATAAGCAAAATTGTATTATAGGATTTAATTTTGCACTAAAAGAGTACACATATGTACTTAATACTCAATCACGTAATTGTTACTTGTTACTCAATCACGTAAAAACCGCTGAACCGATTGCAATGTTACTTGGAATATAGATAGTTGGAGACCTGGAATAACACATAAGCTACTTTTAATCCTGATATTCCTGGCGGAACGGATATTACATGGATAAAACTGCGGGGCGCAGCTAGTATGTACTAAAGGATTTTCACTAGTACCTACTAGATGATATCCTAACTTCTATTTATTTTTTACTAGCTGCGCCCCGCGGTTTTACCCACGTAAGTCCCGATCCCGCGGGATTATCAGGATAAAAGAAGCCTATGTGTTATTCCCGGTATCAAGCTACCTATATTCCAAGTTTCATCATAATCGGTTCAGTAGTTTTTGCGTGATTCAGTAACAAACATCCAAAAACACTTTTACATTTATAATATTAGTAGGATAACATTTTTTTTTATTTAATTATAATTTTTACTTATTTTTGAGCTTATTTATGTTATTTTGAATTTGTTAATATCAATTTGTTATATTTCACTAAACTTTAGGGGGCGTGTTTGTGAACCACTCCAATGAGAAATCACTAAATGAGTCGGATGTAATTGCATCAGCCGACGTAGTTGACTCGTTCGCGGCTGCAGTCAGCGCCGTCGCTCCTCTCGACCTGATGCCGGGCTGTAAGGACCCCACGGGGATCATGTTGCCTCAGAAACCTTTTCATTATTGTAAGTAGTTTCCAAATTATACGTAATTACAATTTCTTACAACAAAAGACTGAACCAGAATTTAAAAACAAATGTTATGCAACTATTGTAGTAATATTTTTATGTATGGCATGTTGGATAGACACCTAACTATGCATAATGCATACAGCAGGTTGTGGACTAAATTCTATTAAAATTTGTTTCTGGTTCTGGGTGTTTATTATTTTATTATTTAAAATACAAAAGAAACAATGAAGTATAAATATTAATAAACAATTTGTCTATTTGTTGAACATCACTAATAATTAAAGCCTAGCTTGGCACTGGATGGCCCTGTATGCCATATCATACAACATGAATATTGTCAAGGTGAAACTAGTTGCACACTATATGTGCCCTTTATCTTAGCCTAAATGTTAACCACAACCCCCTTTCTGTAATACCAAGTTTTATCAAAATTGGTTCATTTCATTATATATTGTGTGACTGTGAAGTGCTAAACTGACAGACAAACTATCACTATTTTTATCTAGTCAGATAAAAGGGAAGGTTTATATTTTTACTAGCTGCGCCCCGCGGTTTACCCGCGCAAGTCGCGATCCCGCGTTGTTCGAACACCTACCTACCGCAATGCAAAAACCCACACTTAAACGGTCGCCCATTGAAGTACTGTTGAAGCCAGTCGCTGCCGCGCCTGGCATCATCAGTACTTCCCTGGTCGTCCGTTTAAGTTTGGATTTTTGCACTGCAGTAGGTAGGTGAAGTAAGGTAAAGATTGTATGTCAGTATCCGGCGGCTTTTCGGGATCAAAAGTAACCTATGTTACTCTCCATCACATAAAGTATCTATGCAAATTTTAATTCAATAAATAGTTATCACCCGCGTAGTCCCGATCCCGCGGAATTTTCGGGATCAAAAGTTACTCTCCATCATTTAAACTATCCCTTTGCAAATTTTCAGTCAATAAATAGTTATCACCCGTGTAAGTCCCGATCCCGCGGGATTTTCGGGATCAAAAGTATCCTATGCTACTCTCCATCATTTAAACTATCCCTTTGCAAATTTTCATCCAAATTGATCGAGCCGTTTGACCGTGAAGAGGGAACAAACAAACAAATAATCAAACAAACAAACAAATAAACAAAAACAAACAGACTTTTGGATTTATAATATTAGTAAGTAAGTAAGTATAAGTAAGATTATTTGCCTATTTGGCACCCCATTATTACTTTTTGCTCATTTACTGCTATGTAAAATTATGTTGTGTATTATTGTTTTAGGTTTGTTTCCAAAAGCTGTGGAGTATCAATCATTTCACAGAGTTTCTAACCCATACGAGTGTGAAATTGGAGGTAAGTGCTCAAATTTAACAACAGGCCAAATGGTTACAATTAACGAAGATAAATAGTGTAGCTATTACAATTCATTGATATATTTATTTCCTATTTCTACTGTGATCAGTTTTTCTTCAATCTATCTATACTAATATTGTAAGTACTTTCTTTTATATTTAACTAGCTGTGCCCCGCGGTTTCACCCGCATAAATTCCTATCCCGTAACGTATGTGACGCATCACGTATGTCATACCAAGCGTTGCTCAACCCGTACGATTATTCTAAGTAGGTACCCTGTATCTTATTTCAACCACTAAACTATCCCTGTACCAAATTTCGTTTAAATCGGTTTAACCGTCATTTTTACCCATCACGTATGTCATACCAAGCGTTGCTTTACCCGTACGATCATTCAAAGTATCGTATTTATACCCTTAAAGTAATCCCTGTACCATTTTTCATTCTAATTGGTGCGATCGTTCCTATTGACCCATCACGTATGTGTCACGCCAAGCGTTGCTTAACCCGTACGATTTTTTAAAGTACCCTATATTTTATTTAAACCCCTATACTAACTCTGTACCAAATTTCATTCCTATCAGTTCCGCCGTTCTTGAGATATAAATAGTGTAAGTAAGACGACTTTCGGTTTTATAGCTGCGTCCCGCGGGATTTACCCTCGTAAGTCCCGACCCCGTAAGAATATCGGGATCAAAAGTAGCCTATAACCTTCCTCGATAAATGGACTATCAAACACAAAAAGAATTTTTCAAATCGGACCAGCAGTTCCTGAGATTAGCGCGTTCAAACAAACAAACAAACAATCAAACAAACAAACTCTTCAGCTTTATAATATTAGTATAGATACAAAGAGGAAAGATTGGTTGCTGGTTTGTGTGTAACAAATAGACTTCTACTGGACTAATTTCAAAAGTTCTTTCATCAACAGAAAGCTTCGTTAGCGAGGACTAAGTTACTAAATTCGATACCGATATTTCCACGGGTCCGGGACTTCCGCGGGTGAAACCGCGGGACGCAACTTGTAGACTAACTGTATGGTTGCGAAGCATAGTGTATAAGGCGCACTAGCAACTGCCAATGCTTTCCTATATTTAGATGATATTTAGCCTTCTGCAAGTCTTATTTGTGTTATCTATTAGCTGGGTACCAACTAGATTGGGATGAGCAAAAACTTAACCTAAAGCGGCGTTGGTCTAGTGTAGTTACCCCGGCTTTCATTCCGAAGGTCGTGGTTTCGAATCCCGGCCGCGCACCGATGTATTTTTCTTTAAGAAAAGATTATGTGCGCTAATTAACATCGCTCATACGGTGAAGGATAACATCGTGAGAAAACCCACGGCTTAAAATTACGCACCAAGGCCCAATAGTAGGACTAACTGCGGAAACACACAGTTAAAACTTAAAGTTATAAGATTAGGATGAGCAGCAAAACGTGCAATAAAACTGGTATTTAACTATTTCATCTGTGACTGATCCCAATTTCGACGTTTGTTGTGGACAACAAAGCATTGACTATGTTGTGGAGTACATTTTATAGAGTTTTTCTAACGTTGGGGACAAGCCGTGTTGCTCTTGCTAGCCACTCCACAAACTTGAATTTCATACAACCAAATTGTTATCTAATATCAGCATTAAATTCTAGGGTTGCTGTGTTTGGGAACTTCAGGAGAACCAGTAAAGGATATAAAAAGATATAGTAAGGTTGAGAATAATCTGGATGTGATGAAGAAGACGCTCGAATGGCGTCACCTTGCACCGACATGCCCCGATACAGTGCCTTGCACTCCTTGTATGGACACTGATCCATTTACAATGTACAATTGTCCAGCTGTTTACTTTAGTGGCAATTCTGAACAATTTGAAACTGAACTTTATGAAGGTATTGTAATGTCATTATAGTATAACATTAATACGTACTTTGTTTTAGAATGTTAGATCAAAAATTTAAACAAAAAAGTCACTCATTTATTTAAAAGGGACAGCTCTGTGTTTACTTTTTCATTTGATCTGTGTATTTTAGTTAGTCTTACTAATATTATAAACGCGAAAGTTTGTATGTATGTATGTATGTGAGGTTGTTACTCTTTCACACAAAAACTACTGAACCGATTGCGATGAAACTTGGAATATAGGTAGCTGGGGACCTGCATAAACACATAGGACTTTTTATTCCGATATTCCCGCGGGAACGGGACTTAGGCGGGTGAAACCGCGGGGCGCAGCTAGTTATTTATAATATTTAGACCTACTCAACTGTTCTCCTCAACTTATATGAAGATATTATTTGAATGTTTACTTGATTATGTATTAATGCGAGATTTTTGTTTTAGGAAAAGAAGGTCAAAAAGTAAGATTGGTCTGTGTTCCTGACTTCTGTGAGAGTAAAACAGTAGCAGTTGTCAATTTGAGAAACTTAGAATGTTATAGCATGATGTTTTCATAAAATATCTAACATATTCAAGATAAGAGATAAATAAGTAATAAGAAGTTACAAAAATTTGTTACAAAAATAATTAACTAAAATAACTAAGTATTATTTCGTCGAAAGGAAGCTGTGAAAATTCTGTATAAGTCCAATAGATGGCGTTATTACAAAGTTTTTTATTTTTTTCTCCTGGCAACACTGCATCTTGCGTCATTGACGGCCGCTACCCCGCGTTCCCTTCGCCGTTCTATTACTCATCAATGGCCCAAAGTTAAAAGTCGTGTATTTGTTTTTCTCGTGCTTTTACCGTGTTCGAGATGGGTTACTAGTAACCAAAGTTTGCACACCTACGTGTGCCGTCCACACGTAATCAAAATGTTGTAAGTACACCCTTATTTACGTTTATTTAGCCATAAGAACATGAAGTAATAAGCATGCCATATTGAGTACGAAATGTATTTTTTTGTTATCTAAACAATTCGGCATAGCCTTGAACCTAAGAAATAACAAACTATTTCGTATTCTTATGTACTAATAAAGGAGAATGTGGATATGTTTGCCTTATACATAATGTATTGTGAAACGTAACTTTCACCACGCTTTGTTGGTGGGAGGTCTACGGTGACTGGTACTGATTGCGAACCAACTCTGACGCCATATCAAAGACGCTCGTGTACTTTAGAAACAATCTTCATGCTTTGCGTGCATGATTGATTATTTCCTGCTCAAAGTTCATTTGTATAGGCTCCACCAATTAAATTCAACGTTCAACCATTCATACATGGTTAGGTCGCAAATTCTCTAATTACCTATATTTAGGTCGCCTATAGTTTGGTAACACTGACAGTTGCATGGTATATATTTAACACTATCCTGTCATTATGGTGGCCATACCAAAAGCTAAGAACATAAAGCTGGGGTTATAAACAAGTTAAAAAGCTAACTTTAGACTGCACAAGTGGGCCTGATGGCCTCACACTGCTTTTTTCCAGATTTGAATTGACCTGATGATAAATGTATCTTCCTATACCAATAGGTGATGTAAAATAAACATACCTACATAATATTTTATTTTAACATGAACATTGGACAAGTTGATATTATAATGATATAAACATTGCTAACTGAATACTCACCTACAAACATATTCTTTGTGTTTGCATTAGTGTTTGCCAAGTTGTTACTGTAGAAAGGACTGAAAGACGACCAAAGTTTAGTGGTCCCAGACCTTACCGTGAAACTTCCATCGTAATCAACATCAAAACCCCACTGCCTGTCTATGATTATTGTAATACTTAACTCCACAGTTCCTTGTATCTTATACCTGTCTACTGACTAGCCACACTTAGTATTATTCTTATAGTCTTTGTTTTATGACAAAAAATGCTTATTTTCGCTATTAAGAGTTACATTCAGAGCCTTAAGAAAATGTCTAAATATGGCCTGAAGTTATCTATTTTTATTTAACTTGAATATTTTTAATATAAAATATTTTTACAACACTAAATCAATAACACTTTCCTAATCAGTAGGTATGAATTGATAAAACATGTTATCTATGTTGCTATTGATAAATCTAGACAATTAAATGCCAGAAAAGTACCTACTTCAAACATGAATTTGGTAAAATTTCTGACAGCTATTAGGAAATCATTACCTATCTACTTTTCTATTATGTACTACACAAGCTCATAAAGTTTTGACATCATATTGAGCCATGGTCTGTTATTGCTAAACATTAATTCAACATTATGAAATTTCTGATTAGGTACAGACAGCAGCTAAAATCAACTTGGTTTATTTTTGACTAATTTTTTCTGTAATTATCCAAATACTTTCTACTATTTGGTATTATACATTTGAATAAAGAATAAGACTTTTTTCTATTTTCAAACAATTTTTGTCTGTATCTGAATACTTTTTACGATTTGGCATACAATAATATGTATTAGGAAAGGGACTGATTTCTATTTTCAAACAATTTTTTTCTGCATCCAAATACTAATTATGGAGTTTTGGCGGGAATGCGTTAAGGAGATGTGTTGCTAAATTTTCATTTTTGTGAAACTTAGTTCAAATGCGTGTAAAATGTTTAATTTCGGGGGCATATTAATCAATTTAGTTTCGTGAATGTGTACAAGTATAAAAAAAAGTGAAAACCGGTGCAAAACATGTACTTAAGCTTAGTGTTTTCTCCAAAGCTCCGTGAACAAACATTGTAAAAAATGGCCCCCTTTTTACAATGATTCCCTCGACTTGACTTAAACTATGACGACTTGACTGTTTTGTTTGTTCAATGCAAATAACTTGCAAATATTGATACCTAATACTTGACACTGGCAAATGTCCGAAAGGAAAAGCCATTTTTAAGGAAGAAGAAGAAGAAATACTAATTATGACTTGGCATACACTTGAATAAAGAAAGAAATTGTTTTCTATTTTTAAAAAACAGTCGGCAGGTAAAGTTGCTGACAATAGTGTGTTTAACTCTTATTCAGCGGTAAGGCGTACATATCTGAAGATTGACTTAGGCACACTTCGCTTTATTTACCTTTAATGTAGTACTTGTTACAATTTTGATTGAATCATATAATTAGGATATGATTAGGATTTGGTACATTTTTAATGTATATTTTGGTTCGTTTTCTGACTGTACAATCATTATAATATAAAAACAATTATCAGCAAGTATCAACGCCACGCCTCAATTTTTTTGTAGTAGGCACCAAGTTAGTAACATTTTCTTTTCTTGGTGTCAGTGACAGACCACTGTCTTACTTGATGATAAAGTGAAAGTGGTCTAAAACGTAGCACGCTAACCTAAAATATACCTATTTAAGCAAAACTGTTTAGGTATGCTATAAGTCTAATTTAAGATGGAATAACGGTTAAGCGATTGGACTCAGATCATTTCATTATGTTACGCGCGCTTGTGTAATTCTTGGAAGCGTCACCGCTCGCAAACAATTTGCATAGAAGACTATACCAACATACATAATATAGGTACTTACATACCTGTCTCTGACGTCACTAGTGAGTTAGTGACTCAGACGGGCACTACCACCTACCTAGGCATATTGAGAGAGCGAGTAAAACGACGCATTTACGTTGAGTTTAAGATAGTGACGGGTTATCTTATCTATCATTCATACATTTTACATCTGAATTGAAACTGAAATAGATTGAATAAACCTCAAAATAGGTAGTATATGAATATGTACGTATCATCTACCTACATATACTAATTGAAATGTTTGAAGAAGAGTCAAAGACCTTATTATTTTTATTTTGTCTTGTATTTTTAGGAAGCTGATAAAATGGGTATACATACGTATTGAACTCTAAGGTTGATGAACTATTATACTTGAGGAATAGGTATTAGCATAGCTTACTAGAAATACAGTTTTGCTTTGTCTTTACTGCCGAGACCTTTGCAAAATTTCATTTCAAAACAATTTCTATCAGAGAGCAATCATCCATACATTCTCTTTGTTGTCAAAAATTATTTCAAACCAATTTCTATCATAGAGCAATCTTTAATACATTCTTTTGTTGTCTGTAAAAGAAAGAAATCTGGTAGAGAACAATGGATTGATTACATTTTATTTTGTTTATTTGGAGAATAATAACGATTTATTCACCAACTTATCTGTAATATAATATCATTAGAATCATTACTGAAATTTGACTGAAATGATAATAATGCACTATAGTGCACGCAGCGCCATCTAGTTTTAATTACACATGTAGTCTAGCTGCCAGACTGTCAGTGAGAATTGGTAGTAAACGTTCTATGGTACCTAATAGGTACCATAGATTACGTATAAAAAATATTATTATATACGTACATACGTATATAATTATTACGTACATATTACGTATAAAAACGTAGTAAAGGTACTACCTATACGTTTTTTAAATTGTAGACTACGATTTGACACATCATCTTCTTCTTCTTCTTCTTCTTCTTTAAAAATGGCTTTTTCTTTCGGACATTTGCCAGTGTCAAGTATTATCAATATTTGCAAGTTATTTGCATTGAACAAAACAGTCAAGTCGTCATAGTTAAAGTCAAGTCGAGGGAATCATTGTAAAAAGGGGGCCATTTTTACAATGTTTGTTCACGGAGCTTTGGAGACAACACTAAGCTAAAGTACATGTTTTGCACCGGTTTTCACTTTTATTTACACTTGTACACCTTACGAAACTAAATTGATTAATATGCCCCCGAAATTAAACATTTTACACGCATTTGAACTAAGTTTTCCAAAAATGAAAATTTAGCAACACATCTCCTTAACGCATTCCCGCCAAAACTCCACACATCATCTTGAAGAAAAAAGTTAAATACATAGGTATACAAAGAACCGAACTTGGTACTATAGCTACCTAGGCACGTAGACTAGATTGCTTATGTAGCATCTTAGAGAATTCCACGTGTAGAGGTTCACCTATTATAGTAGGTATTTTAGAAAAGTGTCAGTTATATATATACCTGACACTTTTCCTACGTCAACAAGATTTTATTTTATGATATTCTAGCTAGTTGAAAATGAAACTTGGAAAATATAATAAAGCGGTTTTTGTAGCTAAGGGCCTTCCTTTGGGAGCATATCTGGGTGCGTCTGATAGATAAGTAGGTACAATGGGATATCCTGGTTCGATAAACTCAAAAACCGGCCAAGTACGAGTAGCCCCACTATCACAATTGGGTACGAAACCCTAAAATAACACTGAACTTAAAATAATACGTAAACGCATCCAGAGTTAAATATTGGGCCCTACCATCAGTCTTATAAATCGTCGCGAAGTCGTCGCGTTGTCGTTCTGCTAAAAAAATAAAAATTAAAAACACATCAAATAATTTAAACAAAAAAGAAAAACAAACTTAAAAAAATAATAGAATTTCTTCTATGGTTTTCGCGATTTTGCATAATAAAAACACTTGAAACCTTGAAAAAGCCAACTGTTAAGTTGGCGAAAGCTCGGTCGGTTAAAAGATCACGAATAAAACGCGATTAAACCCGGCAAATAAAATGTTTTATTAAAAAAAGATTTTTTTGCATTGTCTGTGGTTTTTAAAAGTAGTCGGGGTATCTTTTATTTAAAATTTACTTGAGTCAACCTTGAAAAAGCCAACTGTAAAGTTGGCGAAAGCTCGGTTCGTTTAAAACCATGAATAAAACGTGATTCAACCCGATAAATAAAGTGTTTTAAAATTTACTTTATTTTTTGAACGACAAATGGACGACATAGCAACGACAAACGATAATGGTAGCGCGGATTAACATTACTTTACCACTGCCACCACCTATTTTACCCTTTGGGTACGAAACCCTAAACTAACAAGTGCTATCAGTCCTGAATCGAAAGTATCAGTATTAGGAGACATTGCAGTCTGTTTTTTGCAAACATACTTTATTTAATCAAAGTACCTGATAGGAATTATCTATCTATATAGGTATCTATAGGTATACTCTAGTGATTGTACTCGTAATATCGATGTGAAGTCATGACTATAATAATCAAACAAGGACGTATCACGGACACACCTCCTTACTCTATCTGTACTTTGTACTCTATAGTTGCTCTACCTACAAAGCTTAATAACAACAATGACTTTTATTTTTATAATGGCGCATGGCGCACCGACTTCATCTTTATTATTAGATATTATTTTAAAGATCTTCACACAAATTTCATTTGAAAAATAATAAAGATATGATTTGGCAATAAGTAGAGTTCTACATTGTATTGTGAGATTTTGGACCATTTAATTAATTAGAATATCCTAATTAATTAAATGGTCCAAAATTACAAAAACCAAAAAATGTACAGTTCACAACAAAAGTTGAATATGAAATTCAAATAATGCTTAAATCCTTTAGGCTTTTCAACTAGGTATATAAATAAATCCTGTGACGAACACACAGCGCCATCTAGCCCCGTGGTAAGCTGCTAAGCTTGTGTTACGGTGGCTAGATAACGGATATACTACTTATATTTATTTTTCTTTTGTAAATACATACATATTATACATAGAAATACGCCCAGACTAGATACAAATATTTATTTTTAAGCATAAACATTTGCATCCAGCGGGAATCGAACCCGCAACCTTCTGTATTGCAGCCAAGCGTTCGCCCGACGCGCCACAGAGGTTGATATACTACTTATATTTATTTTTCTTTTGTAAATACATACATATTATACATAGAAATACGACCAGACCAGATACAAATATTTATTTTTAAGCATAAATATTTGCACCCAGCGGGAATCGAACCCGCAACCTTCTGTATTGCAGCCTGTATTTCTGTATTCGCCCGACGCGCCACAGAGGTCGTATATAACAAATAAC
This sequence comes from Idaea dimidiata, assembly GCA_949358125.1. NCBI lineage: Eukaryota > Metazoa > Arthropoda > Insecta > Lepidoptera > Geometridae > Idaea > Idaea dimidiata. The sequence continues at coordinate 7,800,764 of OX442334.1, forward strand.
AAAATGCTAAACTAGAACTATAGTTCTAGTTAAAGTAGTATACTATTACTACCCTAACACTGCTATTATTCTACTGTACTATAATCTGCTCTACTGTCTCTACTTTACTATAATCTGCTCTACTGTCTCTACTTTACTATAACTACTAAATAGAACATTACAAGTCAACAGTAGCGCTCATTAGCTCTAAGGCTGAATTTTATAGACCGTACTTTGACTTTACTAAGCAAAAACATTGATTTAAGTCAATTTTTGGTAATTATAAAGCGATCTTCACAATTATCCAAGGTTTTTCCTTAGTAAAGTAAAATAAGATTTTTAAATTTAAAATGTAAAATAATTACTTAAACTTTGCTTCTTTGTTATGACTATGAAGTTCTTTTTAATATTTTATATCCTACTAATATTATAAAGCTGAAAGTTTGTGAGTATGTGTGTTTGTTACTCAATCAAGCAAAAACTACTGAACTAATTGCGATGAACCTTGGAATATAGGTAGTTGGATACCAGGAATAACCCATAGGCTAATTTTTATCCCGATATTCGCGCGGGAACGAGACTTACGCGTGTAAACCGCGGGGCGCAGCTAGTTACAAAATAAATTTGGACTACAAATTCCAATTCAAAGTTTATGCTTAGTTTTTGCTAAGCTCAGTCTGAGCAAAGTCAAAGTACGGACTATAATTTCAGCCTAAGATAGACTATGGTTATTTAAATTAAACATTTGTAATTAATTGCTTAATGTTATAAATTTCCAGTGCCATCATGGCGCCCTCACCGGACAGCTTTGTCCTTCGTCACCAACAAAAATCATATCCATTGGAAGCCGATCCCTCATCAGGACTCGTATTTCTATCATTGGTAAGTCTATATTTTTACCCAATTTAACACACAGTTTCAAGATAAACTAAACCGGTAGTTAAAATTGTTATTATCTTGAGAAATATCTCAGAATTTTTTTTCCGCTACAGAACGTCACTGTTTTCTGTTATGTAGGTATGTTCTGCAGTGATTAACATACAAGCACGACATTTTAATTGCAGAATATGGACCCTACTCTTTACCTATCTGAGCATATGATTACACGTGAGCACGTTATTATCGAAAATTCTTTAAAGAATTCGAAGGAAAAAATAAATAAAAACCGATTTTTCTTCTGTTTTCGGGACTTTGTATTGAAACAAAACTCATTTTACGGTTTTAATCGCGTTGTTTTGTTTATCAGCATTGTTGCAATGCAGATCCGACGTTTCGGAGCCTATTTCAGACTCCCTTTTCAAGGTAGACATGATGGGAATAATAAAAACAACTCAATCGTAAAATGAGTTTTATTTTGAAAAAAAACAACTAACTATAGGTACCATCTGTATAATGCGTATAGAACTTGCGCCATATTGCACATAGCCCAGATTTATCGCAGAGTATCGGATAAGGTTTACCTGAAATGTTTCAGACTTCATCATCATCCAAAAATGAGTGCGAGTCAATGGGATCGTTTGGCGTTGGCTTCGGCCGACGGCCTACTAACTACTGAGGAATGTAGCATGCTGCTCGATATCGACATCTTTAACACCGACGATGGTGCGTATAAATAATAAATAAATATTGCACGACATTACAGACACCGCTATCTAGCCCCCAAACTAAGCACTAGGCTTGTACTATGGGTACTATACAACGGATATACTACAAATTATTATACTTTTTTTTTGTAAACACATAATGATGAATTGATGATACATAGAATACACCTAGAACCAGAAACAGTCATTTATAGTCAGCAGAAATATTTGTTCCCGGCGGGAACCGAACCCGCAACCTTCTGCGTCGCAGTTTTTTAGAGATGGCGCCACCACGAGTCTAACTCGAAAAAGAATAAATCGTTCCTTATATACAATCCTGTCGCTAGAGCTTGCTTGGCGTAGATGGTTAGCGCCCCCCGCTAAAGAAGGGGAGGATGTGGGTGGGTCCAAGTCCCGCACCGCAGGGAACATTGTTGTCGAACAAAAAACACTTTGTAATTACAATTTTTTCCTAAAATGTGCAAAACACTAAAATTTGACTAATGAAATAACTAAATTAAGTCTAGAATTGAAAAGATACGAAGCACCAGAGGCCTTAATGTGAGTTTTCATAGTATATCGTCTCGATGAAACTGGCAGTTAACTTCATACATTTTTCATCAGTGCCCCTAGCGGTAACTATTATGAACTAAAATAATGTATTGAAGTAAACTGCCAGTTTCATCGAGACGGTAAACTATCAAAACTTATACTAAGGGCTCTGTCGTCTTTATTGTCAATTATTGTACGAACTGCTGTAGAGTAGTACCCTCTTTCGCATCATTTTACCCGAAAATCTAGGAGTCTTTAATAGGTTTCTTCTAAGTAAGTGTGAGGTTTGAGGTGAGAATTAATTCAAGTCTATTAGCCTCGCTACTTAGTAGAAAAGCTGCTTTTGATTTTGACATTCGCAAAGATAGCGATGAGACAGAATCTTGGATTCAGATCCCAGCGTCATTCATTTAGCGTATCCCAGTGCCAACTTTTTTTTAGTATGGGTTGTTATAGCGGCAACAGAAATACATTATTTGCGATAATGTCAACTGTTGAACTAGACTGCTTCTTGTTAGGGTTCTCCGTACTTAAAGGCTAACAAAAAACCTGAAAAGAACGAATGCTGTTAATATTTAATTGCGCCTGACACAATTATCACGGCAGTATTAAGTCATATTATTGCAAGTTCAGTAATTTTAGGTACATAAACCAGCACTAGGTATTTTAAATTTTGCGCTCTAACTTTTTTTATTATTTAATTTTATTTTTATTATGAATTTTATTAGCTCATAGAAAACTAATTAAGCAGTACACATTTATGATTATTATAAAGCACATTAAACCAGAATAAGTCTAAATAAGTTTTCTTTAGGTTTATTGTGTGCTCTATTCCAAAAATCTAGGCTATTTCCGGCAAACTAAGGTCGAAATATAGGTTTTACAATCAGTAGCACTATCACTTCTAAACTGTTATTTACTGTTCATATCAATATACTTATAAATAAAGGTTATATATCGTGTACTAAAATAAATCAACTGAAAATATTTATCCTGTTTAGGATTTACTGTTATCAGATGAATGAAATTTTATCTGTCGATAAACAAATATCAACTCATGCTTATTCTTTCAAAAAAACAAATGTAAATGAAAACATAACCGTGACGGAGTGATTTTAAGATATCACGAATTCTATTAATCATATCTATTTTTATTTATTAGGTAATCTGTACCCGTACCTAGGTAGGTACGGGTACAGATTACTTTCTACGTTAGGGTACGTTCTTTCTTAATAGGTATGAAGAAAGAACGAAGTCTATAATCTGTATAAAAAATCTCGTTTAGCTCCCGAAAAAAATGCTCTCCCAAATTCTGGTATTGGTAGAATTCGAATATGCAATGAGATAAAATAAATAGTTGGAAAGAATGCATTCCTTAATTTTAACCCGGTAGCCAGAGTTACTGTGGTAGATGCAGTACTCGGGGGTCTTGGTGGGAACAACAGATCACAAGTGCTTGCCAGAAGAAAATCTATACTCTATACTTAATATTATAAATGCGAAAGTAACCGTCTATTACGCTTTCACACCTAAATCGCGCAACCGATTTTGGTGAACTTTGGTATTGTGATAGATGGAACCTTGGAGATGGACATTGGTTACTTTTGATCTCGATATTCCCGCGGGATAGAGCCTTACCGGGTGAAACTGGCTGCGCCCGTAGTTTTTCTATACAACATTTTTTTTTTGGATTAACAGTTTAAATGGGTAAATAATCCGATTTCTAATGTAATTTAATAAATGTTTGGTAAGATTTCATATTAATAAATAAATTCTATTCTATTCTATTCTAATAATACCCATTTAAACTGTTAATAATTGACATATTTCTTCGAACGCTCTACCTACTGCGTTTTAAGTTATGGCAAGAAGATACCTATGTATTCGTGCCTCAGCTTCGCACCGGCCCTTCTTTATCCCTCATTCATTACCTAGCTGTTGCCGATCGCTAAGGTGATGTACTATATTGTCTCTAGAAAATGCAAAATGATATCGTTCGAGCGCGCGCGATGCGACGATATCACACGATGAGCTATTCTTGTCACACCCCCCACGGATCCGAATCGTGGCCAATGATAACACAACGTCAGGTCAAAAATGTATCTCTTAGCCTCCCGTTAGCTGATATCAAGGGCCAATGTTAACTAGCCTCTTTGATACTTTTCCACTCATTAGAACAATTAATTATATGTAATACTTGAAACACTATATAATCCTATCTACAAAGTCTAAGTTTGCATTTAGACATTACTATTTTATATTTCAAAATATTTGACATAAATATTTGTTTTAGTAGCAGAAACGAAATGATATTGACTGAACTGAAATGCTCCGTTTTCTTATCAGTTTTCATCTATAAATATGTTAAAATTAGGCGTGATTCCAAATCATATTTGCAAAAGAAAACTGAGACAAAACAATGGAATATTTTTACGTGAGTCGAAACACTTTTTCCATAAAGGGTTCATTCATTTATCTATACTAATATTATAAAGTTGAAGAGTTGGTTTGTTTCTTTGGTTGAGCGCGCTAATCTCAGGAACTACTGGACCAAATGAAAAAAATATTTTTGTGTTTGATAGTCCATTAATCGAGAAATGCTACTTATGTTTCCGATAATCCCACTAGATCGTGAATTACGTAGGTGAAACCGCGGTCGCTGCTTAATCTATAAAATTATGTAAGTTCACTTACCGATGATAGTCCAGCTATATAGATACGATATCATATCAACCAGAGGGTCGACGGAATATTTTTTTAATGTTACTTTAATCGAACTCACGAGACTCACGTTGAAACTCATCTACTTATCTCATCTCACCTCGACACGAATTTTATTTGCTTCTACATGACAACAGGGGCTCGATTTGGTAAGGACATAGCATGCGGAATGCCGGCGGAATGCAGGCGACGTGCAATTCGTATTCTGTAAATGTTATTTTACTTAATTAGTTAATTAAGTAGCCTTCAAAATTAAAGGCTATTTAATTATTTAAATAGCTTCCCTTGTTCCTCAGCCAATCAGTATTAAAGGAAGTTATAGATTAGCTCGGCTAAATCGACTTCTGCAATGCTCATGAATCCCGCCTGTTTGTCGCATGCTATGTATTTAGAGAATTAAGACCCAGGTCTCGAGATCTATACCGCCTATTGAGGCGGGGCGTTAGTAGGATATAAGCAGGAATGAACCTCCTGCACTTGATGAATGAATGAATTAAAAATGTAGGTGCATAGTGAATTGAAACGATGATGTACTGAATTTAAGACCTAAGTTATCGTTAGTTATTACTGACCTATATATTAATCCGATCTACCATAAGGTAAAAAATTCGACAGAAATATGTAATTACGCACTGGTAAGATTCACACTAAACGGCACAGAAAATTGAAACATCCATAAATTCATGCTAATCTAATTCTAAAAAATGTGGTTTTTTCCGAACGTTTCTGTTAAATTTTTCTAATCTTTTTCGATTTCCCAAGTATGTGTTTATAATTATGATCTTGAAGACTAACTTAGTAAAAGAGATAATGGCATGGATGGAATTTCTTTCCTGGAACGTGACGAAGTTTCTTTCATTGACCATGATCTGCAACCAAATGAAAGAAACATTTGTCCACGGATCTCTAACAAATAATATGTTATCTGTAGTTTGTTTAAACTATACCAAGTTGCTATGCCGAAAACGTGGGTGTGTCTTGATAATCACTCACCTAAGAAGTGACTGGAACTGGTGACTACTAACAGCAGATAACAATGACGTCAATGTATCATCTTCTAAAAACATATTTGTTGGCCTGTTTGTTTTCAATTGCATATCTCTTAGTGGCTATTTTCCATTCTTTATCTTGTATCCAATGAAAATTATATTGTTTTGACATGTAATTTTATAACATCTTGTTTGTCCCGAGTCCTAAGATGCAATTTATTGCCTATTAAATAGGTATTTATTGGTATCAAGGAAAATAAATTTGCGCCTATTTTATATATATTTTTATTGTTTGTGTCTTGTACTATTATGTATTCTATGGTAGTGCTCAACTCAACATTTATTTAACGTTTCCGCGTAAGAATAACCAGTAAAATAAATATGTAAATGAGAATGCAATAAAAGTCGTGGATTCTTGTAGTCTTGTCTCGACTAGACAATTTTATTATTTTTAATTCATTATTTGGTTACTAATTAATGTAATTATACTGTATATTTTACCTTTATAAAGAAAATCAGATGAAACAAGGTTGATTGGTTAAAGTACAGAATTTTCCTCAATTTATTTACTTCGTACACTGTATAAAAGTGCAGAAATAATGAAAATTATTGTTTTGTTTGGTAAACATGTTAAATTAGACAAACAAAACGACACGTGGAATATTTGCTCAGTGATGTGGCACTTAGATGTTTTATTTGACCTGAAAATCTCTGCAAACGGTACTAATGTTTGATCAGTTCTGTTTACCCATATTTACTAAATAAATATACTGAATATCATCTCGTTTTATAATGGTTCATTTGTAATACAGAAGAAATTTCCAATATCTTCTTAGACAATCATCAACCTAAGAGGGCTCGATTACACGGGATAAGTGACTCTGAAATGAAATGAAATGAATTTATTGTTTGTTGATCTATATAGGTATAAAGAGATATCTCTATAAAGAGGTATCTCTAGTCCTACCACGTGGGCATGCAAACATGGTGCATAAAATTAATCGTCAATTTGAAAAACACATTTTTTTATTGTGAGGGTAGACTACTAACAAGTCCCGTCACTTTGCAGTACGATATCGGCAGATAAGTTTATTTTACCACTCCAATATTAAATTCAGTTACAGTATTATATGCCTTCATAGTGTCTCTACTTGGGGCTATAGAGTTTCAACTAATGGGTTGTTCCGAAAGTCGCGAAGGAATGACTTATGTCACTGGCTTCATATGTAAACTACACTCAAATAGAATATTATTTTCTCTTTTATGTATTCTTATTCTTTTCTACGTTTTAACTACACTTATAAGATGTTAACGAACTTCGACTTCAAGTGCTGACTTGGTGTTCTAAAAGACCAAGTTGAACTCGAGTTTATGGGAAATTTAACCCAAAAACCATACCGTAAGCTCGATCGAACGCCACGAGTGGTCCAAGTTTTACGTTAATTAGCCAGGTTCTATTTCAGATTTTTACGTAAAGTGTATCACTACGTTCCTTGAAATTACAGCTCTTTAATAATAAATTCAGGATAATAGGTTTCTATTGGTTTAGTACCTAGTTCTACTGTTAACTTTTAAAACTTCGTTTAGACTTCTCAACTATTATAATAGGTTTCGTTTGCGAACATATCAATGATTTTATGAAATATTCATCTGGGACCTTACTTTTAGTGTCTTCTTTTTTGTATAGTGGCGTGACTAACGTAGTGTTAGAATTTTCAGGTTAAGGCTATAAATTGATAATTGATTGCCTTGCAGTCGTCATTCATATAAAACTAAAAAAAAATGTATTATTTGTTACTAAAGGCTACTCTACAATTTGTAATTATCTAAAAAATAATACACTTCAAAAATAATTTGTCATCTGTTGTTTTGAACTCGACGGGGTGATGCAATAATCACAATAAATGTAATTATCATAGATTAGGTGAAGTCCTCATTTTGAGAAAATGAGGAAAACATTTTTTTTATATTTTAATCGTTGCGTTTTATCGTTCTTGTTAGCGACTTACAACCTTTAACGTCAGCAAAAATGTAGCCCAGTTTTGACTTAGGTTTAATCCCGAGCGCGGTCTTACGACCCTACCCTTTTTTATGTTGCTTATTTAGGTATAGGCGCCGACGTTTTATTCTTTCTTGGTTTATCATCATAGATCTTTGAACCAGTTTATATTTAAAGAACTAAACTTATAAAATCCTACATGAAATCATTAAATAACCTAATCACTAATTAAGAAATTAATAAAAACTGAATACCTTTAAATATGAGATCAAACTTTTTTTTGGTTAATAATCGCTTTGCTTTTATTATTTTTAGCATTTTCAATACCCGACCTTTGAAAATCGAGGAAAACTATACCAGATTTAGGTAACCGTGCACATTTGCACAGATACCTAAATCTGCTTGATTTTACCTACATGGTTTTATTCCGTAACACTTGCGTTTTATGGGTTTCATCGTGAAATGGCAAAGATACTATAGTTACAATAAAATGGACCGTATTCCCTTAAACAATGGAAGTATTTTTATACCTACCGTGGTTGTTGTGACATTATCAATCGAGATTTTAAAGTATCGCGACTTGGGCGTTACTTTGACGTAATATCGTGTGACAGATATCGTTCATATAAATACGGTCGACTAGTGAGTTCACGCTGTATTTTGTCCATTACTTATCTAAGCTCCCTAGCTCGAGCTTCTCCGACATATTCACGATATTCTATATTATACATTAAATTAATCCTTTTATCTATTGTGTAATAACTGGTAACAAATTGTGTTATCTTGTGAGAAAATGTGTTGTTATAGAAATAACGGAATTTGCGATCTGTGTAGGGAGTTCCAGCTTTCTTTATTGCATAGTAAGAGACTTGTGTATATTTTTTTAATAAACTAAGGGTACACTTAAGTGAGATACATTGAAGTTATACGATAGGATGTTAAGTGAGTGTTTTGTCTTTAGATCTGCTGAGGTCTTTCCCCAATGCTGTACCGAAGAGCGAATCGTTCCATCTACAAGACGAGGTATCAACTCTGTACCCGCCCTCACCGTCAGAGATCAAGCCTTCTCCGGCTGATCTCGCCAACGATCTTCTACAGCAGCTAGAAACTCAATGTAAACAAGGTAAGTTTCATTTTTAAGTGACTTCAAAAAAAGCGAAGATTCTCATAAACTACATAATTCATTAAGAATAAACGTGTCAACGGCTCAGTACAACTTGAATCGAGATCTCGGAAAATTTTACTAAAGAAGAAAAAGAGCTATTTGCGAAGTGTCGCAAATAGCTCTTTTTATGGTTTCGTAGTCAACAAGAACATCAACCTTTATAGTTTCGTCATGTCCGTACGTCTGTCTGTCCGCGGCTTTGCTTAGAGACGCTTGGTATTAAAAAGCTGTTTAAGTACCTATACATATTGTTCACGCCAAGAAAGTGCTACAATACAAAAAAAAACTTTTTTGGGGTAAAAATGTAAAATGAATGATTTGTTTTCTGGTTTGCCACACACAAAAGTACCCCACACTATAACGTGTGGTGTAGTTTTTAGAGTCATTGGTCCCCCCACCCTCCTCTAAAAACCTTGTGGTTGTAGGTGCTTGGACACATCTTACTTCTTACTAATATTATAAACGCGAAAGTTTGTATGTATGTATGTGAGGTTGTTACTCTTTCACGCAAAAACTACTGAACCGATTGCGATGAAACGTGGAATATAGGTAGCTGGGGACCAGGATTTACACATAAGCTACTTTTTATCCCGAGATTCCCGCGGGAACGGGAATATTAGCGGGTGAAACCGCGGGGGGCAGCTAGTCATATTATATATTCACAATAGTAGTACATATAATTAATTATAACAGCTTAGCTGTCCTTTCAAATATCGCTAATTTGCAAATTAATAATTTTACTATTCATCACAACACCGAATAATACAGAGCGAGATTGATGTTACTTTTTTGCGTTGGACTTTTATGTACTAAGACTTATATTAATGCTGACACTTTCCCATTTTGTATGGAATACTTTTTGATTTGTTCGACCTTACGAAATATACCTCCTAGGTCTCCAAACGACCTTAATTAGTGGTTAGGTTATAGGTACCTAGTTAGTGCCCAATAGTAATCATATAATTATTTTTATCTTCCTAAACCTTACAATATAAATATTTCTAATCAGTAAAACCACTTTTCTTATTCGGACAGACTTGTAAAACGTGGACTTTTCTCTGAATAGAGATGAAGTGATTGCCTACAAGTATCTACTTGTTGGCGTAAATTAACCACAAAGTAAGAAGCGGCCTTCTGTTTCAATAAAGTCCAACGGTTCGTGTATCGTATCGCATCCAAATTGCCTTTTTAGTTCGCACGCTCGAGTTTTGTCGACAGACCTTTCTGTATTGCCAGTAAACTCACTACTTTATCGTTTTGATGACAGATCCTTCAGTAAAACTGAGTCAGCTTTATTTCAGACTATAAATTCTCAAACTAGATGTTGTAGAATATATGTTAAACTTGTCTTCACTATTTGTTTACCTGCTACAATAACACCAAATGAACTTAATTGCGTTTGCAAAATTTTGTGTAGATGTGATTCTCCAGATTCAACTTGAATATAGTTAGATAGTAGATACCTATCCGCCCCAAAGCACCAGAATATCTAAGCTCTACTTTTTTGTCAGTCTGTTAATAATTCTATTGTAGAGCAAGGGTCTGTTTTTAGAGGAATTAAATAATTAAGACGTGGTCTAAGACTTGCCGGTTACGAACGATCTCTTCCTTCAATCGTTCAATTATCTGCGTTTTTTAAAAGTAGTCGAAGTATTTTAAACTTTGAATTTACTGTATTTTTAGAGCGACAAAAGTACGACAAAGCAACGAAACACGATCATGTTAGGGCGGATTATATTTTTCAATACCTACCTAAGTACGTTTCATTTTCTTGCAATCACATGTTACTGATACGAGGGCAACACTGAAAGTTTTTAAAATGGGCAACTTGTAAAAGATATAATAATAAAAAATCAAAATATAACTCTTTGCCTGTATAGTACAACTGAGTATGTATTTCATTCATTTGTCATTCGTTCATTGTTCATTTGTCAGCAGGTACATTGAAAATTATCTATGTCACGTCAGTATGAATATAACGCAAGAAATATTTGTGCAATATTTTTTTTAAGACTTATGCTATTTAAGTTAACAAAATTTTTTTATAGAAATCCATTAGCCTTTCATGATGAAGCACCATCTCGGGCCACTGTTTACAACTGGTTTAAAGAGTTTGAACGTGGTCGCATTAATCTTACCGATGATTTGCGTGAGGGTAACATCAGTGTTGTGCAGCGTATGATAGAGACTGACAAAAGAGTGACCTATCAGCAGATTCTGACAGGATTAGGCATAGCTATGAGTCAAGTACAAAAATCCTATACATGAACATTTAGCGGTTAGGAAGCTTTTTGCCCGAAATATACCTCAAAATTGACTGACTCCCAAAAACTCTAAGGACAGGGGGCAAAGAGCTTTTCTCAGTGTATAAAAGTACTTAATTGGATTATTTTTCTAAAAGATATAATAAAATTAATAACTCGTCAGTCTGTTAAGTTTTTAATTTTCTAAAAACTTTCAGTGTCACCCTCGTACCACGAAAAATCTACAATTTCTATAGAAAATATGATGTTTAATTGGTCTCTTATAAGTGTCTCTATTTCGCGGTCTGAAATTTTATTTAATTTTCATGCAGTCTCTATTAAATTCGAGTATTACGTATAAAATGTATGTCAAATCTGCGTCGGAATTTAATCGACCTCAATAAATTTAAGCAATTTTATGTGCTTTATTCAACTAAATAAGGATAAATCATTTTTCAATTTAATCTAAACCCGAAAATTGCGTTGATAAAACAGCAATTTTAATTAAAGTTATCATCTGTCTATTTTTTATCAATGACTTGGACTTTTGCTCCTTACATGTCATGCGTGTCATAGCAGAAACTACGGTAATTACGTAGTACAGTAACAATTAAATTTATAAGTTAATTTGGCCGATTTAATTATATTCATTTTATATTACTTCTATAGAAATATCGACAGTGCCAACTAATGAAGGTGATTGATTACATTACAAATATTAATACCGTTAAGGTGATAAGGGCGTTTAGCAGCTCAATAAATACTTTCCGATCCAGTCTTTGCTCAATTAATGAAAAATATATAAAATTCCACAATTATTTATTAAAATCTAAATGTATGTAATAGGAATGTAAGTAATATTTAAATCGTCGCCATGATTGTTAGGCTTAGCTGTTTTAATAGTTTGGTTGTAACGTGCTGCGTGTCTAAAGTTTACTATCAAACCTGCATGTGCCGTAGACTTTAGAGACCATTTGTTTTAGCTCAAAAGTCGTAATGATCTTGAAAGAAGGATATTAAATGCAGGTACGACTGTTTCTGTATTGTTTAGGGACATGCAACGCCTTACGTTCTTTACGTAATTCACAGGGGTAATAACTTTCTTATTTATACTCATACTCGTGCATCCTCTATGGTTCCAGAGCAATTGAACTAGCTGAGTAATTCAAACATGTTTAACGTATAACCTATTAGTATCCCACTAATATTATAAATGCGAAAGTATGGAAGTTTAGTTTTCAATCGCGCAAAAACCACTGAACCGATTGCAATGAAACTTGGTATCCAGATAGCTGGAGATCTGGATTAAAACATAGGCTTTTTATCCCGATATTTTAGCGAATCGGGACTTACGCGGGTGGAACCGCTAGTTACTTATCATTAGTTTTTTAGTACAAAAATTATTATTCACAAATTACTAGTTAAGGATGGCTTTCTTTGTGACCTAGGCTCGTGAACTATGACTTTATTAAAGATAGAGATAGATGATTTCGTTTAATGAAAACATTTGATACATAATTAAATGAAGATTAGTTAATTATTTCCTGTTTACAGGATATAAACTATCTTTTAATAACTGGCTACATAATTTTGTGTGTATTTAAGTGTGTAAGTAGTTCCTGTTATGAAAGAAACTGATTTGAATTGCTCATTGGCGTTTTCGATTCAATTGATGTAATTACAATTATTATTCGTTTTTGTTATTGAGGAAATATAGTGCGCTGCGCTTAAGAACTTACGACACAACTTCACACAAAAATCCGCTCACTTAGCTAAAAACACGGACTTGGCTAAAAATATCTGCCGTGAGTCAAATGGTATTTCAGCCAAACAAACAACTTGCAAAGGGCAGGGAGAGATTTCCCGAAAGGAAAGCCGAGATGAGCTAGACTCCTTCATGTAACTGTGGTCATCCAGATGACAAATTTGAAGAGGTCATATCTACTATAAAGTCTACAGAGATTATGAAAGTCTTTGTCGTAGTATACGATTTCATACATGTAGAATTAAAAAAAAACAATAGTCGCAAAAAGACCAGTTGTAAGTAGGTTTTTCATCGAAACAATTAGTATCTCGTAGATTCTCTCCTACCCTTGGTCCTGTTAGATAGCGTCGTTGGCAACCAACCTCTTGCAGCAGTTATCTAAAGAATAGATCTATATGTTCCTCTATTTACGAACTACTGTATTGTAGGCACGTCCGTATTATCATCACACTTGACACGACACACCTCTTCTTGATCTCCACGATGTGTCTGCGTGACACGATAGCGCTATTAATTAGCTGCTGTTTTATATAAGTAATATATAAATATTAATTAGATAATTTTATAAATAACAATCTCTATTCTTTTAAAGTTAAATGTTTATTTAATTTTACTGAAATGAAATGGAAAAGTAGTTTAGTTACATTATCTAAAGCTATTTTTGGAATTTATCTCGCTAAGTTCTGTGATCTTTTTGATTGTTCTTATTCATATCTGCGTATTAGCAGATACCTACCGAGATATATTAATAAATTATTTTTGATAATTATTTTATCGTTTTATAAATTATTCCACTGGCAAGTCTCCATAGGAACGGACGATATACAAAAATGGAAATATACTTATTGACTATTGAGTTAGTTAAATGATAACACCTTTGAACTTTGTTTTGTTTATTGATAGGAGTTATCGATGTTTCTTTTTAGGGTTTAGTAGTCAATAAGAAACCCTTATAGTTTCGTCATGTCCGTTTGTCTGTCTATTTGTCCACGCCCCAGCTCAACTACATATTGATAATAACAGAATCGTACTGTAAAATAACATGTAGGTATAAAAGGGATGATTCTTTCTCCCCTACTCCACCGTGTAGGGTGTCGTCTGACAGCTAGCTAGCTCTTTCGAAATCAATGTTGGTTTTGAAAAACCTTGTTTTCATTTAAAGCTTCCTTTTTTAAATGTTGCGCCTTAAGTGCTACTTATGTGCCCTTACAATTCAGTTTAAAGGTAAATTATCACATCACATCTGAGCAGTCTTTTTAACCGACTTCAAAAAAAAGGAGGAGGTTATCAATTCGTCTGTATGTATAATATTTTTTTTTTTTGTATGTTTACCGATTACTCGAAGACGGATTGACGGATTAAGATGATTCTTTTTTTAATGGATAGGTGGGAGCTCCAAGATGGTCCCATAAAAATCTGATGTGGATCTGATGAGGGTCTTCGGAGTGATGAACGGAAATGCTTCTCAAAACGCATTAATCAATCCAGTTGTTTATCGATTACTCGAAGATGGTTCGACCAATTGAGATGATTCTTTTTTTAATGGAAAGGTGGAAGCTCCAAGATGGTCCCATAAAAATTTGATGAGGATCTGATGAGGATCTTCGAAGTGAGGACCGGGAATGCTCCTCAAAACGCTGTATGCAATTCAATTGTTCATCGATTATACGAAGATGGCTTAACCGATTGATATAGTTCTTTTTTTAATGGAAAGGTGGAAGCTACGAGATGGTCCCATGAAAGTTTGGTAAGGATCTGATGAGTATCTTCGGAATGATGGACAGGATAGCATCCCAGAATTCAATAAATTACTCATTTTTGGACTTCTACCAAAAAGAATAGAACCCCTAAAGAACTAAGTACAGATTGATGGGGCACCTGAAACCACCTTCTCATCAGCAAACTCCTTAATAATTAAAATTACGGTAACAATATTGTTGATTTTTAGGTAGGTAAGTATACTAAAAGGGTAAAATAAAAAATAATTTAACAATTAAAAAACCGACTTCATAAAGAAACAAAAAATAATTTAAAAACCAACCAAAAAAAAAAGAATTGATAAAAATGACCAAAATAACCTCTACATAGGTACAGAGCCACCGACTAATTAATCTGTTTTATCATCTGAAGTCGGGCAGTTTTACTGGTTGGTTCCATATTGTACTTAGTTTGGCTGCCCGACTTCAGATGATAAAACAGATTAATTAGTCGGTGGCTCTGTACCTATGTAGAGGTTATTTTGGTCATTTTTATCAATTCTTTTTTTTTTGGTTGGTTTTTAAATTATTTTTTGTTTCTTTTTGAAGTCGGTTTTTTAATTGTTATTAAATTACCGAGTAATGAATGGAAAAAATTAAAAGTACAATTTTTACATAATTCAATTGTTAGTTGTAACGACTTTACCAAATTGCAGTCCGCGTTTTTTTTAATGAAAACTACGAAACCCTACACAGCGCGCGGGTCGTCAAGGCACGCACTTGCCTATTTTTTGTAATCTTGTGCCAATTATATTTTAAGACAAAGCCAGAAATACAAAATGGATGTTGGATCCACTTCAGTAACACTGATGTAGTGTAGTTTAAATTGTATTTAAATGTTCCATTATTACGGGGCATGGGGTCGCGATGTGTATAGCAAACTGGCGATTGTCCCTGTTGCCGTTTTAACTCACTCGACAATGTTTAAGAAACACTCGAGACTGGCTACCTCAATTTTCTGAACAAATCACAGCGGAACGTGAGCGACTGACGAGAGGTCTAATACCGTCATCAATGGCAGAATTCAGCCGATCGGGCTCCAACCGTCGGGTCGGATGAACTGATCTGGGTCAGCTAGCTTCCATCTCGAGCTGGCTAGTAAGCTAGACGCGAAGAGCTTCTTGATTCACTACAGGGCAGGATGATACCTCAGGGCAAAATTAAAGTATGCTTTACGCATCAATACGTTTTTGGATATTTATCCCCAATTCATATATTTGTTTACGTACCCTGTGCAAAATATTCAGTGTTGATGTTAAAAGTATTTTACGGGTTTCACCTTCAATCTGATTTGTTTTTCTATGTTACGTATGATTAACAATGCCCGAGGACGATTTCGGCCTTTAATTAATTTTGTTATTTTGCGCGCGGCCTCTGCATAACTAATAAATTAATTTAAAGAAAAATGAAATAAATTCACATTGGTAGGTACCCCAAGTAAGTCGCATTTACAGTTTATAATAAAACTAATAAAGACATAGCCAATGTGTATTGTAACAAAGCAGTTAACTTTTAATCAGTATTGATTGTTGTGTATTTAGGTGATGTGGAATTGTGAATGTTGGTTGCCTTATTACTTTCTGTTGTTGTTCGTGCATGAACCGAATCTGAGAGTTGGGGGAGTGAAGGGGGGGGGGTGCATGTCTGTCTCGAACGCTCGGGCTGCGTGCGCGCGCGCCTCAGTAACTGACCGCGTTACCTCGCGAGTACTGGTATCCACTGCCTCTCTCGAACCCGTGACAATAAATTCGTTTCAAGGAGAACACTTCGGGCGCCCGCGCCTGCCTCTCTGCCTATGTCTGACGCCGTCGTCGATGCCCCTGCTGGACGCCGTTAGAATGAAGTGCCACTATCGTTGCATTTGGAATAAAGAGATCGTCTTCAACTCACAGAAACTTGTAAAAAGACGTTAGGCTCCCAGGAACTTCTGGAACCGCCGACGACGACCATCGCTCTCACCGCGAGGATATCATCGAACTTATTATAAATATAAAGTTATTATTAGAACTTTTATTATTAACAGTAAGGACTGTATTATTGGAAATACGAACCTAGAGAGGTTTCTCAGAATCACAGCTGAAAGTCAGGATGGCATTGGCTGATTTGTATTTGGGTACGTCCTATAGCTCCTTCATCTTTATTATTTGTTTCGTTTGTGTTATTGGAAGTTACTGTAGCGCAAAGGCAATCAAGGCCTGCCTGCTCTACTCTCGGATCTCGGTTTGATTCATGTACCTAATGAGATATTTCACAAAGTTCAATTTATGTATCAATAACAGATATACTTACGTACTTCGTTGTTTTTTATTAATTCGCGTAAAATTAGGTCGACAACCGGACAGTGGGCACAAATTTGTTGCTTTATTCGATAATTTAACTGCGCAACAAACTTGTTTGCTGTTTGGACCAACATCGGCTTATTTCAACGGTCCAGTAGAAACGAGAGCAACGTCATTAGTTTAATGAAGGTTTCTGATAAGCACGCAGAGGGAGTGAGACAATAGGAATCACGCTCTGGTAAACAATAAGTAGATATCTACAATGTACCTAAACATTATTAATCACTAGTCAATAACAACGAAATTATTTTACTCAATCTATTTAAAGTTATTCTAATTTATGCTACGTCTTTTGACGTGGAACGCACCTATTGGTTGACAACTTATGCAACATTATAATTCATAAAACTTATCTATCATTTATCCTAGGACTGATCGTAGGAATTTATTCCATTTTAAGAAATATACCGAGCTTAGATTATGGGACAAGTTATAAGATGTAGCGGAAAATAAACTCCACCCACAGTCTAAACCGTTGTAGAGAGATGAAATTTATAATCATATCTTTGAATAATGTAAGTCTCCGTTATGAAAAAATTTTCCCCAGTGGATCACCTAAAATTGAATCTGAAAAGGTCAATGTACTCGTGTGACCGACTAAGAGATAGATGGTCATTATCACAAATTACTCTAATTATTATAAATACTTAATTTAATAGGTACATCCTAGCTATGTCAGTAAGCTGGTTAATATTTCAAGCTAAATTGTCATTGCAAACAATCGATTGCAAGGACACTTTGAAAGTACCATGTCAAGTCTTCATTAGAACTGGACACTTAGGATTTAAGTTGCTTTTTATTCTTATATGAGATCGAACGACTGGTTCGTTCGATCTAAGGTATTTAAATATTCGCGTTCTTATAACTTAAGCCGTATCGTTTTGATAAACCAGTTCGCGTACATGGCGACCTCGGTTTCTGTTCGGCCAATCATTAAAGCGACATATTGACTACTTGTTTTCTTTCTTATAAAACTTTGATACTTGTAAATAATGTGACCTACCGGCATTCGGTGTGCCTTTCGAATGCGGATAAGTAGGGTAAACTGGGTACGGTTGAAACAATTTCACTTATTTTGTTCATGGTTTTACTATTTCTTAATTAAACGTTGCAAAATTTATGTTAAATTAAACTTCAGGGTTTTGTCTACTAATGGATATGATAAGTTTAGTTCTATGTATAATAGTTTTAATAATAGCTCTATTTAAAAAAATTGTAAAATTTGTTTCAATCGTCCCCAACCCAGGGGCGGTTGAAACAGTGATTAGGGTCAGTTTAGGGTCATATAAATGATACAAATTACGTTGTTATATAAGGTTTTAATGAATATTAATCTAACGCATAGAATAATTAAGGAGATTTTCGGTTAAAAACACAGTCTTCAATACTTTAAGTACTTCTGACTATTAAATTATTAAATCTTAGTTAAAATCTACTTAACATTGGTTTAATGCAAGATAACAAAATAAACAAAACAAAAAGCATTATAATTGTTTTTTAAACCAAATGACCCAAACATACAAACGGGGGTTTCCTCTCATTCGAATGTGTCTATGGAGCGGAAAATTATTAAATTATGTTTTTTTGCCATTTTTCACAGTTAATTTCCTGATTTAACCTCTTCATATGTGTCTCTATGCGTTAACATGTCTATTTGTACATTCAAAATCTTTCTTATATGTTATTATACTATCTAAAATTATCAAAAAGGAATCAATAAAATGTTTCAACTGTACCCATAAAAATCGTTTCAAGTGTACCCAGTGCCTATTTTAAATATAAAGTCGTAATATTTTTTGTTACAAGAATAATATTTAAAAACCAGTTGCAGTGTTATATTCTACAAGCTTCATAATATACACAAGCACGCACTCAATACCGTCACTCAAATAGAAACGAAAATAATTGAAAAACTGTTGGAGTAAAAATACTTACTTTTGGTTGAAAAAATACAATAGGGTCCCCTAAAAACAACCAGAACGCGCGAAAAGCGACGCAACAATAAGACTCGTGCTCGCGCGGGTCGTCCCCTTCTTTCTCCCCTTGGAACCTCCTCTGTTCCACTAACGGTTTGTAAGATATTCGAGTTGTTTCAAACGACCCCTGTTTCAACCGTACTCAGTCTACCCTACTTATCTTAGCATGCTTTATGAACGTGTTCCAACAAACTAAATTAAATATTAATAATTACCTTGACGATATAGGTAACAAATAACTGTTTTATAAGGTACTGTACCTCTTTCATTGGTTTTTAATTATGCCTACCTTTTAGTTGTTATAATCAAGTAAATTTTTGTCTTTACAAAGGAAACAAAATAAATAATATCTATTAAGGAAAACTATTTTTTTACATAGTACTGACTGATCTGTCTATGTGGCACTAAACATAAATGTCTATCTTCATTAACTCTGATCAAAATCATTATGTCGACATTAAAATGTATAAAATAATTTAATTGTGACATTTGTAAATAAACATTACTTAGCATTTTACTTTAATTGAGCTAGATCGTGCTGACATCTATCGAGGCAAAATAAAACATTGGATCAATGAGAACATAACTAAAATATTGTTCATTTAAATGCACGTGGAATTTTAATAATACCTACCGTGTGACTTGATTTATTATAAATTTTATTTTTTTACGTTTATTTTAACTTAAACTTATCTGTTTTATCATGTAGGTATTTATGATTTAGTGCGTTGGTAACGAAGACGAGCGAGATGTTTTCGCGCACTGATTGTGCAGGTTTATCTTGGGGTCAGGGCATTGCAGCCTAACTCGTTGCTACTTGGTACTTTTTATCCACGCGCAGAAATATAATAAATTGCAACGGCATGCTCAACGTATATTATAATCTTAAGCAGTCACATTTTGAGGACATTGTAGGCTTTTTATTATAAAACCGGTCAAGAGGTTTAATGCGGTTTTACTCTTTGGGTAAACGGAACTCGTGAAATAAATAGGAATGGAATAACAAAGATTAAACTGAACGAAATATATAGGAATTGTCGGTTACCACTGTCTTACCAATTTATGTTCAATTGATCGTTGATTAGGTACTATCTGACTGCTGCCTCTGTCATCATTTCGCCATCATAAAACTTATAAATTATTATGTTCTTATGGCATAACACCTAATGATGAATTTATGACCAAAAAATAATGTTAGGTTACATTTTTTTACGGTATATCGACACCAAGACAATGATATCGTCTCGAACAAAATAATCCGCGTCGGTAAATCGATCGTATCGCTTTATCGTGCAACATGAGACTTTGTTTATTTAGTTCAGGGAGGATACCTACCTACTTTACCTCCTCGGTCACGATAGAATAGAAACGCAAGAATCGCACTGCAACTCGAATTTATTGTTCCATCAAATAATCTGGTTATTTTAATAGATCGCGGAAAATCTCCAAGAAAATACTGGTTGTGTTTAATGAATAATTAATTAGGATCTCTATAGTCCGATCTTTTAATCGACACGTTTAGTAATAGAGTAGGTTGTAAATCTTAATATTAACGATCTATCGTTCGTTTCCAGAAAACATCTTCCCGTCATGGCTGGAGGAGAAGGTGGAGCTGCCTATGTTCGAGGCTATGGGCCACCACGAGCGCGCGATGCCGGCGGCGCCCGCAGCCGTGCCGGTGGCGGGCGCGTTCGTTCCGCAGCCGACTGAGGAACTGCTGCGGGAGTTCGAGACGGTGTACGGAGCCGTCGAGTTGACTCATCTGACGCCGCCGCAGAGCCCGCCGGCACCCGCCATGCCGGCGACGCAACTCCTGCAGAGTTACGCCCAGCAGGCGGCGGTGCCGGCGGTCGAACCGTGGCACCTGTCATCCGCCGCTGGGTACGAATGCAGCGTGGAGGCGGTGGACGAGTTGGTCCGCGCCCGCGCTGCCCAGCTCACCTCGCCGCAGCCGTCGCCCCCCACCAGCGAGTACCCCTCCCCGCGGTCCTCGCCGCCCTCCTCACCCCGCTCCTCCACCGACGATGAGTGGTCCGGCGCGTCCAACTCGCGCCCTAAGCCCTACTCCCGCGGGCCCGACGACCGCCGCTCGCGCAAAAAGGAGCAGAACAAAAACGCTGCGACGCGCTACCGTCAAAAAAAGAAGGCCGAGATCGAAGTCCTCCTGGGCGAGGAGCAGGCCCTACGCTCCAAACACTCGGACCTCGGCGACAAGTGCGCCGACCTGCAGCGTGAGATCCGCTACCTCAAGGGCCTCATGCGCGACCTCTTCAAGGCCAAAGGCCTCATCAAATAAACAGCCGCCTCCCGCGCGCCGCCGCCCGCCAGCGAATGATTCTTTGAAACCGCGCATCGAGCGCGCCTCTCGGTTTTTCTTTTAGAGAAGTATGAGGAGACCTTTATTCTAACGAAGATTTTTTTTTGTTAATGCATAAGTCAGCTAGTGTTCTTTATAATTTTCTTGTTAAGCGGATCGTATATCGAGCAGCATGTTACTTCATCTTTAGTTGTGAGATAATTACCTTTAACATCTGAGGAAATAGTATAATGGTGGCGCCCTTTCCCATCTTTCATTATTGTTTTATTTAGAGATAGATCGCATTCGTTGCAATGGAAATGTACGTTACTTATTCGATATGGATGCATTTTTTAAACACCTTGTTTTGTCGATTGTTGTATTTTCTTGCAAATAAAGGGAATGCGATGGCGGAAATCATCTTTTATTTTAAATTCTAGCAAGCAAACCTATTTACTAAAAATTTAATTACTATAAAAATGTTTACGAATTCGTCTCACTTCAAAATAATTGTATAATATTTAATTCAAAAAAGTCTCAATTCAAAATAATTGTATGGTATTAAAATTTTAGTAAAGAGTGCTGTTATTTCCCTTACCTTTTCATCCTCTACCTTCCTAAACATCGCTCAGATGAGAGAGTAAATATAAATGTTTGTTTGAAAACACTAAACTTTTACGGCAATAAGAAATAGTTTTCGTAGCACCGACTTAGACCAGCACCGGCTCCTTAGGAGATATATTTCGCCTCTGGAAAGAAATTTTGTTTAATTTACCCCGATACGAATCCCAATTGATTTTTGGGGTTTCGTACCCATCAATGGGTAAAAACTGGACTAGACTAGACTCCACTGTTTGTCTACCAGACTGTCGACCCTACCATGATCGGTTCTCGTTATTTTATCGTCCTTTTGTCTTAACTTACGATAAATATAGTTAAAATAAGTATCGTTTATCGTAAGTTTAAATGCCTGTAAAATCATTTTTATAAGTAGTCGGGGTATTTTCTATTTAAAATTTACTTTATTTTTTTAACGACAAAAGGACGACATAGGAACGACAAACGATCATGGTAGCGAGGAATGTTACGAAACTCTTCATGCGCGACTCCTACTCGTTTTATTTTGTATTTACTTAGGATAGGTTCACCACTCCAATTTGTCACGTCGACTTGCAATTTATAGGTAAAAAAATAAATCTGTTTCAAAAATCTGTAAACTCTACCCTACGACTTCATGGTGCTACAGCGACTGTGTCGGGTAGTGTAACGATCGCTTGAAAAAATAGATATCAATAATTGATTGGTAAATAGGTAAACGTGAGTAAGCAATTATTTTATACACTATAAAATAGAAACGAAATTCATTTATCGGTTAATTAACGCATAGGAGAGCTATGATACAAATATTAGATGAGACAGTAGTTTACAGTAACTTTTTAGAACACTATTAATTACAAATTAAGCACATCTCAGAAGGAAAGGCTCCAATGCGTCGTAAAGGCATTGCAACAATGCTGAAAATAATAAAAAAACGCAATGAAACCCGGAAAATGAGTTAAATTTCAATTGAACATCGCGAAGAAAAGATAAAAACCGCTTTAAAATATTTATCTTGTTTAATTCTAGGATACAACTAAGTAGGTATCTACGCAAACTGTAAATTTTAGGTATTGTCGTTAAGTATGTCTTTTCGTAGCTGTAACGGTTCTAGAAATTATTATTACATAGTCTCAGTACTTGCCTCAGGTCTATCCAATTTTTTCGAAAACATCAACATATTTTTTGGAAATTTTGCAAGGTTTCGCTGAAACTTTCAAATTCTATAGAGATTTCTTGCAAAATTCCTAACAATTATTAAACCGTTTTCGAAAAAAAAACACAACTCGCACATAGTTGAAGCCTTTTATTATAGAATAACTGTCCTTAAATTTACCACCCCGAAAATGACGTGTATGTAGAATATGTTGTTGCTATGAGTAGCATCATCTAAGAGCAAATACAGGAATATTAAGTACATTAAAAGCATTCTAAGTCAACATAATTTTTTTTTCAGTTTTCTCGACTTTGTATCAAAATAAAATTCATTTTCCGGTTTTAATCGAGTTGATTTAATTGTTTTCGAAGCCTTTACAGACTCCTTCCTCAGGGTGGACTGAAGGAGTCTGCAGAGAACGGCGTTGTAACAATGCTGAAAATATGTAACTAAATCAACGCCATTGACGACCTCTGTGGCGCGTCGGGCGAACGCTTGGCTGCAATGCAGAAGGTTGCGGGTTCGATTCGCGCTGGGTGCAAATATTTATGCTTAAAAATATCCGTTGTCTAGTCACCGTAACACAAGCTTAGCAGCTTACCATGGGGCTAGATGGCGCTCTGTGTGTTCGTCACAGAATTTATTTATTAAACCGGAAAATAAGTACTATTTCTATTCTAAGTAAAACCGGTATTTATGTAAGTACGATTAAGTATATAAATAAAGACACTGCGACATAAGTATGCATGTGGCGTCTCCACTAATGTCGTAAGGAAAATGGACGCCCCCACGGCGGAGCGCGGCGGCGGAATCTGACCCCCGAACGTTATGAATGTCTAACATAAGGCATTTTCATGGATATTGTCTGTGATGTGATGAAGGTTGACCTTGCCTTAAAAAAACTTTGGTTTTTGGTAGGTAGGTCTGTAGGTAAAATGTATTAGAGACTTCCTGAGGTTTGTAGACCCGCTCAAATGCGTTTCAAGTTTTCCGTCCTCTCTTTTTCATTTACCTTATGCAAAGTAGGTAAAAGTTGTTTCCAAAGTTGTTGCGAGAGTTTGCATGTATGTATGTCTGTCAGTATGTTACTGGATCACGCAAAAACTACTAAACCGATTGCGATGAAACTTGAAATATAGGTAGTTGGAGGGCTGGAATAACACATAGGCTACTTTTTATCCCGATATTCCTGCGGGAACAGGACTTACACGGGTGAAACCGTATTATATTATATTAAATTATAAACGTGAAAGTTTGCATGTAGGTATGTAAGTAAGTCTGTATGTGACTTTTTTACTCAATCACACAAAAACTACTGAACCGATTGTGATGTAACTTGAAATATAGGTAGTTGGAGACCTGGAATAAGACATAGGCTACTTTTTATTTTACATCTACGCGGGAGAAACCGCGTGGCGCAGCTAGTTATTATTATAATAATTGAAAAACATTTTCAGTTCTAAGTAGGTACATACCACATGCATCTACTACGACATTAGCTTCGAGCAAAAATGTACTTTAAATTCAAACCACTGGTTATCTAATACTTGGTACACCTTAGTGCTGCATTCCACAATTCTCTTAAATTCGTAGATATAGGTACTTAATAATTATAGGCATCCTCAATTACTGGTGAATGTGCGAACTCTGGGCTAGGTACCGTTTTTTTTTATCAATAAGTTATCGTTTGACACAGTCGTTTGCCTATTATCCCACTAAAAGATAATTGCTGCGGTTTAAGATTAAGTACGCAACCTAAAAACGAGTAGTACCTACTCTGGTAGTAGGTACTATGTACTGGTGACTTCTCACAGTATAAAAAAACAGAAAGACGGGCCTGTGTTTACTTTTACTTCAAAATACAGAAGGGTAGATAAATCAACGTATGTATGTACGTACATAGAGGAAGATTGCTCCAATACAGGACACTCGTATTTTGTTCATAATGGAAGGGTTTGGCTGGAAGCGCACGGACGATGATCCCCTCGAGACTATTATGCCGCTCTGACACGTGACGCTACGATGTCATACTCTACAAATTGTTTTATATTTCACTCATTGACTACCTTTTAGGGATCTCTCTAAGTAGAACGGCAGAATACATCATAGGTAGTATTTATAAAAGCTAATAAGTCTGACACCCGGCGCACTTTAGATACGTTGTCGTTCATTCGTGCGGTAACGCACGAATACGTACCCACAATCCCATCTTTCCAAGTACTATGGAAGCGCGCTGACTGCATACTGCATACGCCGTCGTATACGTACGACAAAAGCTAAGCGAACACCTTTCGGCATGGTAGGAGTACGTACTTGTAAGGTTAGGATTGTTCGTACGTTACAGCATAAATGAAATTCGGACGATAACGTTCGATCCAAAATGTGCACGGCTTAAAGCTAACAAGTCTGAAAGGACTGGTGACAGTTGTTTATTAATAAATAAGCTAGTATATAATAAAGCATCATCAATGGTCATCATTGTTGTAACGGACCGGGGACATCGTTACGACAATGATGACGATGATGATGATTATATATAGTTTGGCCTGTAGCTTAGCAATTCAGAGAGGAATCACTGAATCATTTTAGATACTTTGTTTCGTTGCTCGCAACTTCATTTACTTAACCGTTTATTTATTATTTTTACCTATCGAAAAAATAAAATAGACATAAATAACAGAAATTCATTTAAGTGCTATAAAGAGCGTCGTCTCACTCCTAACTATGCAACTGGATTTGAGAACCAAAAATAAACAATCTAAAAAAATTACCAAATATTTTTTTTTACACAGAAGGCGGCGGAAATCGAACGCGCCACCTTCTACGTTGCAGAAGGGTGTTAGCTCGAGGCGCCACAAAGGTCGTCGTCATTAAGTTAACGATTGGGATAGACGTGGGTTAGATACAGGAGAATAGATGGCAGATAACGTGCCACTCGTTTAATTGTAGGGATTATCGTGGAAATGTGCCGTGCGATTGCGACACGCGCCGCGTTCTCAATGTCCCATCATAGTATCACTATCGAACACTATTCCGCTAAACTGATGCACGTGCCATTCAAGCTTTAATACAAAATTCAATTTACTTAGTCCATAATTGACTTTGGTAATTTGATGAATACATGTTATAAGCAGTATAACTACCTAGGAATCGATTGTGTGGTTGTTCCAATCAAGCTTAGCAAGTTAACAATCTGAACTTATGAGCATGTAAGTATGCTACAATATACATACATACCTAATGCCCACCTTCTCATCTGAGCGATGTTCACGGTTGCATCCCCTCGGGAGCCCAGGTCGGCACAGTAGGTACCTACGTCATCATTGACCACACTTGCTGCACATAGATTGGAAACATTTTTACTGTCGGCTGCCTGCCTGACACCAACCCTCTAGGGACTGCGAAATTTATGCGCCACCGCGCGAGGAGAACTCAAGGTTTACTAATCTCTATAGTTTACTAATGCCATTCAAGCTCTAATACGAAATTCTATTAACTTAGTACATTAGTGACTTAGGTAATTTGATGAAACATGTAGGCAGTACTACCTAACTAGGAATGATTGTGTGGTTGTTCCAATCAAGCTTAGCAAGCTACCAATCTGAAATTATTAGCATACTTAGGTACATACACATAATACCCACCAACACTACTCAAACAAACAACATTCATTTTAATGAACTTGGTAGGTAGTTAAATTAAGTGCTTAACTGAGTAAAATACCTGAAATTATTTTTATTAATTATGGTGATCTACTTACTTAAGGACTACGTTATTATTAGGTAGAGCAAACGTTCATTTAATTAAATTTATTCAAGTGTCTATCTACTTTGAATACCTATATAGATCTAGACTAACTACCTACCCGCTTATACACGACACTCACATTTTAGTCAATGTAGTTGTATCAAATTATAATATTACCTATACCGATAATGACCACTTGAAACAAATAGTTAAACCCATATATATCTAAGTTTTTCTTATTCGCTTCGACCTACTTACTTAAAAACCACAGTCAATGAGAGGGACGGACGTGAGAGTTTTGATTGCAGTGAGTAACATTTGAGGCACCTCATCCAGGGATGCTGCAATTTGAAAGCTCCAGATATTAGCGAGTGGAGGTCGGGCGACGGGCGAGTGCGAGGCGAGAGCTAGGCGACGCGCGCACGGGGTGCTTGCCGCGCGCAGGGCGGGTGGCACGTAACAAGTGAAGCGGCCCCGGGAGCAACAGTCTGCCGCAGCCCGGCCACGCGGGCCCACACACACCACGACACGTGTCGTGACGACTCCCACATAGCGCACCCCGCGTAAGTAACCTTCACCTATTACTACCATTACCTGTAGAACGTACCCGACACACGATTCTACCCTTTAATCTCCAAACATCGTATCTGTCTATCGAGTGACCCTGACCACCTTCCATGCCTAGATGTGTGTTATATCTTCGTTATCCATCTTGAGGGATACCTACCTCGATACTATCGTTCAGTTATAGTCCCGATTTACCTGTTGAATGCATGATAATGATAAAACGTAAACGTCATTGTTCATGAATTTGATTAATTAGTTTTACCCTTTTAGTAATTATAACGTTAATTACCGTGGTGACACGTTAACTATTGCTTACTCACTTAGTTTTTTAACAAGTTACCTACAGACGTACCTATTTGTCATTTAATTACAATATTGGAAATTATAATTAAGTTACAGTTTTCAGAATTTATATTATAAGTATATTGTACCTACCTATAATTTGACTAAACCTTGTGCCTGCCTTGACCAATAATGATTTATCGAAAAAAATTAGGTATAACGTTGACTAGTATCAGTTTTCATTACCGGAGCATACCAACATGGCTTATACAGACGCAATAAAAAAATATTTTGAAGACAGTTGTAGACAAGGATATTATAATTAACTTATTATAATTACATAAATATGTAGATGATAGAAAACATAATCACGTACCTGCTAACTCCATTTTTTATTTTTATTATACTCTACCAAGTTAACAAACAGCCTACAAGTTACAGATTCTTAATACTTTTTTATCGAGTTCGAGTTCGTGTCTTGATGAGATAGTTTCTAAATAGAAGCGAAATCAAATTGTACTATTTTGGGTTTCAGACCTCTTGCTTTGCGCATGAGGCTTTGGCTCTAAATAAGTGGAATTTGAACCTACAGACAAAATAACAATAGCACCATAGTTAGGTAGAACGGACAAGTTTTATCATTTATCACGGTTAATTAATTTACAAATTGTAGTACCTACCTAAATATTAATTTCAGTGAGGGATAGATTTTTACTATTGATTCCTTTAAACCATTTCTACCATGTTCTACCTGCCCTTATATAATTCTTGAGTTGGTGTTCCTTGGATACTTTTCCAAGAGATTACTTTGAATTTAAAAACGAAACTCTTCATTGTGGACTTTCTAGTTGGTTTAACAAAAGAAATAGAGACTTTTCACACAAAAATAGACAATACCGTAACCCTACGGTATTGTAATATTAATAATAATAATATAACGGTAATATTTCAGTTTACCTACCCAGGTAAACTGAAATATTATCTGCAAAGATAAAACCCTGAAAAGCTTTTATATTGAATTTCATATTCAAGAATAATTTGAGCACTGATAAAATAACAATGACTCTTAGTAAACATATCACGAATCAAGTTAAACCCATAATTGTAAGTACCTAGCGCATAATAGTGCCCTTACTCCCTTTGAAGTGATTTGACTTGTATAAAGAGATTTGATTAACGGACTAGAAGAGAACTTCTGTCGAGGTTTGGATAACGTACGACTGCGTTAATGTTCTCATTAATAAAGGAACACACATTAGTGCCTGCCACTAATCTAAATCTGGAACTTTGGAACGGCGAATGAGATATGAACTTCTTTATGATGGAGTCATTCAACATGACATCATGGATCTGAAAATATTCAGGTTATTCCTTTATTTGAAATAGTGAGAAATAACTAACTAGGTACTTGTATTCAGTGTTCTTGACATAAGTAATTGACAGTAATTATTGTTATATTTTCTTTTAGTCTTAGGCACACTAGTTCACATCTGTAATTGCTCCTTTTAGTTCACCGCTCCTTAACGAACTAGTTCGTCAGCTCTTAGCTCGAATTAGATCGTTCACATCGTACGCTCGTTTTATACGGTTCCTACTGCATGCGACAATATGGATTTATGGAATGCTTAAAACCTCTAAAAACACAGCAAAAATCTCTTAATTAATGAATATTTGTAAAAATATTGGTGCAATAAAACAACTCCTTATATTTCTTGCCTTATTTAAGTATTATTTATTTTATATATTTTTCACCCTGTTCGGATACCTATTTAACTTAAAAAATCAACAAACATCATGTTTGGATATTCCTACAACTATAGTGCTGTCCCGTGCGTGACGATCTTTATTTAGTCAGTCGACGTCAATCTTTTTCATTCGGCACGAAGTAATGAGCTTTGAAATGGGGTATGAAGGAACTAGTTCGCTCAGTTCGCCTGTAGGAGCGCACTTTCGAACTAGTTCGTTCGCGAACTACACAAGACTATTTTCTTATTATCGTAAAAAAAAAATCGAATTTACGTTTTTCTTCGGGTTGCCCGATGGTGATATGAAAATTAACTCTTTTCTGCTTTTATTATTTTAATTTCAATTCATTTTTACAAAATAAAGCGTGACAACAAAGCTAAGCAATAACAAAACAAAATTTCTGCTGAAAGTTTTTCAATTAACCGAGCTGCGAAACAGTCATTTCAGTGCGGTGCCTTGTTATTACTGAGGTGGGTGGATAGATAAGTGTAATAGGCACGTCTTCTGGGTGAAGAATAATACCATAAGATATAGCAATGCTCAGACAAGTAATACCTATAAATCTAATTAAAATACGAGTATAAATTAGTAATAACACTTCTTAGATTTTTCTTCTGTTTTCGCGATGTTGTATTGAAATAGGTAATCACTTTACTCTGAGTCTTCCCTAAGGAAGGAGTCTGTAAAGACTCCGAAACGTAGGTACGGCAATCCAACAATGTTGAAAATAATAAAAAACAAAGCGAAAACCGGGAAATGAGTGTAATTTCAATAAGACTTCTGTGAGAATGAAAATTAATCACAAAGCCTAAACGTGCACTGCGATCATATTTTTGATGTCAACTATAACTTGTATAATAGATAGGTACGGCAGTCAATTCATCAGTACAAACTTTATAAGAAAGTAGTAGGAAGGTATCTAGATATACATTATACAAGGACAAACTATCTTAAATTATAAAAATAATATATTGCACACACCCGTTTAACACATGTTAGATACTGCTGCAATATGTACTAACATATAAAATGTGGATAGGTAGAGGTTTCCACAATGTTATGAACTCGAAGTTCTCGGAATATTGCATGCTTGCATCCAAAGACGTGACTTAATATAGCTATGTTGAGGTTCATTTTGTCAAAACGTTGCCGCTATAGGTACCATTTCCCGAATTGATGTCGTATTTCTAATACTTTCCAAACTATTCATCTCTCCCAAGTGAATTAGAACGTTTCAGTCTAATATCTATTGCTGGTAGGTATACTTACTTACCTACGCCAATTTAGAATTCGTTGGTTCGAAAGAAAAATGTTTTAGTATTTCTATGGTTTCTTGATTTGGACGAAGGTTGAAAATTAAAGCAAATCAATTAGGTACCTACCAAGTAGACCGAGTTTTCCTCGAATAAAATTATTTTTGTAGTGATTAAGTTATTTTACTTTCATATTTAAGAGCTAAGATTGGTTCGCGCTTTTTCTTACAAACTCGTACGTTTGCTCCTGAATATTGCCTCCAGAATAAATATCTGAACGTTTTGTTTTTCAGTTAGGTATTACTTTATTAGAAAAAAAAAAGTAAGTATAATTACTTTGGAATCAATATTCAAGGAGAAAACGGAAATTACATTTGTATGGGAAAGCGTGAGCCCGCTGGGTGAGTAGGCGAGCTGCGCATTTGTCTTATCTTTTCCCTCACTTGCTGATAAAATATTTTCTGGTTTCGGTTAGACCATAATTTGTGAAGCATACTGCTAATGTCGGTCCGCAAAAGCAATAAAAAGATAAAGGCGACCGGCGAGCGACGAACGGAGACAATAAAACGAGCTTATCGTTACAAAAGGCTATACTCCACCTGAAACTTCTTGTACTACCTGCAGCTGATTTAATTGCAGGATTTCCAGTTATTGCTGAAACAGCAAAACACGGACGCATTTATTTCAGGGTATAACCACTAAGGTTGAACATCAAGTACCTACGCTTAGTCTTATCTTTTATTGTCTCTATCCTAGAATAATAATAACTTCTTGGCGTCTTGAATTAATACCAATTTCTGAGTTGTCTGTAATTTGACATTCCCCGCAGTTCTACGAGAACGGAATAGGTAATGAACGGAAAATGGAAAATTAGAAAACAAATACTAAAAGCTCAAACGGCTACAAAGTCTAAACCAATATCTACCTATTTTTACATTATTCTATAAATAGTAGCGGTCCATAAGCCCTGATCCCATGCAGTTGCATTCAAATTTAGAATGGTTTTAAATTTTGACGGTTTAAGCAGCTGGAAAACAATATCCTAGGGTGGCGTATTGCGTGAAAAATTGGATAATTCCGATGCGGGTTTTTTTTTGTCAAGAATTTCCGTGCGCAGAGGTAGCGCATCTGACAAGCGAGAAGCATACAGGTTCGAATACTGTCATGGTGGAATTTTCGAATTCGAATACTGTCAGGATGAAACGTTTTTCTAGTAAAAATGTTTCTATGAATCTCCATTCAAAAGAAAAATATCTTTTTCACAAGAGGTTTTTCTTTTTGAATGGAGAGTCACGTGGTAAATATACCCTGACATTTTCCGAATTTGGACTTAAACACGTTATGTACGAATTGATATTATAATATAATACTAGGTGCGCCCCGCTGTTTCACCCGCATAAGTCCTGCTCTCGGGGGAGTATGGGCATAAAAAATGCCTATGTGTTATTCTAGGTTTCCAACTATCTATATTCCTAGTTGTACCGCGATCAGCGGTTCAGCGGTTTTAGGTGATTCAGTAACAAAGTCATATACATACAAACTCTCGCGTTTTTATTATTAGTAAGATAAGATAAGACTAACTTGCCTATCCAAGCGTTTTTCTTTTTTCAATCTATTTGACTTTAAACCGCAATTGACATAACCAAATATTAGTTCATAAAATGAATTACGTATAGCTGTAATATTGAAATGAGTTAAGTTTTTTTAATTCTTTTAAAACAAACACAAAGTCTCGTAGCGGGTGGGCCGTATCAGGCCGTATGGGAGGAAAATCGAATAGGTGCAAGAAATATTGCATGTAGGGTTAGTTTTTCCATAACGATGATTTGTTTACGTACCCGGAAGCTGGTTGCTTATAGGTGATAAAATACATGTGCGTGCATTGCTTTAATCGATTTGAATCTGGATTTTAATATCGTCTAACATTGATATTTTAATACCTGCTGTAATTGCTTTAGACCGAGATTTAAAAAAAATTGTTACTCAAACAAACCTAATTAGGTTATCATTGTTATTATAAAATACACCAGGCTCGAGTACTTCTTGTGTTGCATAATGTTTATCTCTACACTAATGTTATAAACCCGACATGCGTTCATAGCATAATTACATGTAGTTTCATTAGGTATGTAGTCAGCTTAGGTAAATACTGTAAGATCTTAGTATAAAACCAACTTTATAAAAGAAAAGCATTTTGTAGTCAAACTCAACGTTAACACAATATAAAGAGTAACGTGTAGCAATAGAATACAAATGGTTGAGTGGGCACGGCTCGTCGTTTATCAACACGGATGTAGCTCCGTATCGATGATGATCATCGAATTTCCATTGCTTTTCTACAAATGGAAAACCTTTTTGTTTGTTTTTCACGCGTCACAGCTTTTTATGTGATTTTAATACCTACCCACTTGGATTTCACTGCTCACTTACATGTATCTAAAATAAACGTAAAGTGAACTGTATTTTGGTTATTTTATCTTACTAAATGATAGAAACACTAAGCGAACAGTAGAGTTTCTAAGAAAGTTATATATTATTCAGCCGTTATCATTCGAAGGGAGATTTTGTCGAGAATGCTGCATATTAAGTGTCAAAGTTTAAATCAACTAATTGGGAGTTCTGATGCGCGATGTCTTTATCTTTGTTTTAATTCAAATAATTTGAGCGTCGTTTTATTTAGGTAACAAAACCGACCGGGCATCGGCAGCCCCTTTCAACCTCACAATGCTTACTATGTAAATCACTTCCTGAACTGGGTTCTTTCGTAATCATTCCTTGTAGTATCTACCTAGGTACTTAGTTTTGAAACTCTTGTACTTCTTTTACACACAAAAGTTTGTAACAAAAGATAAGTACTGGGTTAACTTCATTTTGTAGGTACTTTTGTTTACCCAATGCTGAAATTATATAAAAAGCTACCTACATAAAATTATGGGATATTCAAAATATCCTCTTATTATACTAAGGCTGTTAACGTTTCATCTTACTATATCGAACTTTACTTACCTTGGGAACTTTGTCTTAGTTTGTCTTACGTTCACGTAAATAGAAAAAGAAAAAAAATGTTAAAAAAAAAGAATAAAAATACATGTAGGTATTTTTACCTACTACTAGTCTAATGTGTCTAAGTTGTGTAGTCTACTAAGAAATTAAAACAAAAAATAAAAATTCGCGAGGAATTGAACGTGTGAATTGAACACTCTCAGTTCCGAAAAGCGATTTAGGTGCCAGGTTAAATAAAACTTTTGTTGTATTTCATGATAGTTTGTTTTACTAATGTAAGCTTTATACTTTATATAATAAACAACGTTAGCACGTATGAGGGATATATGACCTGCAGTGGTGAAGGTAGTTCTTCCTAGGTAGGTAAATAATAGATAGGGTTTCCTCTTCTCTTCACTACAGTTTATTTCCACACTCAAATTATTTGAAGGCACAATAGGAAATCACGGACGTAAACAACATACAAGTACTAAATATTTCGTAGTTACTAATAAATAAGAATGAGCGAACGCGTATCGTATCACTAGGTGATCGTGACTGTCCAGCGGTGGTAGGTAGGTCAACCGCCGATACTGTCCGGTGGTACCGAGCGGCTCCGAGCGCTTCCGACCGCGCACGATGACGCGCGGTGACGTAGCGCGCTAGTAGTGCGTGCGCGCGTGTGCATTGTACTTTCCTCGACCGGTAGGCACTCGAATATTATTTGTGAGTTGTTTATGTTGTGTTTGATAATTTAAATAGATAAGTATAGTTATAAGTAAATAAATAATGTGGAATAAATATTGTAAATAGATAGGATGTAACATATTGTAAATCAGGTATGATGTGTATAGTGAACTTGTGTAGGTATAATATAGTAAATAAATACTATGATATACTTAGTTCAAATACAAGTACATTCAATACATAGATACAATATACTATTTATATGTAGGTTGCCCACATCACTCCCCTCCAGAGACCGGGTTACGGGCGATAATAATCTGGGAATCTTACTCGACGCCCGGAACGGGTCGTTGTCAAAGGCTTAACATTTGATGATGGAATTCGGGATGATGTAGGTGGCGATGGAGGTGATGAATCGGGTGTCAGGGGGGGTGAACAAGGCTTATAAGGGGTGTCGTCCGGTGTGGGTGACAGTATGTAGGCCGGTTTTAATCGGTCTACCGATACTGTTACGACTCGTCCCTTGACCATTATTTTGAAAACTTTGTCTCCTCTTTCTGTCACCTCGTGGGGACCAGTGTATGCTGGTTGTAGTGCTCCTCTTAATGCATCCTCGCGTAAAAAGACATGGGTACAGTACTTCAGGTCTTTGTATAAGAAAATATTTTTCTTTGAATGGTGAGAGGTTGGCACTGGTTGAAGAGTGTTAGCGAAAGTTCTCATGCGCTCTTTGTATTCTGTGTAGTCGGGGATACAATTGTCCACTTTCTTTTCAAAGAACTCGCCTGGTAAGCGTAAGGGTTCACCGTAGACGAGTTCGGCAGGTGAAGTTTGGAGATCGTCCTTAAACGAATTTCGAATGCCGTGTAGAACAAATGGTAATGCCTCTGACCAACTGCAATCGGGGTGGCACATGATAGCCGCTTTGAGCTGTCGATGAAAACGTTCGATAAGCCCGTTACATTGGGGGTGATACGCAGTAGTTTTACGGTGCCTGAATCCTAAAGTTTTTGACAGTTGTGCGAACAGTGCCGACTCAAATTGCCCACCGCGATCTGTGACTACGTCAGTAGGGCAACCAAATCGAGCAACCCAGCCTAGCAGGAAAGCCTTGGCCACAGATTCCGCTGTGATATCGGCAATAGGGACAGCTTCAGTCCATCGCGTGAAGCGATCGATGGCTGTCAAGCAATACCGATATCCACAAGACGGAGGTAGTGGCCCGATGAGGTCTAAGTGCACATGTTTGAATCGCGCCAAAGGTAAATCGAAAGTGCCAAGAGGCGTCAATACGTGTCGGTTTACCTTTGTGCGCTGGCAGCTCAAACATGCCCTAGACCATTCGCGGCAGTCTTTCCTCATCTGTGGCCAGACGAAGCGTTCCGCTACGAGCTTTGCTGTCGTGTTCGCACCTGGGTGACTAAGTGAATGCAAACTGTCAAAAACTTTCTTGTGCATGGGTTTAGGGACAAGCGGTCTAGCGGCCGTTGTACTGACGTCGCAGTACAGCTCAGAGCGACTACCAGGTATGCTTAACCGTTTTATGTTCAAGGAGGTTTCGGCTTTAACTAATTGTTCCAATTCGGGATCACATTTTTGAGCTTCGGCTAACACATCGAGGTCCACTGGAGCGTGTACTTCGTCGACTCGTGAAAGCGTGTCAGCAACGACGTTATCTCGCCCGGCGATATGCTGGATATCGGTGGAAAATTGGGCGATGAAATCTAGATGTCAAAATTGCCGTGGAGAACATTTAATTTTGCGCTCGTGGAACGCGTAACACAACGGCTTGTGATCCGTGTAGATCGTAAAAATAGTCGCTTCCAACCAATGTCGAAAGTATTTAACACTCTCGTATACGGCCAGGAGCTCCCTATCATACGGCGAGTACTTTTGCTGCGTGGGGTTCAA
The DNA here is from genome assembly GCA_949358125.1 of Idaea dimidiata. NCBI lineage: Eukaryota > Metazoa > Arthropoda > Insecta > Lepidoptera > Geometridae > Idaea > Idaea dimidiata. The sequence continues at coordinate 7,837,056 of OX442334.1, forward strand.
CTTGCGAGAGAAAAAGGCTAGCGGTTGCCAGTGACCATCTTGCAATTGCTGAACGACACCACCTATCGCTAAGTCTGACGCATCCGTGACTAAGCCCAGCTTTGCGCTTGAGTCAGGATGAGCCAACATGGCAGCTGTGCACAAACTCTGCTTGCACTCCTCAAAGGCTCTTAGTGAGTTTCCACTTATGTCAACTGGGTGAGATGCTTTGATGGAACCGGTCAGTAAGGCGTTCAAAGGGGCTTGTATTTTTGCCGCGTTTGGTATGAATCTGCGGTAAAAGTTAATCATACCCAAAAATCTGCGGAGTCCTCTTGCAGTTTTAGGTACAGGGAACTCTTTAATGGCTTCCACTTTTGTTTCCAAAGGTTTGGTGCCGTGGCGATTGATGCGATAGCCTAGAAACGATACTTCAGAAGCTCCGAAAACGCATTTGGCTGTGTTAATAAGAATGCCGTAATCTTTCATCCGGGTGAATATCTGACGGAGATGCTGTTCGTGCTCGGCTTCAGATGCTGAAAAGACCAAAAAATCGTCCAGATAACAGTAACAGAAGTCTAGGCCACGCGTCATCTCGTCAACAAACCTTTGGAAAGTCTGACCAGCATTTCGTAAACCAAATGTCATAAATGGGAACTCAAAAAGTCCGAAGGGGGTTGTGATCGCAGTTTTTGGCACATCCTGCTCAAAAACAGGGATCTGATTGTAGGCCTTAACGAGGTCAATAGTTGAGAAGACTGTACAACCAGACAGGCTATGGGCGAAGTCATGGATGTGTCTGATTGGGTACTTGTCTGGGATGGTTCTGGCATTTAACTGGCGATAATCTCCGCAGGGTCGCCAACCGTTGTCCTTTTTCGGAGCCAGGTGCAGTGGTGACGACCAGGAGCTTTCGGAGGGACGTGCAGTTCCATTGGCCAACATCGCTTCAAACTCTGATCGGGCAATCTTGAGTTTGTCAGGTGCGAGGCGCCTAAAAGAACTAGAAACTGGGGGGCCTGATGTGGTACGAATGTGGTGTAGTGTGTTGTGTTTAGGTGTGAGCCGAGTACCTGCTGGTCGAGTTAGTTCTGGAAATTCCGCGAGTATTTTGTGATATTTGGAATCGCCAGTCACGACTACCTTTACACTTAATATGTTAGATACAGATTTATGTATAGAAGCTGTGGTGAAGATATTCGTAGTGCCGTCTATTAGGCGTTTATTACGAACATCGACAGTTAAATTAAAAAACGATAAAAAATCTACACCTATAATGCCTTTCGTAACGTCGGCTACAATAAAACGCCATACAAAGTCGCGACGCAAACCTAAATTTAAATTTAGCTCGATGTAACCGTATGTCGTTATCGGTGTTCCGTTGGCCGCGCATAGTTGATAGTTCGTCTTCTCACGTCGTTGCCGCAGCGCAGATCGGGGGAAGACGCACAAGTCGCTTCCGGTGTCGACCAGAAACTGGAACTTCGACCTGCGGTCTGTGACGAACAGGCGACCGTTGGAGGCGGATGCAGGGCAGTCTTCAGTCGCCATTAACGACTGCCCTGGTCGTTTCCCTGCTGGTAATCGCAGGGCTTCATGCAGTGAGCCGCCTTGTTGCCAAACTTGAAGTGGTACCAACACAGTGGGAACTTCCTATAGCTGGACTGGGACCTACTCCTGTTCCTAGCAGAAGGCGAACGACTACGTTGGCGGGAATCCTGTCGTCCACGATGCCTAGACCTTGAAGGTCCATTGACAACCGCCGTGAGTGCGCTAACCTGTTTGGTCAGCTCGCTGATTTGCCGGGCCATGATGTCCAGCGGGGATGACGACGGTCCTGGCGCCGGTGGAGAATACGTTGTCGCGGCTATCTGAGGCGATTGCGGAGCGATGTCGTGTACCTTGTCAGCCAGGTCCGCGAGATCATCCAGTGAGAGGGTAGGCTGTGACGCGACGATTGTTTGCAAGTTAGATGGCAAACGGCTGGTCCACACGGTGCGAATAAAGCCATCCGACAAATCGGAGCGGAGGCTACGTAGATGTCGCAAAAACTGGGACGGTTTCCTGTCGCCGAGCTGTTCCTGTTCCAAAAATTGTTTGGTCTTGGATTCCTCGGAAACTGAGAGACGCTTAATCAGCTCAGATTTAAGCTTCTCATACTTCCCCGTAGCTGGTGGGTCCGTTATTATGTCCTTTACCTCAACCGCATACTCCCGGTCGAGGTGATGGAGCACGTAATGAAACTTGGTAGTGTCATCGGTAATGCGGGACATTAAAAATTGTCCCTCGATTTGGGCAAACCATATTTTTGGTTTTTGGGGCCAAAATGGTGGCATACGTTCGCCCACTCTGCAAACTTCCAATGTCGAGTCATCTGCGTCAATGGAAACGCGCTTCGATTTTTTTAGTCTAGGCTTTCTGGTATCACCTGTTGATTCCTTGGCCGTTTCAGCACCGCTGCTATCACTGCCTGCGCCGCTCATCTTCGTCCTGGTGAAGGTTTTCCTCTATGTTCGAAACGGGGTCACCAATGAGGGATATATGACCTGCAGTGGTGAAGGTAGTTCTTCCTAGGTAGCTAAATAATAGATAGGGTTTCCTCTTCTCTTCACTACAGTTTATTTCCACACTCAAATTATTTGAAGGCACAATAGGAAATCACGGACGTAAACAACATACAAGTACTAAATATTTCGTAGTTACTAATAAATAAGAATGAGCGAACGCGTATCGTATCACTAGGTGATCGTGACTGTCCAGCGGTGGTAGGTAGGTCAACCGCCGATACTGTCCGGTGGTACCGAGCGGCTCCGAGCGCTTCCGACCGCGCACGATGACGCGCGGTGACGTAGCGCGCTAGTAGTGCGTGCGCGCGTGTGCATTGTACTTTCCTCGACCGGTAGGCACTCGAATATTATTTGTGAGTTGTTTATGTTGTGTTTGATAATTTAAATAGATAAGTATAGTTATAAGTAAATAAATAATGTGGAATAAATATTGTAAATAGATAGGATGTAACATATTGTAAATCAGGTATGATGTGTATAGTGAACTTGTGTAGGTATAATATAGTAAATAAATACTATGATATACTTAGTTCAAATACAAGTACATTCAATACATAGATAAGTACAATATATTTATATGTAGGTTGCCCACACGTACACACTATAAACAATAACTATGTACTTACGAGGTAAAATAAACGAAATGTTCGATGAAGTTCAGAACAACTTCGTCTTACTCTTCTTTTATTACACGTGCGAGTTAAACTGATGATAGTGATTTATATGAGGAATCCCACGAGATTCTTGCCTCGCCCTGCCTGTAGGCGTACCTACTGATTTCTATTAAATAGTAAGAAGTTCTTTGTGGAACCTCAGTAATCCCTTTTAGTGCGATAAAAAGGGTTTTATCGTAGTTGAGTCAGCAAAGTGTATGTAAACGAGAACTCGCTGGATTTTTCGATATGAATAAAGAGAAGTTGACAGGTTATGTCGTTTCTTATTATTATTATCAAACCGAATGGTGATTGGTGTAAAACTGAAGAGCAGGCACTCAGCTGCGTCTTCAGTAGGTATGGACTGAAATTGGCTTTCCTAAAGCTTCGAGCCTTGCAAATATATACTTTCTTTGCCCAAAAGAGTACTTACCCACTTACTTATTTACCTGGCTGAACTTAATACTTACTTATATACGTACTTACGTATATAAGTAAGTATAAGTAATAAGTATATAAGTAAGTACGTACTTACGTATATAAGTAAGTATATAATGTAAATACGTACGTATATACGTATTTACATAGAGTTTATCATTATAAGCATATACAACATATATTTATACATGTAGGTAGGTGTAATATATTTTTGTAAACACTTTAAAAATAAAAATACCAATTTCTGACTCATTACTCTGATTTAAAACTATAAATCCCTTAAGTAGGTCTAAAGTTTATAATTTAACAATGATATTCAATGTCAAATTAATCGAGCGCATGACGAAACCTTTACCTGCGAAGGACAAAACCCTGAGGCAAAATCCAACTTGCCTATTTAGGTAGATAGGTAGGTACATGATAGCAATGAACATCAGTATTATGCGTTTAATTAGAATTCTGCTGGGCTTGTTAATTCAATACAAAGGATCTCATTTATTTATCAAGAGCTAATTTCAAATGAGTACCTACTTAGGTGTACATTTAGGTACCTATATTATCATAACACTATTACGCAACTTGGAGTCCAGTAAGTGGAAGTAGGTAGGTAAATATTTTCAGGTTTCTCGACAAATCATTGTGATCGAGATTCATTTTAATAATTTTCCAACTTTATAAAACTTCCCCGGTTGATAGAAGACCCTTGAAGGCTTGAATATTTCGGTAACAATAAAATGAAAGATTTCTCTCTATGTCTCCTTGGGTGAACAAAGAAAACCTTTCGATATACATATTATATGTACACATACTTATTTAGGTCCAATAGTTATTATTCAATGGTCGAATAAAATCGATTTTGGTCGACAATAGCATATAATAAATGATACCTGCAAAGTATGTAACTGACCGACTACAAAAGACATGAGACGACTTCAATATTAAGGAAGCTTTCGTTTTTAGCGTATCATGTCAACGTATATTAACAGATCATTTTATATACTCACGATAGACACAAATGGTTAAGATACTTTTAATTCGCTAGATAAAGTAAGACCTACTTTTAAATTCACGCGTTACTTAACAAAATAAGGTACCTAACTCTGTCTATTGGGTATGTAAAGAAAAAAATATATCTTGTTTATATTTTTATTTGAAAACATATGTTATTTTAAGAATTTTGTAATTTAGATCGGTAGTTATTTTTATTTAAGTTTTTTAAACTATTATGTTGATGACGTCATAATGGTCACAAAATGTACAATTGTACAACCAGGTATTGTACGGCCAGATAAACCACACCCCCGATAATGTACGATCTGTTAATTTGAGTCCAGGGTCTCCTTTTAACACCCCGTACAAAAAAGTATAATTGCCAGTAATAAGCTATGCAATGCAATAAGTGCCTGTCAATTTCGTCTGTTGTCTGACGTCCACTGGATAGATAATATGGGGGGGCAGATAATGTACGACATAATTTCTACTATGGTTTTCGCGATTTTGCATAGTAAAATACTTTATTTACCGGGTTTAATTGCGTTTTATTCATGATTTTTAAACGAACCGAGATTTCGCACACTTTACAGTTGGCTTTTTCAAGGTTGACTAATATTGTCTGAGATGTAACCTTGAAAAAACCAACTGTAGAGTTGGCGAAAGCTCGGTTCCTTTAAAAATCATGAATAAAACGCAATTAAACCTGGTAAATAAAGTGTTTTATTAGTATTGAAACAACATGCCGTAAACTATAGGGTCGCCGGTCGTGCTATATCTGGTTGTATATTAATGGTCGTTGCAACCATCTGACGTCACATCCTTGTCAATGGTGTTTGGGATATTTTTTTGTAATCTTTTACTATTTCGAGCTCAAAATAAGGAAATACAGCATCTTACTAAAATATCTTCTTTCTTTTCATCTAATTGTTTTTTTTTATAATTTTCACACCTTTAAAAAAAACTTACGTACCCAATCATCTCTATCCTTATCTTTATTACTGTAGTATAAATTCTTACTCGTATACAACAAATTTCCATGTTTGCTTTTCCTCTTTCATTTACCTTTGTGCAAATTCCAATTTTCTACGTCGAATGTTCTCCGAATACGACTTGTGACAGACAGGCACTGAGATGGCAGTTAAAATGTTCCCATTTCCCCTTTTACTCTGAAATATAATGGGGTCTGAATGTATTTAATGCTGCGTAAAACTAAAGTTTCTATGTGCACTTAGCAGTTCGTTTTCTTATGTTATTTATTATAATACATATTATTTATTATGTATGCAAAATCTTCTAGCGAGGGTTAGTTAGGTACCGGGGTACCTACTCTAGGATATTTTCTAGATAGATTGGTTCAAAGTAGTTAGCTAGCTAGCTGTAATTTTCCGCCCAACGCATGATCTCTTATAAGTCTATATCGTTTTTACACAAATAAACTAAAACCCAACTTTAAAATAAGATTTTTAAATAAGAAAAAAAAGTGGTTTCAAAGGAGTCAGGGTATTTTTTACTCATTTTTTTAGAGCGACAAAACAACGCGAAACGAAGATAGTAGAACCATTTGCCTTCGTTAAGTACATTAAGACCTCTATGATTTAATCTGTTTTACATTTTACTTACTAAATTAAACCATTACCATACCTAAAGCAAATTTAAACCACACATAAATAAATCCGTTGACATTTAATCAGGCACCCGCGCCGCGCCGTTACCAATATAAACACACTGGCCAGTACCTACTGAATATCAGTGTCAGTTGCATTCATCGTTGATGTAACACACCTACAAATTCTGCCCAAAATGTGGGTGTAAAAGGTACCTAGCGCGAATCAAACAGAACTATGTCTGATGGCTGCTATCGATTTGTTGGAACATACAGTATTTTGTAAGCATTGAACGTATCGCATGGAACGAGCCAATATCGGTGAAAGCAGATGTTACCTCGTAAATAGCAAACTGTCGTTTTTGCTCCTCAATAGCCGATCACATAAAAAATATACGATTGAGTGATGATGGTCGAGTGTTTACTACTTACAAATTGTTTTTTGTGTTTCTAATGGACTTGGTAAAGGTTTGCTTTATATTACTTACTAGCTGCGCCCCACGGTTTTACCCGTCTAAGTCCCGTTCCCGCGGAAATATCGGAATAAAAAGTAAGCCTACGTGTTATTTCAAGTCTTCAGCTATCTATATTCCAAGTTTCATTGCAATCGGTTCAGTAGTTGTAAGTAGGTTTTGCGTGACATATACAAACAAACTTTCGGCTTTATAATATTAGTAGGATTGTTTATTTCAATTCTTAAAATGAATATTGGATAGGTACTTATGTCTCTTTGCTAACAAATGTTTACAAAATATTAATGTAGGTATTGCCGTGGTTTTCTTAAGTGTTAGTTTATCCAGTATCTATTCTAAGTACCTATAATAAGTAAACTTTACCTTCTAACTTCAAATTCACTCGAGTGCGAAACGAAAACGAACGACACATCTCGAGAGCCCCAGGGCTCTTAAGCCCAGTGACGTCATCAAGATTTCCAATTTACTCCAAGTTATTCTGAAGGATAGGGGTTTTATCTCCTATTCATCGTACTAACAAACTTATCGCATTTTGGCATTAAATAGAAATTGTTACTTTGATATTTTGAACTACGCCGATTTGTGTTCGTCCTTGGCGCAGCGGCTTGGTCCCGAAACCAATTTCGCTCTCAGACGATATTGGAACGATGCAATTTGGTATAGCTGGATAAGCTGTTTAAATCACTTTTATAACGCGGTTAGTAAGCGTATCTTATGAAAATAGTAAAATTGATTGAGGTCACTTTATTCTAGCCATACCACGATAACTTGGCATGTTTTATTGCCAAAATACCTCGGTTAATACAATAGAAATTTACTAAGTAATACCGAAATGGCTTATATTCGTAACATGACTACTAAGACCAGCTTTGACTAATGTCCAAGATCCGGTTGCCTTGATTAAAGGGATTAGTAAATAGAAAGGTATAAGCGTTTCCATCTATGTAGAGACGTCTGATGTTTCTCACAAAGATAAGTAGTATATAACCTGCTTAGTCTACTTAATAGTGAAGATAAAGAAGTGAGTACTTCTACTAACCTAATACGACTAAGTATAAATCGACCTTTACGGTTTATTTTCATTATTTGCGGGAGTTCGGTTCTTTTAATCTTGTGAGAGCTATTTGACTATAAATGGATGTCTCCCGAAAGGCCCAAATGTGAATCTATCACTTACGAGTATATAGCTAACTTTGAAAAATTGTTCCGAATACATTAGTGTTGTATTATCATTCCCGGACCATATTTGACCGTCAAAGTAGGCATTCGAAACAAATAACGTTTATTCTTGTGATGCTCTTTGTAAATATTTAAGACTAGCTGCGCCCAGCGGTTTCACCCGCGCAAGTCGGATCCCGCGTTGTTCTTACACCTACCTACCGCAATCCAAAAATTCACACTTAAACGGTCGCCCATTGAAGTACTATTGAAGCCATGAAGCCGCGCCTGGCATCATCAGTACTTCCCTGGTCGTCCGTTTAAGTGTGGATTTTTGCACTGCAGTAGGTAGGTGAAGTAAGGCAAAATTTGTATGTCATTAAGTGATGATGCCGACGGATGACGATGAATGACGATCGTTAATCCAAGTCTAAGGCTATCTGCATACCAAATTTCATTGAAATCGGTCCAGCCGTTTCCGAGATTAGCGCGCACAAACGCACAAACAAACAGACAAACGGACAAAAAGTTAAACACGGAAATGGGGTCTGTTACGTTAGTACATACCTCTAAAAATAGTTTTTACAAAATATCTTTTAAAAACAGACACCGCTAAGTTACGATTTTATTATAAGATATAGATAGATAGATAATTACAACGGTTTTCATTCAGACAAAATAAAAATCCTTCTATACCTTCTTATTCTTCAAATCTAACTCCATATTAAAAGCTTAGTTGCTTAGTTTTGAACTAGATGACGCCGTTCTGAAATCGTACGATATTTTTTTACTGTATCTACCTACTTATCTAACTCAATTTTGTTTTTCTCTTACCTCTACCCAAAGTTACCTCATTCTTTAGGAAATACCAAGAAAATGAGTACAAACTTTCTGTTTTGTAATTACATTTTTATTTCTTACTTTACCCTTTTAAATTAATTATTAAAATCCTTGTGGCAACCGTAATGAAATTGCAAAAGAGTTCACAGCACAAGCTAATTAAAACTTTGCAACGTTACTTTGAAAATGATTATTAAACAAATTAACGATTGTTTGCTATGACGACTGCGTTAAGTTTTATCGTTTGTTTGATATAGAATATAGATACGTTACCCAAACCTTTCGACTTTGGCTACCTATAAGGATCTCTGCCTACTGTAACAAATGTGTAAACTACATCATTTATTAGAAGGTATCCCGTACCTGAGTACCTACTAACTACCCATCTACATAGATCAGTCTTTAGATAAAGAAAATTGGTTAATGTAAATCTTTAATATATAAAAATGAATCCCTTTTTCCCTTGGTCACGGTATCACGCATGAACGGCTGGACCGATTTCGATAATTCTTTTTGCGTTGTATTTGTTATGATTAGGAGAAGGTTCTTATGAAAAAAAATGCTAAACCGATTTTGATAAATCTTACGCGGGTGAAACCGCGGGGCGCAGCTAGTTTTATTTATATAATTTTAAAGTTTATTTACGTACACATACGTCATTTCATTCCAAATGATAATTGATGCGTCAATTGATACAATATGACGCAGTATCTAATAATGATAACCTAATTTTGCCGTTTTCTAGGACGTTATTATGATTATGTTAGTAAATTACAACACAATAATAACGATATAACAAATATCAATTTCCTGGAAATAATGTGTAGTGTTTTATAAAAATCCAGTACCTACGTTCTTACTCTTACAAAATTGCCGTATGCTACCAGAACCTTAAGCTAAAGGCTGTGGTCAAATAGTAATACCCTATTTGACCACAGCCTTCATGAGTTTCAACATTCCAAATTAAAATTACTTTAAGACCTAGGTCTATAATGCCTATACAGTTTGTAACGGGTATGCCCTTTTAATCCGAAATGAAGTTGTTCATTTGTTGTAAATTTTTCGAAAAGTACATCGAATTTCCCAAAGTCGTAGAACAAAATTTGTTCGCCTAGACGTCTAGAATAACCCCCTTTCGGATTAAAAGAGCTTACCCGTTACACCTTGTATAATCCCAATAACGCGGACGAGTACGGACGTGTCCCCGCGTTCGACTCCGACATCAAGGCATGCGAGGAACCGGTGGAGTTGTTTAGTGGGTAAACCACTGGCCATTTACCACCCTTAGGCCACCTGGGAGCCCCACACGTCGGGGCGACGGGACTCCACCATAAAAAAGGTCTATAATGACCATTTTGTGCACCAAGAGACTCGATTTACATTGGCCTTTTGGTCAAATATGGTAACTTTGTAGAGCCGCAGATGTGTATAAATCATTTATGTAAAACTTTAGTGATTACGAGTATATTTATTATTTGTTTAATTATTGTCTAGTAGTTTTAATTATCAACAGCTATAGTACAAATACAAACCTATCCTTTGAATGTACCTCTATAACCGGCAGTTAAATTTCATTTGCCTGTGTTTAATCGTTATTACGTAAGTGCACAATGCACGCAACAATCTAAATGTGAAAGGACATTTTGTGAAGCGATTCTCATTTAAATACATATTTGATTTGAATTTTCATTTCATTAAATTTCCCATTTCGTAGAGAGTAGAAAGCGGTTTATAACGCAGCTGTGCGGCGTCAAACGAATGACTCGAGTGGGCAGACACTGAAACAAATTTCATTTCCTGTTTTACCTCATTACGTGAAATCTATGAGAGTGCTTCGTTTTATTTTCATAAATTCTGAGGTGGTTATTTTATAATGTTCGTAAAACTAGGTAGGAGTTTGCTTAAAGTTTTCAGATCTCTTAATGTCCAAATAAAGAAAAAAAATGTAGTTTTTTTAAGTTAACTAGGTCGTATATCATTATCTGTCTGTTTTCAAATCATTTATCATTTCATCAAATGATAAAACAAAATAACAACTATATAACAAACATGCCCCCTTACCACGAGCATTCACTTGCACCGAAGCATTATAGATTCGACAATGGGCACTAGAGTTCAATACTATTTGCTTGACTGACGAGCATTGACGTGTAATGAAACATTTTATTACAAGTGAGGTGCATTGGTGTTACAAGTTGTATCAAGATATTACACATTGTATTATTACAAAGCGCGCGCTGTATGTAATGCTCGAATCTGGGATCCTAATACGAAACAACTTCGGCCGAAACTTTGGAGCCGATCAAACGTTCAAGTTTGGTCGATAGTAGGTGGTTATCGTTCGTTCTGGACTAATAATTACTATACGTTCAAGATAAAAAACCAAAGAATGTATTGAGAATTATAGGTCCAGCCCCCAGATTATCTATCTAGTGGACGTCTGACAACCGTGGAAAGTGACGGCACTATGCAGTACATTGCTGCTTTGAGGTAATTACCGGTAATAACCACGTTACGTCAAAGCAGCAATGTACTGCATAGGGCCTGTTATTTTCTACAGACAGACATCCACTGGATAGACGATCTGGGGGCAGAATGAAGGATAACAACCTACTGACGTTTGATCGGCTACGAAGTTTCGGCCGATGTTGTTTCGTATTAGGTTTCCTGTTACGTTACATTAAACGCGAATGCTCGCGCTGAGAGATCACATATAAACCCGTTTAAGATTCTGATGTAATAACAAAAGTTACAAAGCCAAAATAGACGTATAAACATCAACATCGATAAAGAACTTTGTTTTGTAATAGAATTTGATCGTGAACAACTCCTCTTATTGATTCAAATGAGGCTGGCACCGAGCGAAAATAGAAATAATTGAATAATTTACACACAAATTGAATATCTGAATACAAAATCAAGTTTTCGCAAAATTTCTAGTGTATCATTGCCAGCTTTCTTGTATTCAATATACAGTACGTCGAGTTTAGTACACACCATTTTAGAACCTATATTTCCAAATTGCCAGTTAAGTTATTTAATTGAAGCCACAGAAAGCTGGAAAGGAGCTTGCCCAACAGAGTCTTTACCCAAGGCCCCCACGTCTCAGAGGCAATGGGACGAGCCGCTCTGCAAACTAGAATTCGATGATCTTTTATTGACATCAAGTTTTTCTGCAGAGCGTGCTCGTTTACATGCCGTCGCGCGATGGGAATCGGGGCTTTGGTTACAGGCGCTACCATCCCGTAATATTGGCAATCTTTTAGATAACAACACATTTCGGTTGGCCGCATCTCTTCGCGTAGGTGCTGCCTGTACAGCTCCTCACCTGTGTAGTTGCGGAGATACAGTAGACCGGCTCGGTCACCACGGACTATCCTGCCAAAAGAGTGCGGGCAGGATACCGCGGCACTCCAGCCTGAACGATGTCATCCGTCGGGCCTTTGTTAGTGCAGGCGTTCCGTCAATGTTGGAACCCAACGGTCTTTTGCGGGACGACGGCAAGAGACCTGACGGAATGACTCTCGTTCCTTGGAAGATGGGTAGGCCTTTAGTTTGGGATGCCACATGTGTGGATACGCTGGCTCCTACCCATCTTCCAGTGACCACAACGCGGGCAGGAGCTGCCGCTGATAAAGCTGAAAACCTCATGCGGCACAAATATAGTAATCTAGATTCAGGTTACGTATTTGTGCCGTTTGGGGTGGAGACTTTAGGTCCGTGGGGGTCGGCCGCTCTGGAGCTGTACAGAGAGCTAGCTAAACGTTTGGTGGAGGCATCGGGTGACCGGAATGCTGGCTTGTATTTTGCCCAAAAAATAAGTATTTGCATACAACGGGGCAATGCAGCCAGCATTTTGGCCACTTTTCCCTCCACCAAGGGTTTAGCTGATTTAGATATAGTTTAGTTTTTAATTAGTTTAATTTTAATTTAAGTAATTAGTTTTATTTTTGTAACTATTTGATTTAGCGGAAATAAAAAGAAAACATTCAGTCTTTCATGAGAAAAAAAATTTTAAATTTTAAAAAATGTTTGCAGAGATCTCCTTGTCTTTATCATCATCTGTAACCTGATAATTTATATCTGCTTATACTAATATTATAAAGAGGAATGTATTTGTTTGTTTGTAATGAACGGCTCCAAAACTACTGGACAGATTTAAAAAAATCTTTTCGTTGATCTCGATATTCACGTGAACTCTCGAGACGCAGCTAGTATAGTAAGTACTTAAATAATATTTATCATTTTCTTACTTTCAGGTAAATATTAATGGTGATGGAATAGTTGCCTCAGGTAAGATTAAAAAATTATACTCATAATAGAATAATGTGTGAGCACTATCACACCCGATGGTAAGGCACGATGAGATGTAAGGTGGAGCACGCTTACTGACTAGTTAACGGAAGTTAGCACGAACACACTTTTACCCGTTGCAATGTGTAGATTCTGTGCAAAGCGCTTGGGCGGGTAACATCGCACTACACACACTAGCTTAATATATATAAAATAGAGTAAATAAGTGCCACCTTAAGTTTTTCCAAAGCAATCATTGATCATGTCGTAAACATTGTGAGCTACGTTTTTTAATAAACTTTTTCATCAAAAGGAAATATTTAAAATATAATGAAGTCAATCTAGTATAATCTAGTTAGGACTAAAAGCGTCTCAGTTGGATATTATAGTGGCAAAAAAATTAAAATCGTCTCTTGTAGACCGTAACGTTTTCCTCATAGACGTTTAATCTGTTCAATGTGCCATTAGAGTCAGAAACTTGGCCCATTCTTACCTAATTTATGACAGCTGGACTTTTCCCAAGGTTTTGTTCTTGCTTCCATTGTAGAACATCGTAAGTTTTAAACTAAATAAAGTTAACTAGAGTCTGGGAGGATAATTTATAAAGGGTCCGCCAAATAACTTTAATTTTTTTTAAATGCTATAAAAAAACTATTGAATATTTTCTCAATTTTCTTTTTTTTACTTTGAAACTTTGAAAGTACAATCCTACCGGTTAAAAATGGAAAATAATTTCATTCAAATGGCTGCCTCGGCTGGCCATGCAGTAGCCTACACGATCGGTCAATTCGATCAATTTTTAAACACATTATCGATTGTGTGCAGCTGTATTTCACCAATGGCTTCACGAATATTGTCCTTTAAAGCGTCAATTGTCTCTGGCTTGTCGGCGTAACACTTATTTTTGACGGCACCCCACAAATAATAGTCCAACGGTGTCAAATCGCAGCTCCGAGGTGGCCAAACGACATCAGCTCTGCGGCTGAGAATGCGATCTTCAAAAACAAGGCGCAAAACATCGAGTGTAGCTTCTGCTGTGTGGCACGTAGCGCCGTCCTGTTGATACCAAATGTTGCCAATATCCTCCTCTTCAATTTTTGTGAACAAAAATTCGTTCAACATGGCCCGATAACGGTTGACGGTGCTTCTCTTCTTCCCAAATTCGTACGTTTTTTGCTTTAAGTCAGTGTAGGTAACTACACTTGTAAACACTACACTATATACAAGAAAATAAATAAATTATGACTTATCACAAATTATAACTTATCCTCAACTATTCAACATTGATTTAATCTGAGGTTTAAATACTTAGTGATGGGCACTTCCTTTTGGCTACATTGCTATTCCAGTTTATGATATAGCGTCTTAATCGTTCAAACGAAAGGGCCATTATATCCAACAGTACTGTGAGGCCCCGCAATCAGGTAGGCACCTTGGGTACGAAGCAGCTTGCCTTATGAGAACTGGATTCTGGCTTGGGGACAGTTTCTGTTGAAAGTCTTAAACAGAAACTCAGATTTCCCATTTACTCTTCTTGGCACATTATATAGGTACTTGATTGTTTATTATTATGTACCTAAAATTTGAATTGAGGCAATATTTTTATAATTAGGTCACGGAACACTATTACTCCTAATTAGGTATAATATAATAATAGCTAAATACCAATTCTTTCTGTGCTTCAGAAGCTGTAAGGTAATTCTAACTCAGCTGAATTAGATAAGGTCTTTAGAAATTATGCAAATGCAAGCCTTATAGTATACATGTGGTCTCGTCATTAAAACGTAACGCGCCGTTGACCCCGACAGGCATATCATTTTTATGTTAATAAAAATGTAATTTCACAAAAAAGAATAACATTTACGTGACCTCCAACAATGTACTACTAAAAAGCTTACTTGTAGCAATTATTGCTCATATATATTTCCGAAATCCGAACTCAATTTTTATATTATTTAATAAACATAAAAAAATCTGGAATTAGAATATAAATTTAGTGGAACATGGTAAAAACATTATTGTTTTAAGAGATACCTACGTTAGAAAAATGTATGAAAATGTCTCTTTTAAACGTTTTTGTCCAAATATTAAGTTGCAGGATTTTGGTGTCAATACCGCTTAGTAATAATCAAAACGCTAAACAAAATGTACATCTAAGTATTGAAAATTACTTAGCTTAAAACAGCTTAATGTGCAGCTATTTCATATGGTATAGGTACTTTGATAAATTACGTTCCGATGATCCATCATTGTTGAAAAGATTGATCAGTTTCTAGGTAACCGCGGCATAATATAATAAAATCCATTCAATACACCTACACGGACCCTCAATCACATTTTTACGGTTAAAAAAAAGTATAAAATATACCTACTTGTAACGTATAATAGCGGTATCGGTCTAGTGGTAGATCCCACGACATTCATTCCGAGGGTCATGGGTTCGAATCCAGGCCCACCGCGCACCACGAAAAAGTTATGTGCGCTAATAACATTGCTCTTACGGAGAAGGAAAACATCGTTAGGATACCCGCAAAAGGATACAGCTTAAAGTCATGCAAAAAGGCCCAGTTATAGGGCTAATTGCGGAAAACACATAATAAAAATATTAACTTCATGTAAAAGTATTATTTTACTAAAACACAAATGATTAAAAACAAACACAGATTCTATAAAATGCGAACAGAAAGACAATAAATACTCATTTTACGATATACGGCTTTATCTCTGAGAGCGATCTCTTCAAGGATTGAAAATGGAATGAGAGGAAAAGAGTAAGAAACAGGGGTAATAAATTGGTTATTTAAAATTACCCACAATAAGTATTACAAGTACTACATGGTACAGTAATATAATAAGTATTACGTGATCAAGTGGTGCCCATTTTCAATTTGATGACAATCCTAAGTACCTGTAGGATTGCTGGACGGAGGACCGGATCAAATAGTTGAAGTTGTTTGCTTATAGATAGTTGTTATAAGTTTTGTTGTTGACCTCCTCGGCTGACTCTCGTTCGCTACTAACTAGGTCTACTACTGATGTACTTATCTATACTTTATCGTATTTATGGCTTTGCTTTAGGTAGAAATATTTATCCTGTTAAAGTAGTGGTAAGATATCTAACTATAAAATAAGTGTATATAGAGATAATATGTGCTTAAAGAATTTAATACTTTTTTTCGTTCGACATGTATGCCCAGTGGAGTTTGAACCCACGTCTTCTGTGAGATTAATCTTAAGCGAAGGATTTAAAACTGACATTATTGCGTTATTTACCTACTAGAAGATTTCTCAACGTTTTATACTCATTTATTCTAAAATTTCATAAAATAATACTCTTGTATATCTTTATCTTTATTAAAAAAGCCACAAACAAAATTCCATCTAAGCACTTAAACTTAAATTAAATGTCTACAAGTTTCACAAATAAATGTTATTGTTATTTCACGAAGCTCTTTAATCTAAGTGGCGTGCAATAGTCTGGCAGTTTCTTAAGGATTCAAAGTTTAAATTTTAGGGTACTTTATTAATATCATTAACCATCTTTGTTCCACCTTTGAAACCCCCGGCACGGGTGCTCGGATATCGGCCACAGAAGTCGGTCAGGGTCGCCTCGCCATGCTGGCAAGTTATAATGATAAAGACGCCCCCTGCTGCAATATGTTGCATTCATTTTTTTCGTTTTCACAATATAGTAAGTAAAGGAAATGATAGCTATTAAACATAATGATGGAAGAGTAGTATAGTTTAAGAGTTATAAACACTCCGTAACATCATCGGGGCTCTAAAGGTTCAGGAAGTTCTGCAAATTACCGGGGTCATTTCGGAGGACATATATAATTTAGGTCTACAATAGTATACAAATATAAACTTTAATGATACGCTAAAGGGAAAATAGAACCATCCATCACTTGCAGATCGATAGTCACTTATTGAATATTTTGTATGAAGGTAGTCCTGACTACAATGATTATGTTGGACTTGTTTTATATAAGTACCTTAAATAATTACAAACTGACTTGCAAATTTTGATGAAGATCAAAGGCTCACTGGGAAGAAAAGGTATAAGGAACCTAGTAACTAATTGAGAAGGTACACCTAATCTTTATATTTTTGCCGTTCACTGAACCCTGGTAGGTATCTCAATCCACTGTCCTGCAGACTACCAATTTGGCTCAGTTTGAAGACGCTCTAAGTACTTTACCGGTTTTTGATGTATATATAGATAGATAAAATAATACTTTTTTGCAACACACCACAATTAAATAATTACAATAAAAATAAAAAATACATAAACAACTTAAAATTAGGTGACACAATGGGCGGCCTTATCGCTTAATATTTCAGTCGCAATAAGACTTTTATCAAAATACAAAACTTTGATTATGTACTTTTCACTTATAAATAAAAATACGTACCTAATTCTTTCGACTAAGATATATAGTAAACTATAAATGACTATAAAAATAGGAAACTATATTATAGTAATATTCATACCTCGAAGATATGGAACTGCATAAAAGAACCTCTTAGAAACATTAAAAATGACAAGAGTATAAAGTATGAACCTAACTGATATAAAATATTCAGATAAAAGTTCGCCAAAACGGCGAACAGTGAGTGGCCGCTATTACAGGGTCTGCTGCCGCCCGGTTGCTTAGTAAAGAAACGCTTTAGTTTTATACGCCCACATAATATGCTAAGTCGCACTGAGACAGTATTTCAATTTCAACGGTAAACATAGATGCGTTCCAGTTAAATACTTAATTGGGATATCATGTAATCTTTATATTCAACTTAGTCTGATTAATTTGACGTCAATTTAGCCTAAATTTAATTCTTAAAAAATCTACATTACTAATGCTTTTGTAAGGTGAAAGTACACCGCATCAGCAGGACTACTTTAATTCTACGAAAAAGAAAGAACATCTGTCATCACGAAAGAAAATCTATCATCCAGAGAGAAAATCTGTAACAATAGTAAACACGTCATCCGTCCAAAAATAAAAAAAAGACATCAACAACAAAAACGTCCAGAACTTATGCGCTACGCCTCGTGCGGAACCAGTGAACCTTCACCTTTACTTTTGCCGCCTGCGGTTACCATAGGCTAGCTCTAGATTAGGATTTCTATATACGCCGCCGCTTCGGCCGCTCGAGAGGGCGAGCGCGGGCGGGGCGCTTGGTCGTCTCGTGCTCTTTACGACTTTCATGTTTTATTAAACATTCTTCCACCCCACTAACTATCTCTCTAAATTAATATGTCTAGTATATTTTTTGTGTTAATAAAAAGTAGTCAGTAGATATATATGAACCCTGTGAACCGATTATTTTTTTTATAAATGTCATGTTGCTACAGCTAGCTTTTAAAGCTTATAGAGATAGTTAGCTCACAAAAGAATCAATTTTGATAAATTTTATTCATAGATGAATCTAGGACAAAGGACTTGGCTGCTTTTTTAACCGACTTGAAAAGGAGGAGGTTCTCAATTCGTCGCGTATATATATATTTCTTTTA
Source organism: Idaea dimidiata (assembly GCA_949358125.1). Lineage (NCBI taxonomy): Eukaryota > Metazoa > Arthropoda > Insecta > Lepidoptera > Geometridae > Idaea > Idaea dimidiata. The sequence continues at coordinate 7,855,568 of OX442334.1, forward strand.
TCGCGATCCTGTCGTATCACCACAAACAAAGCTTGGTGAAATTAGAGTATCTACTCCGAGTATTATTACATTTATAACCGCGATCGACGGCCTTAGTGACGCTTCGGGCGAACACTCGACTGCAATGAGTGTTCGATTCCCGCCGGAAACAAATATTTCTGCTGATCATAAAGGTTTGTTTCTGGTTCCGGGTGTTTTCTATGTATCATATGTATGTATTTACAATAAAAAAGTAAAATATGTTGTATATATCCGTTGTCTAGTACCTATAGTACAAGCCAAATAGTGCTTAGTTTGGGGCTAGATAGCGCTGTGTGTTATGACGTGCAATATTTATTTATCGTAAGAACAGATTGAGAACATCCCTCTTTTCTTGAAGTCAAATTATAAGTGACAACGAAAAACCAGGATGATTTATAAGTAAATCGAGTGGGAAGTGGGAGGTAGCTCTGAATGTCGGGATTCATATTTGCTTCTCACGAGTCGTGATATATTCAACACAAGCGAGCAATCTAACCGAAACTGTTGCTTAACTAGGTATTATAAACTTAAAGATTCAGAGGCTAAGTATTTATATTAAGGTGAAGCATTGACAAATAAAACTGTGGGTCCTGTTGGAAAGCGACGTCATCGAAGTTGTTGACCACTATGTTTACATAGGCCAAACGCTTCAACTAGGAAAGTCTAACTTCGATAAAGAAGTCAACAGACGAATACAATTCGGATAGGCGGCGCGGGCGTTCAGGAAGCTTCGAGAAACCTTAAGACGAAAGTCCTAAACGTGTTCGCTAACTATGGGTCTAGTTAAAAAGCTTAGAGTTGCTTAGCGGGCTATTGTGAGAGCTATGCTTAGGGTTTCCCTGCTAGATAGAATCCGAAATACGGAAATCCGTAGGAGAATCAAAGTCACCGATAAAATTAGTAGACTCAAGTGGCAATGAGCAGGTCGTTATACCTCGAAGGGCAGATATCCGTTGAGGAGTAAAAGTCCTCGACACGATACAATGCGAATCGGAGCGTTGGAAGACTACCTATTTGCTGGATCGACGACATTTTAGCGGTCGCAGGGAGTCGTTGGATGGAGGTAGCTCGCGATCACTGTTTGTGGCGTCGTAAGGAGGAGGAGACCTGTTCAGTAGACCTATAGCAGTAGACGGATAAGGGCTGAGATGATGATAATGATTTACAAACTAAAAACCTACCTAGCTTGAGTTGCGACTCAATAAGCGCCAAAACAGTGCAGATTACTACAAATCAATACCGAAAACAATGTTTTTAAATATATCGCGTTTAAAATGAAAATGTCTGTTTTTAACCAGTTGTTTCATTTTTTTTATGTTATAAAAGTAACTAATTTATAGTTATCAAAAGTACCAAAATGAAGAGATAAATTAAATACCAAAATATGGCTCTCGTGTCTTTTGTAATTACTAAGATATATAGAATCCAAATATCAAAATAAATTCTTCAATTCGTATTCTTAAAAAGACAACACAAAAGCTAAACTACGATTATCTTACGTTATACCTTTAACGTAAGATAATCGTGGCTTAGCTTTTGTGTTGTCTTTTGTGTTGTATATATAATTCATGGACATATCCAATCGGATATAAAGTGAAAAAAATCAACATACATACATTTTACAACCACCTTCTGTGGTAAGGTGTATTGGTTTGATTATAGAAATGTGTTTTCTACTCTCGTAAATAACCTTTTTATGTATGACGCTCTCGTAAAAATACTACGAATAATACTTACTATAACGTCAAATTGTGACAGAGATGCGCCCCAGCGAGTTTTAGAACAGTAAAAATATACGCGAAGAATGAAGAACCTCCTGTTTTTTTGAAGTCGGTTAAAAAGAAGACCTAAGATGCGATTATGCGAAATTTTTGAGCAAAAACTCAAATATTTGCTAATAATTACGGTTTACAAAAGTTTACTAGACAGTTTATCAAAAAATTGTGTTTAGTTTATTCAAGATATAGTTAATACCTAATTACATCCTTATCCTTACTAATATTATAACTGCAAAAGTAACTTTGTCCGTCTGTTACGCTTTTACGTCTAAACCGCTGAACCGATTTTGATGATATAACCGATATAGAGATAGATGGAACCTTGAAAAAATACATATGCTACTTTTATACCGATATTCTCGCGGGATCGGGACTTGAACCGGTGAAACCGCGGGGCGCAGCTAGTAAATTATAATTAGTATTAAAAACTGGATGGTTCTAAGGATATTCAGTAAAAAATCTCAAAAACAACATTTCTATCGTTAATTGTTTAACATATATATTTTGGTATTGTCGACTCGGTTTCATTGATCGTATGAGCTTAGTTGGGGGTTGATCTCGTCAGGATGCGGATGGCGCATGATGTACATTCAAATAATAGGTCGGCTAAAAAGTTTTTTCGCATTTTATATAAAAAATCAAAAGTTTTAAGGTGAAAGTTTATTTACATTTGACTAAAGTGTGTAGGCGCCATTTTGTTGGATATAGGTGTATTTATTATATATTTATTGATTTAGATTTTTTTTTAAATAGACCAAAGCATCTTTCATGTCAAATTTTTCGGATTGAAAGCGCTTAAACAAACATCAACATCACGTTTTTTTTTCGCGGCCTGTGTTGCATTTTTACCTTTTTGTAGTAAAATTAAAAATGTATCGAATTTCTTCATAAGATTTACTCATTTTAACAATAAGAAAAACAAATGAAAATCAAACATTTTCCTAATTTGAATTAGGAATTAAATTTTTAAAATTTAAACTTTTAATGATACCAAAACCAGCCAGATACAAATGGCATAGCCAAAGATATTTTATTACAAGTTCATACATACTAAATACGAAAAGACTTTTTAGCCGACCTAATACACAACATGCACAATGTGGGTGGTTCGCGATAATGAAGATTTACTTATGGTACAAGCTTTGGAATATTCACAACAAGGAAACACAATTCATAAATTGGATCAATGGTAAACTCGTTTGGTTACCATCTCTCTGTTTATATGGAAACTAACAGCGTCCCCCGGTTTCACCAGCTTAAGTTTAGATCCCGTAGGAATATCGGGATCAAAGTAGCATTATGTTACTCCTCGATAATGTAGCTTTCTTTTGGTGACAGAATTTTTGAAATCGCTCCATTAGTATCGTAACCAATTTGTTACAAACACACAAATATTTCCTCTTTACAAAATTAAGTATAGAAAAAATAACTCGTTAAGTCAGTAACATTTATTAATTACTTTATTAATTAAAGTGGTCGCGTTAAATGATAATCGTCCGGCTGACGCAATACTTACTTTTAGTTTTAGTAAACAAGGTTTATTTCTTTCTCTTTTCGTAAAGTGTGACTCGCCTAGTGTTAGAGATTTCAGGTCGCCTTAAGACCTCTAACTTGACCTAACGACTGCTATCAGAGACAACAACCGGGTCCAACTGCTTAACGTGCCTTCCGATGCACAGAGGAGCTCGAGAAAATGATTTTGTACCACACAAATTCTCGGTCACCCATCCAAGTAATATCTGAGGTAAGCGTCGCTTAACCCGCATAACCGTTCAAGATCGACAGTTACAGCCACGCTCCTCAAACAAGGTTTAGGTACTAAAAGAGTACTTTCTACTAATCTTATCGTATCATATTAATATTAAATGTGAAGATGGCGAATATTTGTGTGTTAATGTTGTTTTTTTATGCTAAAACCTTTGAACCGATTGCGATGTAACTCGATATGCAGTTAGCTAAAGGCTACTTTTAATCCCGAAATTCCAACGGAATCGAGATTTACGCGGGTGAAGCTACAAGCCGCTGCTAGTCATTGTATAAACGTTATGTGCACATTTGCAACATTATATAAAAACCTTTATTCTGTTGAACGTACCCGATATAAGGTGTCGCAGCATCTCGTAGAGGTGTCGTAGCCCGTAGCATCTCGTAGCCGCCTCACAGCACCTGGCCACACTTAACGTAGGTCGAACACTCCACCCTCTTTGCATAAAAAGCTAGATCTAGTGTTTGAAACCCGACTGTTTAATACAATGCACCTTTGAAAGTTTTAGCAAGTCTATACCTACAACTACAATAATATTATGGCCCTGATATTTATATACAATAACTATATAGCTGCGCCCCGCGGTTTCACCCGCGTAAGTCCTGTTCCCGCGGAAATATCGGGATAAAAAGCCTACGTGTTAATCCAGGTCCCCAGCTACCTATATTCCAAGTTTCATCGCAATCGGTTCAGTAGTTTTTGTGTGAAATAGTAACAACCTCACATACATACATACATACTTACATACAAACTTTCGCGTTTATAATATTAGTAAGATAGTGATATTTTAGTATCGCATTGATGTGATCCTTATAGTTTTAAAGAATTAATGATAGAGTAGTATCAGAACACTGTTTTAGCGGATGTTAATTTGCGACCTATTTTTAGGGTTTCTCCCTCATGGCCACGATCCGCGGCGGCCCCCTTCGAGAATGCCCTGATTTTGATAATTTTGATTGCATTTAATTTTGTTTTTTTTTTGCTTGTAGAGTTAACATAACAAGTAACTTTTCGAAACTGGAACTAACCGCATTCGCGTGTAATGTAACGACATTACACGCGAATGCGGTGAGAGACCACCTTCATATATGAGATGAAGAGAATATCAATATAAATAGTATCATTGAAGTTAGATTGTTCACAATAGGGGAAAATTGCGTTGCAGTTTCCAATCAATGCTTGTACTGTTTGTTTTGTAGAGCGATGTACCGTATTGTTCACTAATTGAATTTCAAATCATTCCTTTATAATTAAACACAATATTTACCGGGTTTACTCGCGTTTTATTTAATAACGGCATTATTACAGAAGTAAGCCTTCACTAACTGTAAACCAGTAAATATTGTGTTTTATTACGTAAAATCGCGAAAACCTTAGACAAAATCAAATCATTTATTTTTGAAACAGTACATTTTCATTTGTTAGTTGGTTTATCTTAGGTTAGTATAAAGTATAATAAGGTACAAAGCATATCTAAAATACATACATATATAATGTATGTACTTTGGATATGCTATTCATATTTATAGATGCAGATTATTCCATGTTTGTTCTTATACAGATAGCTACTTAACCCGAACTTTACAAACAGATAGGTACTACGAAAATTTGAATTGTGTTTTTACTCAGCTCGTATATCGTATATATTCGTATCGTCTATATTCGGATAGGTATTTTGAAAAGCATTATTTCAAATTTCAATTCCAAAGTTTTCTAAGTGAGAATTAAAAACTTAAAAAATACAATCTCGATTAAATTTGAACTGAATACGGAACACTTTACGCCATTGTTAGCAACCCGCAGATCCTGACTTCTTCTAATTCGGTTTAACTTTCTTGATAGTTGACGATAATATTAGATCTCCCGTCTACGAAATTTATGCTGTGTTCAACTTTATACTTTGTGGAATTTTCTCTATAACTCAGAAGTGTTCAGTTAAGTGTAAAGACAATAAAGAAAACGTGCCCAGTGGGTAATATATTTTTCTTAGATCTATTTATTATCATAAAATCATAAAAGTACCAGATCAATGCGAAGCGAAATTTTTAATCAATTTTATGTCATAAGTATTCATATATTTTTAACCCCTACGGATAAAGAGGAGTGTTTTATAATAAAGCTTGAGGTGTATGTCTATATAAAATATTTGTCTGTGGAATTGTAGCTCGCAAACGTATAAAACGATTTTACTATAGTTTTTTTTTTTAAATAAAATACAGCTGATACAAAAAGTATGAAATATAAAAAAAAAAACATTTTAAAAATCCTCGAATTGAAATAAAGTACAAAATAAACAAAAAAGGGCGCATGGTACTTAGTAGTTACCATTATGTAAATGTTATCCAACTTACTATAGTTAGTTGAAAAATCACACTTGCAAGTCCCCTGCAACATGTTTTTTGTACCACAAAGTGACAAGAAAAAATATCCATTCATATTTACATAGATAGGACCGATGTTTGTAAATATTTATGAACGGAGTTGATTGTTGATAGAAGTCATGCGATGCCCTACAAACAAAGAGGTTTAAAAGTAATGTGCATTAAAGAATACATCTTCACCATTGACGACGCATTTGTATTGTATGACCCGGGATTTAGCGGACTCCGAGCTATACCGGGAGGGAACATTGCATCAACCAAAGGCGAGCGAGATGATACGGCAAGTCAATACCATAATGTAGATACTTTTCCGTAGTAGAAAGTTTTTTTTTTACTAAATTTTTCACTGACACAGGAGTAGTCTGAATGCCATGGTTTATCACTTGTAAAATGACTTTGAAGTACACCAAAATAGTGTTTGAAAAATGTTTTTTGTGCAACTTAATTTGTCGTAGCTTGGCTTGTTGTAGTAGATGCAAAACGTAGCGTTACCGTTGCCACATGTCTAAAACTAGTTTAGTACATTAAATATCTTTACTCTCCAAACATTTTGCCTGGTTTTGAGGGCTAACGTCGTTTACTGTCGCGCGGGGGCGGTAGAGGTAGCTTGACTCAACTTAATTACGTGGTTCCTTTGAGACCGGTGACTCCCTCCCAACGATGCTTCTTGCCACTCTCCCAATGTGGAACAAATACTATTGTAATCTAATGTTGTTCGAATAAACAACGATGTTTTGTGTTTTTGTATCATTTTTATTGTTTTCCGTAAACAAGTAGGGTTTTTATTATTATTACAATCTATTTTGTGATTATACTCGTATATAGCAAGTACTTCAAAGTCACTTTACTTAAATTTAAATACATTTTTAAATAAAGGAGTCCTGAAAATGATTCCAAATAATCGAAGTACCCAATTATGAAGAATGATACAGCAAGCATGACAGGCGATTGTCACTATTTGATAGCTGCTGGGCTTAGACTTGAATTTCTTTTACGCTGGGTGATTCTATGTTCACACTATACTGCAAGGGATACTGAAGTCAGCGGCGCGGGCGCGGCGGCGGTTTTTATACACTGGACTGACGAAATCCGCGATCGAGACAGAAGAAAAGTTTGTTTTTGGCTGCACGGTATAAGCACTAAAGTGTTTTTATCAATATCAACCTACACACTTTTTCCGGATTCTGTTATTTTTCATCTACTCTAATTAGGTTGGGAAGCCGGTTTATCGAAATTCATATATACTTACAAATTTAACGTTACAACGTAACGTGCCATTCAATTTTTTTGAATAAATTCGAAAGCCTTGATTATTTAATGGGCACAATACCAGTAGAAACAATCTTTTGTCGAGTGAAGTACAACAATACAATAAAACCGAAGTTTTGAAAAGAAAATGAGATGGATACTAAAATTGTTATTTGAAGTATAATCATTTGAAACGCCAACACAATATTGTGTACCTATTTTCGAGGAAAACTTAACTTTAAGAAAGATCAATTATAGTGGGTTTATAGAAATAAATAATTGTAGGTATCGGTGTCTTCCTATCAGAGATTTATGTCCTAGGCAACGGCGCGGCGAGGGAGGCTTCTTTTGCGACCTTCTTCAAAGCTCACATTCAAAATAAGTAGGTATTTCGAGCACTTTTCTATTGAATATATAATACAAGAACATCGTCAGCTTAAATTATTCCTACCTTTTAGAATTCTTTATCCTGTTGCTCAGAATTATGGAAATATACAATTATTTACTTATTTCTTTCTTCAGTAGGTATGATTAAATGTAACTTAATGATCTATGGCGTCTGCTATGCTTGTCGCGATCCTAACATAATTGACCGAACGAGCGAAGCGAGTGAGGTCCAGTGTAGACGGGCCTGGCGCTTGTATCTTTATAACTTTGTATATATCTTTGTATGTTTGTTCGACTATAACTTGAGTACCGCTCTTCATGAATTTTGGTATGCGCGTAGTTTCAATAGAATTTATGAGTTCGAAGATGAGCCGGATCGGTAGGGGGGTTGGGGAGATAGGGGTGCAAAAAGAGAAAAAAATCAAGTTCTATAAATTTGTCAATAGATGGCGCTCGACATCCCTCTTAGATCGCGGTATCGTTGCGTTTGCTTGCGATATATGTTACAAAAATTGTGGTCGATTTCGTAATTAAGGAATAATTCTTGTTGTGTAATCGTTTTTCTAGTTTTTTGTTATACTAGTAGTTCGCCCCGAACTAAGACCTTACGACCCCCTATCTCCCTATCCCCCCTACCGATCCGGCTCATCTTCTTCGTTTATATATGGCTTATTCCATTTGTACATTTGCCAGTGTCAAGTATTATTAATTTATGGAAGTTTTTATTTGCATTGCATCGAAACAGTCAAGTCGTCATAGTTAAAGTCAAATCGAGGGAATCATTGTAAAACGGGGGCCATGTTTTACAAAGTTTGTTCATGGAGCCTTCGAGACAACGCTAAAGTCCATGTTTTGCACCGATTTTCACTTTCATTTAAACTTGTACACTTTCACGAAACTAAACTGATTAATATGCCCCCAAAATTAAACAATTTACACGCATTTTAACAAGGTTTAAGAAAAATGAAAATTTAGCAACACATCTCCTAACCGCGTTCCCGCGAAAACTCCTCCGGCTCATCTTCGAACTCTAAAATTCTATGGACCTAAACTACGCGCATACCAAAAATCATGAAGATCGGAGCTACGATACTCAAGTTATCGTCGAACAAACATACAAAGATACAAGCGCCAGGCCCGTCTACACTGGTTTATTCGTTTAACTAGAAGTTCGCCCCGAACTGAGACCTCACGACCCCTATCTCCCCAACCCCCCTACCTATCCGGCTCATCTTCGAACTCATAAATTTTACTGACCTAAACTACGCGCATACCAAAATTCACGAAGATCGAAGCTACGATACTCAAGTTATCGTCGAACAAACATACAAAGATACAAAGGTACAAAGATACAAGCGCCAAGCCCGTCTACACTGGACCTCACTCGCTTCGCTCGTTCGGTCAATAATAATTCTTATTTTGTAAAAGAATAAAGCTGTTGGTGTTAAAATCCTACAAAAACAAAATCTCTGTAAATGGATTCACGTGAGGTCTCAGTTCGGGGCGAACTACTAGTAGTACGGTTAAAATAGTAGATGATCCCTACCTCTTTATTTCAGAAATCTATCTACATACCGTACACACAGAACATACAGTGCTCCTAAAAATATTGTAGTGAATTGTTGAAGATTAATTATTCCTTTAAAATATTTTTAGTTGATATGCCTTGACCAACTAATTAAGAAATATACAGTTTTCTTTGTGTAATTTGTTGTTATTTGTATTTTTGCTACACTAAAGTGTTAATCAAGCAATCATCTATAGGTACTTATAATAAAATCGTAACTTAGCGGTGTCTGTTTTTGAAAGATATTTTGGAAAACTATTTTTAGGGGTATGTACTTATTTTTAGGGGTATGACCCCATTTCCGTGTTTTTGTCTGTTTAGCCGTTTGTCCGTTTGGATGTTTGTCCGTTTGTCTGTGCGTTTGTGCGCGCTAATCTCGGAAACGGCTGGACCTATTTCAATGAAATTTGGTATGCAGATAGCTTAAGACTTCGATTGACATATAGGCTACTTTTTATCCAGATATCAAGTCTGGATATCCAGATATCTGGATAAAAATTGCGTAATTTCGTAGTTGTTGAACCATCGGCATCCATCGTCATCTATCGTCTTCCATCGTCATTCATCGTCATTGATCGTCATCGATCGTCATCATCACTTACTGACATACAAATTTTGCCTTACTTCACCTACCTACTACAGTGCAAAAATCCATTTTTGCATTGCGGTAGGTAGGTGTAAGAAAAACGTGGGATTGCGACTTGCGCGGGTGAAACCGCGGGGCGCAGCTAGTACTAAATAAAATTAGTTTAGTTGTTTTTTGCAAGCTTTCATGATTTTAAACTACAAGTAAGTAAAACAACTGCCTACCAAAATTAAAGATATACCTACCCGTATACTTTAACTTTTTAAACAAGCCATTTAAAAACAATGTTTTCATTTATATATAAATGTACTTTATCGAAGTCAAATAACCCAATATAACATAATTTGAAACAAGCGCCGAGGAATATAACAACTAGATAAACTATGATTGTACTTATAGTTGGATACATTTATTGGTAGGCAGATTATATTATTTATTATACACTTTTCAACATTGAGGTCAACATGGGGCTTTTCTTTCGATTAAGTAAATGTGGAAATAGATAGATAGATATTGGTACTTAGGAACACGTGAGCTATAAGTTTTTTTGGGCGTTATGTTATCGCATCTGGTCGCCTTCTGAATCTCTAATGAACCGTGAATAACCCATCTTACGGTCGGAAATTCCAATCGATACTCGCCGTCTACTCTACCACACTCACACATCCTTACTTTACAACCTATTTATTTAACACTAGCTGCGTCCCGCGGTTTTATCCGCGGAGTACCGATCTCGTTAGAATATCGGCTATTTTGAGAAAAGATTATTTCTGAAAAGAACATTTTGTAGAGAAATAGACTAATCAATTCGACAAATTTTAATACCAACAGATTAATAAAAATAATGCTCAAATATTAGCATGGCCATTCAGCTCGGCAATGCGGCAGTGTCCTGGGTTCGCTGCCAAAATATGACGGATAACATTTTTAGTTACATTTATTTTAAGTTCCTAATACAGTATTTTTTTCAATTTAACATAAGTGATGACAAATATTTATCAAATCTAATCAAATTATTTTAAATAGACGATAAATGTAAATGGAAAGGATTATTTCAAGAATAGAACATTACGCTTTGAGACGCTTTTCGGACGTCTAAAATGACAAGTTCACATAATTCGAATAGACGAATAGACGTAGGTTATATACCAAGATCCATTTCATCAAATATTATATCTTTAAGCTGGCTGTGACCGAAATTCTTTTGCTGTCGTTTCTAGTACCTATGTTTTAAGATATTTTACTGGAACATTCGTTCAAAATAAATGTTACTGACTTTAACACTCAGTAACATTTTTCTCAAGTAAAAGTCGTTGACAAAGAAATTTATCGCCATAATTTTGATGGAAGCATTTTGTCTCAGAAGTACAAGTGGGGTTGATGTATACTTCGTACTAGTGAGTAATGCTTCAATTCGTCTCCATTAACTAATTTTATCGTTTGATACTGATAAATCGCAGCCGGCTCTTATCGGTCACACCCAATCATGAATTGTCATTTTACAATGGCTTTGACGCTCTTAATAAAATTTATCGTAGGTACCGTTCCAGCTGAAACAAAATTGAATTAATGATCTCTGGTATAAGTAAAAGGTATCGTATTTTGTAGTGCTTTCTCACTAATTGACCGATATATGGCTTTGGAATTATACGTTGCTATAGTTCTGCAGGTGTTAATATATGCGTTTCGGTTGCATGATCAATAAATGCAATGGATATGATAGATAAGTATAGATGTTAGGAGATCCCTGGATCATACGATTCAGTGTAAAATTAGGAGAAAACGCGACCTGGAACTCCTGAGTTAGAAGGAATCTGGGTTTCTAGACCAAAGTATTAATTTGAGGCTGGACTTCTAATGAAATAAAAAAAATATAAAACAAAAAGACTAGAATGTGCCAAATATAATTAAACTAGTGGTTGTGTTTTCTTCATCCGAAACTAACAAAGTACGGTCCAACCGTTTAATATTTCATCCAAAATTAAGCGATACAATATATAGAACAGCAAAATACCTATTTACTATAGAAACACTGCGATTCTGAGAATATAAAGTCCCTTGTTTATATAGCTAGGGACTTACGAATATAGTTGGTAGCTATTTAATTAAACCTATATTGAAACAATTTTGCTATATCGAACTACGGAAAGTGCCAATTATGAATAAAATTGGGAACGAATATTGAAATAATATTTCGGTCTTTTATTCGTTGCTTTTATTAACTAACTAAGCATTTTTCAACTCCCGATATTTCGAGGTTTTTATAGACCTTTTGCTCACAGTAATGACGTGCTCATTTGCAACGTAATTAAAACTAAAACAAAAAAGTGATCTTATGAGGATCCCCTTTTACTTTTTAAGGTACGGAACCCCAAGAATGAGTTTAATTTCATTTCAATATCGCGAAAACCAAGTAAAATTCTATATAATGTACTTTCGATGTTTAGAAGCCTTCTTGAAGATAAAATATAAAAGATGCTAGGTATAATGAAAAGTGAAATGAGCAGTAGCAGTAGATATTGTGCCTACAACCAATTACAACTACTAGGTAACCTTTTAACCTTCTCAGTTCACACCTATTCAATTATATATTAATATCATTACTCACAACCTGCCTCTCATGCTAAAACAGATCTATTTCATCCATATGTTGCCTGGAAGAAATCGCTTTCAGCGATAAGGCCGCCCATTTGTGCAATTTACGTTAATTTTATGTCTTTACTTCATGTTATGTAAATATTTGTGTTTTGTTGTAATGTTGTATGTTGTACAAATAAAGTTATTATCTATCTTATCTATCTATGCGATCAAAGCGCTTTACTAAATACTCGACGAATTCTATTTCTAGACAAAGTAGGTATTACAAAGTTTTACCTTGTACTATTTATGTATTCTGTGGTACTAATACCAATACTAATACAATAATAAAGGGGTTACTTAATAAAATTCGTGTACAAAAACCAACGTTGATATAGTCTGGAGATAGTAGCAGGTACACATTTTTGTCTTAAAGCTTTAGGCGTCATTTGAAATTATTTAGCAGCAGAGAAATATCACCTGAAGACCTGGCCGTATGATTAATGGTAGTTAGTCTGACATTTCTTCCATTATCTTTCCTGTCGTGCTGATATACTACTTTCACATTATTTACTAAGTAGTAAAATACCCAGCATCATGACAGACCAACCCTTTTTACAGTTTTTGGTACTGAAAAGACGTAAAAACTTTTATGGTAAAACTCTGAAATAGCCCAAGCGAGCGGTTTGTTCCTATATTACATGACATTGTAGCCTTGATTAACAAAATTCTGGAATCTTTTACAGCTAAACATGTCTTTAAGTTTTGACGTGGAGGTTTAATGTAGAAACCTACATAATATGAAACGAATGGATGCGGAAATAAAACTTTAGTACAATCTTGCAAACTGGCATACAATTTTGGTGGGAAAAATGTATTAAAAAATATTACTTTTAGCTGTTGCTTGATTGTTAGATATGTTTATTACACATAGTATTTTTAACATAACTTAGAATAACATTGAAATAAGTCGAGAAGGTGGCAGAGCGCCTTGGAGTGGAATTGTCTTTCGGGACAAAGATGGGCCCTGAAAAGTCCGCGGCGCCAACGATGGTTCACGGTTCAACGGATTAACGATTTACTTTTGGCGTTAAAGTTTCGAACTGGATTTTACTGAGCTTTTTAAATAAAATCTCATTTTTCATTGATACTGAAATTCGATTATTGTCACAGTCATCGTTTAGCTACTTAGCGATTAGTACCTAACCATAGAAATAGTACCACAGAGTAACTAGAAAGCTTACTTCGTTATAAAAACCGTCCGGCTTGATGTTAGAGAGATCCCAGTATGTCCTTCAGTGTTCGTCGGTTAAGTTAGATAAGGACAGACTAGATCAAACTGGGTTCAACTGGGTACCGTTTTGATATATCAAAACAAAAACAACCTCAACCATAGAGAACATGATTTAAATTGATATTTCAAAAGTTGTCAAATGCACAGTCTTCTAGGAGCGAAGACGACGATGTGACATGTCTCTGTACCTAACTTATGTACGGAATACCTACAATTTCATTTTGGTCAATTATACCTATTATATTATTTGAACTACGGGTCTAGATCGCGTTGTCGATAATTCTATTGATTTAATCGGATCAAATTAGATCGGATTTTGATTTATTATTTAGGTATAGATAGATAGATTAATACTAGAATAGAATAGAAAAAAAATGAATTATAGAATATTTTAATTTGTACTATTATTTCTAATAAATACCGAAGCAGGCAGATATAATCGTTTATTTAGTGATGTTCACTGATTACTTGAAGATGGCTTGACCAATTGAGATATTATGGTTCTTTTTTTTAATGGAAAGGTGGGAGCTCCGAGTTGGTCCATATAAATTTGCTCAGGATCTGATGAGTATATTCGGAATGATGGACAGAGTAGCATCCCAGAGTGCAGCAAATTACTAATTTTTGGGGATGTTCACTGATTACTCGAAGATGGCTGGACTGATTGAGATGATTTTTTTAATGGAAAGATGGGAGCTCAGAGGTGATTCCATAGAAATCATCATCATCATCATCATCATCATCAGCCCGTTGCAGTCCACTGCTGGACATAGGCCTCTCCAATTGCACGCCACCTAGATCTATTTTCGGCTTCTCGCATCCAGTTTGTGCCAGCCGTCTTGCGCAAATCGTCGCTCCAACGCGCCTGAGGACGTCCTACACTACGTTTGCCGAGACGCGGTCTCCACTCTAGAACTCGTGAACCATAGAAAATTGGTGAGGATCTGGTGAGTATCTTCGGAATGATGCACAGGATAGCATCCCAGAATGCAGTAAATTACTCATTTTTGGATTTCTACCAAAAAAGGTTCGGTTCCTAAAGAACTAGGTACAGATTGATAGACCACCTGAAATCACCTTCTCATTAGGAAACCTCTCAATAATGAAGTTTGTTTTCAAAATAATTTCTCATTCAAACTCATTTTGTTGATTTTTATGTGGCAGTCAATAGTAGGTAGGTGCACTAAAATGGATCAATTAAAAAACCGACTTTAAAAAAAGACAAAAAATAACATACATACAGTTACAGGACATAAAGTTTTGTTACCTGAAGTCGGGCAGTTTTACTGGCTGGGTCCATAAAGTCCATATTGTAGTCTGACTGCCCGATTTCAGATAACATTGTTTTGTTACTCTAACTCGGTGGCACTGTATGTAGAGGTTAATTTTTGGTCCTTTTTTAAAAGTCAGTTTTTTTTTTTGTTGTTATTTTTCTTTTTATATTTTTTGTGTCGTGTAATGCTGTCAACAATGTCTTCTATTCTATTCTTTCCTCTAAACGCGTCCCAAAATTCCAAATGAATCGATGATACGCAAAGTGGTCCGGTGGTAGACGACGACCTGACCTAATGCTAAAATAATTCCGAGTCTGTGAAATATAAACGCGGGAATGAAATATACTACGATAAATGGCACCATCTGGATGGTTCATAAAATATGCCTCTAACTAAGATAACACACAATACGCACAATAATACCTACAACCAGTCGAAGTAACATGGCGATAGGAACACATTTGAAAGTTATCTATCCAACCCCATCGATCAAACCATAAAATGGAAACAATTTATTGAATACAGTAGGCACAATTTTGTTAATCCCAAAAATTGAACAAGAATTCCTTTTAACTGCTGTTTAAATGGCCAATCGGTCTCATCACGGAAAACGAAGAGTGCTTAAAAATGACGACATTAATTAATATTGTCGTTTTAAAAATTGGATGGAGCCATTTCTCGAATCAAATTAAAATTTCAATTAAAATAAAAGTAGGTATAGGCCTTATCTCAACAGTGGCAACAGATTCGTTCACAGACCTGAGAATGTTTCTAGAGGAGGCCTTAGATAGGAGCTTCGTCTTACTTTAAACATTGACAACAGCGGAAATGTTTGTTATCGTACATTTTTATTTCACTGTAGACCAAATCAGTGACCAAAATTGTGATGTTTTAGTTAAGAATCAGCCAACATTACAATTAAAAATCTGAATTTTCCTCCAGGGATTGTCTAGTAAACAAAAGCAATTTAATTTATAAAAGTAACGAGCTATATGCCCCGAAGCTATAGCTGTAAAGGAAGATACTTATCCCGAGGGAAAAAATCTCGTCTAAATGCTCATTTAGAACGCGTAAGGTACAAACTTCACGTTTCTAAAATAGTCCCAGTGGAAACGATTATGCGGAACCTACCCATAATTTTACTCCTTTATAAGTATATGTAGGTAGATAAAAGCTGCTGATGACATAAGTGTGTCGATGTCGCGGTCAATATCTTTACAAGAGAAAAAAAGTTGCTAAGTGTAAAAATGAGCTTTTAGAAAATACAATCTAAGCATAAAACATTTTAACGGGCCACAAGCGACAAAGCGTGCCAGAGTCGTGTAGTTCAGCTAAGTGAATTTGTTTGTGTTTACTCAACACGAAAAACAATAGTTCGCAACATGAAACAAAAATGTAAATCTAGAAAAACTCAGTACGGTTGCATAAAATAAAACCACATGAGTATTAAAGAAAGTTGGAAGCAGCTGAACTCATAAAATAGGATTGGCTTGCATTACCTACATGGGGTCAGTATGAAGCTGACCTGGACTGTTTGTTTTTAAGTTTTATTAATACTTTTAAAATTCTTCAATTTAGTTCATTTCGTTATTAGGTACGATATTATAAAACACAATATTTATTTATTAACAACATTGTTAAAAAATATCGCCTTTTATTTATTAACCGCATTGTTACAATGCTGTACAGTTTCTGATTTTACAGTCAGCTTTATCAAGGTAAACTGAGATGTAAATCGATAATTTTAATATTCTAAAAAGTTACTGTAAACTACCGCCTCATACTACAAAAATGAACTAAAAGTTATTATTTGAAAATTTATAAGAAAGGCTAACAAGCTATTAAATTCAAAATATGAAATGGAGCATTGTATATAACGGAATGTTTTTGTATTAATTGATTTTATCTAAGTCTCGGCATGTGTTGAGTTAGTAGATTAAAGGAGGGTGCATTATTCTTAATAAACCCTGCTGTAGCTTCAACTTAGACCGCTTGAGAATTTAAATAGACCGTGACCCAAATTAACTTTCTCACCGTTTCCTCGTTCTGCTTTCGAGCTTTAAACATCTCGCGCGAATAGTGTCTCAAGTTATTTTAGTAATACCATGTAATACCTTACGTTTACCAGTTAGCAGTTAAATACCGAATTCCCGCAGCGACAGAGTTATAGGTAACTCCTAAATATACAAAAATATCTTTTTAACATTCTATAAACGGAATATCGTCAGGGTCTCTTGAATTTTTAATAAAGTTCCCATAAAAGGTGAGGATAGCTGTATAAGAGGAAACAACAATACGTCTGTAGAGGCCACTGCCTAATTGATGCTCATCTCAGATTCAAAGGGCACCAGACCCACATAATGGTCGTTATTTATAAACCTCGTCCGTCCACGTTCTCTCACTCTCTTATTTTTAAAAATCATTTTATTCAGGTCTCAGAGTTGGTGTGAATTCGTACTTAAATAAAAAAAAATACAAAATCGAGTTTTTATTGACATAGAGATAGAGAATATAGATATTGAAATAAATTTCTTAATTAAATAAAAATAAAAATGTAATTGTTGGTTGTGAATACTAACAATTACAACCAGTATACATAGAAGTAAGACAAATATACACAGGAAGCTTAAAATAAAAACATTGCACCAGTGGGCGACCTTATACCTTCGCTTAAAAGCGATTTCTTCTAGGCAACTTTTCGATGGAAAGGGTCAGTAAAGTTAACCACGGTCATCATTAGTTAAATGTAAAAGTGTGAGGTTATGTAGTTATTTGTTGGTTTTAGTTCGGTTTCCAGTTGTTGATCAATAACTGGATGTCGACACGCGTCAATTTACCCTTAATGCGATTATTCGTACAATAATAGCAATATTAATGGACGTTGATGGACAGTACCTGTTCTGGTTATAGGTAGGTAGGTGTTACTTAACACGACTCGTGCTTACAAAATAATTGGTCGAGAATTAAGGTTTTACTTTGATTGAATGTCAGATCAAGGATTATCATTAGTTGGTGAAGAAAAAAGTGGAACACGAGAAATACTGAATGAACATTCATCTTACAGGAGGACGTCAACGTGTTGGGCGGTTTAGGAGAACAGGAAAAGTAATTTTAGCTAGTGATTTGACACTTTTACTGTATCTATAGCGTGTAGGGCGTAAGCAGGGCAGAGCGGGGGCGGGGGTGAGTGTGTGCCTGCGCTTTATTGGGGTGATTAGGGACGCTTTTATTACTAATCGCCCTTTAACCAATTAACTTAAGGGTACGTTTACATAATAATAGGTGTATTGTTTTAATCTAATTACGCATGAGATTTCTCAACAATTACGAAGTAATTATGAGATTTCTACATACTTTTAATTTAAGAAGAACACATAGCTAATTTTGCCCCTTATATTCGATTTTATTGTATTTTTTTTAATGAACTGTTTTCTTGCCGTGATCAATATTATACACATGCAAACTTACAGCTTCTTAATACTAAGCGTCTCTGAGCTAAGACGCGAACAGAGAGATATGACGAAATGATAAGGGTTTCATGTCAACTACGAAACTTTAAAAAATGATTCTAGCCAGTTCATTAAAATGGAACAGACATACCTACTCAAATAAAAATCAATAAGATATGTTTTGAAACTCCTTATGACTATCAACAGTTTAGAATGTGTGTCTGTCGGCACAGTAATTGAAGTACTGTTGAAGCCAGGCGCTGGTCGTCCGTTTAAGTGTGGATTTTTGCATTGCGGTAGGTAGGTGAAGTAAGGCAAAATTTGTTGATGACGATGGATGACGATCGATAACGATGACAATAAATGACGATGGTTAAAAAACAACGAAATTACGAAATTTTTATTTTTCATCCCGATATCCGGACTTGATATCCGGATAAAATGTAGCCTATATGTTAATCGAAGTCTTAACCTATCTGCATACCAAATTTCATTGAAATCGGTCCAGCCGTTTCCGAGATTAGCGCGCACAAAGGCACAGACAGACAAAAAGTTAAACACGGAAATGTGGTCTGTTACTTTAGTGCATACCCCTAAAAATAGTTTTTTCAAAATATATTTCAAAAAAATAATTAAAAAATTAAAAAACCGACTTCAAAAAAAAACAAAAAAAAATTTAAAAAACAACCAAAAATAAAGAATTGATAAAAAAGACTAAAATAACCTCTACATAGGTACAGTGCCACCGAATAATTAATCTGTTTTATCACCTGAAGTCGGGCAGCCAAACTAAGTACAATATGGAAGCAACCAGTAAAACTGCAATTTTTTATCAAGTTTATTATCAATTCTTTTTTTTTTGGTTGTTTTTTAAATTATATTTTTGTTTCTTTTTTGAAGTCGGTTTTTTAATTTTTAAATTATATTTTTATTTTACCCTTTTTAGTATACTACCTACCTAAAAATCAACAATATTGTTAGTGTAATTTTAATTATTGAGGAGTTTGCTGATGAGAAGGTGGTTTCAGGTGCCCAATCAATCTGTACTTAGTTCTTTAGGGGTCTAATTCTTTTTGGTAGAGGTCCAAAAATGAGTAATTTATTGAATTCTGGGATGCTATCCTGTCCATCATTCCGAAGATACTCATCAGATCCTTACCAAACTTTTATGGGACCACCTCGGAGCTTCCACCTTTCCATTAAAAAAAGAACCATATCAATCGGTCAAGCCATCTTCGTGTAATCGATGAACAATTGAATTGAATACAGCGTTTTAAGGAGCATTCCCGGTCCTCACTTCGAAGATCTTCATCAGATCCTCATTAAATTTTATGGGACCATCTCGGAGCTCTCATCTTTCCATTAAAAAAGAATCATCTCAATCGGTCAAGCCATCTTCGAGTAATCGATAAAGAATTGGATTGATTAATGCGTTTTGAGGAGCATTTCCGTTCATCACTCCTAAGACCCTCATCAGATCCACATCAAATTTTTATGGGACCATCTTGAAGCTCCCATCTATCCATTAAAAAAAGAATCATCTGAATCGGTCAAGCCGTCTTCGAGTAATCGGTGAACATACATAAAAATATATATTATACATACAGACGAATTGATAACCTCCTCCTTTTTTTTAAGTCGGTTAAAACCAGACACCGCTCAGTTACGATTTTGTTATAAGTATTGATGATTGATTATAAATATTGATAAACTAACAGTTTTCATTCCCAATTCTTTTAATTTTTTGCCAAAATTGTATCACAATGCCACTCTAAACGAATAATATTTTCTGGTACATTTTCCAAGTGGCTGAAAACACAAACAGAAGCGTGAAAGCTAGTTATTTACGTGTTCGTTTTGTTCCTTTGTTGGTGGCGGGCACTTTCGCCTACTCGACTCGCCATTTGGACAACAAAGTAGGTACTCACTCTCAACTAGCAGCCAGCGTTTCTGCCATGGCCTAATAATGTACTTGACACTTGAAACGATTCTGACGCGCGTTGTTCTCTCACCAACTCTGTTGACAGCAAAGACAATAAACCAATTGATTGCGATTTTTTTACAAAACACAACTCAGAGAGAGCAGAGACGCGAGTTCAAATCTCGTCGCGAGTGAATTTTGATGATGATTTTTTCCTTTATAATATTTCTAGTAGATATGCCTTGAGCAATAAAAACGAATTACAAAATATAAAACACAACTCACCGCTACGGGCTGGGAATGAGATAATAATCAAAGTTTGTGATTAGCCTTTTCGTTACCTAATCTATCTTAAACTCTTTTTAGGAATAAGGTCGGAGTACCTAGTGAAAAAATGATTTGCCTTTTTCCTAGGCATTTTTTTTAAAATTTGACAGATAGAAACAAAAAGCGGAATAACTACTCGGACCTTAATCTCCTTTTATTTAAGGCTATTTGTGATTGGCCGATTCGTTACCTTTTAGACTCTTTGTGATTGACCGTTCTTGCACGAGAGTGCTACTAAAAATACGTACTATTTTCGTGAGGGGGGAGTACTTATGAGCAGTCAACTGGTTTAAGCGTGTTTGGTTGACAGTCGCCTCACGCCTCCAATTATCATCGGCCACAATTCCTCGCTGAGGCCACGTATTTCCAATACGAAGCGTCGCATCACGTACTTCTATACAATATTACGTACTAATTAATTAACCTCCCACGAATAATTTACCGATGTTAATTAGGAATAGGTTCCGTTGACGTAAATGTAGGTAGATTGCAAAATTTGCACCTTTACCTACTAGAGGTGAAATTGTATTATTTTAAACCTGTGTTTAACCCTTGATAGTGGAGACCTATTTTTTTTTTTAGAAAAGCAATCTTTATAAAAAATATCGATAAAGACCACATTCTAAAAATATTAATCTATCTAAATATTTCTATATTTTTTATTTGCTCATTCTATCATATCTGTAATGTAGACGTCCAATAAGAAATTTGTGAAAGCGCAAAACTCAGCTAGTATAAAAAACAGATGAAGCCGCGAATAATACTTAAAACTTAACAACAAATGAAATAAAACTCTTTTTCCTGTATTAATCGCGTTTTGTTTCGGAGTCTTCACAGACCCCTTTCCTCAAGGTATAATAAAAACAACGAGATTAAAACCTTAAAAACAGTTTTATTTCAATACAAAGTCGCAAAAAACAGAAGAAAAATCGTAACGATAAACTATGAAGGGCGCCTTCATTACAATGAAAATTGCAAAAGAATAAAATCATTAGATAAATATGTAAGCGTAGCTCTTAGTCTCAAACGCTGAATAATTAATGATCTCGTCACGATGTGGTCAAGGACCGACCTTCACGAAGGTTATGAGCTCGTAAATCTGATACAAACGCTTGAATTATAAATACAGGCGTCTTCACTACAACAGCCTCTAAGGAATTAATTATGATGAAACCTAAATATGAAGCGGAAACGGTTCTTTTCCCAACGATTCGGGTCTGATCCGCGAAACAGCCATGATTATTCAAAGAGAGATTAGCGCGGGTGTGTTATATGTAAGAAGTAAGGAATTTCGGGTGTAATCTGGTGCGGTAACGTCGCCTCGTGTTGCAGTAAAGCTTGTACTTACAGATTACGTCAGAATTCCTGAGATAAAACGTCGCCATCCGCACACACTGCTGCCGAACACTCCACATTTAAGGTTTATTCCGTTTCACTGATTAACCATAACGTAAAACATGAATATTCCTCACACATACGTTCATGTATCGTAAAGTAGATAATGGACAACTTGAGTAGCTCTCGGAAGTGTTTCACATATTCATAAGTAGCTTAGGTACCTAATGTTCGGTTTCTAATGGCGGTCTAATATTTTACAATTTAGGTCTGGTTTCTGTTTTTTTACATTTTACTTATTTAATTTGACAAAACATTTGAAAATCAATACTGAATACATTTTATAAATCATATATAATAAAGAATGTTTGATATAATATTGTAAATAAATATATTTTTATAATAATACTACATGTGCTTATACAAAATTGGGCGAAAAGTTCGTATTTTGTATACTGTTCGGAAAAACCATTTCGCCAGAATTTCATTTTCTCACCAACAAACGGCTTTCAGTAAAAAGTAGCCAGTCACTTTAGTCTCCTCGAGACCATGGCCAGTGTTACCCGTTTGACGAAACGTCGAGGTAATTTTAATTTAAAAAAATGTGTACAAACGCGATCTAGATTCAAAGATCTAGTAATAATAATGAACAGAAAACGTGTAAGTTAAAAAAAGTGTCCCAGTAAGAGCTAATTTACGTTGAGTTAGTAACAGAAGGCAGAGTATCAGTAAGTTACTAACTTCGTCGGGATTTTACGGCACTTTCTTCCTTCGCGGATTCATCTAATCTGTGTGGTCGTAAACATGTGTTTTTTGATCGAACACTCACCTCTTCCACAGTACATAGAAAGGCTGGGGCCTGGGGCACAGCAGTATGGAAACTACTAAGGGGGTTTCGCTTAGATGCCAGTATTGCGTACCGCGTCACGACCGCGTCACGACGAGTGTGCATCTTTGTGTGTGCAGTTTCCATACTGCTCTCTCTATTTACTGTGCCTCTACACAACTAGCAGAACGAATGGTTTGTTATTCTAATTACATTATCTTCAAGGGTGCCCTACGCCTATGTTACCATAAATGAATTATAAAATTAATTACTAGCAAAGCTCCGCGGCTTCATATTTATTGTACTTTTGAATATTTTTATTTTTAAATTATTCCAGCCTAATTAAAGTTAACAGATGCCAAATATAAATTACGTATATTCTACTCGTTTGGTTAAGTCATATAACCAAAAAGATTAGTTATTTTGCATCTAGGTAATTGGTATACATATCTTACGTGGGTATAACCGTGGGGCTCAGCTCTACGCTACTTCGAAACACTATCCATCGAAACACGTTTCGCCGAAGACGATTGACCGATAGATTGTTTTACCGAATAGTTGTTTCCCCGATTGTTCATTTCCCCTATAGTTCGTTTCACCGAAAATTGTTTGACCGAAGCTCGCAGTACCGAAGGCTCGTTTTACGTAACAAATGTCATTACCAAACACGCAACCTTCTTTCATTTACTTGACACATGTGACCATAGAAATAAGAGGTAGTAGTACAACTAGAAAGTTCACTGCGGCAGTAAAAACGAGCCGAGTTAGAGGACTTAAATTTTACACGTCCTTGTCTGAATATAGCTCGAGAGCTAGCCCCAATATTTGGGTAGTAATTTGAGGCAAACTGAAAACTTGTAAAATACCTCTCCTAATATACGGATAAGAAGACCTGCTTAAATTTTAAGTAGCCTTCTAATTTTAAGTAGTCCTTTAATTTTAAGAAACTCTCAATTTTTTATTCTTCTTAAATTAGAGGGTTATTTAAAATTTGAGAGCTACTTAAAATTTAAAGGCTACTAAATTTGAGCAGGTCTTCATATCCGTATTGGGGTATATTAGGAGAGGCATATTACAAGTTTTCAGCTTGCCTCAAATTCCTACCCAAATATTGGGGCTAGCTCTCGAGCTATATTCAGACAAGGACGTGTAAAATTTAAGTTTTCTAACTGGGCTCGTTTTTACTGCCGCAGTGAACTTCCTAGTTGTACTACTACCTCTTATTTCTATGGTCACATGTGTCAAGTAAATGAAAGAAGGTTGCGTATTTGGTAATGACATTTGTTACGTAAAACGAGCCTTCGGTACTGCGAGCTTCGGTCAAACAATTTTCGGTGAAACGAACTATAGGGGAAATGAACAATCGGGGAAACAACTATTCGGTAAAACAATCTATCGGTCAATCGTCTTCGGCGAAACGTGTTTCGATGGATAGTGTTTCGAAGTAGCGTAGGGAACCCACTAATCCATGCGTTCATGACAAAAAGATAATTATACTAGACTAGCTGCACCCCTCGGTTTCACCCGCTTAAGTCACGTTCCCGAGAGAATATCGGAACAAAAAGTGGCCTACATTTGTTATTCCAGGTCTTCAACGGTTCAGCGGTTTGCGATGAAACTTGGAACATAGATAATATTCCAAATTTCATCGCAAACCGCTGAACCGATTCAGCGGTTTTTACGGTTGGTTTTTAGTCCCGATACCTGACTAGTATCACTACTATCATGCGGTCATGTATCATAAGTTTTTAATATAGTTGATATGAAGTTCCAAAAAGTAACGCCTAATACAATCAATTATACATAGATACTTACAAAACTTCCAGCTTTATAATATTAGTAGGATCTAAACAATATTATTCAAGTATTTTTTCTCCTGTCAAACACCTTACCTTTCATCTTTCTTCACGTTCTGTCCGTCCTAAGGTTGCCTGGAAGAGATCGCTTTAGGTGATAAGGTCACCTATTGTGTAATCATTTAATTGTGGTGTGTTATAATAAAGAATTAAACTATCTATCTGTCTATTAAAATGTTTTAGCAACTAACATACACACACGCACATACCTGATCAGTAGGTACATACATCAAAACAACTTAACTTTACTTCTAATTTTAATTAACGTTTGAATTGTGACACGTTAAGCCCTTAGACATTTTATTTAGAGCCGCAGCATGAAACGCGGTCGAGGTTGTTACGGTATGCTCGAAATAAAACGAGGCTACGAGATACAAACTACGAGCTACAAGGTGTCGTAGCCCGTCGTAGCACGACTGCTACGATATTTCTTGTTTCCACTCCGAATTGATGCTAATTTACCCGAAATATTGTGTGAACTTAGAAACAAGGAACGACTGATATAAACGGCTTAAGAAGGCGCTATGGAAAGTAATGTTAAAATTGATTAAGACGGTAAATAATTTTCTAAAAAATTTAACTTAACATTTTGACTTTTATTCTTTGTCGAGTTTTGTTTATTATTATGACACCAAGTACCACATTACTTATAAGTATACTTACAAGATAGGCTAGCAAATGGTTTGATTTTAGTAAATTAACGTATTAACTTAACCTTACCTTTTTCAAAATTCTAGATTAAAGGATATTCGTCCATATTATCAATGACATGATTCTATAACAGAACGCGTATTATACCTATACTTTAATTTATTAATTATTAATTTATGCAAACGGTACAACTATCATTGTTAGTAATTTTGAAAAAAAAATGCTGAAGCGTTCGAAGTACCTAACAATGATTTGTTTAAAAATACATTATTTTTTCAACTTCAACGTATTAGGAATTAAAAATTTCAGGAATATAACATTTTGGAAAATTCAATATTTTGGAAATTCAACATTAACACAATGTTCCACAATGTGAATAATTGTGGAACTGAAAAAAAGAGCTGAGTTTAAATTGAGACATTTTAATTGTAGGATACGTATTACATAGTAGTAGTAGTACTTAATACATAATAGCTCATTGGCCGCCGATCTACTATAGTCGTGCAAGTTAAGCAACGCATAACACATTTATGCCTTGCGTTGCTCAACTGATGGATTACCGATGGCGTCTGTGGCAAAATCATTATCTCGAGTTTCTTCGTGCTTCGAAAAGCACGTTAAGCAGTTGGTATTTCAACTGATTAAGTCTATTTATAAAGTTAATTAAGTCATAAATATCAATTCAATTCAATTCAATTTCTTTATTGCATAATCATGACATGAGTACAGATGGTGATAAAATACAATATTATGTGATCATGAAACCCTTTTGGGCGTAGCAATGAGTCTGTATAAATTAAATTCAGACAAATGTTATTAATAAGGTAAATTATAATTTTTCGATTTTATTGAATTTATTGAACGTGAAGCAGGTCAATTTATTAGTTCTCATTTTTTGTTATGGTATGTCAACAGAGGTAAGTATCGAGTTATAAACGCATTTATATTTATGAAATGACATAATTTGTCACTTCATATAAGTACAACTAAGTATGTTGTATAGGAACTCAAAAGCACAGCAAGTTGGTTCTATAAAAGGATAGTGTGGACTGCCGTAGATTACTCCATTTATAACCAGTCCAAATGCGAAGCTGGGAATCGAGTTGTCAAGAATGAACAAATCGCGACTGGTAGACAAAGTGGCAAGTTAAATAAGCTTTTGTCTCGGTTAAAGTGTATCTGTCTCGCTCCGTCCTCCCCCTCACACTCTCCTCTTAGAAACTAACAATTACCGTCCTCGGGACGGTTTAATTATGAATACAGTCCTTGTGACATTGTTAATTAATTAATTCAGTAACTCAGGTTACTCATACTCTATGATCACTACTTTACTTTGAATATTAAGGTGGTATGTCACACCAACGAGTATTCTGTTTCTGCCATTATTCTCAGTTACCATACGTATTACTGTTTTCCAATTTACTAGATGTGCCTCACGGAAGCAGGTGAAACCGTGGGGCACAGCTATATAGAATATAGAATATCGGGATCATAAGTAGCCAATGTAACTCCTCGTGCTGATAAAGCTATCTATTGGTGAAAGAATAGCTACAACAGCTTGACAGCTTCAAAAACGGTTCAGTGTTTTGGAGCCTATTACTAATAAACTGAAAAAAAAGTATAATATGTAGCATATCCGTTGTCTATGTACCTATAGTACAAGCCTAGTGCTTAGTTTGGAGCTAGATTGCGCTGTGTCGTGCAATTTATATTTATTTATTTTTAAACAAACGAATAAATCTTTCGTCTTCTTTATATTATTAGGATAGATAATTATATAGAATAGAGTGACAAAAAAATGTTTTTTGATAATAATGAAGGATCCGACTAATATCTGGCTCAAAGACTATAATTATAAAACAATCTATTATTATATTATATTTCAATTCAGTTAGTTCTTCTAAAAATAAGTACATCTGTCACCCAATAGGAACAATCTCGTTGATCTAGCTATCTTAATATGGCTTCTCAATTAGAGATGGAAATAACAAATATAATAATATATTTCTTGTTACTGTACTAAAAATAAACTGTAAGGAGATTTGAAAACTTGTAAGTGCAATTTCTCCTTCGGCTTCTTAAGAAAAAGTACTAATGTCGTCGTTTCAAATTCAAGATGTGGGAGATGCTAGAACTTATGTTTTTAGTAGATCCTGGTCAATACGGCTTACAACTCGATTAGAGTCCAGAATTTACTCTCAAGTATCAGCAGAGCATACATGCAAGTCTAAATATACGAAAAATACAATTATCATCGTTTCAAACTTTGAGACAGACTAGAACTCATGCTTTTTTAATAAGTATGGGTTAGTTCTACGACTTACAACTGGATTCCGAGTCCAGAACTCATACTCAAGGTATAAGGTACTTGATGATAGGTTTGAAGGAAGATCTAGATAACTGATAAAACAATGATTTAAGTACGTAATTAGTCAAACAAAATGAGCGATAAAGAAATACAGTAGAGTTCAACAAACCATCCGTAGTTCACTGTACTTAACACACCAAGGTCACTTCACTATGGCAATGAAACAATTATTTAGAGTTACGTAAGTCATTAATATACCTACCTACCTACTTCAGTTTAGCTAGTTGTCAACAGAGCATACTGCAAGTATTGCTGGTATGCTTTACTAACACTTGAGTGTAAGTTCTGGGTTCGAATCGAGTTTTAATTCGTAGGCCTGACCCGTATCTAAAAAAAGCATGAGCTCTAGCCTCTCCCACAGCTAAAATTTGAAACGACGACATTTGTACTTTTCGTGTACTTGGATGATCTAGTATGCTATGCTGACACTTGAATGTGAGTTTAATCCAGTTAGAAGTCGCAAACACCAGAGCTATTTCTAAAAAATACCTGTAGAATTAAGTTGTATTTAATTAGACTTAAAATAAGTTTTTGATTTGCAGAAAAAAAACGCGAAGTTAGCAAAGCATTTTTTCAATTTACTTTTTTAAGGCAAAAACGCTAGAACTATTTCTAAAAAGTATCAGGAACTATAGAACTCGGCTGCATGCGAATAGAATTCATATTATTTTTTGGTCTGCTGGACAATGCTCTGCTAATTTCACAAACATAAAACTCAACAGCTTGCTGTTAAAAACATTCATGTATTTTATCCCAGTCCCAGTTAAATATACTGTATAGTAGAGAAGTAAGTGTGATACATCATCACTTCAATTCAATTTATTTATTTATTAATTATACCGTATATAAACATAGATGACAAAATAATATTTGTCTCCTCGACCTGCCTTCACAGTGAGTTATCTTAGACTTACCATTATTTAAAAAAAACCGTGTCCCTCGATTTTACACGCGTAAGTCCTTGTTTTTTTCAATAAACTTTTCTTATTCAATGTCTACATCATAAAAAACACACTCTTCAAATTATGGTCTTTACCAGCGCGAGCGGTTTAAACTGAGCGTAGATTAGTCAGCCAGTCAGTACAAAGCATTTTAATAGACAAAGTATACTTACATAAAACATTTCGTTGCGATAAAAGTACTCAGTCAAAAGTCAGTCTTTGAATTAAGAAAGACGCATAATTTTAATTCCCTTAAAGTTATTAGGATTATTCGAACCAAAGTCTAATCTTCTTTGATGTCGAAGGTTTACAATTCTCTTTGTAGACATGGCCGCAGGTATTGTACCTACCTATTCAGAAAATTAATATCTATTGTACCTGTACTGCTAGTTTTTTTAGTGTAATAGCAAATGCTGTATAATTTCACGATATTTTATAGGTAACCGATCGAAGCTTTGTGTTCGTTAGAGGCAGACACGCTTACAAATTTCCATAAAATTTTTGCGTTCACGTAATCGCAAACGTTTTTATTCTAAAACACTACTAGGTATGCCCAGTTTCGCATTTCAACCAGATTCAATGATGATCAGATAAATCTCCTACAAATATGGATATACCTACGGTACATTACTATAATGTAGATGCGTTATCTATTCCTACGAAAATAAATCACACCTTTGCTATGACAAGGGTGGAAGTAACCATTGTCTTTTCAGCGACACGTCGTGTCGCATCGCTCGTCGTGTCGACGACGACATCATATCACCGAATGTCGGACTCCCCTTTTATGTACATTTTAACACATACTTTGGTACTTACCGTGACACACTCCTGAGTGATGTAGGTAGGGACTCGTATTTATATCAACGTCACTATGGAGTGTAATGTACCTATACTGTAGCGTCTTAAGGGTTAGAAATTCAACTCCAATGGGTTCCTAACACACAGTATTTGTAAATATTTTCGACACTATTACGTCAAATCTAAATCTAACTTCTAGCAGCTTAATAAAAATGAAATCGAAATGGATAGCGCAAAATTGTGGTATGTAGGTTTTTAATTTAACTCCAAAACGTTGGTTAGAAAAGATAAATCAAACCAAAATATAACAAAAGAAATGTTCTTTGCAGTTAGATCTATTTCAAAGAAGACAAATATTTTAGCTACGTTACCTCTGTAATTTAATTTCTTCAGGAGCTTGAGAGTTACGGAAGTGCTACGCTTGTAGCGGCAAATTGCCATTTAGACAGATATTTCCCGATTTTCTAGTCTCAACTAGCACGTAAAGTATTATATTATGTTAATTAATATTAAGCTAACGGAAAATGATAAACTAGTACTAAGAACGACATACTTGCCATAATTGATTTTAAAAACAGGGATTCACAATAAAATGCTTAAATAGTGACTAAGTGTTGAAGAAACGAAAAATCTAGCTTTTTAAGACAATATATTTACCTCCGTTTTATTTTCCTCCGAGCACTTTTTGAATATGGTGTCTATCTATGTTTATATAATTTAACATGTAAACCACATTGTTCACAATTATAATTAAAGATTTTTGAAATATTGTAAATTAGTAGGAATTAGTGAGCGGTGTTGGTCTAGTGGTAGATACCCCGACTTTGATTTCGAGGGTTTCGAGGAAACCTTTAATTAAAGCGTAAAAACATCTACCCGAGTCTGAAGTTCAGAAAGTTAGCCTCAGGACAGAAATACGAATCCGAATTAAACGGCAACCAAATTAATGACACGCCTGCGTTTTGCAAATAGGCAACGGTGACCTATTTGTGTTTGATTTCAATTACCGTTTATGAGTTAGGTACCTGTTAATGTGGATACGTATGAGCAACTCTTACCAATAGTAGGAAATTGTATTCGCTTACCCGAAACTTAAAAAAACAACACACTAATTTTGAATTCAAAAGCTGAATTTGTTTACTAGCTGTATCTTGCAGGTGCACCCGCTTTTAAGTCCCGATTCTGTGAGAATTTCAAAAAACCCTTTATTTTCGGATGCCTACATCATTAAAAACACACTCCAAATTTATAGATATAGATTTTGGTTTGCTCTTTCCATTTATACTAGTTTTAACACCGGTCGCATTATAAGTTGAACAACTCCTTTAAGTGATGTTTCAGAACTTGGCAGTTGACTTACTATAGACAAGATGTGGTCATTTTACTTAAAATAAATTAAGAATAACATCGATGAGTTAGATAGTAATGTGATATTTGCCTAAAAGTGAATCTAAATAAATAAATAAGTCGAGCAGAACAGAGCTCCTTAGACGTAGCCGAGTGTAAATAGTGGTAGGCTTGATGTAAGTGCGAGTTTGTGTGCGTAGAAGGTAAGGCAATCCTATCAAGCGTATGTAGCTGATACTTTGTGGGAAAATATCAAAGCGTGTACAAATATTTTTGAAGCGGGAGTGGTGTATTTAGATGCGGGCACGGGTCGGCCATTCGCTCGATATAGATGCGAGGTGTGGAGACTTACTATATTTATATAAGTATATTATGGAAACGGACCTAAAGAATATTTACCTCGAACCGACGGACCTTTCAGGTGAACGTGATATATTGAGAAAAACTGTTGTGTAATTTGATCTAAATATAAAATAGGCACACATTCTTATTAGTACTTTTATGTGTACAAAGTACATTAACACTTCCTATAAGTTTATATGTACATACACGGATTTTAATTTTTCATTGTGTCTTATAAAAATAAACCTATATAAAATATAAATAAATATAATTAATGCACAACAATACATAGCGCAATCTAGCCCCACACTAACCATTAGGCTTGTACTATGGGTACTATAGATATATACTACATATAATATGTATGTATTTACAAAAAAAAAAATGTAGTGTATCCCCACGGATATACTACATACAAGATGTAACGGGTATGCCCTTTTAAACCGAAAGGGGGTTATTCTAGACGTCTAGGCGAACAACTTTTGTTCTACGACTTTTGGAAATTCGAAGTACTTTTCCAAAATTTTAAGTGTAAAGTTTACTTGAAGATCAGCTGTTTCTTAGAATTCGAGGTCATTGACCTTATGTTGTCCTTTCATTTAGTTTGGTCTACTACAATCAAACCTTCAATTACCTTTATTTTCAAAAGCAGCTGTTTTTTCAGTGAAACATAACCTCAAAATTTTCAAAAAAAAGTTCTAAATTTCAAAAGTTGTAGAACAAAAGTTGTTCGCCTAGACGACTTGAACAAACGCATTTTGGCTTAAAAGGGTGTACCCGTAACATCTTGTATAGTAGTACCCATAGTCCAAGCCTAGTGCTTAGTTTGGGGTTGGATTGCGCTGTGTGTAAAGTTGTGTCATATTTAATTATTTATTTATAATACTATGTATTATATTATATGTAGTATATGTCGCATAAACTACACATAATACTTTTTTTTGTGAATAAATACAATAAATTATACATAGATAGACACCCAGACCAGATACGATTTTTTTTTAAGCATAAATATTTGCACCTGACAGGAAAGGAACCCGCAGCCTTCTGCATTGCAGTCAGGCGTAGGTACGCCCGACGCGCCACAGAGGCCGTCAAATGCTGTCATTATGCCAGATAGGTAAAAATATGTACCAAATCAATAACTACTCGTATGGATATTGCCATAGGTACCAAATTGGGGTTCCCTACGTAATCCCGAAAGTTTTGTGCCTAACTTGACTGGACTATGTTACTGAGTATTTTACCTACACTTAAAATTCGGTAAAATATTACTTCGACTAAATAATTTATCGGTAATATGTATGGTCGATCATGGGTCGATCACACAGGTCGATCAAACGAAGTTCGAGATTTAATTTATACAAGATGTAACAGCTAGGTAAGCCCTTTTAAGCCGAAAGGCGGTTGTTCTAGACGTCTAGGCGAACAACTTTTGAAAAGTCGCACTTTTTTTTTGGGAAAATTTTGAGGTTATGTTTCACTGAAAAAACAGCTGCTTTTGAAAATAAAGATAAGTGAAGGTTTGATTGTAGTAGACCAAACTAAGAAACAGCTGATATTCAAATAAATTATACACTTAAAATTTTCGAAAAGTACTTCGAATTTTCAAAAGTCGCAAAACAAAATTTGTTCGCCAGGTCGTCTAGAACAACCCTTTCGGCTTAAAAGAGCATACCCGTTACATCTTGTATACACAATAAACAATGAAAACATAGAAATGGTAGGTAATCTTCCTACTAGTTTTACTACCACAGCCAAGTAACTAACACGTTGCTATGTGTAATATTTTAGGTAAGAGTAGGTACCTACATGCCAACGTGGTGTGTTACATAAACTACACACCTTGTTAACGAAACTTTGAATTGCACTCTGTGTTTACGAAACAAATAACTGCCAAATTCGCGAAGCCTTATGTTGTAAAACTTTTTTGAATACGTTCAAGTAACTTAGAAGTTGTCTGGTATCGTGGTACTATTTAGGGTAGGAGAATTACAAATAGTTTTCACTGAGAAAACTCTTATTTTTACTTATTTTAGGCATAACTGTTACTGGTTAGGTTTTTGCCGAATAGTAGGTTACGTACGTACGTTTACTTATATTATTGTAGTACATTAATGGTTACATATGCCACAGATTTACCTTCCACCTTTTGTACTGTGTAAAAGTTACACAACCAGTACAAGGATAGGCCACTCTCAATCCGCGTTAAGTGATTACACACATTGTACCCCGACCGGCATGCCCCAGGATAACCACCCAGCGAGTGCAAGCCAAATAGAATGGTGCTTCGTTAACTATTCAGTATAGGTGCTTTTCAAACAGTAGATATGCAACTATCTAGGTAGATAAATCCTCATTCATCAGCTAGGTATCTTCCCGTAGCGGTAAAATAGGAAAAAATACGATACCTACCCATATACAGACAGATAAAGAATTACAAATCCTACTTCCTATCATGTCCTATAGATACCAATTGTAAACGCGACGTGTTGTTTACATGTTAAAACTATTTTAAGCTAAAACTATTTGATCGATTGCGATGAAACTTAATATAGCGATAGGTGGAGTTCGGGAATAACACATAGGTTTCTTATCTCGATATTCCCACGGGATCTTAAATTACGAGGGTGGGGCGCTTTATTAAGAGTCGATGAGTCCTCATTTATAAAATTGTTGTAATAGAGTCCTTAATAATAGGGGTTAAAGTATGAAATTGCCGTTTTATTGCAATAGGTTCTTTGAATTGACATAGAATCTTCATGGTTTGAGGTTTTCGAATGAAACTTTTTTCAAATGGTTTCTGTGATGTTCTTTTTTTAAAAAATGTGAAACATTTGAATATCGACTTTCAATTGTTTTTGTTATTCAATTTAGACAAGAAAGATGGATACTGCGAAAATTCGAGTGATTTTTGAATACGAGTTCCGACGCGGAACTAACGCGGCAGAAACAGCCCGCAATATCAATGCTGCGTTTGGAGAGAGGTCTACTAATGAACGCACCGTGCGATTTTGGTTTAAACGCTTTCGCGATGGAAATTTCGACTTAAAGAACGAGCCACGAGGAAGACCGCCCACACAGGTGAATAACGATGAATTAAGAGAGATAGTGGAAGCCGATCCTAGTCAAACTACCCAGGAATTAGCGGCATGGTTTAACGTTACCTTACCCACTTTATTGACTCACTTGCGTCAAATCAATAAAATAAAAAAATACGAAAAATGGGTGCCTCATGATTTAACTGATCTGCAGAAAGAAACGCGTGTTGAAACTTGTGTTGCCTTGTTGAACCGGTACAGAAATGAAGGAATATTGGATCGAATTGTAACATGTGATGAAAAGTGGATTCTTTATGATAACCGGAAAAGAAAAATGCAATGGCTGACCCCAGGTCAAATGCCACAACAGTGTCCTAAAGCAAAACTTACCAATAAAAAGGTAATGGTAACTGTTTGGTGGTCTCAGCATGGTGTTATTCACTATAGTTTTCTTCGATCTGGTCAAGCAATTACGGCAGATGTCTATTGTGCCGAACTCCGAACCATGTTGACAAAACTAGCAGTAAAACAGCCCCGACTCATGAATCGATCTTCACCATTATTGCTCCACGACAACGCGAGACCTCACACAGCACGAGAAACCATTTTGACCCTTCAGGAACTGCACTTAGAAACCATTCGTCATCCTCCGTATTCACCAGACCTTGCTCCAACGGACTACCATTTTTTTCGTGATTTGGACAATTATCTACGTGACAAGAAGTTTTCTTCCCAGGAGGCAGTACAAAATGCTTTCACACAGTTTGTGCAGTCTAGATCGTCGGAGTTCTATCGCAAAGGCATTAATAACCTTCCCATTAGATGGCAGCAATGTATAGATAATAATGGCAACTATTTTGATTAAATAAATTTGTTAAAAATTTAAAAAATAAACAATTAAGATTTTCAGTACAAATCGGCAATTTCATACTTTAACCCCTAATATAATGTACACCCCCCCCCCCCCAATTAAAAGCGATGAATAAATACTTAACGACAAAAGAATTACCACCAGCCACCAATATGAAAGAGATAGAAAGTAACTGAGTTTTTCTCTAACGACATCTTTATGTGAAGTCTCGTATTGTTCAAGCAATTTTTACGTCAGCAGTTGAATAAGATTTCGGAGGTTGTAACATTTTATGATCTGATTTAGGGCCAGTCAGTTCAAGGTATCGGAATATTCTAAGGATAGCTTTTATATAACCGATTGGGGAATCGAAATGTAGATTACGAATACCAATTGTTACTCTTCGTTACGAACGGTGTCTCTAAGTTAAAACTCTCAATTCGACTATTATTAGGTACGTATTTTTTTATACCAAGTTTGTATTTTATAATGACTCACAGTTGGGGAAAAAATGGACCCATTCACCAAAGACCTTTCAGCCCCTATCCATCCACTGCCGAATATTGGTCTCCCCATGGGCCTCCCCCATACGACGACGCTTCAAATAGCGATCGAGAGCTACCTCCATCCAACGACTAACCGCGACCGCTACAATATTGTCAAAAGACCATTGTACAACTATTATCACAAAAAATATTGATAAAACATCACTCTGCTAAGGTTATGCATAGGGTCGTGAATATGCATGACCTTAGCAGAGCAAAGGTACCTATTAAAAACTATAAAAAATAAGAATGGTACAACAAATACGACAAAACGTAGGCAGTATCTATCTTTGGGAACGTTTCTAGCTACGTTGACTTTCTATTTATCCGATTTCAGCAAACGTGTGAATTTCCCGAGTGTCGGCTCGACTGATTACCAATTACTACAACCGAAGCCGATCGCGATGGAGCGCAATTAACGTACTACTCGGTGTTTTCATTTCCTCCATTCGCCTTGTGTCACATTTGTTTGCACTGTTCGTTGGTAAATCTACTTACCTACGAGTATAACGGTAGGCAGGCATAATAAATTATATCATTGCTTGTATTACCATAATATTCTGTGATCTTATTAAATACTTAGTTAAGTATTGTACCTTTACTAATCCTTAAAACTATTAAATAATGATGTTTTAATATTATTATTTTATTGACATTTCCGTTGACTATAGAAATAAAAATAACTTGTCGATTTGAACTTCTGTTCATAATAAAAGTTAATAATATTTCTAAGTATTGAGTTTTGTTCACAGGTTTTGTTAATTTGGAATATCCTGTTATCAAACAAATCTATTTATAGATATATATAGTCATTAAAAATAACTTCCGTTCGTATTTCAATTAACTTACTTCTAAATTGAAATTAGTTGCTCGACTTTATTATGCAAATGCTTTTGAACCACATTAACTTCCAAAGAGAATTCAGCAGCGGTATACCAAAACAGCTACCTATGTTTTATTTTTCAGCTTTGAAGGCTTTCACAGAACTGTTATTTTAAATTGACTCTTGAACAAGATCGTTTTGCGAACACTCGCCGCAATAAACACACAATGAGTTTGAGTTGCGAGAATATACTCCTATAAAAAGATGTCGAATATAGGTAAAGGCGTGTCCCTTCTGTCTCCCTAGTAATATAGACTTACGAGACGAAATCTTTCATTTTTAGCCGCATGTCCTCTCTTTTACGAAATAAAAAAACACTGCTAAAGATAGGTGTGTCATGGTTAATTTAGTAACAAAAATTGTGTTGATGGTTGCTACCAACGAGCGAGCAGGATTCGGAAATACGAAAATGTCTTTATCGTGTTAATGCGCCTCGTTTCTGGCGCCGAGTGGTCTTTTTAAGGGTTAAATTAAAAGACTCCAACAAAACTTTGTATTTTATTGTTTGATGTCTTTGCTGACAAAGGGAAAAAAATATAATTGTTGTCTACAAAGTCTAAAAGATTCCGCTTCAAAATACATAAGGGAATTATATATGGACTTTATTTAAAATATATATAAAGTACATAGGTCAGGGTAACGTAGACCATATTTCCCTGATCTATGTATGTATTTAAGAATCTGTGGAAAACGTAATTGTTGTAGATAGGTACAGATTGGGCAAAAGATCGTTGCCTTTGAGTTGGGAATGTAGATAGGTAGGAACCTACCTAAAATATAAACTTGTTAAGTCTGTTCATGACGTCGGGTTTGCTTATTCCGTGACTCAGCAAACGCTCTTCATACCAAAGTTGAAATCCTTGCGAGAGAAACACAACTAAATTTAGGAATCTTCAATGTGCCTTTGTTGAAACAGGGCTAAAGTTTTAGCTCTGACGTTTCAATTAATTTTGATTGTTTTAATTACTGTTTTTGTTTTTACCATGCCATGATTTATGGCCGGTATATACTTACTTACTTTTTAAGTTATTTTAAAACAGAAACAAAGTACAGAAACTAAACTGGCTAATACACAATAATAAATAATACGTGTTCATCACGGAATATGTGATAGATAGGTACCATATTATTAGTTCGAAACAATCTTCACACTAACAGGGAAAGTTGTTCTCTTAGTTACTGTTAGTTTTGTACAATGATCATTGATCATTTATCACGCACAAGGAACTTAAAATTTATATAAAGGTAGTTAAATTTGCTACACGACGTTATCTATCACCCATATTGCGTGTTATTACGATAGCGGTTAGTATCAGGTATCAGCCACCTGATGTAAATAACTGGTGTTAGGAATTCGCAAAGGGT
Source organism: Idaea dimidiata (assembly GCA_949358125.1). Classification (NCBI taxonomy): domain Eukaryota; kingdom Metazoa; phylum Arthropoda; class Insecta; order Lepidoptera; family Geometridae; genus Idaea; species Idaea dimidiata. The sequence continues at coordinate 7,893,294 of OX442334.1, forward strand.
GTTTAGGGACCTGGAGGAACTGCCTCAAAACCTCGCCCATGAAACTACTTAAACAACTATCTCAGCAACTTCATTAATAAGTCCTATTGAACTTCATTGTGGAATCCCAAAATGTTAAGTTAGCTTTGAGAATAGCTTCAAATCACTGAATAGACAATATTTAAGTTTGGTAGGTACGTTGGGTACGGGATATGTAATTAATACGTAAAACAATTTATATAAACATTATGATATTATCAAAGTGTAGGCACAAACGTGGCACAAAAGGTTAAATGTTTTGTATGACTTTTTCCGCGTGCGTGTACCTACATCTAAACCTCATTAGTCACCGTTACAGTGTAGGGGGATGATCACGAGCTCCCTCGCTGAATGTAGGTAGGGGTAGGCGGCACACACTACACTGTTCTCTACTGCTCTCATTCCACAAAATGAAGTAAATTTTACCCATGAGAACACAAATTCCATCCCGCGATTCTGAGACGCCTCGATAACTGTCAACTTTGATTATATACTATACCATGAGCCACATGAGCTCATTACGATAGGCAACTGAATTTGTCACAGCGAATCTTCGCTAAATAAAACAAAATAATAATCATGTTTACATAATACCTAAGAATAAATAAAAATCGGTAAACTCTTCAACAAATACCGAAACGTAATAGATTTCACAAAGTGAAACTTAAAGCTTTCGTGCTTTGCTGAATCGGCTGGCGGTTATGATGCCATTTGCATTAATAGAGACTTAAACTGGATAGGAGCCACCAACTCGCAACTCCTGCCTCCAGCTCCGTAATCAAGTTGTAAGCCTTAAAGTTTTATTCGTGTTTGGAAAGTTATCCATGAAGTTGTTAATGAATAGTGGCTGCCTATATAGCTAGTGTGCCTACGGTTGGTCTGCGATATTAAATGGGCTTCGGATATGACCTCGCACGACCTTGTTCCTAATTCATATCTAGTCTGCGTAGGTTAGGTACCTAAGTAGGTATTTCAAATTGTAATAAACGTCGTCGCCTAAGCCGGATTTCTAGCGAACGGACTTATTTGTAGTTATTTTTCAGGTTATAAAATAGACACCACCACGGAGGATATTAGATATCTGTGGATACAACCGAAGGAAAGGAAATATCTTTTTATTAGGTATCGGTAAATGGTCTAATAAGTATGGATACAATGATTCACAAATTTTATTTCAGAAGAGAACGTATTTTTTAGATTTAATATTTTCCGAAGTTACGCGGTTTCTAAAGGTTGTTAATAGTACTTTATGCACCGAGGTGCTCAAGCCCTGTCTTATTTATAGCGAGCGTCATATTGAATCCAACGCGTACGAAGGACTCTAGAGTTAATTCCCGAGCGCAGCGAGTGAAGCATGGGATTCAAGCGCCCAAGATAAAGACAGGCTTTGTTCATAGATATAGTGGCTTTATTATCGAGGTGAATAGGTACAATAGATAGGTAGATCTTGTTCCACACAGATATCAATTCTCGGTATTTTCGATATTAAAATTCGACGTAATGTACCTATGTTTTACAATAAAGTAATCGATGCCCCAGCCTTTAGTATAGGCTGTGGGGTTTCAGGGTTCCGTACCCGAAGGGTCTGTCCGTCCGTCTGACACCATATATCTCATGCATAAACCGTGATAGCTAGATAGTTGAAAGTTTCACAGATATATCTGTTTCCGATATAACAACAAATACTTAAAACAAAATGGAACGAGTATTTAAGAGCCCCATTAAATATTTGGTCCATTCCATACAATAAACGTGATTTTTTTTAAAAGTACACGCATCGATAACACGATGTAAGTATTTTTACCACTGGCGCCATCTAGTGATCAATTGGAGTAAGTTTCGTTCAAGGATTTCGTTTGATCCCGTGTTTATTTTAGGGTCGGTACCCAATTGTAATAATGGTACGGAACTCTTCGTGCGCGGATCCGACTTGTACTTGATCGGTTTTATTTAATACTAGCTGCGCCCTGCGGTTTCACCCGCGTAAGATTTATCAAAATCGGCTCAGCATTTTTTTTCTAAGAACCTTCTCGGGATATAAAACTCAACAAAAAAATAATTCGTTAAATCGGTCCAGCCGTTCACGCGTGATTCCGTGACCAAGGGAAATAGTGATTCATATTTATACATAAGATTTCTGGAAGACAAGATCATGATCAAAGTGGAACATTACCTATTTATTTATGTAATTTGCGTCTAGATTACCTTATTATAAGAAAGCCTTTATACAAGGTGTAACGCGAGGATACCCATAAAGGGGGTTGTTCTAGACGTCTAGGCGAACAATATTTGCACTACAAAAACTATTGTTATAATTTTGAAGTTATATTTCACTAAATAAACAGATTATTTTGAAAATATAGGCAATTAAAGTTTTGATTGTAGTACTTAGACCAAACTAAATAAAAGGACATATTAAGCTCAATGATATCTAACTTTAAGTAACAGCTGTTTTTTTTTTCAAGTAAATTTTACTCTTTAAATTTTCGAAATCTACTTTGAATTTCTAAAAGTTGTTCACCTAGACGTCTAGAATAGCCCCCTTTCGGCTTGAATGGGTATCCTGGTTACACGTTGTATAATGAAGTTAATGTGAAGTTATAAGATAGTTGGTTAATGTTATAATTAGTAGGTGAACTATATGTCACTTGACTGCCTATTACCCTACTACCTAGTCCATGGAACCAGGCCAGCTCCTTTGGGAAACGACTTGTGTAAATTTCTAGTTAGATGTTGTACCTAACCTACACTATACTTGCACTCATCAAATTAAAGTTTCATTATTATTTCTTTACAATAAGTTTTACTACACTAGGTATTATACAGGGTTTATAATAACATTATCGAAAATCGTTAGAAAATCGCAAATTATGACTGCAATAATGTGTTATTTCATAAAGTAATCGAATTAGTGTTATTTATTGTGCTTAGTATGATATTCCAATACCTACCAGAGAGACATGCATGACACACTTTTTAAACTCACACGATTTCTGCTCATCACTATTTTTATAAAAACTCGGGTCTCGATCGCATTTTTTATAAATTTAAATATATACTTATAATTACCCCGACGTTTCGGCAAACGGGTTACACTGGCCATGGTCGCAGGAAGACTGGAGTGGCGAGCTTCGTTTTCCGTCGACTGGGTAGGTAGTTTTACAACTACCTTCAATTTCACAAAATGTTATTAGGACCGCGGCACACTACACTCACAACAGCCCGCGATATGTCAGATTCCACACAGAAGAGAGTTTAAAACCACTTTCCTGGTAAAAAGTGCATAGACGCGATCGAGACCCGAGTTTTTATAAAAATAGTAATAGACATTAATAATTCTCAATAAAATAGAATTTAATAATTCTCAATAACTATGTACATAATTTTGTAATTAGATTCAAAATATATAATTTTGTAATTAAATTCAAAAATCTTAAAAACGACATTTGCATACCAAGTTTAGTGCTGGTGAAATATGTTGGAATATTATTTAAGTGACATCTCTGTAACCATATTTCGAGCAAATAAATGACATTCAATGACATGCATGACGTTCAAGAGATAGGTCGTCAAGCACAGCGAGAACACCCTCGATAGCTTTTTTAGGGTTTCGTAGTCAACATAATAAACCCTTATAGTTTCGTCATGTCCGTCTGTCCGTCCGTTCATCCGTCCGGGGCTTAGCTCAGAGACGCTTAGCACTGGGAAGCTGTAATTTTTTTTTCTCGCTTATCCCATCGTGGTAAATAATATAAAGCTAATCCGAGCTGAATTACACGAGAAAGTTTATTTTTATTTTGTTAAGGTCATTTTAGTGAACCCATTTTAGTTTATCTTTTTTATTTATTTTGTATGTTTCTAATAAGTATATACTTAATTCCCTAGTACCTTCTAAACTACTCAATGTATTTCTCTAATTAAAGATATAGTTAGATTTGTCTCATTTCTACAATAGTTCTCAGATAGGTGTGATATAAAAATAAAAACATAATGGCGACCACCAGGCGTCATAATCCGCCATAATAAAAAAGAAAAACGAAAGTGGACGGACTGACTATGTCAAGTGGGGTAACGTTGAATAGGTATTCAAAAATCATTTTGAGGTTTCTTTAATATTTTTTTATTTAATACCATTTAGGATGTACAATGATTTATAGTTGGTTAGCAGTCGACTACCGCAACCTAGTACTGAATAATCTTCAACTTAATAATTCTCTGAATGAAATGATGCGATTAAAATACAATTGATATGATTGTCAGTCATAATAATTATACTAATGCTAACTAAAAAGTCCAGTATAAATAAACTGAACTAAATTTAAAAAACCCGCCTGCTTAAACTAAATTGAAACTTAAAAGATAATCAAAAAGTCCAGTAGTCACGGCTTTAACAATCGGGACTCATTCTCATTATTGAAATGGTTTTTGATGGTCTAGACTAGCGGTCGTCACATTTTCTGGCCAAGGGCCACACAGGATAATGTTTGTATCAGCACCGGGCCGCACAACTATAACCTACGTTTACCAAGGATATTATATACCTACATTATCTATTAACTCCATGACGTTTACACGTAGACAGTAGACAGTAAAAATGAATTGACGGAAACGTCAGAGATTACAGCATTTTGAATAACGTGTTGAAGAATTCCTTTTTTCCTTAAGAAATGTTGATGAAGATGTTTAAAGAAGAAATATTCAAAATAAACGGCTTTGGATAAGAAAATGTATGCATTATACATTTTTAAAGAAATGTATACACCCGAAAAATTACATATTTCGGGTGTCGGCTGTCGGGTGCAAATTTCCCTCAAATTTCTCCAAAATGCAAATTTCGGGATCTTTCCCCAAAGATGCAGGTTCAATTCAAGTCCTGTCGGTGCAAATTTCATCAGTCATCCAAGTGTAGGAAACACTTTAAAATATATTAAAAAAATGTATTTCTTTGTTTCGGTACTGGAATGATAAAAATCCGTCGCAAATATTCTAGCCCGCGATCCGCCCGCACTTTATCGTATCGGCTTGACTTTATCTATTACACAGCTTACATATTAGTATAATAAATAATCTACAAAGACAATACAATTTACCTATCTAGCATTTATTTTAAATTCAAAACCGAATTTATTTTCGTTCCCGCCATTTTTTTTGATAACGTTTTGACTATAATATAAACCCAGAGACTCAAAAGGACTATTGGCACAGCTATTGGCCACTATGTTCGTCTGCTACCGTTGTTGTGGGGCGTGGCGTGTTACAAGTCCAACTCTGTCCAACATTTGGATTCGTTCCGCGCATGCGCACTTACAACGCATGCGTATTTTGAATCTGTTTTAATCATAGACAATATTTTTTAATCTGTGTCTAGTTCTTGAAGGAAAACGCAAATTTTTTTGTTTGTAGGTTAGGTTTTATTGATAAAATTGTCAAAAGATATTTTATTTTTCTTGGACTTTTTGAAGAAATGAAGTGTACGTGATTCAAGAGCGATGTGCATCGCCGCGATACCACAAAATAAATACCTGGTTGATTTTGTAAACCCGATAAAGGGTCGAGTTGGGCTCGTTCATTTGTTGCTTGCTTGACATTGAGAAGTAAATGAAATGTAAAACACAAAGTCGATCGCAGTCGTCACCGAGTTATCTTCTACACGAAGATAATAACCAGTTTTACACAATAGTGAGACTTATTAGTGATTAGAACCGAATAAGTTTATCAAAATCGTCAAGATGACTATGAGTCAAGTGACAGTTTTGAAATTGTACAATACAGTCGTCGACGACGTGATCGCTGGCGTTAGAGACTGCTTTTTAGATGACGGTGTCGACGAGCAAGTACTTCAAGAGTTGAAGCAAATATGGAAAACAAAGTTACAAGCCAGCGGCGCTATGGACGCTCCGCAGTCGGAGCAAACGATGGCGCCTCCTCCCGTACTACAAAGTTTTCAGAAGTCTAATGGCAATAATACCATTCCCAAACAGACACACATGGCACAGGGTTCCAGCCAACAGAGTTCAAATGCAGAACATGGGGCTCCATCCTCAAACATCCCTGGAACACATGCTCATCATGTACTAGACCCAAATAACAAAGTGCCAGTACAGTTAACGTTACCTGCTCAACCTGGGGTACCGGGCTCACAGCCCCGCTCGTTTACTATTCAGATTCCTGCTTCAGCATTGAACGGCAATAAACTGCATCAAGTTCTGACGGGTCCTATCATTAATGCCACAATAAGTCTGCCACAACCTCTAGCCGCAACACTGCTTCAACAACATATCAACTCAGCATTGTCAGGGCAACAGAGTGAATTTGAAAGTGGTGGTGGTGGACGGAGTGGAGCTGCCCCATTCTTCTCGTTAGATGGAGCGATGGATTCTTCAGATGATGAGGGCTCTAATGTAGGTGAGGGGTCGGACGAGGGAGGTGGCGAGGGTGAGGATGAGGATGAGGAGGAATCTGCAGAGGAGCGTGCTGAGGAAGAAGAAGAGGAACGCGAAGACAGCACTGGGGCAGATGAGGAGCCGCTCAACTCTGGTGATGATGTCTCTGATGAGGAACCGGGTGACATGTTCGACACTGACAATGTTGTCGTCTGCCAGTATGACAAAATAACCCGCAGCCGTAACAAGTGGAAGTTTTATCTCAAAGATGGCATAATGAACTTAGCCGGAAAAGATTTTGTGTTCCAAAAGGCCAACGGTGATGCGGAATGGTGAAACAGTTTTGTCCAGTGTATGGATGACCTGTGTATTTTTATAGATGGTGTAACTTGTTATATCTCATTTGTTAGGCTGTAATGACTAGAAAACGGAAAAGACACTGGTGAATAGTTATCTCAAATGTACCGAGTTCCACTTTCACCACTTTTTGGAAAACTTGTTGATAAACCATGAATTATATAATTATTTGTGTTGTACTTAGATAAAACTGTAAAACAATGTATTTTTGACATTGATTAGTTGAGATTCAATTTTTAATCTGTTGCTAATCTTATAATTTTTCTCACATGAAAACTAAACAAAACTCACCCTATTGAATTTATATTATAAATAAAAATAATTGAGAAAATGTGAATACTTTGTAGATAATTCTCAGCTCAACGTCAACATCTTTATGTTTATAATTACTTTGTTCTGAATAATATATTAAGTGATTTAAATTGTATATGGGGTTTATTGTATGTAATATTTAATTTTATGTTAATTTGTCTTCACTCAAATGCTATATTTTCGTACTGTACTACAGAACAAGCCTCAACCACAGATCTCAACTAAAAACTAGATTTTTAGTGTGGCTTTTTAGCAAATTAACAGTTGCCCCTGTTAATCTTCCAAAAGTGGCTATAAATTCTCTGTCCTGTTTTGAAAGTATAACAGCCTTTATGATAGATAAATCTTACTTTGAAATACATAAATATATCTTTACCAAAGATTTGCTTGTGTAGAAATTACACATGTTTAAAAATAAAAAATATGTAGGTACGTATAACTTAGCAAAAAGTTGAGTGCCATATTAAATCATTTATTTCTGGGCATGGCCAATATAATAATGGTATGATAGTTGGTACAAATATTTTACCTTTTTCTCACTAAGTTTCCAGGACTCATATTCCCTTTAAATGTTATATATCTATAGCATATGTGGCACATAGAATCAATAACATTTAAGTGAAGAGAAATGAACATGACTCAAACACTACAAGTGTTCTCTAAAGCAAACTATTAATATATAGTAGTATTTTTTACTGGTTATAATCGCATTTGTTTTATGTTTCGTGGTCCGATGTCTCTACTGTTACAATAGTCATAGTCGTGAAAGACTGGATCAGAAACTAGAAAGTGTTGGTATGTCGGGTCCTTAATTATATCAGTTTTGTAAACAGTTGTCAGGCCATGGAACACTACATGCAATTAAGACTACAAAAAATTATGTGAGTTTCAAAAGTATTATTTTATGTATCTGTGTATAGGCTTCATTTATTACCATGTTTAATTTTAATTTAAAACTCAAAATCTCTCAGGAACCACAAAGTGTATTAATTATTTATTTTTACTTAAGGTTTTTTCTAATGGTCACACTGTCTTTTAGGTATATTTTAAAACATTTCCGTTTTTTCCTAATATTTAAACAAAATATGCACATAAATATATGTTAGGCAATTTAGGTAAAATATGTCAGGGTTTCAAGTTTTCAACTTCCAAATAATTTAGTGATTGATTTATTTTCTTGTTTAATAATTAAATCATTTGCATATTTATCATTGGTTTTATCACCTTTCTGGTTTGTATTGTATAATATGAAAGTATGTTTCTACCTAATTAAGTTAATACTGTTTTGATAAATATTATCTCTTTTATGAAGTTTAAATAGCCACATTGCTTTTAAATATCGAATTGAAAGCAAAAGTTCTTATGCAGGTGGTGAAACAGGGTCTAATTCACAAGAGTACTATCGTCTACAGCTAGACTTATTAATTTCAATGAAACTACAGTTGTATGTGCCTATTCTATTGTATTCATAAAGAAAATGACCCACGAGTTAAAATTCGTTTTTTTTCTGCATTTCATAATAGATTGTTTTAATCCCTTACCTTACATGAATAGTTTTGACGAATGGTGTAAAAATAAATAAATAAATATGTTGCAACTAAATTAATAATTTTATTTTGTAGTTATATTTTATACTAGCTGCGCCCCGCGGTTCCCACCCGCCTTTATTAAGTAAACTAGTATACCTATGTTTGTTACTCCTTCACTCAAAAATGACTGAACCGATTGCGATGAAACTTGGTATGGAGATAGCAAGGCAGATAGCTGGAAATCTAGAATAACGTGTAGGCTACTCTTATCACGATATTATCGCTGCCACACTGGTGAGCTTTACCGGTACCCCTTAAAAACATGCTCGTACATACAGATCAACATAAAAACCTGTTGATGGGTCACTGTAGGTAGCTAGGTGTACTAACGAGGACTATACTTATTTGATGGACTAGTCGAGATGTGATTCTTCAGGCAAACACCTTCGCTAGGCTCGGGGGTAAACCTCGAGTCCTTCGTTGCCTTCGCGATTTAAGTCGTCACCCGCGACAGAATATTGGCTCCAAGCCCGCGTACTTAGCGCTTTTTGCAAGCGGCGACTTCCGACACCGCCGCTCCCGCCGTACATCTAGTGAGAGGCAAGTGGATGGGAATCAATGTATGAGATTCTTATCTTTTCGAAACTAGGGAACTGACGAACAACCCGTTTTGTGGGATAACTATGGATACGCCCCAGCTAGAGAATTGTGGACACCTATAATTATTGTCACCGTGATTGTTAGCGAGACTATATTTACCTACCTATCGTAAGTAGGTAACTAATAGGTTTTTTGACTACAACAAAAACTAGTGTATATTTGTAGGTATGTGCAAGCTTTACCCTGAGGCTTTACTGTAACGAACTTTCAACATATTTAGCATTACCTATTAACATTCTTCATTTGGAGGTATTACGGCCTGATAAAGAAACGCTTCTCAAAGTTTGACTTTATTACATAAACATATAAGCAGCTCTCAAACTAAAAAAATAGAATCTGCTTAATCCCTAAACTGCTTAAAACTAATTAGAAATATTTTAAAAGAAAAATACATTTTCATAAATCAAAATGATAGGTACCTTGAGCAATAAAAAATAAATTACGATATTACTTAGCTGCCCAATTATTTACATAAATATCCTCATATTTTAAATTGTGTTTCTATATTCGGCTGTTCCCATCATAACAGAGGCCCGATTCCCGTATTACATTTGTCTAACATTTCTTTTAACATTATTACAATAGCAAATAACTTGGAACTCAAATGTCAATTAATTTTTGATTGTAGGTACCTAGTTTAGTTGCAAGTTACTTGATATGATATTGGAATGAAATTTCAGACAATTCTAATGCAGAAATAGGGGTTTACGTACCTATACTTTCTAAATCAGCGTGCTTCACCTTACGCTGGCTTATAAGTACCTACGCCATTTACAAAAATGATGTAGGTACATAGAATTATTTAGAATTGAGAGATATGTAGCAGGCTATCTCAAAGATCGCAATTACAGCATCATCATCACAATCAGAAAGTCGAACAAAGAAGAAACCTGTTGAATGCTATAAGCTTACGAGTAGAGATATCGCGTCATTCTCTCCCCGCTTTCACGGGGCGGCGGGCGGCGGTTCGGGAACACAGCTCCAATACTCAGCTCAATCCGGTAACATTTTACTGCCATCCAGAACATTCATTCTGACATAGATACCCATTTGTTTTGCCATATCTTTGTTTTACACGACTGCCAAAGGAAGTGTTATTAGAAATCTGCCTTGGTTAACCCGTTTTATATGGAAATATTTTTACAAGGAGATGCAGTATCAAAAATTTCCCTGACAGGATGAAAAAAATATTGTAAAAATATTTTTAGCTCAAATGCCTTGAACAATAAAAACAAGAAATATCCGTTTCATCTGTTTAGAAATTGCTTTAATTTTATTTAAACCAGACCATAGTTTACCTAGGTAATTTTGAAGTCTAACAGATTGTTTTTTTTCAGGTAGTGAATCCAGGCTGAAGATATTTTAGTGCGGTGAAGTGTATTTTTGAACATATCAATCGATGAAGATGTCGTGTTTTGGTGGCAGTGTGCTGATCCCGGACTAGGGAAGTGTGTGAAGTGTTGTGTTTTAAATGTTATGATTGTAAAACGTGTCTAGGAATATATCCGCCACCATGCTGCCCACAAACGTTATGTCTTTTATGAAAAAGGTAAGTAAATCTTTCATAAGACTCAGACTTTGTAATCTCCGTGTAGGTTCAGCAGCAGAGTAATGCGACATAATGCAAAAAAAAAACAATTTTCCATAAAATTTAGGCGTTTACGCAAACAAATAGTTACGTTTTTTATACAAAAAAGTCAAACTATAGGCTCTCATCTGTATCTAGACCTATATGGAGTTACCTTTTCAGTTAAGACTGATGGTCTGTAGCCCGCTTAATACAATTCGCTGCCTTAAAGAGGAGGTGAAGAACAACCTGATTTCCACTTTTTCTAATTTTCTAGTAAACAGTTATACCTATCTAACTTATTTTTTTTAATATAAAGTGTGGTTTTAATCGAAACTCGCTATTTCAAATGACAATTTATACATAATTAATATTGAAAATTAGTGTTTTTCATAAGGTTTTATTTACCGTAAGCAAGTATTTCGTAATTTGTTTTTTTTTTCATTGCCTTAAGGCATATCCATTAAAAATATTTTAAAGGAAAAATATTATATGGTTTATTTTGAAGATGATAAACAATTTAACATTTTTTACACAGGCTTAAAATAATCAATTAATTTTATAAGTGGACAAGTGGAGTTTTGTTCTTTAACTCCTAAAATATCTATTTCATTTCAGTCTGAATAACTCAATAACTTGAGTAAAACTCTACGGAAAAATAGTGAGAAAACGATCTAAGTGGACCACTTGGTTTTTTTTCTTATGGGTTAAAGTGTAAAATCAAATTATCCAAAATATCACTGTAGATTTCTTTAATTTCAAATTTGAGTTTGTCTAAAAATAACATTTCACATTTCTAGGTAATATTTTCCTTGAAGAATTTTGGTTTCCTTATTCACTGATAGATAAGTCAAAAAATTTTGATTGCAGTCGAGCAAGTTATAGCTTAATTTTGAGTGTGTTGCTTATAATTGAATGATGTTGAAATGAATATTTGACCAATTATATCTTAAATATAATTGAATAGCACATACTTAAATAGCAGATAGGTACACCTAAATAACATTAGTTTGAGTACTTTAGCTAAATTATTTATACCAATTATCCATGCAAAATAGCAGCAATGTGCTACCTACACATTTAGATTAACTATAATTTTAACTGTAGTGATTTGCGCTAAAGAAAGAAAATATACGTTTATTCAGACAGGCACACAACTTACACAGTAGCTGTACAATAAACACAACATAATAAATTAATAATATAGGTAATTATAAAATTAAATTAATGCCAAACAAATAATAAAAAACAAACAAAAGTAGACTACGCAGATTATGATGTGAGTCTAATACAACGAGTACCACTAACGTCTACTTACTCATATCCTAAGTAGGTATAATGTTCATAATTAACTAAGTAGAAACATGAAGCTCAGTCTTAAATTAATCACCAGATCACAATAGTAATACTTGCTTAGTATTTGAATGTATATCTACGTTTATTCTTACAAATACTATAGAAGTAACTCTATATATAATAGGTATAGGTACACTTAATCTATATCTATATCTATACTAATATTATAAAGCTGAAGAGTTTGTTTGATTGTTTGTTTGTTTGAACGCGGTAATCTCAGGAACTACTGGTCCGAGTTGAAAAATTCTTTTTGTGTTTGATAGTCCATTTATCGAGGAAGGTTATAGGCTACTTTTGATCCCGATATTCTTACGGGGTCGGGACTTACGAGGGTAAATCCCGCGGGACGCAGCTATAAAAACGAAAGTCGTGTTAGTTACACTATTTATATCTCAAGAACAGCGGAACCGATAGGAATGAAATTTGGTACAGGGTTAGTATAGGGGTTTAAATAAAATATAGGGCAACGCTTGGCGTGACACATACGTGATGGGTCAACAGGAACGATCGCAACAATTAGAATGAAATTTGGTACAGGGATTACTTTAAGGGTATAAATACGATACTTTAAATGATCGTACGGGCAAAGCAACGCTTGGTAAGACATACGTGACACGTGATGGGTAAAAATGACGGTTAAACCGATTTGAACTAAATTTAGTACAGGGATAGTTTAGTGGTTGAAATAAGATATAGGGTACCTACTTTGAATAATCATACGGGTTGAGCAACGCTTGGTATGACATACGTGATGCGTCACATACGTTACGGGATAGGAATTTATGCGGGTGAAACCGCGGGGCACAACTAGTACCGAATAATATGAATTTCAATTATAAAGAGGTAAGAGGATGGTCCGAAAACTTTACGTCTCTTTCTTAAGTGTGATTCAGTGCTACTATCGTCGTATCTATCGTAGGTATACAGTGACGCTTTGTCATGTCAACGAATTTGTGGAAGTAGTTAGTTGACGTAGTTACGGTTGTTTGCGTCAACTACGCTAACTCGTTAGAGTGGTAATCCACTGTAAGTAGTACCTACTCATTACATCTGAGAACAAAGTGCCCTTCTCAATTTCTCCTAGATTTGGTAGATATACACATTAAATATGAATACTTAGTACCTAGTACCTACATAACCTATCTACCAAATTCAAAAGTAGATGATAATGTACCCGGTGGTTAAAATCGGAACGGAGATTGTGCGGTAAACGGTTCCGTACTGTTAAAGATCATGCTCCCCTGCTATATATCTATGTCCTTATATGAATACCTAAACACGCTTCATACAGGATAAAAATGTTGCTGGATTTTGTTTTAACCTAAAGTCAGTTTATTGATTAGCCCGTGTAGTCCAGGCTTGCCTAATGTATTATCTAGTCGGGGAACACTAACGAGGAAACCCCTTGGTGGGCTATAGAGCTCTAATAGTATCACAGGGCACCATAGCCCCGTGATAATGGACGTATTTGTATGCTTGAAAGGTTTTTTAAATACCTTACCTATTTTGATATTTTTTATATCAAACGGGTGTAGCTGTACCTAAATATCTAGTACCAGTTCTTATTTATTTCAATGTAGCTAGATGGTTGTACCTAAATACATTATTTAAAACATAAAAAGTTCTAAGCCACGTTAAACTGGGAGCGTTGTTTTGATTTTATTACTGCTACAATCCTTAATTAAAATTCTTTGCAATAGCCACCATTCACCGCTTTTGCTGAAATTATAACGCTTTGTCTAATGTACATAATAATATGGCAATCCTCCATTCGACCATTGCCTATTACTTTTAGATACCTATGTAGGTATCTATGTATAGGTACTGCGAGTTATCAAATTTTGTTGAAAAGTTATGATTCTTATGATAAACTATAGCAGTGTATCATCGTAATTTTACCGACTTCTTAGTCGGTAAAACTGTGAAATTATAATTAAATTCTTATTAGAGTATCCACTAACCTAACACAGTACACATCACAAAGAACACGTCCTCAAAATGTCATGTCTCATTGAGTTTGGACTGTGCGTTCATATAATTCAGTCAGTCTGTGAATCAGTCAAGACACTAAATTTAATATTAAATTAGCTGTCCCGCGGTTTCACCCGCGTAAGTCCAGATGCCGCGTGAATTACCAAAAACCCTTTTTTTATTAGATTATTGGCCTACAGACCACAAAATTTCATAGCTCTAGGATATAGTAGACAGTTGAAATTTAGAAAGTGTTCTTTATATGATGTAGGCATCCGATAAAAAAGGGTGTTTAGATATTCCTACGGGATCGGGACCTTCGCAGGTTATTTTTTAGTTATTAATTATTTAGATCGGGATAAAAATGAGTAAGTAGGGTTATTCCCGTAATGCGAAAAGTGGCGTACACTCATTGAGATAATGTAAAGGTATTAATGTCTAACTGTCAATTTCGTTTGATTCGGTATTCATCAGATTATTTGTCTTCTAACACAAGTAAATGATAGGTACAAATTTATAGAGTAAAGTAGAAACTGTTTACAAATGATTCAAACAGACAACACAATAATAGGATTCAATAAATGTGAGGTATGAGTGACCTGCCATCTCGTATCCATCTACCTATCCAAGCTACCCGTGTTCGCTACGCTGTGTGCTTATCGTCCAAGCGGCAGGCAGGTAGAAACGGATTCTCACTACCGCTTCCTGTGAGATGAATTAACGCTCCACCGAGCGGAATGTCTTTACTATTAAACGGGACAATATACCTACCGACTGGAAATGTAATGTAAGGTGATTCTATTGAGCCGAATGTTTGCACGTGTAAACGTAACGTAAACCTAAATATAGGTCGCTGTACTATACGGAATAATGCATAGGCTACTTTTTATCCCGATAATTCCGCGGGAATGGAACTTACGCGGGTGATACCGCGGGGCGCAGCTAGTAAAATATATCAATAACGTAGCAAACGTAAAACCAGAACGCAAATCCGGCGTTGGGTTTGAACTAACAATGCAAATCTGTATCCGATTCAAATACAACCGTTTTGGTTATGTACAAGAAATAGGAAATTGGAATGGAAACTCTCTGTATTTTACTGAAAAAGTGGATAGGTATGAATGAGGAAATCGAGAGGTGGCCCGGTGAATAGCGAGCTTGCCTCTAATGGCGACCCACTTCGTCTCTGTTAGCACACGGGCTGCATAAAGGCGAAGCTTATCAAAGCGCGCATATTAAAGCGACTTTTTCAACTGAGCGCTTCTTTTTTAAGCACCGACTATTTTCCTAAATATTTAGTTATAACGGAAAACATTTTTCTTTTCCTGCGCGTTTTGGAAAAGCTTTAAGCTAACAAACGTGTATCGTTATTTCATTAAAAATAGAATTATGCCTCTAAGTAGGTAGGATAAAAGTAAGCTGCACACAAAGTGGTTTTTATAACTAAGTAAGTATTTGGTTTCATAAGTTAAACAAAAAACTCAAATAATTTTCTCAAAAGGAATGTCTAACAAAAACGTTCCTCCAAAGCTTCATAAAACTTTTAAAACCAATTTTATTCCGTTTCTCAAAATTGAAAGGACAACACGGGCGCTGGTTTAATAAAAGTTAGGAAAGTATGTGCGTATTTAGATGTATTTTTCCTTTATAAATGCTAATTCCTGGGGATGTGGAGAAAGCACGTAATGAAAGCCATTAGTAAAATTCTCAATAAGTTCAAGTAGGTAACGAGCTTCCGAATAGGTATAAAGTGAATTGGGAATTATAATATAAGTACTAGCTTTGTTCTTCGATTCTGTCCGCGTAACTGACGCTAGCCTTTATTCTTGTTACTAATTTTATCAAAACGCTTACATAATTTTAGTGTCTATGTACTTAACTGCTCAAAACTGTATGAGCCGTTTAACAATTTTAGGAGATTCAGTTATCCTCAAAAACATTTATTTGGTCTTATTTAATGTTAATAACTATTAGTTATTGTATACTAAACTCAATGTATAGATAGTAGGGTTATTGACAGTAACTCCTATTGTAACACAGAGTCGAAAGTTTTATGTAGATACTAATTTCAGAGGTTCTGACCCTTATCACTGAAGTTTTGACATGTTTTTAGATTTTGATACAAGTTATATTTACGAGTATTAGTTAACAGATGACCATTCGGTGCAGGCAGTGAGAGAGGTTTACAAAGCCAGGCCCTATTCTTGGAATACACCGCAAATTCAATAACGTAGCCTATTTCGCTCACTCTGTAGATAGCTACAAATGTATTGGGCATTGAAGGACGTAGGTAATACCTGGATAAAATCTTGTTGCCTATTTTATGATAGTACCGTGAGAAAGTATATTCACCTAATACTATATGTCTCAATATGGGTAAGCCACCAATTTCCACTTGTACAACTAGACCAAAATGCGAACAACATATATAATTTAAATAAAGCAATCGAACCGAAACATATAGTCAAATTTAACGATTATACTATGGTTTATCTAGAAGTTGTGCGTCTCGAAGCTTTACACTTGATTGATATTAACATACACATGTATATAGTACAAACATAGAGAGCGTGTAGCGCAAATGCCTCACCTCACATGCCTCAACTTGAGGTAGGCGACGACGGTACATTTATGGATGTGTCCCAAACGATACAAGCTCAAACCGAGCACACAAACAAATTACCGCGTGCCGTATCGATGCGGTGAATGCTTACAATGAGCATAAACTCTAGCCGAGGCATGCGTGATGATTTGATAAATTATTCGTGACATAATGCGTCGCGATGTCTGAACGCGGCCTAATGTTTTTGATTCGCGCTCGATCACATGACATCCAATTGAGTTTGGATTGGAATCCGAAGAACGAGATGATTGCGATGCGATACCTACGTTCATCTAATTACGACCATTTGGATTATTCTGAACATCCATTTACCTATTTATGAAGATAGCTAAACAAACGGACCATGTTTTGCTGCTATCTTCATATTTTAATTCCATTAACTCTCGTTTTGGATTTCGTAGTCAAAAAAAACCCATAGTTTCGTCATGTCCGTCTGTCAACAGCTCACCTCCAAGACGCTAAGTGCTATAATATTATACTAATAATTATGAAAGAAAAAAAATAAAGTAACATAAGTAGGGGAAGGTGGCCAAATTCGGGTTGCTGTAAATATCTTGACAAATTAATTGATTGACTGCCTGAATTACTGAACTATAATTATACCAATCCAAGATACCAACGCTAAACCAAATCGCTGATCTTAAAAAGATATAAATTTGGAGAGTATGGACTTAATGGTGTATTGGTATATATTTATAAGAAAAGGTTTTTGGAAAAAACACACAAGATTGGGACTTACGTAGGTAAAACCGTGGACTCGACTAATAAAATATACGCTTTTAAGCTAGCATTTTCTGTCATCATTTTTTGGAAAATATTAACTACTAGCTATGACCCGCGGTTTCACCCGCTGAAGTGAAAACACGTTATCACGGTCGCGGGCGGCCGAGCGGTCACACTTTTTAGTTCATTACTCGGGTTCTACTAATTGTATTTCGATGCAAAGTATACCACGACCTTCCTAGAAAATAGAACTATTCAATATTGAAAACCAGATTTCAATCGGATTAGTAGTTTTTAATTGTAAAAGGGAGCGACAGATAAACAGAGAAACAGACAGACACACATGAATTTTAAAAATTATATAATTTTGTTTTACTACTTATCCTAAGTCCTCTAGACCACTTTTTTTTATTAACTTCCAATTACGGACTTTTTGTCCTCTCTTCCTTTATTATAAGCACAGACTAGTAAGAAGATACTAAAGTATATTATAAGTATACATATATTTAAAATAAAACAACATAGGTTTAGAAACTTTTTAAATTAACTTATTTAATATCTAAAATGCAAAAACCTCTTCTAAATTCAGGTTAACCCAAAAATTAGCTTAAAGCATGTATCAAGCATGTGTAAGCAGGCTCAAAGTCGACCTCGGCAAAGCTGATTTTTATTATCATTTGAATGTAGTCGAATAAATTCATAGAATTATGCGTTATTCGTGGCACAAAGCACATTACTTAGATATCTTGAATACAAAAAACCTTATCCCCATTTAATTAATAGGTACCTATCTAGAAGAATAAGATAAAATGTTTTATACTTATCACAAAAAAACTTAATTAACGTCTGTCAGGAAAGTTAAAATTAAAAATATCTCTTGGTAGCAGCATACCTACGTAAATACTTACGTTCCGTCATAGTCTGTAACAGATTTTCCAGGAAATATTTTAACATTTTGGCATGAAATGCACGGATACAAATTCTGAATAATTTGCATTTTAAATATAATGTAGTTGGAGAACTCGAAGCTTGTGTGTAATTAATGTGAGCTTCAAGGAAAGTTTTTCAATTTGCATCATCGCAATGGTGGCCACGAATATTTATGTAGCCCTTGACTCTACCCTAATGCTAAATAATGCGTTCCGCTAAGTAAAACTCACAGTTTAAGAGAAATTCGGCTTGCTAACACAAATAGCTTTCTCAGTTAGTACATATTTACTGGAAAATTAAGGTTTCTAAAAGGAAATATCGCATATCGCATAAAAACTCGAAATTAGGTAAAAAAAAATATATTCACGTAAAATACTTCGAACATTTAGGCGTTCTATTATTCAAAAGAGGAAACATTTGAAGTATCTACACTGCGAGGGAATTTGGAACACATCTTAAATATTAATAAAGCTCTTTAAATAAAACCAGACAAATCGTACTTCCTATAATCTTCGTCAGAGATTACTAAGTAAGTGTTCCTTATTTATGAGTAGACACATAGGTACATAGGTACTCAGTTAAATTTACTAAAATTCTGAGCAGTAAACAAACTTAACTCGTAAGGGAGGTCGAATTTACCCACCTAGTTTAAGTGCGTACCCTAATAAATAACAAAATCAAGATGGAGCTTAAACAACGTTCCTGTTTAATTAAAGGATTGATCGTAATGCTAAGCTAAATACTCATTCTCGAGGCAATCCGTGTTCATAAAGGATGGAACGACTATGTTGCCGAAATTTCCAGCTAGAAATTACGATTCGTCTGGCATTCTTAAATCTTGTAATGTATAATAAACCGTGTATAAAACAGTGTATTATTTATTTATTATGGAGGGAATATTGAAGTAGGCCCGAGCGGTCTAGTATAGGTATATGAACGGGTAACTGACTACACAACGAAGACTTACAAAGGCTGTTCTCCACGCCAACCATAAAACCTTTTTATGATTTTATTAGTTTCTTGCTTGCTCTAAAAAAATCAAACTACGTAATCAGGACGTCGTGAAAATTTTTATTTAATGACTTTGTGTAGTCAAACACTTGTTTGTTTGACTACACAATGTCAAACAAGCGTTTGACTGCTATCTAATCTGATGATGAATAATTATGACACTATTTAAACTTCCGAACCACTGATAATAGAAGCTTAGTTAAATTGAATACCTAAAACACATTGGTGTTGGAGACATACCTTTAAAATTAATTCAATCCTATCTAGAAAATCGAATTTATAAGAAATCTAAACTAGTATGACAAAATTGCTCAATTATAATATACTAGCTGCGCCCCGCGGTTTCACCCGTGCAAGTCGCGATCCCGCGTTCTTCGAACACCTACCTACCGCAATGCAAAAATCCACACTTAAACGATCGCCCATTGAAGTACTGTTGATACATTGATATTTGCACTGCGGTAGGTAGGTGAAGTAAGGTAAAGTTTGTATTTCATCAGTAAGTGACGATGACGATGACGATGGATGACGATCAATGACAATGGATGACGATGACGATGATGCCACTCTACATCACTCACCCTACCCCTGTGTCGATTTTCATTCATTGAATAGTTATCACCCGCGTAAGTCCCGATTCTGGGGGATTTTCGGGATTAAAAGTATCCTATATTACTCTCTATCATTTAAACTACCCCTATGCAAATTTTAATTCAAGAAATAGTTATCACCCGCGTAAGTAACGATCCCGCGGGATTTTCGGGATCAAAAGTATCCTATGTTACTATCCATCATTTTAACTATCCCTATGCAAATTTTCATCTAATAAATAGTTATCACCCGCGTAAGTCCCGATTCCGCGGGATTTTCGGGATCAAAAGCATCCTTTGTTACTCTTCACCATTTAAACTATCCCTATGCAAATTTTCATCCAAATCGGTCGAGCCATTTTACCGTGAAGAGGGAACAAACAAACAGACTTTCGGATTTATAATATTATAGGATTATCCTAATAATCTCGATGTTCCGCAAGGCAACATCATTGGTCCTATCTGAATTTTGCTCTATACAACACTTAACCATAATGTTCGCTAAGGACGCCATCATCTACATATCTAATAATACTTTAACAGATCTAATGAATCAAAAGAAATTGACGATACATTAATATGATTAAGGATCGTTATGCAAGCCGCCCTAAATAAAGTATAAAATTAAAGTAAAAGTAAAGTAAGTAAAGTAGTACTAAAAAACTGGCTGAATAAAGAAGTGAAGGCAAGTGATTGTTACCACATTATTTTAAGTAAAGACCCTTATGCAAATCATTTAAATTAAAAAACAACTTGATTTTCATCAATAACCATCAAACTTACGCATGTAGTTTTGTTTGCGCACACATAGTTGTAATGATGGGTAGTAATAGGCTATCTTATAACGGCGTTAATTGCTAATAAGATCTTCAAATCAAAGTCAAATCGACGAAAGGATAATAATTTATTAATCTAACGATGTTTACTATTAGGAAAATGTTCTTAGTGTATTCTGAACTATAGTTATCTGCAAATAATAACATCGTTAGATAATACAAGCGATTAAGTTAAGTAAGTTTTACTATCACTCTCAAGATCTTAATGAATGAACTGAACTCATGAAGGCAGAGCAATAAAGAGAATCTTTAGGTAGACTCTATTTAAATGCACAGATCTAACCAAGAAAATTTTAGAAAGTTTTGAGGAGGAAGACCTCCGGTGAAGTTCACGTCTTGGAGAAATATAACGCGTGATCCTTTTCACAATAGCAAAACAACAACGAAAGAGCAATTAATATTAATACATAAATGTGTGTGTGTGTGACCAACACACAGCGCCATCTAGCCCCGTGGTAAGCTGTAAGCTTGTGTTACGGTGCCTAGACAACGGATATACTACTTACATTTATTTATTTTTCTTTTGTAAATACATACATATTATACATAGAAATACACCCAGACCAGATACAAATATTTATTTTTGAGCATAAATATTTGCACCCTGCTGGAATCGAACCCGCAACCTTCTGCATTGCGGCCGCTTGGCTGCAATGCAGAAGGTTGCGGGTTCGATTGCGGGCCCGACGCGCCACAGAGGTCGTCAAGTGAATAACCAAATATTTATTTTATTTTTATTCAGGAAATACATACTCAATGCCAGGCAAGCTTCAAGAAAAATGGAGGTAGTCTCAAATACTTTCAGAAGTTGTTTTATTATATTTATTTGAAATCAGGGCCCGAGGTTGCGTTTGCTCAATTAATCTTATTCCGAAATAGCCGCAAAATTTGTAACATTTGCTCGAAATACTTTAACTTTCTCTGAGTAACGATAGCATTTAGGACTTCATCCTTCTCTGTCAGAAATGTACTAAACATACCTAAAATATATTCGGAATTTTGTGATGTTTTTGTTAAAAAATAAAAGTTGATTGTGTGGACATGGTTAAGTTGATGTTTGCGTCGATTTGAGGTCTCGTTCGAGAGTAGAGGGCATTACGAGTAAATGAGATTTGTGCAAGATAGAGATCCGTCCCGAGTAGTCCTGACATTGATTTAGATTTATTTGGTAGTTCATAGCTTCTGCTGTGCAAACGTACCTAATACACGTTATCACTATTTGACATCATACAATCAAAATAATTCGTAACAATTTACAATTCACACAGACAAAATACGGAATCTCGACTAATAATAAATTGGAAAGATTTGTTTACGTCTGTAATGAATAGGTCCTGCAAATACGTAACCGATTTTGATGAAACTTAATGCAACGATAAATTGAGTCCTTACAAGTATCATGGGCTATATACGATTTTAAATTTACACGATTGTTTTCACCTGTAACACAGATCACATATTACTAACCTGTAATATCAACTGGCAAAATATCGAACTCCGGGAGAAAAAAAAACAAAATTAAATATGGTTAATGCCCCGTTATTTAATAGTATTAAGTACAGTATTTGTAGTAATCATGGGCTTATTGGCATGGACTAACCTAACATTTCTACGGAATCTGGACTTTATATAAAAAAAATAACTCTTTTTTGTCAGACAATAGTCTATATGATGTATATGTATATATAACATAACCGTAACTGACTGAGAAGTAATCATCATTCTAGTACGGTTGCGTAGCAAATAATAAATGGAGACTTAAAATAAAGAGCAACGGAATAGTGTGTTTGTGACGCGTAATTACATTCCTTTGTGGAGTCGTACAGACGGTCTCCAAAGCGGTCGGTCTGCAGACCACGTGACCTCACCATTGTGCCCACCAGTGCCCACCTACCGTACTGCCTCCATTGTCGGGCAACAGAATCTATTACTCCAATTGAAACGAGACTTCTCGACGTTTCATTAATTGATCAATCGCTGAAATTGGAAAAGTACCGCCATTGTTATTTTACAATAGCTGAGTTTTGGCACACGTTATCGGACTATTTTGATGTTTTAGGTTAAGATGTAGCAGATATCTATTAATATAAAGTATGTGCACACACCTAGAGTGGGTATTGAAGTTAATAATTATATATAAATGTCTATGTGATTTCTGTGAAAAATTATGGCGAATCCAATTTGATCCAAATGATCTTGTCATTTGCTTAATACCCAAACAAAGTAAAGAAAAGATTGATCCCATGACAGTAATAACACACAGCAGAAGCCTACCTTGGAAATTAGAGTTGTAATGTAAATAGCGGGTGAAGGCAACAAGTGGGTCAGGCTGGTCGGCCCCGTGCCTCCCCTTGCACCTCATATATAGGTCATGAACGAGCGACGTTCATGACCTACTTTGTCTCAAATATCAGATCGACATCGGCAGCCGCAAGCTTTGATTAGCTTGCAACTTCATATTCGACTTGTTGAACATTTCATACTCACTAGCTAACCTCCGGGTAATCAATTTAATGTGAGATTGCGTACTTAGAGTTGTCTTGATTAAAATAAGTAAGTTTGTTTGCTAAGAAGATTTGGCTAAGGGTGTGAGACTATACTTTACTTTTATGCTTTTACCCAAACTAGAGTTGAAAACCAACAATACATTACAGAGCTTATAAAGTCAATTTCATAACGTATTTAAGCGGAAAGCTTGCGGTATAGGAACGCGGCCCGCTTTACTCACAAATCTAATAACGTTAGGAGGGCGTCCGCCGGCCGCGGCCGGTCTGTCTGGCGGTGTACGCATTATCCTGGGATATCAGTGAAGCCACCTCAAACATAAAATATACATCCCTGGATATTGTTAGCTTATCTACTGCGTATGTACTAATGTAATATAAAACAACATAAAACGTAAGTTTTATGGGTATATGTGCGATAACACAAGTCTATGTAGCTAGATTGTAGGTTAGGTACACACCATAATATTACGAGATGAATGTCCACAATTAGCATTGGGTACATAGTAATTCAAAAAACATGGAGTTTCAGTGGCATAAAATAAACCTTTCTGTCAGGCAAGCGTAATTTCTTTTGAAACACTTGGTAAAATATGAACAAAAGTTTCAGAATGATTCGCGAGCAAAGCAATAAAAACGTTCCGATGTCAAATTCAGGGGACGCAGATATTGATTCTGCTGGCTCTGATGTATTTCATTCTCCATCTGTTGCTCTCCATAAAATTTACGATAGTATTACTGAGTCGTTATTTTTGTATGAAGAGTTTTATCGTCTCGCCGCGCTCCGTCACTTTCCGCGACATGAGTTTTGTACAAAGCCAAGTGTTTTTATTGAGATCACTAATTCACTGCCTTTTTTATCATCTCTCACTTCCTCTTTTCTTCTTCCCTTTCTAGTGAATTTATTTCTGAGGTGTGAACTGTGCTGAGTTTTTGTGATGTTATGTGAGATCTACGTAGGTACTAATACATGTAGAATAAATGATGCTTGCATTACAGATGGTGGCAACGGAGGATACGAGCACAGTGTCGGGACAAATAGAAGCGCCAGGCACGTTCGGGAAACTACGGCAAACTCTTTCCTCTTCACTACTCACTGCTCAGGATAAAGGTAAATTTATTTTAACTGAAGCATACAAGTTTCTTAAAGAAAACAGTTGCTAAAAGCTATCAGTTAGTGATTTTATTACAAGGCCAGTTTCTTCAGCATACCTGAGTAATAATAATAAGTCAAAGCAACCGTTCTTTGATCACAGTTTTACAAACTTCAACTTAGTTATACAACACCGACCTAAACAACGGGTAAATATTAACTTATAAAGCCTAAGGTTATCCTTATACAAATGAAGGTTAATTAGCTAAAAGTTTACTGTTCCCGACTTTACAGTTTATAAACCACATTAACATTGCTTTCGCTAACAACACTAATATTACCAGAGGTTGGTAAATCCAATGTTGGACATGAGGATAACTAAGCGGTGGCATTGGGGTTCCAACTTACAAACATTCTATATTTAACGATACCTCTACAAGTCGTTAGAAACAAAAACCAATAACTAAGCAGGTACTGGACGTGGTATATTTTGTCTACCTATAATATTTTTTGATAACGACGACATCTGTGGCGCGTCGGGCGAACGCTTGGCTGCAATACAGAAGGTTGCGGGTTCGATTCCCGCTGAGTGCAAATATTTATGCTTAAGAATAAATATTTGTACCTGCTCTGGGCGTATTTCTATGTATAATATATACGTATTTACAAAAGAGAAATAAAATATAAGTAGTATATCCGTTGTCTAGTCACCGTAACACAAGCTTAGCAGCTTACCACGGAGCTAGATGGCGCTGTGTGTTCGTTACAGAATTTATTTATTTATAACTTATTGATTTATTGAAACAAGGGTTTCTGTTTCTTGTCAATATTCCTTCTCATCAAACGGTAGTAAGCCTAGATACCTATCAATCTATTTAGTTAAGTAAGACGATTCAGAAGGACGATGATAGATAATTTAATCAAATTAATGCAAAGATGAAGATCCTCTGTACTAGGGTTCTCACTGGGTAGTCATAGAGTGAAAACTTGGAAAATTGAATTAAAAGCGGGTTGCAAAACACAACACAATACACATGGTGTTACTTGGGATTTTGTCTGCGTGGTTTTCATGTGAATGTTAGAACGAATCATAAAAATCTTAATAATTAAAAATTATTATGCTTATATATGATAGATAAATAACTTATAACCGAACAAATTACACAATACCGTTAAATTACTCTAACTACGCCCTGCGCTTTCCCTAAAATAATTCCGGCTCTGAATCTTTAGTTGATTATGTAGTTTCAGTGATTTTTAGTGAAAATGCCAGCAGTTAATAAGTTTACATAATTTTGTCTAAGGTTTTTGCATGATAAAACACAATGTTTACCGGGTTTTACTCGCGATTTATTCAATAACGTCATAATTATTAACGACCGAGCTTTCTCCAACTTTACAGTTGGCTTTTTCAAGGTTGACTGAGATGTAATTCGTTTATTTTAACATTCTGAACGCATAACATTCTGAAGTTTACGTAGTTAAATTTCACCGGGTCTTAATCGCGTAGTATTTTTTATTTTCTTATCTCGACGCGCGTTTCGATCATGTTACAATGATCTTGATAGCGAGGAGACGTGGCGAGGTGGCGAGTTATCGTCAATTTTCGACACTTGAGAACCATAAAAATGGTAGACAAATACTCAGTATGTACTAATTAAAGTTTCGCAAGTCAAGTAAAGATGTGTTGTTTACGCAAGGTAGGTGTTTGAATAGAACCCGTATAAATTTTAAATGTAAAACCACTTAATTACAGTTCGGGTCGTGCTTTCGGGAAGGTCGACCCGTTATTACTTTGCGGTTTGCCCAATGCAATGTTTCGCACATTCACTCAGCTCTACAAACAAAGCGAAACGTAGCAACGTCACGGGGTGGAAAATCACAATTACCTTACAGCCCTCGTGATCTGAAAGGCCCCACCCATCCACACGGTGCCTACCTCTGTTGCTGTGAACAATACCCATTCATCACTCGCGGGATAAAAATCTTTTTATCGTAAAAGAGAAAAAATATCACGTAACACGTATCTACGTACTTGCATGATAATAAAAATCGTTATTCAAGTCGTAATCTTATATCTGATATCTTACATTATTTATTTTAAAAAGGGAAGAAGAAGAAGAAATTATTATTTATTTTATTTTCTTAACAATGTTGTCCTGTCAATATTTTATTAGCTATTGCATTTAACAAAAGAAGATTGTCGAGAATTCCGTTCCAAGTTATAAATCCTAACAGCGTTCCCTCATTGAATAGGTAAACTGTTAATTCCAAAAAGCATACAAGCCTATCATTCCGGTTCCAGCATTTTTACATAAATACTTTCTCAGCTTCATGGCAATCGGTGAAGCAGTTACTGAGTATGATGTGACTAAGCCAACTTTATTTTGTCTATTTAGTTATAAATAGAAAATGTGTCGGAAGATAGAGTACCTACTCGTATAAGGTATACGTATTTAAATTACTATAGCTAGTGAAATACTCTGAAATTCATGATGATATCGTTGGCCAAATAACGCGAGTATGGCGTCTCTCCCACAGAGCAGGTGGAGGCGCCCGCATTGTCAGTACATTCCTCCATGAAAGGTAGACACAAACTGCGCATTTATTTGAATTCTCATCATTTCATTCCAGTTATGTATTTCATAACAATAATTTGAATTTCATTTCAGATCTCGATCGACGTGTACTAGTTTTTATCGCTAACCTATCGCAATCATACTCAATTCGCATTGGAACTATTTTAACAGAGGGGTATTAAATAGGACATTTTAATTTAATTCGTGAAAATCGTGAAAACCATAAATTTTGCACAATAACACACTTTATTTACCGGGTTTAATCACGCTTTATTCATGATTTTTAAACGACCGAGCTTTCGCCTTTTTCAAGGTTGAAAGCTCGGTCGTTTTAAAAATCATAAATAAAGCGCGATTAATCCCGGTAAATAAGTGTTTTATTAGGAGGTTTTACTTAAGTAATTTCGTCCTTTGACACGGTCGCCACGCTGGCTCGTACGGGTCTGTGTATCACAGAGGAAATTCTGTGTAGCATTAACTAGGAGACAACCCAAAGACCCATAATATGTTATATGTCTCTGCTGTGTTTAAATCAAGTAAATATTTTACTAGTTTAGTCCAAATGTCGACTATTATCGCGTTTTTTTTTGTAAAATTCAGATATTTTAGGGATTTAACGGTTTCCAAAGTTTTAGATTTTATAGGTAAAAATCATAGATTTTGTCTCATCTATGGGTAGAGCTTTGTGAAGAACTAAACTGATTAAACTAAAATTACCAAGTCACTCCAATAAGCTGGTAAAAAGCATCGTATGAACCGACGTGCTTTTTTAGCTTGCCTGTCACATGTGCAGCACTAGTTTAATGACCAAGCTTAATTGTTAGCTGGGTATGGGCACCGTGTGAATGGTCCTAACAATCAAAAAGCTCTAATTGCTCCATAACTGTTATAACAAGCTACGGAGCTACGCCGTAGCATTCGTAGCGAGGTGCTACGACACTTCGCTTCAACCTACGCAAGTTTCCGATACCACGAAACAAACCCTCGCGTGGGTGTATTCTATTTACGATTCCTCGTGTCCCTGTATAGTGTACGTACAGACTATTTTTACACATCTGGGATTGGCATCATTTAACAATTTACTTCGCACGTAATACACCTACACTCTACGGTCTCAGATGTGGCAGGCATCGATATCTGTTGACGGGCTGAAACAAATATGTTTGTGATCCCCAAATTATATAAGTCCCAATCCCGTGGGAATATCGGAAACAAAGTATCCTATGAGTATGAGCCTCGAAAATGTAACTTCTATTGGTATTGGAAAGAGTTTTTAGAATCGATCCAGTAGTTACAGTACTATTTATTACAAACAAACGAACTAAGCAAAATAAATATTTTCGGTGTTTCACAGAACAGTCGGTATTTCACCCATTGTCGTAATAGTTATCAAAATTTACAGGCTGTACGAGAGCTCTAAATTTCGCATGGCTTCACGAGCACAATCTATAATAACATTATAAATAAGTAGTGTTGGTATCATGTATGTATGTATGTTGGGAGTGATCTCCGATCCCTTATGGCCGATTCTAATAAAATTAAATATGAAGATACATTGTATTTTTGGGACACATTTTATCACGATACTTCCAAGGAATCGAAACTTGCGCGATTAAAACCGGGGGATACAGCTAGTCGTACATAGAAATAAAGCGTTGGAAATTGGAAACAAAGTTGGGCAGCAAACCTCATGGTAATCTCACCTAATCTCTGCCTAAACTTTACTGACCCTTTCCATCCAAAGGTTGCCTGGACGAAATCGCTTTTAGCTATAAGGTTGCACATTTGTACGTTTTACTTTTTAGTTGTGGAAATGAATTATTAATCTATCTAACTTTTATGGTCCAATTCATCCGGTCCTCGCCGCCTAGAGATAACATGAAATATCTACTCTCGACACTTCCTCCCACTCGGCTCGTAATTTTGTAACAATTATAATAACAATGTAATTTCAAAGGAAGCATTTTAGGAAAGATATTTCCCGAATTATAAGGCATTCACAATCCCAGATAAGTCATCTTTTTATAATTACATGGAATTATTTAATAGCAAATTTGATTCGCTCGAAATTAAACTGAACAACACTTTATGGTCCTGAACAACACTTTTCGCTTTCAATTCATTAACTTTTCTTATTTCAACGCAGGCGTTTCGGGACGTTTCTAAGTCTTTACAGGGCTCCCTAGTCACGGTAGCCTGTGGTATAATATAATCTGTAATATAACTTTTTATGAAACCAAATAAAAATACATTTTGATTGGTTCCACAAAGCATCCGTAGCTAATTCTATTAAGCTATTAATTAAGGTATATATTGGATTCATTTCCTATGAAAACTAAATTGGACTAATACGAGTGTTTGGTTGAATGAATCTACTATAGTGTATTTACTAATCGTTGCCACGCGGAAATGTTAGGAATAAATTAAAGTTTTTTTATACTTAAAGCAACTTTGAAATAATGGGTTATTCCTATAATGCCCACTGATAATCCCCACCAATGGGTATTTTTTGAACTTTTTGTCCAATAATTCCCATTATTAGCCGATTTGTGTAAAGTGGGGATTTGTGGACAAAAAGTTTAGAAATACCCACTGCTTAAAAAACTTCTTTCAAAATGGGGATTCGGAAACCAAAAGTTCACATATTATATCTATTGCTTAAAAACTTATTTAAAATAGGAATTTGTCGACAAAAAGCACAGAAAGTTTCATCATGAACTACACAAACTGGTACAATTTACAGTGTGGGTTCATAAAAATTTTGATTAGTGGACGGAATGATAGGAACTAATATAGGTACATAACTTTCTTACACATTGTTATTTTATTTACAAATGTTATTCAACATTGGCAACATTAGCATTTAAAATAATACATACACAAATGTAAGTATTTCATTTCACAAGTCTACTAAGTAAACTATTTAGGTAGGCTGTAAAACTTATAAATAACTTATAACTCTATATCCTTTGATAAAAGCCGACGGTTACTAGTTTGAAAATGTACTTAAATTTGGACCTCAAATCATCATATTATGAGACTAGCTTTTAATGTGTGGAAAGAATAATTTTTAATATCATTAAATTATCAAAGTGAAAAAACGACGATAGCTCTTGTTTTTGACCTCAATATGGTGTCGGGGGATTCGCCAACGATCACAGGTTTTTCTGCGTTACTATGATTTATTTCAATGGTGTTAAAGTTTATAAACATTCTCCAGAGTCTTAAGTTCCAACATATATATGCATAACAAATACTCTAATCTCTAAATTTGGTAATTATAAGTTGTTATAAGAATTAAAGTTTTCCATGACAAAACCATTACGTTGTATTATAGTCCGGAAGATATTAAACTACATTTATTTAGTCTACCCTTGATCAGGATGTGTGGTGACTCCCTTAGTCCCCATTTATGGACATAGTGATTTGTTTTCCCATGGCTTAAACGAATTCGAACATCACTTTTTCATCATTAGGTATGTGGTCGTATGTCGTCGTTTACTATTTGATATGTATAGTAGTTCCAAATGGGTTCCGACCTAGGTGATTATAGATAGCGTTACCTTCGTTTTATAAGGTTACAACCTAATCCAAAAATTAAATCATCGCCTAATATGCAATGTCAAAGTATCGTTCCAAAGAACGAGACGAACTTGTCATTGATATCTTTAAGTCTTCAAATTAATATATTTATAAAATGAATAGCAAGTTAAGCATATATTATGTTATCGGACTATAGACACAAGAGCATATTTATAATAGGTATAAAGTATTATACTTCTTGTGGCCTATCTCATACAAGCTGTCTGCGCTATTATGGTTAAGCGGATAGACCATTTACTCCTCGCGTACGTCAACATCAATTGCGACGTCAAGTCTTGAACTTATGACCGCTTTACCATAACATTGTGGACGGTCATATGGTACTGAGGTAGAGGTAACAGACGGTTAGACAATGTGGGATTTGTGCTACTAGTTAAATCACATTTGATACTTCTACTGGTGTCATTTGTGACCCTCAAATGCCGTTTATACTGAAAGAACAAATACACAAAAAAGCGTGAGTCAGCCCTTAAGCGACATAAACAAGAGATGCTTGTCACGGAGATACAAATGCTGCGCTGGATGTGCAGGGTGACGCGTGAAAACCGCTGTACTCTAGAACTCCCGCATCATCAGAATCAACAAACAAAATAAATCACAAACTAAACACCCTCTTCGTAAAAGATGACAACTTATTACAGGGACTAAAAAGTTAAAGTTTGTTAAAGTTAAACTGTGTGTTTCCGCAATTAGCCCTACTATTGGGCCTTTGTGCGTGATTTTAAGGCGTGTGTTTTCTCACGATGTTTTCTCTCATCGTAAGAGCGATGTTATTAGCGCACATAATTTTTTCTTAAAGAAAAAGACATTGGTGCGCGGCCAGAATTTGAAACTACGACCTTCGGAATGAAAGTCGGGTTAACTATCACTAGACCAACACCGCTCTTATGCAGGGACTATATACGATCGGATAATTCGAAGCCAAAAAGTTCTAAAAAGATATTATATGATTGACGAAATAAAAAACTCCAAATCCGAACGAATCAGTCTCTTAGCTTATTTAAAAAATGAGTAAAAGAGCAAGCACTATTTATCCTTTCTGTAAACAACGCAGGCAAACCCACGGGGTCATTGTAATATTTGTCAAAATGATTTCCACGCTATGGGCGCACTATAATGTTGCAAGGTATACAAATAAAACAATTTACGACACCAACGTCATCATCTCAAAGAGTGCACCCATTATAAAATAGAGTATAGGTACATATTTAAACTAATAATCCTTATATGACATAAGGATATTTTACACGAAAAAAATTGTTAATGGATTGTTGCAGTAACAAAACTAGGTCCGCGACAGGGTGCTGCCACAGATACAGCCGCGGAGCCTGCGCCGACGCCGCCGCCCGCGCAGCCGCCGCCTGCACCCGCAACTACTGCCAAGACTGAACGGTAACATACATATTTAACTACTAAAACTGTACCAACTTCCTAAAACAAGCTATAAACCATTAGATTTAACTGCGCAGTTTTTAACTGTACAGTCAAACAGTCCAGTTTCTTAGTTATACTGCTTAAATAGTTAAACCGACGATCTAATCGGAAATCAGATAATACTGTACAGTTAAAACTGTAACCTGCCTAATTAAATATAACTTCCCCTTTTATTAATTAAAATAAAAAATACATAGTAATACAAATATTAATTGTGTAATGATTTACGCAAGAGAAACCGCGGGGCACAGTAGTTTGCAATATAAGTTTGTTCGAGACATACATTAAGTTCGAGTTTAACATTTTGTGAAATATTTAGTAGACGCTTTAAAAATGTTAAACTTTTATTTGAGCGAACTCAAGCAGGCAAAAGGAATAGATACAAAGTATGATAAACGAGAGTTAAAAAGTTCTAAACAAATGACTTACAAGTAAGCTTAATTCTTCCTTTATTTATGCAGAACTCGGGTAAAGTGCCTGCGTGAAATTTTTCCAACACGAAAGTTATTTTTGTAGGGCCTAATTACGAGAATATATTATTACGTAATTCTATTTTTACAAACTTCATTAGAAATCTCAGTGTTTGTTTAGGATTCTATTAAAGAAGATAGGGATAATTGGTTGCCGAGGGATGTAATTTTTTTTCTTAGTATAAAAAGAAAACGTTTTAATAAAACAATATCACTGTAGGTACCTACAGTAATATTGTTTTATTGCACAATCGAGACATGCCTATTTTGTGTAACAGAAAGTAACAATATCTACTGTATCCATATGAGCAAATGAGACGTTGCCGGCGAATGACGAAAGCGTGCATTTGACGTGAATAATTGGTCTCAATCAACATCGTTTGTTGTACAGTGAAGCGGGCAAAGCACCGTCACGTGCCGGGGCTTGCCGCGTTTGCCTAAAGGCGTTGAAGCCTGGCGAAGTGTTCCACACATGTAACGGCTGTCAGCACCGCGTCTGTGAGGACTGCTCATCCTATTCCAAGCCGGCCAGCGACGAAGATGCCGTAAGACTTATTTTATACTAATGTTGTAACTAAACAATGTCATCGACCAAAAAAACCGCCCGATATCGTATAGATGTTACAAACGTAAACGAGCCGGGCTCTCATTGCTACAGCTAGCCATAGCAAAAATAACAACCAAGCAGAATTTAACTGTTAAATGCGCTCTGTCCATTTTATTATGATCTCAGATTATTTTGAACCTTCTCAGGTGAACTTACTAACTTATTCTCATGAATTTAGACATGTACCTAAAACTATCGTCTGTACTGTATAAAGTGAATAATCGCAATTTTTTAAGTTTTCCACTTCCAAATATTATTAATCTATCATGATTACATACATGTGGAAGTTAATTATTGTTGTTTTCATATACATTAGGACATAGATCAAGCGTGAGATATGAGTCGTGGCGAGTGTATAGATTATTAATGTTTAGATTGATAACTACCTAATAATGATGTATTTTTGATATTGTTATTAATCAATAAACATATGCAATTATCATATGAAAACCTCTGTAAGTTGCGGTCTCAATAATTTATTTTTAATTTAATTGCCAATATTTTTTGTAAATGTTTTTTTCGAATACCGATTTCAGAACCTCCTATTGTTAGGGTTACGTAGTAAGTACACAAAAATCTTTTATAGTTTTGTCATTTCCGTCTGTCAGCGGCTTAGATCAAATCCGTTTAGTACTAAGAAGTTGTAATTTTTCATATGTACCTACCTAATTTGAAATCATAAAATAAAACAGAAAACTAAAATAAAACAGATTTAGTAATGCATTCTGAATGGTAAGCAATGTACTTTTATTTTCTTGTGCTTTTTATTGCTTGTTTTTGTTCAAATTATTTTACGCAAGTTAGTAAGTTAAATTTCATCATGTCGTTGAAAATTTAAGTTATATTATAATGAATGGAAACGGGGCTGGGCAAAACAAAGGGTATCGGTATGTTCAAAATTGTTTTCTCATTTGTCGAGATAAAACATCCTTTGTTCTCGAATCGAAGCGGGAGGGATTAAGTAAAACAACATGTCAGTAAACTTTAGTAACCAACCATATTTTTTGTTCACAAGTAAACGAATATTTGTCGGACCGTGAAAATAGCTTCTACCTGAAAACCTTTACCGTCCCTAATCCTCGTTTCACTTACACGAACCTTCTCGAAAACTGTCACTCACAATAATAATATATCTGGAATGCAGCCAACCTACTTTTTGCTACCAAGCAATTAAGTAAATAATTATTCTAAGTAGTATTCGTAAATGACTTATCGGGTTAGTCTCCTTTCACCATGCTGGGGTCTACGGCTACGAAAAAATGAGTCTCTTATTGTCACACCGTATCGACCATGCTGCTTATTGAGAGTTTGACAAACTATACTGTGCACAGAATTCATGGCGATGTTCGGTGTGTCGTCGTAAGGCAGCCCCGCGACTGCCGCCCGCGGCACAAGACAGCACGGACTCGTTGCTGGATGTGCCGGTGTTGGAGGCGCTGCAGCGACGTCACTCGGAGGCGCGCCTCGGCAGCTCCAACGCGAGCTCCGCACTCGCACCACCTCGCTCACCCGAACTGCGCAGGCATTCAGATGTCTCACCCGCATCGTTAAAAGAGTTAGAAAAGGTAATATTGGCTAATCATCTATCGAGGTCTGTTTATATCTATGTATAAGTGTTTTAACCACGCTGCCCGCGGCGGCAGTTAAAGGGCGGCGGTAGCAAGACGCCGGAGGTGGAATCGCGGCGGCCGAGCACGGTGACGCCGACGCGGCGCCGGTCGATGCGCGCGCCCCGACAGCGCTCCATCGACGACGACCAGCAGCCGTCGTCGGCCGCTTCTGGTCTGCCCGCGCCGCCACCGATATCCAGGAGGTAGCGTAAAACCATCTTGAACCTTTCTAACGCAACCTTATCGACGATTCTTATCCGCTTTGTAAATGTATTAGGGCGTCGGCGGTGGACGTGGTAGGAGGAGCGACCTCACGGCGAAGTTCCTACCGTCCCCCAGACGATGCGGATTCCACTCCACAAATATCCGGACTCAGTGTCGACGAAGACAGGCCGATCAGACGACGAGGCAGCCAGTTGTGAGTCGCTAAAAAGTTTTAGCAGCAGATGTTTTTTTTTTCGGGAAATATCAAGCGAATAGTAAGTTAACTTAAAATGTGAATTCAGACCAGACATAGCGGCCCTACAGCAGCGCACGAGCGCGCTGTCGCTGTCGGGTGTGGCGGCGCGCGGCGCGGACCCCGCGGCCGAGCAGGCGGCGGCGGCGTCGGCCGCGGCGCTCGCGGCCGCCGCGAGGCAGATGTCCGTCGACGCAGAGGCTATCAAAATCGTAATTCACGACGTCGACGATCGATCGCCGCGGCGAGTCATGCTGCGACGTGACCCTAACGATAAAGGACATCGGTGTAAGTTATTATTTTAACATTAAGGACGTCTAACCTTCAGATTGGGTTAGTTTAGGTTGGGTTAGTTTTACCTACTTTATGCTTTAATATCAAGAAAGGTTTATTCCATCGTTATGAAAATAACCACAGCTTAATATTCACAATCTTTTCAACGCGAAGTAATTTATACAGTTTTATACCACTTTGAAATGCCTACCATATCAGAACAGAGTCGATTTAAATTGCTGAATTTGAGAAGCTTGAATATCTAACGTTTTTTTTATCCAGAATGTTAAAATTGTTTTTAAGAGAATTGTTTGTAGAAGTTACAGAATGGTTCTTTGAATAATTTTAACTTTACTGCTGAATCCATTCGTTTAGATCTAAACTTGTCGATAGTTTCGCAAAGCTATAATGTTACACAAACAACTAAGTATATTGAAGTTTGTTGAGATCAAAACATACAAATTCAAAAAAGCTAATCCAATTACTAATTACGTAATCAAACATCATATTACATTTACCCGACAAAAAGGGTCTTAAATTTTTAATAAAAAAAGCGTTAATAAAAAGATTTGTGTAAATTAAATGAATGAGATAAAACTATGATCTACTAGTCTTATTAGACCACGAAAGAAGCCAACAAATCTCATGAGAGACTTGAATGTTTGGTCTGAATATTGATCCCTGGTGACAGCCCGCGGTTTCGGCATGCGAGTGGTAGGCGGCAAGCCGGACGCGAGCGGGCGGCGCGAGGCCGTCATCGTGTGGACGGTGCCGGGCGGGCCTGCCGACATCGTCGGTCTACAACAGGGCGATAAGGTGACCAACAAACCACACAGTACACAAACGACTAAGCATAACACGGCCCTCGCCTACATAACACTCGGCAGTATAAACGTTATGCTACCCAAAACATGCCGTTTTATGCACACAAGTATTTAAATAAAAAATCCCGGATATGTTACTTACTTAACATGAAAAGTAGAAAGTAATATGTTGATCTTTAGCGTGACATACTTATTAATGTTTTATTAACAAATTCAAAAACTTCTAAATACCGGTAAAGTGCGAATCGGATTCGCGCACGTAGGGTGCCGTTTCATTATCATGATTGGGTACTGAACTATAAAATAAACACTGGGGCAAGCAAAATTCCAGAACGCAAGTGGACGCTGGCATATCAGTAGATAGCGCCAGTGGTTACGTTTATATTTGTCTTATTTTGTTTAATTTGTTGTTAGAGCGGCAACAGAAATACATCTTCTGGGTAAATTTCGAACGAACAGACGGACAGACAACGAAGTCTCAGTAAAGGGCCTCGTGTTTACCCTTTGAGTACCTACGGAACCCTAAAAACCAATTTATTCGTACACACAGTCGAACTTCTGCATCATTAAAAGTTTTTAGACTCTTGCTTGCCTCATATCGATGCTGTTATTTATTTCTTAACGGTTGTGAACCGATTATGGCCATTTGGAGAATAGCCAGTGTCAAGTATAATTATTTTTTGCTAAATATTTGCAATTTGCATCAAAACACTCAAGTCGTCGTAGTTAAAGTCAAGTCAAGGAATTCATTGTAAATGGTTTACTTTCATTACACTTGTACACCACCACGAAACAAAATTAATTAATATATTTACTTCCGAAAATTAACAATTTACACGCATTTGAACTATAGTTTTCACAAAATTGAATAATATAGCTATGTAGATGTATATAAGTATACTAAGTGGTTGGGTGCCTATCTAGGCACGTCCATTCATCTGAATGGACGTGCTCTCGGTCGCTGCGGCCAGTAGGTGGAGAGGTTAACTTCTATCTAGTCAAGTACCTTCACAATGGGTAATGGAATCGACAGACTAAGCGATCTGAGACTACAAATATAAATATATGCTAATGTGCTCATAAACTATGATTTACAAATGACTAAGTTATGTAACGTTCGTTTCTGTCAAAATTGTAGTTTAATTTCACAGTTGAATACAATCGGTACATAGTTTATGCATTTATTAATCATCGTTTATAAGTAAGGTGGTAAATGACGATAAATTCCAAGACCTGGAAGATACCAACTTCACTCGTAGCTTGCAGCTTTACCAAAGTTGCGCCCTGTACAAAATGTTCAAAATTTTTTACACAGGGCCGTTTTCA
Source organism: Idaea dimidiata (assembly GCA_949358125.1). Lineage (NCBI taxonomy): Eukaryota > Metazoa > Arthropoda > Insecta > Lepidoptera > Geometridae > Idaea > Idaea dimidiata. The sequence continues at coordinate 7,930,940 of OX442334.1, forward strand.
AAGCGGTGACAGTAAGGTCGTCGAAACGAGTGAACGGGTTCTTCTAGGTTCTTCACGAGTGAAGGTGAAGGTAGACTGCAGTGAAACGAGGCTAATAGGGATTTGTGGGAATATTTGGGACGACCAGTGAAGAGCGCAGAGGACTACGATCACCCTGGAATTTAATAGAAGTATATTTAAGTTTGAGTTCTTTAGGCGTTCCAAATATCGCAAATACTCCAATAGCCCCGTTTTACGTAATGAACCACTCTCTAATGGGGTGTCTTACGTCGTAGGTGTTAGAATGGGGTGGAGTCCCACTAACGGAGCGTAGTTTCGAGGAGGTGTGCGCGGTGTTGGAGCGCGGCGGCGACAGCGTCGAGCTGCTGGTGGAGCCGGCGCCGCAGCTCGAGGACACGCCCACGCAGCCGGCACAACCCTCGCTACATCATCACGCTCTATATGGTTACTCTTCACTTTACTAACTATATCTTAATTTAACATCATTCCTGATATAAATATTTTAAAGGAAAAATACATCTTTAAATTTCACTCGCGTAGCCTACTCAGTAAGGGTACCAGAGTATTGAACCTCGCCATGAGTGAATTTTTGAAGATGTATTTTTCCTTTAAAATATTTCTAGTAAAATGCCTGAAGGATAAAAAACAAGTTACGAAACATTCCTGATATTGATCTATAAGAAATTATAACTAAGCATGAATGTACTTTTACGATGTATAAATAATCGTAAGGTAGATTCATTGAGACACCATTTTTAATAAAACGCAACTCACTAAGTACCTAATAATATACTATCAAACAAATGTTACTTTATGCTAATAAATACCTTCGATCACTGTTTAAAAGCGTTGGTGTTTATTATGAGCCACAAGGTTGATGTTCATTGATTCTCAAATGTTCTTTTCCTTTATCTTTTGTGCCCACGTTTTTGTTCACTAAAATTATTTTTACTATTATTGCACCTGTTTTACTCTTGTACCTTTTCTTCTCTCTGCACCGATATCTTCCCACTTCTCCACTACTGCGTAAACTCTTTTTATTCAATAATACTACTTAAACTCCATCTATTCAATATCTCTCCTCACTCCTCATAATTTTGTTATTTTACGATCTTATTTAGCGCGCGAAGCCAAATACGTCATTGAACAGAAGCCAGTGTAATTCACGTTATTTTGGTTCGCAGAACCCGATACGGACAAATCGCCTTCGTCGCCGACCCGACGGAAATTGCCGAAAACCCCGGTATAACATCTATACATAGGCTTTAATTGTAACCATATGTGTTGTGAACCCATAAAACACCGAGCGGTAACGCTCGTTCCCTCATAAACTCTAGTAGAGACTCTCACTCGGTGCCTACTCCTCTGCGCTTGTCAGATCACTTATATTCTTATCAGTGTTCTAATACGACCCGTTGTTGTAGATAAACAGTTATTAGTAGATCATCTTTGTTATTGCACAATCCAAATTTGTGATATTGAACGCCAATGTGCGAAAGTGTTTGATATATGACAGTGCACTATCACGCTTTTACATAAGATGATCCACTAACTCAAATATTAAACGTCGTATCAATCTGTATGATAATTTTCTAAATTAGAAGCTGAAACTGTAATAAAATAAAATGTTGATAGAAGATCGTCCAGTGCAAAATGCAATAGGATTTTTTTGTCATTCATAAAAAGCTTACGGTGTCTCTTCCACTACTTTTCCATTCATCTCGGTATCATAATATTTCGCTAATACTTGCACATGTTGACGTTATTCATATTGTTAGGAAATACAGGAATATTGTATAAAAAGATATCGAGATGTGGTAACATGTTACGCAGTAATGTCGGGTTGAGACTGAAACTATTCGAGCGTGCAGTAACCGATCTCCGTTTAATATCTGCTGTGATACTCTAGCACTAGTCTGTTGATCATTCTTCCACGTTAGATTAAATAGGTACGTTTAAGTAAGAGAGTAGTGTTTCTATTTACGACCGTAGATTTACTCTAAACTTTGTTAACCTTTACTGTTTAAAGGAAGGGATACTTTGTATATTCGAATATTTATATCCACGTACATTTTTAATTAATTTGTTAACTAAATAATAGGTATATCTATTCGTTATACGTTATCTTTTATAATAATAATCCTAAGTGAAGTGTGTGAAAAAATGCTACCTACTTATTTTCAGATTTTTATTTTTTCTATCACCTGACCAATTTCGTAATATCTTCAACGGCGCCGGGCGAAGTTAGGGATCGATCGGAATATAGTCAAATTTGACGAATCGCATAGTAAGTGTAGATTAACGCTGACTGGCAATGCTGGCTGGCTAACACTATAGGTATTAGTGTTCGCTCGTAGAGTAGGAGACTCGTTCAGTCTCAAACAAAACCTGTACTAAACGATGCCAAGGATCAAATAAAACCGAGTATCTATAGTAACAATGACGTAGTGAAGCTATACTGCGCCGCTTTCAGCTTAGCCAGTGACAACAGTCATTACAATACAATTACTTACCACTGCGTCTGAGCAACAATTACAAGCTAGACTAGTAGTTCACCCACATCATTAGAAGCGCAATTTTATAACTGCAAATCTCCATGACAACCGCGCATGATAATGGAAGAGATCGAGAAGTGCAAGAAGGACTTATGGGAGTGCGAAGTATACAGCGAACGAGGACGGTATGCGGTGCATCAGGGCTGCATCATCACGCCACGTGATTCGGTGCGCCTACTCTTCGAGTGCCTGTCACGCGAGTCTTGGTGTTGAATTAGTGTACTGTTAGTGTAATGCCGCACGGCGCACATGTCTCGAGACGCTCGCAACGACTAGTCCCGCAGGAGCTTGGAACTGCGAGCGGTGGTGGAGCACGGCACGGTCCACCGCATCGCAATCGCATCGCTACAACACCTAGAGCGACTGGCGCGCACCGACCGCGACGCGACGCGACGCTTCTGTCACGTGACGATCACACCACTATGACACGTGTACATACCCGCTCTGCTCTAACTGTAGTTGATTGTTACTCAGATATTAACTTAACGATTGAAACATGCATGTAGCTGCACAATATAATCAATATGTGCATATTGGTCTAGTGAAAGCACCGACATGACAGCCTTTGTATGGTGACACCAAGTAACCAAATACAAATACTTAACTCTGTTATAGCAATATGAAATGTTACAATTGTTTGTTTGAGTGTCAATGTTCATAATGAGACCATGAATGTGTCATTTATATATATATCATGCTTCCAATATTTTATTTTTATAAAGTCCAACTAAGATTGATGTGAATGAGCGCCTGAAAATGACTCGTTAATTTTGTGATAGGAGCATTGCTAGCACCAAATTTTCTAATAGGTAAAAAAACATAAATCACATACAACAATGAAAGTAAGTCTCTGTTACTATTCGGTACAATAGAAGCCTTATTTATAGAAAATTACCTAAAAGCCTAGTAATTACACGTCGTCGGTCACTAGTTTCTAAATACCTGTGGCTTTGTCTTATTTGTATCTTCACGTGACCCTTAAATCTAAGTGCCTACCTACACACACGTTTATGTTTAAATACTTTTCGAACCAACCGCATCTAATCACCGCCAACACCTGAATAGGTACTGAATACTTTACATTAGAAAAATAAATAAAACTTATGTAGAACTAAAATTAGATGAACGATTAGATGAACCCCTTTCCTAACGTAAGCTTTTGCCAATAACTTAATTATCGTGTATAGATTGTTGTGTAAACCGACACAGAACCTTTAGAAAAGCGCAAAGTTAAGATAAAATATAGGTATGCAATTTCATGCAGTTGCAAATGCAGCCTTGTACCGTATCAGCATGATACAGCTTACTTACTGCATGGTGGATGATTACATCCGATTTTATTCATTACTTTATGTTTCATAGAGATGCCTCAGCCCGAAGCATGTTATATTAAATTTGCAATGGAAATGAATACTATTTAATTGTGTGGTTAATATTCACGTGAAAATTGCGAAATTATTGCATTTGCTATGAAAAGCACATAACGAATGAATTTATAAATACTATGTTTTGCTGGACAACATATTAATATAATAGCTGATGGTTGCTGCATGATAATAATTAATCAAAGTTATGATGCATTCCCAAAACTTCTAAACGACTTAGAACTTGCATTCCAAGTATTGGAACAATGTTATGTTACATTTATACCTAATTAATGTTTGTTTTGTGTTAATCACATTTTGGTAGCCTGATAGGTACCAACCTACATTATAATTTATATCAAAAGTTGCTTACCGTGAGACCTATGGCATAAACAAGATCAAATTATTGTGCATTAAAATAAGTTCATCTTTTATAAAAAATGCATATGTATGATTATTTTTTCATACCAAAGGTCCCATTATGAGCAGCTTTTTTGACGGTGGTTTATTTAAGCCGTTTTTTATATGTAAAGGAACAAGACCGAGCGGAGCGTGCTCGAGAACGGCCGCCTGCGCGGGCGCAACTGCAAGTCTGGTTCGAGAGCGAGATACGCAAACTAGTCGTCGTTCTCATCGCCGCTGACGATCTTCCCTCAAGAGATCCTGCGCTCGGTTACGGCGATGAACCGGAAGCATTCGCCAGGATACGGCTTTTGCCATCGCTGTACGTGTCCAATAATTACCTTTTCATAAAACAAAGAACGTGCTCAACAACAATCGACTATGAATAACGCTTTGTTATAGTGAGACCTGTCCGCCAGTGGAGACCGATCCCGCCTCGGCGTCATGCAGTCCCGTTTGGAACGCTACCCTAGGTTTCGGAGGACTTACTGCTGACTTACTTGCCGGTAGAGCTCTCGAACTCACCCTTTGGGATGCCTGCCCCGGTATCGATCCTGTTCTAATTGGGGAATGCACGGTAAGATTTGGAAGATACATTTATCACTAAATAAATAAAAGAGATCTAGTTACAAAATAAATCTAAGTATTTAGTGATAAATTAATGAATATAAATCAACGACCAATATGTGTTGAAAATTATTTCAGATGGAATTAGAAAAAGCATTTGCTGAAGAACGTGCCGTGTGGTGGACGTTGGAAGAGCGTGGTCTACGCTCGGCCAACACGTCACCTCGCGGTTCCCTCACCGGCGCAAGAGCCCTGCGTCGAGGAGACTTCGCCTCACAGCGCTCTGTTTCAGGTAAACAAAATTATATTTTGTATATTCTTTCTTTCCATTTCATCAGAACATAGAGAGAACTGAATTCTAAGCAATACAATTTTACATATTAAAGTTTTCTATTGTTAATGAAGGTGGAAACGACTAAGATTTCCCCATTTGGTCCCATGGAAAATGTATTAAGTGGGTAAGACTTAGAGTAAGTGGGTAAACAACATACATTTTACAACGATATTTTCCAGATGATGTAGATTCCATCGGGGAATGTGGCACCCTACTTCACCCAGACCACGCCTGGGTAGCGGGATCTCGACGCGGTTCGTCTCAGTCCGAGACGCTTGAGGTTGAAGTTTACAATCTCGGGAAAGACTTCTCACGATCATTGCCTGGCTCACGCCGATCATCATTTCAACAACAAGAGAAAGGTAACATAATATTCTTCGGTTATCTTACTAGTATCAAAATTCCAATGTATCCCTTGGAAGAGTTATATTCACAATGTGGACAAATTTGTCTTTTTCTGCACATATCTCACGTTAATAGAGATAGGCGCAGCATGTCTCAATCTTCTATGTTTGTAGTCATCTCCTCTCCTATATCTCCCCTCATTCAGTATTCCCATCTTTTCTTAGAACGTCCTTTCTCCTTTCATCCCTCATGTTTTAGTCACATGTTAAAGATGGATTTTATTAGTTGGTTTGTCGGGTAAGTAGGAAGTGTAAATATCCGTGTATAGAGGGCGGGGGAGCGGGCGAAGCGTGCACTCCGCGCCGCAATGAGCGGCGGCGGTCGTCGTGCGTGCGCCGCGATCCAGACGACATCTTGCGGTCGCTGCGAGCCGTCAAGGGTGAGCTCGGACGCACGCTCTCCCTCTCCGGATCCACCGCCAAGCGTAAGTTGACATCAAACACCTTTCACATCTACGTGCTCGTTAATCCCACTTCTGATGTTGGAAACTAGAAGCAATTTTTTAAAAGCAAATTTTTAATAGGTGAGTGGTTAATCGCTCCTACACTAGATGCTAAGCAATGATGATGTATCTAAGTTTTAGAAAACATTCTTTTCAAATACCAGTGGGGATTGAATCTGAGTGTTATCCGTTCAAATATTTAAAAACTCGTACGAAAATGTTGCTTCAAGTTGCCGAGAAGAAGTTTAGTAGATGTACTTTTTAGTCGTTGTAGGTACCTACCTACTTATATTGTCCAGTATGAAACCCTGAGTAGTTTATTAAACCTCATTTTTTATCGAAATAATAAATATAGAACCACACTTATTAAGAAGGCTCTATCGATTACTACAATGGTCTTTGTTCTTAATTTCTTCTTTTTTTGTTTTATATTATAATGCTAAGTTCAGTTAATTTTTTCATAAATATTTTTCAAACAATTGTTTATTTCAACTGTTTTGTAGGTAAGCTCTAAGTGCACACATAAAATTAATGTAATTTAAAGTATTTTTCTTTAAACCTAAACATTTTGTTTTGGCATTACGGTCGGTTCTCAGCCTTCGAGCACTGCAGCCGAATCGTAGGTAAAATCCCCTTGTGCCCCCGTCGAACGTTATTTATCTCATTCCTAAAGTGTCCCTATATACATATGTGCGGTTAGGACGCACATGAAATGCAGAACATTGTGGGTAGAACTGACTTGTACTGTGTTGTGCTTGTTTGGTCAGCAGCGACGGACCGTTAGTGCCTCGGTAAGCGACTGTTGATCGGTGGGAGCGCCGCGCACGCACGTCGACGCGTGCGCGGCGTGTCGTTGTGACGCGATCCCTTGTGACGTCCGAGTCGGCCGCCCGCCCGGCGCGCCGGCCGCACAGCCCGCGACTAGCTGCCGCCCGCGCCGCGCACTGCGGCCGGCGCCGGCGGCGCGGCAGCCGGTCGGGGCTGCGCGGCCGAGGCCTCGGGCACGTAGTAGCATGGGTCATACATCGCTTGTGCGGCGGCCGAGCGCACGCACCGTTGAATGTGGCTGCGCCCGACGCTTTTCATCACTTCACTATTGTCTGTACTGTTCTGTCCTGACGCATGCCCGACCGCGGGCGATCACACTCACTTCATCCGTTTCTGTGTACCGTCTGTTCGGTTGTCTACGTTCGTACATCTCGATGGCATTGTGTCGCCTAGGATATTTGGATTTCATTATATCTGCAATGTCATTCATTGTTATAAACCGCATAATATTAGATTTCTTGTAAATATTGATTTGTCCTATATGTAGGCAGTAGTGGAAAGTTTTAAATTTGTCATTATTGATTTATAAAAATTAGGGAAATAACGACCCTAGGTCTAAACTAGGACGCGGTCGCGCATGTAGTTTCCAAAGATGATGACTGTTCAAGCCAGCGGTGGCATGAGCTCTGTCAAACGAAACCTTCCACCAATCGCAAATTTCCCTAAAATCTGTGGCTGCTCATGACACGGAATGCTTACCATGATACTTGAAACGCTTATGAAAGACTATTAGACATTCGACTCCACTCTTGGCTGCACACGTTTATGCGCTTACTCTTTCATCTCTGTGTGTAGGACGGAGACGATTCGGTGACCGAACGTATTTCGAGAACCGTACTACATCGATTAGCCCGAAGCTGTTTGACGTGCTTTATTTTCATGTAATGTTTATTTGGTAATTTTGGGTGTTCGATTGAGTGGTTTTTATATCATTTCGTATTTAAATTTTTGTTAACGAATGAATGTGATCTCGTCTCGCCTACATTCGCCGTACGTAGCATTGTGCGAGCATTGCGCGCTCGTCACTCGTGTGGTGAATGTGGTGAGAGAGCCGATGGTGTATTGCATCGTGTGTGGTGGTGTAGGCACGGCGACGGGGCGCAAGGGCAGCATGTGGGCGGCGGTGCCGGCGGCGGCCGCGTGCGACGCCTGCACCGACGACGACGACCAGGTGCCACTCGGGCCCGGACAACTCCCGCCCAGGAACGCCATGCTACCGCCCTTACACGCCGAAATCAACATCAGTATCATCATGGTCAAGGGACAGTTGGAACTCGAGGTAACATTGCTCTACGTCCTCTTTAAATTAAGAGATGTAACTGGTAAAATCAACGTATATTAACTCGTTTTGAAGGTTTCGCATGCACGACGAGTGTACGGTGTAAACGGCGAGGTACCAGACTCGTACGTGAAATGCTATCTACGCGACGGAGACAAATGGCTGCACAAACGTAAAACCCGCGTCATCCGACGAACCACAGAGCCTCATTTTAAGCAGACCCTCAAATATCAAGTTAGTAAGCTATGATGACCGTTTAACTATCACTTTAATTCCACTGAGTGTGAACAATCTATCTAGCTAATCAAATCTAAATATTTTAGCTTTAGTTTAATAAAGTGCCTATATGAATATTATGATGTTAGTAAAAAAACTTATATTAAAAAAAACAACTATAAAAGCATTTTAGTACCGCATATTGTTTAGTACTTATAACACTAAAGCTGACTGACATTACCTCATCGTCACAGTGGCACGTCTACTCTACCTGTGACTATAAAACACAACAAAGTGTTCGAAAGCAGTGTGTGTCACAGGCAAACGAGGCTCTGGGTCGCACGCTGGTGGTGATGCTGTGGCAGCGTTGCGGCGGGTTCGAGCACAACCTGGCACTAGGCGGCGCCGAGATCTGCCTCGACAAGCTGACGCTGCCGCAGCGCACGTACGGTTGGTACCCGCTGTTCCCCGCTACCTCGCTCGCCGCCGCCGACGAGTCGCCCGACTGATCCAGGGAGCCGTCGCCGGAGCGCCACGACTAGTAGCTCCCGACGACGGCCGCACTATACTGTTGTTGTACTCGTACATACGATTGTTTTGATATTCGTGCCGTCTTACCATCGATCTCACATCCTCATGTTGCTGTGATGCATGTCAATATGCAACTACAAAGACAGAGACCCAACCTTTGTCTCATTTGCACTCTATTTCCAATTATCATTATTACTTAATGCGAACGGAATAGATATGTTTCGATTTGCTGCTGTCACGAATATCAATTACAAACGTAACACATGCTACCTTTGCGCCAAAAGTTTGTACATATATTTTACAATTTTGTGTACGATCCATTTACTACGTGTTGCTTATTGTTGTTTACATCTTATTAGAAACAAACAGTAGGATAATTTGTACCTTGATTGTGTATATAATAAAAAAAACATTCTTAGCATCCTCTGCTCGGAATTCAAAACACCATTAGGTATTTAGGAAGTAGCATTTAAAAGAGTTAAATTAAATTGTTTTTTTATTATTTTATTGTTTTGCAACTTAGTCGAGTAGGATGTGATACGTACATAATATTTCAGACGACCAATAGTAAAATATATACCTATTTACTATATAGTATTATGCGTCTGTAATTACATGAAAACCCTTGTAAGAGGTACTAATTTCTGAGAAAAAGGTACAATCACACGCATACCTTTTTTACTTCGCTTTTGTCCATTAGCGCAATCCGTTTTACTACCAAAGCTTTTATTTTTTTATTGTGTATAGCTAATCTCCATCGGAGTTGCATTTAATAACGTCTATATCAATCAATTTTGTGACATTTACAACAATGTTTGCAATGATTTTCAAACATGTACTCTTTACTGTTTGAAAACTATTGACTATTGTGGTTATTTCCGAATGTTGAAAACCATTGACTATTGTGGTTATCCTCGCCCGACAAGCAAAGCGAGAGACACGAGTTCAAACCCCTTCCTGGTAGGATTTCTGATCCATATTTCTTAAAAATATTTCTAGATATCTGTTAGATAAAAAATATATTAGTAGGTAGTATGTGTAAAACATAGCATAGCTACTTCCACATTTTAATTGTATTTTTGTTGTGTGTATAACATTAGTACATAATATGTAAGTCAAATTGTATCTTTCTTGTTAAATATACAATACCTGTCACTAGGTATTGCACTCCTTTTAAATATAGTGAAACACTAACATCACAGTTTCGTTGAATGTTCCAAATAAAAATAATTGGAATCATAGTAGATAGGTCAACATAATATGATGAATATTTCGAATACCCAACGGCTTCGAAAAGTTAAACCTATATATTGTGTAACAAATGCTACGTCTATATATTGTGTAACTTCATGAAAGGAACATGATGTAACAAATATATGTAATAAATGATCAAAAAAAGCAATAGTAAACCCTAACGTTATTATTGCTTTTTTGTAAACGCAATTCTTTCGGCGTACGTACACTGATCTTACATTTTCATATTTTATGTAGATTGTTGTAAGTTTTCACTTTATGATAATACTGGTTTCGTAACATCAAGTCATCAAAACCCCAATTTCAACACTTTGCCTTATACGATTTAATACTTTTCTAATGTTATTCTAGTGTGTAAGTGCGTCTAGGTACTATTCTTCCAAGGTTGTGCTTTAGTGAAATTTCCAACGTATACTTACGTCTTATTTATAGTCATTGAAATCTCTCATTGTGTAAAAATATCATGATCTTATTACCTAGACATCTATTTCTCAATCGTGTAAATACGTTAAATTATTTTCTCAAAATTTTCTACCTACTACGCACAACACTGTCGTGATAGAGTTATTACCTTTTACATCGTCTAGTCTCATACGAACGTACGTACACATTTCTGACAAATACTTTCTATATCTTCAATAAATGTAATCGAAGTAGATACTTGAATAAGTAAATGTGTATGACATACTTATGTATATGTCATAATGTATATTCTAATGTAGCACAGTTGTATTCGAGATCGCCCCAAGATTAAAGTAACGAGCTGCGTGTGACTGCATGTCTGTACCTATTCTACACAAAGTGTTTGTAAAGGAGCCCACTAGCTAAGGATCGATGAATGAGACTTTGCTAGTAGGAACGACTGGAAATAAGCGGACGAGCGGCGGAGTTGCCTAGCTCACTAGTTAGTCACATACAAATTTACTTATAGGTAAACTTTAATATTATAGTGTGTTATTGATGTTAGAAATCAAAGTACATAACATATCTTTCACGAGAACTTTGTAATTGATCTTATCAAAATCTGTGTTCTTCCAGCAGCGCTGTACTAGCTTAGCAGCTCTTGACAATATTAATTCGCTTTGTATCGAACTGAATATAGTATTGCGATGATGACATCATATCCCTCGACGTGAAACTATACGGACCGTGACAACTACGCACTACTGTATTGCAGTACACTTATTGTAATATTATATTTAAACGTTTGCAGAGCTTAAAGCAGACCAAACTTGGTTCGGTCTTTTATAACTTCACTAGCTGCGCCCCGCGGTTTCACCCGCGTAACTTCCTATCCCGTAACGTTAATGATCCCTCACGTATGTCATACCAGGTGTTGCTTAACGATCATTCAAAGTACTATATAATATTTCTACCTTTAAACCAACCCTGTACCAAGTTTATGAATATCGGGTCACCTGCTCTTTTTCACCCATCACGTATGTTGTACCAAGTGTTGCTTAACCCGTACGATCATTCAAAGTACCCTATATATTATTTCTACCCTGTACCAAATTTCATTCATATCGGTTTACGGGTTGTTGAGTTAGAAATAGAAATACACGACTTTATTTTTCAGAGCTGCCGTCCCGCGGTTTCACTTGCGTAAGTCCCGATCCCGAGGGAATATCGGGATCAAAAGTAGCCTATGTCACATCTTTTTTTAGTTTTCTATTAGTGAAAGAATTTTTGAAATAGGTCTAGAAGTTTCTGAGATGACCCCCAAAATACATACATACATACATGTTACCAACGTAACCTCTTCAAAATATTAATTACCAACATAAAACAAAATATTAAGAATCAAAAATACAATGAGATATTGCAAAATAATTATTAAAAAGCACTGCAGTTTGGTGACACTACCGTCTCGCATGGAGCCGACCGATTGAGCCGCGCGGCATGATGCCTCACAGAGCTGGCTGGCCACCCTCATCATCGTCGCCCGCTACGTGTATAATATGTACGCTTGGTACTTATTAATTATTTATTGTGGAGTTATTTTAAAACTGTAATATCTCGTGAGATATTCATTGAAATCAAGTGATGTTAAGGACAATTATGTTTAAAATGAAATACTTTTAATGAATAACGTATTTATTTGGATAAGGATTAATATCATATTTACAAAATTACCTTCGGAAACAATGCATTGTTCTACAATAAATTTCATTACTCTAAAAGATGTTATATTGAGTCAACCTTAAGAGTTAGACATATACTGTCGCGGACTATTTATTAGATCCTATTTAGAGGAAGAATTCTCTCATAAATGGTTTTTATGTAACTTTGACCGTTTACTCAGCGCACGCGACAGAATCTCGGAAAAGGGGGATTTTTTTCCCGTTTTTGCAACATATTTCATGGATACTCCGCTCCTATCAGTCGTAGCGTGATGTAATATAGCCTATAACCTTCCTCGATAAATGGACTATCAAACACAAAAAGAATTTTTCAAATCGGACCAGCAGTTCCTGAGATTAGCGCGTTCAAACAAACAAACAATCAAACAAACAATCAAACAAACTCTTCAGCTTTATAATATTAGTATAGATTAACACGTTTATATAAATACTGTATTCGTTTGTACCTGTAACTGTTTTTATCGTTATCCATATACCTATTTTGAGAAAAACGACATAATATTCTTTTGATATTATACCAATTGTACATTTCCTATGAGAGAGAAAATATACAATACTTACTTCTTAAATTATATATTTATATTTCTTCTTAAATCTAATGAAATTTGATCGCCTAAAATGTTGTATAATGATGTGGTAAAATATTTTTACACTATAATTTTATATTATGTTATTATCTAAAATCATTGTTTACGAACATGAAGAGAAATAACGAGATAAGCTTCGCATTCGTTGCTGAAGCACGACGTATGAATAATATCATAACAATCGAAAGTGCAATTATAAATGAACCACTTTACTGAAAAGGCTTCGAGCGTCGAGCACGGCTACAAGGTATTCAGAGTGTTTATTTTGACGAAATCAGTACCAGACAGCTTTTTTTTTTCAGTAGACAATTTATTTCAAAATAAACATGTAAGTACCTAGATTGTTCCAAATAAAAGGAAATAGTACGGTTTTTTCGTAGCTCCAGCGGTTTTCGGGCCAGCATTTAATTGTTGGGTCAAGATATTTATTGATTGAATTAGAAATATGAGTGGCTCTTAATATAATACTCATAAGTCATAATCTGCGACGGCATTTTCATTAACATGGTTCAAATAGTTTTCACTCGGAAGCCGGGATAGGGATTATGGATATCCGTCCGTATAAGGAATACCTTACAACCCGATTGTATGCACATCTCGTAATATCTCTTCAAATATCTGTTAACTAAGTGGTCTATTCTGAAATCATCGATTGTTCTCTATTATCAAATACGTAACACAACAAGATCATATAATTTCAACAAACTTCATAATAGACCACATTATATTAGAAATGTATTATACATAATTATATTTATTAAATATATGATATTTACTCATCAATTCTAACGTTGTTGGAATCGATCAGAACTTACGCTTATTATCTTGATATACTAGATTTATGGAACAGAATAATATTCTTACGTGTGGTAAGGAGACATATTCTATTAAAATTATGTGCCTAAACGACCTCGATACCATGCAGTTGATCGCAGAATAACGATCTGATATACTACGCATTTATATTTTATGACAAGATCGGTCCTCTTTGTGTTTCGATAATGAACTTGAATACACCGATACGGGCACAATAAATACTTCAGTCGGGACTTGGATGCCTCCAGAGGTGAACTTTTTCATGTAGGTAAGTAAATCTAATAACTCTAAAATAAAATACGTACAAAATGAAATCGTTCAAGCTTTATTACATGGGGTTATTCATATTTAAACGGTGTGTATTTAGGTTTCTATCCGATTCATATTCAAGTATTCCAATGAAACGAAATTGTAACTTTCCTAACTTTATTATTGTTGTAATAAGTTTTAAGTGAATATTTTGTAGAAAGATGGGTACCCTTGGAAACTTAGATCCTTAGTTGAACATATTTCTAAAAGTGTTAAATCACACTTAGGAAATATTCCAATTATTCGAAACGAATTTTTCGAAGCATTACTTTAAAAAAATCAACGTATAAAATAATGGTAGGTACAAAATTAAGGTTTCAGAGATTTCAAATTTGTAAATTTGGAGGTGTCTAAACTCGTTAAATGACCCAAGTTTTAATATTTTTTACACTCAGTTAAATTTTACACATAAATCATTTCGTTTAGAACATTACCATGTGTTATTTGAAAACGCTAAATTGGTACTCTTTAATATTCGAAATGAAATGGCATATTAGACAACAGGAAATTTAGCCATTTTACCAGAAGACCTATTTAGAAGGATAGAAGGACATAAGGATAATAATAACATTCAGCATTATGCCATCACTTGTCAGCTGTCCAACTGAGTGCGGGTGAGAATTCAAAGTATAGATAGAGTGAGCACATTTTAGTCATATATTTTTGTACGGCATTGCGAAATAATGAATTATAAGAGGTATGGAACCGATGCCGTACAGAATCAAATGATCAAATTTACCATGAAAATAATCGGAAAAATAGAAAAAAAATCACGACTTTGTGTAGCACATTTTTTTACAGCACTACGTGTTTTCTTATTATGTTTCATGGAACTATCGATGGTAAGAATGACGTACAAAAATATATGACCAAAATGTACTCACTCTCTACCTGTACTTTTGAGTTCTCAATCATTTTTCGAGTTGCAAACCTCGATTTTTCCCTTCTTGTCGCATGATTTTTGTACCGTACCTATTGCGAAATTATAAATTAAAAGTATTGAAACTGTACAGCACTAATGCCGTAAAGAATCAAAATGACCAATTTACCCTGAACACATCGGAAAAATTTAAAAAAATTACGACTTTGTGTTGCACTATTTTTGTACGGCACTATGTGTTTTCTTATTATTTTTCATGGATCTATCGATTTTAAGAAAGCCATTCAAAATATTTGACCACAATGTACTCCCTCTATTTGTACTTTTGAATTCTCACATGCACTCAGTTGGACAGCTTACAAGTAACGGCATAATGCTGAATCTTATTATTTAATGTCCTTCTATCATTATAAATAGGTCTTCTGGTGGTTCTTATGACCCATCAGGCCCCGAGCCTGTAGTCTATATCATCAAACGTTGACTATTCAAGCCTCTCCCAACAGCATTCGAAACGTACTAAAATTATTTAATTTCAAAGATTTATAAGAACCCTAATTCAGAATTCGAAATGAATATTAAAGAGAGGACCGTCGAAATTTTTAATATTGTACGTAAGCGAAATATAAATGCGTTGTCGACCGCTACAATTATTATTCCCAACGGAAAATATGGTATCCGTTATAGCGAACACGTACCTAACTCAATATTCATTAGAGAATAATCGTTCCTTCTTAGATACAAACTTCGACACCTAACCTTGACGAATACGACCTTTGAATAGGACATAAAATAATTAAAGTATTTTTGTTGATTGAAACATTTCCAATAAAAATCAAGAGTTGGGTGTTACTCTACAAATCCTAGTAGGTACGTAACAAAATATTTGTGTCAAAGTATATTATTGAATAAATGTGATAACAAATGAGTTTATTATAGCGATATAAACAACATATTGGTCGTTTCATTTTACCAACTTCAAACCAAAAAGGAAGTACTCAATTTAGCTGAATATATTGTTTATCGACTTCCAAAAAAGGGAAGGTCATTGACTCGGCTGATTTATTTTGTTTATAATATGTTCAAGCCGTGCGGTGTCACCGAGTTATCTGTTATGAAGTCGGACATTTAAAATTAAATCTACCCAATAAAACTATCATCATCGTCATCCTTTATCCGTCCACTGCTGAACATATGCCTCCCCCATACGACGCCACAAATAGCGATCGCGACCTACCTCCCCCGAGACCGCTACAATGTCGTCGGTCCACCGAGTAGGTGGTCTTCCATAAAACTCCCGATTATTAACTTTTTTAATTGGTATTACTTTAGAATCATTTCACTACAAACAAACCCAACTAAACAAATAGGTATCACTAAAATAAAAAGATATGAAATTATTTGTATTGCTATTTATTCACTTCATTCAGAGATGATAATTATACGGAGCGTACTATTTATAACGCTTTCAAACTACAAACATAGAGTTATAAATCTATACTTATCTAGCTTCATTCGTAAACCTATATTATGAATAATGCGACATTAAAACAAACTTCAATATTTAAGGCACGAACTGAAAGTAAGGTTTATCTTGAAATTTTATGGTCATCCCTAAACGTGACAACGTTTTATAAACTTAAAATGGCTAAAAAGATAAAGAACAAATTGTAAAGTAAAGTTTAGTGGACGTTTAAGGTTTTTTCGACGTGAGAAAATTTAAACTTTTGATTTTGAAAATACAACATACAAATTCCATGACTGAACACGAGTGCACGTTTTAATAATATGTAAATGTATCGAATACACAACCATATGTCTAAATTAGTAACATAATTTCACAGTAACACAAGAGCCGAGGGACTTCTTAAAATACATACAAACTTTCAGCTTCATAATAGCTTTTTAGTTGGATTTATAGTCATTTTCACGAAAGAACGAAGTAGACATCTATTTGTTGATAACTTAGGTACTCCCTTACTTATATTATTTACACATTACTAAGTTATGTGACGTTTATCTCTGTCTGTCAACTTTAAAACTTCATGTGATAGTAAAAAAAAACGATGCAAAGTTATGCAGCGCATTAAATAGCGTTTATAAGTAAGGGGGATGGTTTCCAGTAACTGCTGCGAGACTGTTTTTGTGAAATTTACTATAATGCTTGACACTAGTTTCGTAACATAGGTAAATTACGCACTAACCGCGTATTAATATGTATTTTTACTTCGACGTTTCAACAATATTGTTAGTTACCAAAGACGATAAAACCAGTTGATTGCGAATACCGCGAATTTTTCTACAAAACACTCACCGTTACGGTCAAAGCGGGCGACGTAATAATTAAAGTTTGTGATTGGCCATTGCGTTACCTATCTACAAGGTATACCAAAAACACCCATTTAACATAAAAGAGGGTTATTCTAGACGACTAGGCGAAATTCGAAGTAGTTTTGGAAAATTTTAAGATTGTTTACTTGAAAAAACAGTTGTTATGTCATTGATCTTTCAAATGGCCTTTCATTTAGTTTAGTCTACTACAATCAAAACTTTAATTTAATTGCCTTTATTTTCAAAAACAGTTAAATGTTTTTCAGTGAAATATAACGTCAAAATTAAAAAAATAAATCGTATTTCCAAAAGTTGTAGAACATAAGTTGTTCGCATATACATCTAGAACAAACCCCCTTTCGGCTTAAATGAGTATCCCCGTGACACCTTGTATAGACTTTTTGTGATCGGCCGTTCTTGAACGAGAGTGCTACTAAAAAGACGTACTACTACTTTCTTGAGGAGAGCATACTTATGAGCAGTCAACTGGTTATATTGTGTTTGTTGGTCGCGAAGCATTATCGTAGTCGATGCTATTTATTTATTTATCTAACTTAGATTGTCAATTCAATACAATATAACTTATATATAATTAATACACCAAACTTAGACCAAATTGAATCTACATTTTGTAGGTTACTCAAGTAATTTTAAAATCGATGTTGCCAGATTTAATTGGATAGATTTACAAGCGGTAAGTACATTTAGCTCACAAATTAGAAAAAAGTATATTAAACAATTTTATTGTGCACACGCATCGTGTGAAAGTGTATGTATGTTGTGTGTGTGCGTGTATTAGTTGTGTGTTTTGTGTGTGGAATTGGGTTCGGCTTGACCGCCGTCATGTCGTGCTATTTCGCAACTGTACACAGTGTACTCACGTACGGGGCGGAGCTGTGGGCGCTGGCGGCTGACGCGGAGCGCGCTCTCGTGCTTCAAAAGCGAGCAATAAGGGCTATTATGGGAGTGCCTAACGATGTCTCGTGTCGACCCTTATTCAGGGAACTCGCCATCTTAACACTGCCATGCGAACTAATTCTCCAGGTCGCTGTGTTCCTGTACAAAAACCCTAGCTCCTTTAAGTTCAAAGGCGAAAACTGCATCTACCCACTTCGGAGTAATAAACACAAAAATGAACTTGCAGCTCCTCACCATACGTTGTGTAGATCGAGGCAGTCTGGTTACGTGGTGGGCCCGTCAATCTATGATAGGATACCTAAGACGATACGTGATACAACTTCCATCTATAGCTTTAAAACTAAAATAAAGAAATGGCTAATCGGTTGCTGTTATTACAGTGTGGACGAGTATTATAGGTTACCAATAATACAATGGTAACATGTTACACTTAGCAAAGTTATACTTTTGACTATTATTATTTTATTTTGTTTACAATAATTCTAATTAATATTATTTGATTAAATGAATCATATCCAAGTCGAAGTTTACTACTATTATATTCTAATTATAAATTGTTATTATTTAATATAATGAATGAAATTACCTGTTTTATACACAAGTATAATTAAATTGACTTGTAACCTATTGTTATAAATAAATGATTTGTATTTGTATTTGTATTTGAAATAAAAAGCGAATACTAACAGAAAAAAAAAACAGAACAAGTCAGCGTACGTAAATGTGTATGTAAGTATTCTGTGTGTCTGCGTGTATGTGTTGTGTGTGTGTAAAATTGTGTTCGGTTAGGTAGGTAAGTAGTATACATGGTAAGTGTGACGTACAGCTGTGGAGCCTTGCTCGTTCTCCCCGCGCCCGGTAGACGGAGTCAGACGTGTCATAGAGTGGGGTCCCCGCACCAGCGCGCGATGTGCTGCAGCAGCGCGGCGGGGCCCGGCCCGGGGGGGGTACCGCGCGCCGCGCCCGACACGCGCGACCACCACTCGCGGTTGGCACACCGACCTGACCCACGGACGAACAAACCATAGAATTAAAACCTCACCCCGACGGCCTCTGTGGCGCGTCGTGCCATCGCCCGATTGCAATGCAGAAGGCTGCGGGAATCTACGCTACGCTTTCGACTCTACGGACACCGTAATTCAATTTTTATTTAATTGGATGTATTAGATCACTTTAAATACGTCGAGCGTTCTTACAACTATGACTCTAGTGTGGCTTCGGAACGCTACGATGAGAAGAATCCACAAGAAACTCATAGGGGTTATCGTGGGTAACGTTTCTACATCGTACCACTGAACGGACTCGTCTATGTTCCAACGTATAGGTCGAGCATATTATTTTTATTTATTATAGAATTATTATTATTTATTATAGAATATTTATTTATTTAATATAGGTACATACCATTAGTAAAAATGACGAGTCTCTCGGACAGTGGGTACCCGGTGAGCACGCAGCAGGGTTCGCCCTCGCCTACGTACGACGCATACAGCCCGCGACTATCCACCGGAACACTCTACACAGAACGATACCATAGTACATAGAGGGAGCAGTATGGAAACTGCACACAACATGGAACCTGCACACACACACACGTGCATACTCGTAGACGCGGCCGTAACTCGCAGTATTCAGCACAATCTCTATGAACGTCTGTCCACACGGCGATGGTAACGCGGCGCGATGCGTTGTATAGAAAGAAATAAAGTAATATCGCAGCGATTCTAACACTTGTATAGACGGTCCTTTAGGGGCTCGTCGAAGCAAATGTTTGTGTGAGTGAGCCGTTTTCGAGCATTTGTACGTAGTTTCCATACTGCTGTGCCCCAGGCCCCAGCCTTTCAATATACTGTGACGATACTGTTATTTACTTACTTATTATAACTAAAGCAGGCTACAGACGATTACATTTAACAGCGCAGTTTTAACTGTACACTCGAACTATTTAATGAAATCGTACGTGTGTGGGCAAAACGTACCTACAAGACAAGACTACCTACAGTTTTAAATATAAAGAGAAATTACTATACAGTTAAATCTAATCGTCTGTAGCCTGCTTAATAATAAAAACAATTTAAAGAGGATTTATTCGCGTTTATGTTGAATGTATTTTTTTTAATTAAAGTAAAATAAACGCGATTCAAACTTATTATATTGTGAGTATATAATTTAGAGAATATTCAGGATAACAACTACCACATGAAAATTGATTCATCTTATTTTATTTAAGTACGTAAGTCGTTAATGGAAGCCGTATTGATTATGAAGACAATGCCTTCTCCAGTAAGTATATGGCAGTCTTTGGCACTATGCATTTTATAAAGAGTTTAAAAAGAAGTAAATAAACGTCAAATCGAGATGTAAGCGGCATTTAATCAATCAAACCCATTGTAATTTATTGGAGATCACAATTAATTAGATTATAATTGTAGGTAATAATAAGTTTGTTTGTGTCCAATAAATCATTTTTTTTATTCTAATAACTTCTTTTTTAATCATTCTATTTTAATTCAATTAATTATCACTGTTTCATTGTATTTCATTTCTATGGATAGAAATCATTTAAGGTATTATTCCTATGAGATTCCCTAAAGAATTTAAGTTGATGGATAAACCCGTAAGGGATAATCAGTAAAATCTAGATACATACATACCACATACTTTGTTTACCCAGAAATTAGATATACCTCAAGTTTTTTTTGCCATGCATTTGCTGAGATTGCACATAGTAAAATAATATCTCTCTAACGTAATCTTATCTTACTTCTTACTAATATTATAAACGCGAAAGTTTGTATGTATTTCATTGATGCTCTTACACGCAAAAACAACTGAACTGATTGCGATGAAACTTGAAATATAGATAGCTGGATACCGAGAATAACATATAGGCTACTTTTTATCTCGATATTCTCGCGGGAACAAGCTTACGCTGGTTAAACCGCGGGGCTCAGCCAGTATAGTATGTATTGTACAATGGTATACAAGCTCATCAAAGGTTTCCGCCATGTGCGCTATGGGCTATGGCCGTTTTTAGTACGTAGTCTCATAATTAGGTAATTATACATGGTTTTTAAAGACGAGAGTTCGCGATTGCCCTTATTATGTTACAACAGAACAAAAAAGGACAAAAAAATAATTGCATCTCTACATAGTAGAACAGATAAACGCGTTGTTGTACCAAAACACAATTAACAGCAACCAAACACATTCTTATATGGTAATATCTAAAATATATTGCTAATTAGGTAAAACTGAATTATTATAATATTGATTATTCGTGTATTGACACGAAAAAAACATTTTTAAATATATCCCGTTTCTTTATAAAATGGAAAACTCTGTTTTAAATGGTCGGTACTTACATTTTTTTGTGCTATAAATATCTACGTATATCTTGTAAACATAAATACGAAAATAAAAGTTAAATTAAATACCAAATTAAGGTTTCGGTATGTTCATAATTTGAGATATTTGACTAAATTTAGAAACTATACCTAGTACCTAGTAGGTATTAATAAAACACAATATTCATCGGGTTTTATTTAATAAAGAACGAGCTTTCGCTAACTTTACAGCTAGCTTTTTCAAGATAGAAAAAACCGGGAAACCCTTAGATAAAAATTTGTAGGTATTATTAAAGTTTAACCTTAAGTAAGTACATAATGTAAGTATGATTAAATACATACTTGTTCGACCGCTTGGTCCATGGACACGGCCAGCACCCACTCCCTGACATCATCGAGTGCGGCGCCCTGCACACAGCCGCTGTCTAGCAGTAGCGGCTGACGGGACCAGTCCGTGCATTCTACAACCAATCAATTGAGGAGCTCATTGGCCTACCTGCACTTGCCGATCTTCAATGGTCGTGCGTGTTAAGCAATGCTTTGCGCGGTCATTACTAGGATGGATGACCGGTAATTTTTTGTGTGGCAAGAAATTACTTTCTCGAGCTCTTAAGTCCTTCGGAAGGCATGTTGGTCTCGGTTGTTACCTCTGATAGCAGTCGTTAGGTCAAGTTAGAATCCCTTAGGATTCTAAGGGATTCTGACCTGAAAACTCACTACAACAGCCACACCACTACACGGAAATAAGAAGTAGAACAATCAATTGTATATTTTGCTTCGGAGATGGTCATATTTACCTATTGTAAGGAGGTCGTTCTAGACGTCTAGCCGAACTGTAGTATTGGTAATATTGTTTTGCAATATAAATATACCTATATACAGCGCCAGCAACTTTAATTCGTACAATTTCTTCATAGTATAATGTTAATACCTGCAGTAGTAGCATTCGAACACAAAACACATTTAGTCCTAGGAAAAATGTTTCTCGTGTGTCCATAGGAAAAAACACGCTACGGGCTTTTAAAGCAGCAATTTACACGCTCGCTTGCTTATAAACTACTCGAGAATTGCGCGCGTGATGCTAAATATAAACCTAGTACCTACAGCTGCATGTTTAAAGTTTTGTAAAATAAAAAAAGTATAATCCCACTAAATGTTTTTTTCCGGCTTTCTGAAAAGTAATACATTCAAATGACAACATAAAGAATATAAAACAGCTTATCTCAAGTCGTAAAGGAAATTCATTTTGCAATTCTATTTGTTATCTTCCCGGAAAGAAGTGAATTTTATCACGATTATGAATAAGGGAAGTTTCAAGCTTTGCGTTTATCTCTTATTAGTCAGATAGGGAGAAACTCGAACGATTACGAGATAAACAGAGTGAAAATATCAATGTGCTTTCCTCGATCTTGCAGAAATATTAAAACAAAAAGTCTGTGTTGTTCCAGGTGTCCATCTATCTATATTTCGTTGCAATCGATTTAGTAGTTTTTCCGTGAAGGAGCAACATATACAAAATTTTACACCGTTATAATATTAGTAGGTATGTAGGATTTGTTTGCTCGACTTGTGGTAATATCGCTATAGTATTAGCCATTATATTAATAGCACACATGAGCTCCAGCTATCTTCATGTATAAAACGAAAATACTAGCGGTTTTATTACACACACTGTTTAATTAGTCACATGTTTTTGACACAGTCGATTTTACCGATTTACATGGAATGTACTCGTATTGACTGTACTGCCTATAATTACACCGTAGTAATAGACTAGAAGTCCGAAACTAACATACGAAAGTCCCTTAAATCCATAATATCAACTTCCTTCGCTATCGAGAATACAACAAAAAACATCTTATAGAACAGTTCAAGTTAAACTGTGCAAAGAAAAAGTAAAACTCGAAACAAAAAAGTACCCACAACAAAAACAGGGTACAAATATAGTTCAACTAAAAATCACTATCACTGTTTTGATACAAAAAAATGCTAAGTATGTTTCACGATAGACACCTTTTTAGGGTTTTGTAGTCAACAAGAAACCCTTTTAGAATATATTCTTTTACAAGGGGAAATCTTACTAAGAGCGCCGAGCAACCCGGTGAGTGGGAATCCCCTCTGGCCTGGGATGGTGGCGGCCAGAGGTATTACCCACTAAAACCCCTTGGTGCCTTTCACGCCGCTGTATAGCCCCCTACTATAAAATATGTGGGGATAACTTTATTTTTAACCGACTTCAAAAAAGAAGGAGGTTATAAATTCGTATATTTTTTAATTTCACGTATATTTTTTTAGGGATGTACATCGATTATTCAAAGTAGGCTCAACTTGTAGGTATGTAAACGAAATCACAAATAAAAGATCTACATAAAAGGTGTAGAGTACAACGGTTTTACAATTTTGCGAATACTTTTCTTTAAAAATTCAAAGGCAAGCCCCGAGGTAACACCATCTGTTTACAAGTGGGTGTCTCTGTTCGAGCAGATTCCGTAAACAAAACAATATCCTTACGTAAAAGTACGTGTAAATCCCCTATCTTTTACATGGTCTGTTCTTGTTAATATTATTTCCCCTTCGCTCGTATTATTTGAGATAATAGCAGAGTAAAAAGGAAGTGAGGAATCTTAGAAATGATCTTATATCAGATATTTTTGTTTCTCGTTCTGAAGTGCTCTGAAGATTTGATACCTATTTATTGGATTCACGTGGAGTGTTAATTCATAATCTCAGCACAACATAGGTCCATACGACGCCATATCCATATGGGGGACCATACGACGCCACAAATAACGATCGCGAGCTACCTCCACCTAACGACTCCCCGCGACCGCTACAATGTCATCGGTCCACCGAGTAGGTGGTCTTCCAACACTCCGTTTCGCATTACATCGTAATTATTATACTTAAGTGACAATGGGCAGGCCATATAATTCGAAGGACAGATAACGGCTGGGATTGTCTGGAAAAGTCCTCGAGTGGCGACCACGATATAATAGATAGAGTGTTAATTACTAGAATAAAATATAAAAAGTACATACATATTTTTAATAATGACTTTAAACTGGGTAAAACTGCCAAACAAAGTGCATACACAGTATTACACAGCACAGCTCTCCTGTTACAAATCATTAATACATTTTTACTCAGATTTTAATTTATAATATTATCAAATTCCGAACTGTAGTGAACTGTGAAAAGTAATACAGTGGAGTAACCAACTTGTTGAACGAATCATTCCAATTTCCTTCCACAGATAAATACGTAGCCCGATTCAAATTATACTAAAGCAAGTATCCATTTATGGACCCTCTTTCCATTATTATTTATTGTGAAACTAGCTGGGTCTCACGGTTTCATTCATATTAGGTGTAATAACATGATAATGTAGGGTGGAATGCTGTTATAACATGTCAAAGTTAGTATGACCGAAAAAAGTAGCTTGCGCGATTCAGGATTTTGTAATGTTCTGGTGGCGCCATTTACACGAGTTATGTAGGTGACCTATACAGCATTATTTCGGCATCCAATATTTAACCAAATCTGTCCCGCCCTTTTAACGTGATTTACACATATTAGGGGTTAAAGTATGAAATTGCCGATTTGTACTGAAAATCTTAATTGTTTATTTTTTAAATTTTTAACAAATTTATTTAATCAAAATAGTTGCCATTATTATCTATACATTGCTGCCATCTAATGGGAAGGTTATTAATGCCTTTGCGATAGAACTCCGACGATCTAGACTGCACAAACTGTGTGAAAGCATTTTGTACTGCCTCCTGGGAAGAAAACTTCTTGTCACGTAGATAATTGTCCAAATCACGAAAAAAATGGTAGTCCGTTGGAGCAAGGTCTGGTGAATACGGAGGATGACGAATGGTTTCTAAGTGCAGTTCCTGAAGGGTCAAAATGGTTTCTCGTGCTGTGTGAGGTCTCGCGTTGTCGTGGAGCAATAATGGTGAAGATCGATTCATGAGTCGGGGCTGTTTTACTGCTAGTTTTGTCAACATGGTTCGGAGTTCGGCACAATAGACATCTGCCGTAATTGCTTGACCAGATCGAAGAAAACTATAGTGAATAACACCATGCTGAGACCACCAAACAGTTACCATTACCTTTTTATTGGTAAGTTTTGCTTTAGGACACTGTTGTGTCATTTGACCTGGGGTCAGCCATTGCATTTTTCTTTTCCGGTTATCATAAAGAATCCACTTTTCATCACATGTTACAATTCGATCCAATATTCCTTCATTTCTGTACCGGTTCAACAAGGCAACACAAGTTTCAACACGCGTTTCTTTCTGCAGATCAGTCAAATCATGAGGCACTCATTTTTCGTATTTTTTTATTTTATTGATTTGACGCAAGTGAGTCAATAAAGTGGGTAAGGTAACGTTAAACCATGCCGCTAATTCCTGGGTAGTTTGACTAGGATCGGCTTCCACTATCTCTCTTAATTCATCGTTATTCACCTGTGTGGGCGGTCTTCCTCGTGGCTCGTTCTTTAAGTCGAAATTTCCATCACGAAAGCGTTTAAACCAAAATCGCACGGTGCGTTCATTAGTAGACTCCTCTCCAAACGCAGCATTGATATTGCGGGCTGTTTCTGCCGCGTTAGTTCCGCGTCGGAACTCGTATTCAAAAATCACTCGAATTTTCGCAGTATCCATCTTTCTTGTCTAAATTGAATAACAAAAACAATTGAAAGTCGATATTCAAATGTTTCACATTTTTTAAAAAAAGAACATCACAGAAACCATTTGAAAAAAGTTTCATTCGAAAACCTCAAACCATGAAGATTCTATGTCAATTCAAAGAACCTATTGCAATAAAACGGCAATTTCATACTTTAACCCCTATTACTATAAACACAGACAGAATATTAAATAATACGTCCATTGGCATAAGCCTACTCCACCTATCAATGTCCCAGGCACTATCAGCCCCATAAAAAGCATTGATTAAAAGTTACTTGCGCTGTATAAATCATCTAAAAATTATACAAAAAATGCCAATTATTAATGGCTGTATCTACATAAGTTCAGTTCTAAAGTAAATGAATGGTTAAGAGACTGACAACTACCGAAATAAATCTCCATATTATCTCATATTGCATGTCATACTTCTAACCATTCTGAGGCGATGAATCAATGAAGACCTATATGATAGGTCTATTCATCTAGTTTTGGATGATTTATACAGCGCAAGCAACTTTTTGTCCATGCTATTTATGGCGCTGTAGTGCCCGGGACATTGTTAAGTAGAGTAAGCTCGACCATAGCACCTATACCACCCTCCCAGCTTAGTCAGCCATGTCCAGAGGAAAGAACTGGTCAATACGTCTGGAGCTAACTAAGCCGTGGGTTAACTATTATTATTATTACGCCAGCGCAAGCATCAGACGGGTGATCGCGAAATGGTCCCAACATGAGAGGACCATGATTGGGACCATTTCACCTAGTTCCCCAAGACCCTTTTAGGGTTTGAGTTAACTGGTTACTCACAGTAATGGCGACCCACTAAATTTACCTGTTACTTTACAGAATTTGAATTACTGCCCTATTGTTATGTCGCTCATCCCCCAAATTATCTAATACAGAAAAATGACAGGCACTATAATATAGTACATTGCTGCTTTAACGTAACGTGGTTATTACCGGTGATTACCTTAAAGCAGCAATGTACTGCATAGTGCCTGTCATTTTCCACTGTTGTCTGACGTCCACTGGATAGATAATTGACCGAACGAGCGAAGCGAGTGAGGTCTAGTGTAGACGGGCCTGGCGCTTGTATCGTTGTATGTTTGTTCGACGATAACTTAATTGAGTATCGTAGCTTCGATCTTCATGAATTTTGGTATGCGCGTAGTTTAGGTCAATAGAATTTATGAGTTCGATGATGAGCCGGATCGGTAGGGGGGTTGGGGAGATAGGGGGTCGTGAGGTCTCAGTTCGGGGCTAACTCCTAGTTGACCGAACGAGCGAAGCGAGTGAGTTCCAGTGTAGACGGGCCTGGCGCTGTATCTTTGTATGTCTGTTCGACGATAACTTAATTGAGTATCGTAGCTGCGACCTTCATGAATTTTGGTATGCGCGTAGTTTAGGTCAATAGAATTTATGAGTTCGAAGATGAGCCGGATCGGTAGGGGGTGGGGGAGATAGGGGTCGTGAGGTCTCAGTTCGGGGCGAACTCCTAGTATTGGGGCAGGTCAAAATTTTTCTCCTGGCTTTAGCATATGCGGTTTCCTCACGATATTTTCCTATAGCGATAGCGATGTAGAAGAGCTATCGAGGAATAGGACACTCACCAAAGTCGGTGTAGTCCAAGAGATGGGGTGCATCATCATCGGCGGCCTCGACGAGGTCCAGACACCGGTTGAGCAAGACGAAGGCCTCGCGCGCGCCCGCGCCGCCCTCGCCGCGCACACACATACCGCTCACGTAGAACGCTGACATCGACATAATCAACTCATTTACATGTCATATTATATTGCATATTACACTGTGTATCCCCGACATTATAGAGTTACAATGAGAATATATTCACATAATTAAACGAGGAAACGTTTTAAAGGCTATAATTACTTATTAACGGGGTATTTACCATGTTTAATAATTGCTGGCGAAATATCGAGCTCAGCGAATAAATTATTAAACGTGGTAAACACCCCGTTAATAAGTAATTATAGTAATGAAAATAACCATGTTAGTTTAAAATCGTATGTTTTAAAAGCTGTTGTATGGTTTTAACAAAGTTCGTAGCAATCTACGTAGCATGCGCATGAGATACCGCTACGGGCTACGAAGTCCGTAGAGTTTGTGCTACGACGAGTGCATTATGAGTAAGAGCTGTAGTAAACACAGAATGAGTTATTATGAGCCTTGACTAGGTTATTATTATTTATTTCTTATCGGTTGTGAACCGATTATGGCCCTTTGGAAAGTAGCCAGTGTCAAGTATTATTAATTTTTGCAAGTATTTGCAATTTGCTTCAAAACTGGCAAATAGTCGTAGTAAAAGTCAAGTTAATGAAGGCATTGTAAATGGTGGCTCTTTACAATGACGGTTCACGCGATCCTTGGAGACAACGCTAAGTGCATGTTTTGCACTGATTTTCACTTTCATTACACTTGTACACCTATACGAAACTAAATTGATTAATATACCACCGAAATTAACCAATTTACACGCATTTGTTGAACTAGATTTCACGCAAATGAAAATTTAGCAACACATCTCCTCAACGCGTTCCCGCCAAAACGCCGACGAGTGCATTATAAGTTAGATCTATAGTGAACACAGAATGAGTTATGTATGAGCCTTGACTAGAGAGGGGTTATTTATTATGATCTACGGCGAGTGCTGTTATGAACTACGATAAGTTTAGTTATAAACTACGAATATACGAACAGATACCTTACTTAACTTTGTTGCTAACAAATCTTGATTAAAACAAATAAAATTGTTAGATTCAAGTCATTTTTCACGTCATTCAATAGCAATCAAATTGCCTTTGCAATTTAAACTAGCTGTCAAAATGTATACCCGCAATCGCAAATATCAACAACTAACTGCGCCCCGCGGTTTCACCCGTGTAAGTCCCGTTCCCGCGGAAATATCGGGATAAAAAGTAACCTATGTGTTAATCCAGGTCTCCAGCTACCTATATTCCAAGTTCCATCGCAATCAGTTTAGTAGTTGTTGCGTGATAGAGTAACAAACACACAATACACACATACGTACATACACATACTCACAAACTTTCAGCTTTATAATATTAGTAGGATTTCAATCGTTTCAATCTAGATTTGTTAGCAACAGAGTTATATAATCAGGCCGCAGTTTAATTTAAAGTGAATAGCTACGATACGCACTTGCACAGTTAAATATACCTACATCTAAGTTTACAAGATGTAACGGGTAACCCCTTTTAAGCCGAAAGGGGGTTGTTGTGGACTTCTAGGCGAACAACTTTTGTTCTACGACTTTTGAAAATTCGAAGTACTTTTTGAAAATTTTAAGTGTAAATTTACTTGAAAATCAGCTGTTTCACAGAGTTCGAGGTCAGCGACCTTATTAATCCTTTCATTTAGTTTGGTCTACTACAATCAAAACTTCAATTACTTTTATTTTCAAAAGCAGCTGTATTTTCAGTGAAACATAACCTCAAAACTTAAAAAATAAAGTTCGAAGTTTCAAAAGTCGTAGAACAAAAGTTGTTCCAACCCCCTTTCGGCTTAAAAGGGCATACCCGTTACACTTTGTATAATACTAAATGCAACAGACCGACATCAGCCACGATGACGTCACAGTAGCGCGGCAAGGCGCGCGCCGCTTTACCCGCTATCTGAGGCACGTGCAGCGACATCAATAGGGTTATTGCCTATAACATTACATAAACGACACGATTCAATGACACATTTACAAATCACTTTATTTTACAAGTGCGGTGTTGGTCTAGTGGTAGACACCCCGACTTTCATTCCGAAGGTCGTGGTTTCAAATCCCGGCCGCGCACTGATATCTTTTTCTTTAAGAAAACAATTTGTGCGCTTTTAACATCGCTCCTACGGTGAAGGAAATCACCGTGAGGAAACCCACGGCTTAAAATCATACATAAAAGCCCAATAGTAGGGCTTATTGAGGAAACACAGTTAAAACTTTAACTTTTAAGGTTCTGAGTTTGTTCTAGATGAATCTTTAAAAAAATATACTGTATATATCTGCGTCCCGCGATTATACACGCGTAAGTTCCGATCCCGTAGAAATATCGAGAACAAAAGTAGCCTATATATGTTACTCCTCGGTAACGTAGCTTTCTAGTCTAGTATCTATAGTGACATTGTGTGTTACTTGCTGAAATATTTATTACTCGTAAAAAACCAAACGAGGGTCGCACCAACAACTCCGTATGTGTATACGGAGTTGTTGGTGCGGCCTGAGCTAATAGCAGGTCTGTATTGAACAGAGACTGACCGAAAGCTCCCACGGAATGGTAATACAGCGCTTATTATTATTATTTATTATTATTATTATACCTAAATTCCCACTTCCGTATACACGGCCTAAGTAAAGCGCGCATCTGCATTGGGGAGAGGCAAGTCTGACTCAACCCCTAGGTACGTGCGGAGAGCTTCCAGTAATACAGCTCTATAATACCTAAATTTGCCTCTTATCAGCGCCGGTCACCACCATAGGCTGCGTGTTTTAACGCAGACATAGCCCAAGAAACCAACGAGGCCCGTGCCAACAATTTTTTATACACGGCCTGCGCTAAGGCCGCATCTGCACTGGGGATAGACACGTGAGAGTTTCCAGAGACTGGTAATACAGCTAACTAGATACTACCTGAATCTGCCTGTCATCAGCGCCGGCCACCACCATAACGTGGGCTGCGTCTTTTAACGCAGACATCGCTCGTGGAACCAACGAGGCCCGCACCAACAGTTCCGCACACACGGCCTGCGCTAATGGCGCGTCTGCACTGGGGAGAGGCGAGTCCGATTCCACTACCAGGTAAGTGCGGAGAGCTTCTAAAGACTGGGATAGGGATTCCGGGATGTCCTCGCTTTCGATGTTTAGGTTCTCTGTACGCTGGTCAATAAAAGGTGAGTTTAGACTATCGATTAATGGTAAAGAGTACTTTGCGAAATTGAAAATATTAAAAAAAAAAATCACAACAATCTTGTTTTAAAGCTCTTTCCATTTGACATGGATTTAATATTATCGATGATACCTTAATAGGGGGCGTTTATTTTTTTACAAAATGACCAGATTCGATTTATAGCTACCGGTTATTAACCCCGCAATAGCGGGTTAACTATCGCTATTGCTATTGATTTGTTTTTAAATATGAAAATTTCATATTAGTTTTCATCAAAAACAGACGAGTGACTACCTACATTCACAGTTTTCGTTGGCTTAAAGCTTCGTCTTGTTCTTGTGAGTGATAATCAACGTCAGTGAAAATGTGCCAAAAGTCGAGTCCATTAGAGTCGTTAGTGATTTCGGGGCATAGTTAAGGAAACAACTGACCGGATGTGCTTTGAAGAGATGCGCGGCGTATCTGAGCGCGTAATGCGAGGCCCGGTGGCCGGCGTGCGCGAGACACCGCTGCCAGTGTCCGGCGCGCGCGAGACGCTCCAACGCTTCCGCCTCCGCTTCCGCCTCCGCGTCCTCGCGTGCCTGAGGCAGGTGCGTGTGAGTGTGCGCGTGCGCAGCCTCCGCCTCGTACTCCGATTGACCTTAGGTCCATAACAAGAAAGGTCTTATTTTCATTACACTCTTTATATGAATATTTTGGCTTTGCTATTAATAAATGTTGTACATTACACAAAGTGCTATCTAGCCCCCAAACTAAGCACTCGACTTGTACTATGGGTATTAGACAACGGATATATTATATATACATTTTTTTTTGTAAATACATACATATGATACATAGAATACACAATACTCGATATCAATGATTTGAATGTGAAATTGGTATAGGCTGTCAAAGGCTTTCGAATAGTCAATGAATGCTAACTGAAGGGGTAGATTGTATTATGTTTCTCTATAATTCGATTTACTGCCTGTAAATGCTTGGTTGTTGGGACACTAAATCTTTGTATATTCTACTTTCAATAATTTTAACAAACACTTTATAAATATGTGAAATTAGGCCAAAGGGTCTATAGTTTTCAAGTAGTAATATTATGATGGAGTGGCAAAATTTCCTGGAAATGTTTTTTATTTAGGGTATTGGTTGCTTAGTAGTGTCGTTCCAGTGTCAAGTATTACCTGCACCGTCATCGTCGACGGAATATCCTTCGGTGAGGGCCACACGCAACTGCTCTCCGATCTCACTCTGGCCTATCGCAGCGAATCTATAACAAAATTGTCACATAACGATACCTCAGGGCTCAAAAGTCGTAAAGGACATTAGTATACTGATATCCTTTACGACTTTCTAGTTTAGAAGTATCGATATGCTAATACTGTCCTCGAAGAAGCAAACTTACCTATAAGACACCTGCAGAGAGCTTCGGTCTGAAACGGAAGGCGAAACGCTTTCACCGTCAGTAGTAGTAGGTTATTGTTCGTTCTCGACCAATAGGTAACTCTGAAAAAACTCTATTCTTTCAAATTTTGGTCAGCCCCCGCGCCCTCGCTGCCCAAAATTTGAAAGAATAGAGTTTTTTCAGAGTTACCTATTGGTCTAGAACGAACTATAACTAAAAATGTGAAACAAAACTACAAGTTTCCAACGAGTGCCAGGACACTCTTCGCATCGGGGGTTCTAACCCAAAGATCGAAGAATATATTTTTGGATTATTGGTATACACTACCTAGAATGTAAAACAAAAACTTCATTGCTTGTTCCAGGCTAAAACCACGCTTTTGTATGATCATGTATTGTTATCATAGGTTTATTTAAATTTTTAACCTCCTGTTGTTTATAGTCATGTCAACTTCCATTGCGGTAGTATTTCTGTTATTTAATTAAGTATTTCAATTTTATACGTGCAACTTTTTACAGATTTCAATAGTTTTAAAACAAACGAGGACCGATTAACAATATAATTCATGTAATATTCGACCAAATGTATTCCGTCCATATGAATACTTTTCGCCCATGGTAAGATCGTTTTAGCCAATATTATGAATTAAATCGAATAATCAGTCAGAAGATTAAAAAAAATATATTTCATATAATATTCGGTTGGTAAAGACCGCTTTTAAGCACCGCCAATGTGTGTTTGTAAGACCGCTTTAAACCGATATTATGAACCACATTTCGTTTTAAAACAATCAGTCGGAACAATCGAGAACCGATTAAAAATATAATTCATGATATTTCAGTCAAATAAACACCGTCTGTATGTGTTATTTTCGCCCATGGTAAGATCGTTTTAACCGATATTCATGAATTATAACAATCAGCCGAAAGATTCCAGTACCGATTAAAAAATATATTCCATATAATATTCGGTCGGTAAACACCTCCTATGGGTGTAAGACCGCTTTAAACCGATATTAAGAAGTACATTTCGTTTTAAAACAATCAATCGGAACAATCGAGCACCGATTAAAAATAAAATTCATATAATATTCGACCAAATGTATTCCGTCCATATGAATACTTTTCGCCCATGGTAAGATCGTTTTAGCCAATATTATGAATTTATAATAATGAGTACCGATTAAAAAATATATTTCATATAATATTCTGTTGGTAAACACTGCCTATGTGTGTAAACCACATTTCGTTTTAAAACAATCAGTCGGAAGAATTAATTACTTATATTCTTAAATAACACAAATCCACCGCGTACTTTTCTTGTTAACTTGAAATTAATAAAACAGAAATAAATTATATCTGACTATATACAACTGTTGGTTGTACTTTCAGCATTGAACTAATATTTAAATAGAAATTGATAAGTACGATACAAAATCAATATCTATCTAAATTTCGTACTTACATTTTTTTTATTTTTTCCTAGAAGAATATAAACACTAAAACTTAAAAAACCACCACTAAAACAGTATTGCACAAAAACATAATGAAAACTGGGTGTTATTTCCCACGAGGAATCAGGCGGTGTATAATTTTGTATACCTAAGCGAACTGAAAACTTACCAGTTGTAAAGTCATGAGCAAATGTCCAGAAACACTTTTAACCGACTTAGGAGGTTTTCAATTTCCAAAAAATATTTGTTCTGGTAATGAAGTCATGCTATTCCAAGGAAGAGATAGATAGATAGATTAATTTATTTATTGCAACACACCACAATTGAATACATACAAAATAACTAAAATGTAGGTAACACAATGGGTGACCTTATCGCTTAAAGTGATATGAAAGTTAGGGTGTTTAGACAAGGAACACTACGGTACTTGACACATGCAAAATTATAAATTAATAATCCTACGATAAAATACGGTGGATAAAATACGGCACTTTTAGCATTAAGTAAGCACTCAATGTCGACTCATCATTTATAAAACAAGTTCATTCTTGTTGTTATGAAAACTTACCTACCTGTATCATATTATCTTGGGAACTTTATTACGAAATCGAATAATATTCTTAACCGATTTAGAAAAAAGAAGTAGGTATTTGCTTTTTAGAAATCCCGAACTCATACCAATATCTAGATAAATAAACAAAATATTGCATGACATTACACACAGCACAATCTAGCCTCAAACTAAGCTCTAGACTTGTACTATGGGTACTAGACCACGGGTATACTACTTATAATATTATGCATAGAAAGAAACTTAGACCAGATAGGTACAAATATTTAGTTTTTGCGCATAAATATTCACAGCCTTCGGCGTTTTTAGACCAAAAAATGTAAACATAGAACTGCTAATCGAAGTACTTGCTGTGTCCCGCAGGACAACTGTGTAAGTCCAGATTCCGCGGAAATATTTTAAACATTTAAGCAAATATTAATATTAGCACGTCATTCTCTGGGCGTTGCTATCATTTTTCTTTTAGGCTTAAACATAAATTTCTTTAATTTCATAAAAATACGAAACGTATCAACTAATTGCCCCAGTTATTTTAACTATCGTAAAATTAATAGTAAGTAAATTGACTACACATCTTAATTTGATGTTCTGTTATAAAGAGAAACAAAAAATTTTATAAACTTAGTTTTTGATTCTCTGAAAATTTTATTAGGCGTTTTATCGAATGTTAAATTCATATTGTTTTTTATTCTATACTAACTGCATCAAGCGGTTTCACTCGCATAAGTCTCGATCCAAAATTAATTTGATACCTTTTCTCTTAGGTTATCTCGTAAAACATTTACATTCTATCGAATAGAAATACATTTTAATCATTGTAAAAATAAAACAAAAGAATAAAATAAGTAAGTTTAATCTCAATTGGTTATGTAGTTTTAAGTTAAGTTAAGAGTAACAAACAGGCATACTAACTTTATAATATTACCTATAAAATAATTGAACCCACGGCTTCGGAATGGAAATTGCTGTTTCACTCGCATAAGTCTCGATCCAAAATTAATTTGATACCTTTTCTCTTAGGTTATCCCGTAAAACATTTACATTCTATCGAATAGAAATACATTTTAATCATTGTAAAAATAAAACAAAAGAATAAAATAAGTAAGTTTAATCTCAATTGGTTATGTAGTTTTAAGTTAAGTTAAGAGTAACAAACAGGCATACTAACTTTATAATATTACCTATAAAATAATTGAACCCACGGCTTCGGAATGGAAATTGCTATATCTACCACTATACCATTTAAGCCATCGACTAAAAAAAGATATTCATTTTTTAACTAATAGAGTAGACATTACATCAAACGGATTTGGTAGGAATCCAAACAATCTTTTACCTCTATCTCTACGATATTTATAAAATAAAATTTTCGCAACGTGATCGTTTTTGTATTCTTTTGTCTTTTAGAAAATGATTCTTAATGGCTTTAAAATAAAGTAAGTAATAGTATTTTAAATAATTTTCTTTGTTTATACCGACGGAAAACTAATAAATCGATCAACATTCCACGTTTAACGTAATTTATTATTATTGATTTTATTACATGATTTTGTCGGTCGACTAAAAGTTTTTGGTTGTAAAATAATTATTTGCTGACAATTTGTTTTTTTACGATATAAATACGCTTTTATGTCATGAAATAGTCATTAAAATCTGGAAAATTGCGCCGAGAGCCTGCAGCTTACTTACCGTTATTTACCCTAGTTACGGTCGATAAGAAGTACTTCTTACTCTTCAAGCTGAAGCTGACCTCTAAGCAAGGAACAAAGCAGCTGAATCCAGCCACTTGTCTACTTTGAAGATCACATTTTTTTTCAAAGCTAAAAACAATCATGTAAGTGAGTACATACGATCTTTCTTTATTTTTTCACGATTCAAAAAGTTTTATTTGATATGTGATATAATGTAATTTTTGTTTTTTGTTTTTTTAGGTCTGATTACGAAAGCAGTTCTGAGGTCACAGACAGTTGGATCGCTGCAGTACCTGAGAAAAATAAGAAGCAGGCCAGCGTCAAAAAGGCGACTAAGAGGAAAGCCAGCAAAGAAACTTCTGAAGCCGTTTGTTCGAAGTAAGTTCCTGCTTAGTTTCTGTTTTATCATTGAAACTGAACGTATCGTAACGTAATTTCATTGTTGTACAACTTAAAACGTCCAGATGTATCCCCTCAGGTAGTCAGTCGATACCAATCGTTTTATACGGTTCCAGATAGCTTTGCGAAGTCCAATTTCATCTAACTAATTATTTTTATTTTTGTTTACAGAAAATCCAATATATTTTCTATAATTGATGGAGATAAAGCAACCTTCAGTGAAAAAGGAAAAACAAAGGCCGGCGGAGCTAAACCCCTGATCTCTGCTTTTGCGACACGAGTCGCAAATGGTCAAGTGTATCGTACTGCTGACTCCAGCGGTGATTATTATCTAGAGCTCAGGCTTTATAATAAGGCCGACATTATTAACGAAAAACCTGAGATACGGTATAAAAAAGCTTTATCGTCTTTAAAACTGATTTTGGATGAGGGGCACCCGAGTTGGGATCCACTCCAAAAACTTTTAGTCACATCTTTTGATGTTTTTAAAGCATCAGAGGCAAAATTTTTTAAAGATTCTAATTAAATTAGATTATTTTTAAAGATTTAAAAATAATTATTATAATTTTGTAACACTTGAGGCTTTTTTATAACATCTTTATGACTTATCTTTTAAATTTTAAAGATTTATCATCACCAGCCCGTTAATTTGTCCCACTGCAGGGCAAGGGCGTAGGACATGTCGGTTTCCTCACGATGTTTGCCTTCACCGTAAGAGCGATGTTATATATATATAAGATTATAAGTTTAATATTGTAACACTGTAAGCTAGCTAGGCTCTCTATGCAATTTTCCAGATTTTAATCACTTATCTTTTTCATCTTGTAAAATTTATAAGATTTACATAAGATAATAAATAAATAATTATTTTACGTCCTT
Source organism: Idaea dimidiata (assembly GCA_949358125.1). Lineage (NCBI taxonomy): Eukaryota > Metazoa > Arthropoda > Insecta > Lepidoptera > Geometridae > Idaea > Idaea dimidiata. Next base: position 7,968,442 of record OX442334.1, read on the forward strand.
GATCATTTACTCTATTACCATGCCTTTCTGTAAGACGTGTGACTTAGTAATTAATAATCAATCCTGGGTAGGTCATTTAAGAAGCAGGGTTCACAAACAAAAAATTTCAAGTCTTTTGGTTAGCGAGGGGATTGAAACCATTGAATCTGCATTTAAATGTAGAATTATATCTTATAGAATTTTGGCTCAGGAGACGAATCAATCTAGTATTGAATTATTTTTAAAATCGATTCGTGGTAAATTACAACGTCTTTTAAATGATTGCATAAAGTTACATATTTGCATAAAAGTTAATTTTGAACTTTACGCAGGTTTTATAACGTTTAAGGATGATCACATAGATATTAAATCATTTTGTACGAAAAATACACCTATTTACAGTAATTATAAATTCGATATGTTATTTTCTTCACTGCTTCAAACTTTGAAAAACCAAGTGGAGGAATTTGAAGGTCGTGACAGCGGCTGGTCATTTTTAAATTGTATTCACCTGGAGATTAACGTAAATAAATACGAACCGATCGGTGGTTCAACGTACATTGAATTACCTAATCAAATAAAAAGCAAAAAGGCTTGTATAAACGTTCGTAATACCGATAAGTATTGCTTTTTGTATAGTATTTTAGCTTATTTATATCCTACAAAAAAACATGTTGATAGAGTTTCATCCTATCCGAATTTTCGTGATGTGTTGAACTTACAAAACATGTCATTTCCAGCGACTTTTTCTGATATATCTATATTTGAAAATAATAATCCTGGTTTAGGTTTTATAATTTACGGATTGAGTAAAAAGAACACTGTTATTGGTCCTCTATATAAATCTGATAACACTGTTAATCGACGAATTATTCATTTACTTTATTTAGAAAATGATAAAAAGTCCCATTATTGTTTAATTAAAAACTTGTCGCGTTTATTACGAAATCAAATTACTGCAAATCATAAAAAACTGTTTCTATGTGATACTTGTTTAGTGTTTTTTAAAAGTGCCGAACTAGTAGACTTGCACACTTGCAGCGGCTTAGCTACTGTTTTGCCCGAAAAGGGTTCCAAAATAAAGTTTAGACATTATGACAGAAAACAAAACGTTCCGTTTGTTATCTATGCGGACTTTGAGAGCTTGCTTGAAGCGAGTTGTAATGAAGAAATTAGAGGTTTACATACTTCTACAACCCATCGACATGTACCTATTGCATTTGCTTATTACATTGTTTGTTCGGAGAATTCAGAGTACAATAAATTTGTAACATATCGAGGCATGGACTGTGTAGACATATTCGTATCTAACATATTTAACGACGTTCGCGAAATTCATGATATATTGTGTCGAAATGTGCCTATAATTTTTACTGATCTTGATGAGCATAATTTTAAAAACGCATCGAGGTGTCACATATGTAACAATTTTTTATATGGTGATAAAGTTAGAGACCATTGTCATATAACTGGAAAATTTAGGGGAGCTGCCCATAATTATTGCAATCTACAATACAAAATTCCAAATTTTGTACCAATTTTTTTCCATAATTTATCTGGTTACGACTGTCATTTATTTATCACAAAATTAGGTGAAGCTCCAGGGTCTATAAAAATTATCCCAAAAACTAAAGAGAATTATGTATCATTTACTAAGTACATGTCTTTTCCTGATGGAAAATTAATATTGTTGCGTTTCGTTGATTCCTTCAAATTTCTAAATACGAGTATTGATAAATTGGCGAAAACAATGCATAATGAAAAATTTGTGCACTTAAAAAAACATTTTTCGAATGATGCACAGTTTCACCTTCTTACTCGAAAAGGAGTGTATCCTTACGATTATATGAATAATTTACATCGTTACAATGAAACATCACTCCCAAATAAAAAAGATTTTTATAATTCTCTTACGAATGTGCATATATCTAAAAAAGATTATGCTCATGCGCAATTAATTTGGAGACAATTTAGATTAAATAATATGGGTCAATATACAGACTTATATTTAAAAACGGACGTTTTATTGTTAACTGACGTCTTCGAACAGTTCCGTATCACATGTAAAAGCTTTTATCAATTAGACCCAGCGTTTTATATTACCGCTCCGAGTTTATCTTTCGATGCGATGTTATACAAAACACAAGTCGAGTTAGAATTGATAAATGATGAATCTATTTATAATATGATACAATCAGGAATTAGAGGCGGTATTTGTTTAGTTTCACATAGATATGCCAGAGCGAATAATAAATATATGTTGGATTATGATCATTCGATTCCACAATCTTACCTCATATATATAGATTGCAATAACCTGTATGGTCATAGTTTAAGTTTAACTTTGCCGTTATCTGAATTTAAATTTCTATCTAAAGAAGAAATCACTAGTTTAGACGTAAATAGTGTACCGGATAACGCAGAATATGGTTTTATTCTTGAGGTTGACTTAAGCTATCCAAAATCATTGCATTTAACCCATTCAGATTACCCTCTAGCTTCACAGCGATTCATTGCACCAGGTTCAAAAACTGTTAAACTAATCCCAAATCTATATGATAAATTCTATTACGTTATTCATTACGTTCATTTAAAAACATGTTTGAAACATGGTTTAATATTAAAAAAAGTTCATAGAGTCATTACATTCCGTCAAAATGATTATTTAAAACAGTATATTGAATTAAATACGCGTTTGAGACAACAAGCTAAATCGACGTTTGAACAAGATTTTTTTAAATTACTTAATAACAGTATATTTGGTAAAACATTAGAAAACAACGCAAAGAAAGTGAATGTGAAGTTGGTTAATACATGGGACGATAGTCTAAATTTAACTAAAAAGAAAAATTCTGCAAGGAAATTAATATCCAGTCCTTATTACCACAGTAGCATTATTTTTAGCGAAAACCTAGCAGCTATTCAACTGAAGCCAACACAAATAGCATTAGATAAACCAATTTACATTGGGTTTTCGGTACTTGAACTTTCTAAAGCTCACATGTATGATTTTCATTATTCAGTAATGAAACCACATTATGGTGATCGATTGCAAATGTGTTATACCGATACAGATAGTTTTATCTATCATATTAAAACAAATGACTTCTATAAAGATTTAAAAGAACATTTTGTTAATTATTTTGACACTAGTAACTTTCCAATAGACAACGGGTATGGTTTATCTTTGATTAATAAAAAAGTACCAGGGTTATTTAAGGATGAAATGGGTGGTAAAATTATTTTGGAATTTATAGGATTACGGTCAAAACTTTATTGTTTAAAAACTGTCGAAACTGAAATAAAAAAAGCTAAAGGTGTCAAATCATGTGTCGTTCGCGATTTAGAAGTGTCTGACTATAGAAAAACTTTATTTTCTCAATCAATTTTAAGGAAAAAAAATAAATTGTTTAAATCAATAAAACATCAAGTTTTCACTCAATGCGTTGACAAAGTCGCTTTATCCAGTAAAGATGATAAACGTCTAATATCATCAGATAAGATATCTACAAAAGCACTGGGTCATGTTGCTTTTCTAGGAGTGTAAAACATTATTTTGTAGCTTATTATCGAGTTGACATAATTATTATTGTAACTCTAGTTATAATAATGTAGGCAAAACAATGCCATGAGTTATGAGTGGCTCTTAAGTATTCATTCTGAACCCTTTCCAAATCAACGTCATAAATTCAAAATTAAGAATACTATTTTGTAAAAATACCTACTATTTTGTGAAAATAAAAATACAAGGTATACCTATACCACGCATAAACTACCTGCGGTAAACTAAACGCGATGTTAAACCTATAAGTTATTTTTTGTAAAAATCAAATGGTAACTACTTTTTTGCTAGAGAGCCAGCTTTTAGAACAATACACGATGTTATAGCTATAAGTAATTATAGTTTAAGTTAAATAAGAATTATATTATTATATTATAAAAGCTGCATTTTATTTATCTCTTTCGAAATGAAATAATTATTTAGGTACCTATCCACTAATATTATAAACAAAGCAGTTTGATGATACCGACCAGCATGTTGCAACACGTTTGTTTGCTTTAAAGGAATGAAACTCGAGAACAGACACCTGCGCTGTTTCTTTGTAAAAATAGCAATATCAAGTATCATTGCATCAATGCATGATTTTGTCGAGTAAACACTAACTTCCATTAAGTGTTTATAATGTTAGTGGATTATTCTTTACTTGTACGTTACAGAGGCAAGACCTTTTGAGCTAATTAAATAAATAAATATTGCACGTTGGTAAGTTTCAAATTTTGACTTTTCTGTTTTCAATTCGAAATACTACCTATTTACGTATCTTAATGTGTTATTTTTATTGTTTCAGATAATGTCGGACATGGTACTAAGAAATGATGTGGAAATACAAGAGGGACTCTTAGGACTCGACACCCAAGATCTATTCTTTCAATGTGCGCAAAAATTTCCAGATTCGGATTATGAGGAAAACTTGCCTGTAAAAAGTTTAAAGAAAACACCACCAAAGCAGCTAAAACGAAAATTAAAGAAGACGACTAAGAATAATTACAGTAGCATCCAACGAAAGTCTTCATTTGTTTTGAACCGCGAGCCCTGTAAAGGGAGGCGGTTAATACAGATTAAAATAATTGACATTAGTGATGAAAACTGTGAAAATGAAAGCGACGTTGTTGTTTCGGCTCAATATGTAGTAAAAGATTTTGTGGACAATATATTAGACCAAACGGAGAGAGTGATCAAAAATATATCAGAAACTATAATCGATAATTAATTAATGTATATTTTAGTTAGTAAGTATTGTTTAAATTAATAAAGATAATCTGTTTTTAGTTAATTTTATTTAAAAATGTATTAGTCATAGATTATTTTGAAATAAATCCTTGCTTATCTGATTTGTTCAAATAATGTATTTTATTTATGAAATAGGTACCTTATTTGCATAGACGAAATAATAATAATACAAAAGTAATGATTGATAGAAATATATTTCAGTAAAAATATTAAGTACAAGATACAGAGTTAAAATATTTACATAAATTAAATTTAGTATGGTTATCAATATACCATTTTTTTATACACATAACATTTTTTAGAGCACACATTTTCTTATGATGAACACAATTTAAATTTACATTAGACTCCTCATATTGACTATATAATTTTAAAAGATTAGGACAGCCTAGCTTTTCTCCAATGTCAATTACTTCACAGTTCTCACAAAGATCTTTAATCCATTTGATCTTTTCAGTTCCTTTAATTAAAACATTTTGACAATTCAGATACGGTTTAACATTACGTTTGAATTCACTGTAGTCGATAAAACCTTCACTCCAATAAATTCCACGATTAGCTTCTATCCATCGTACCTGTTTCTTTTCTTCCACCGATAAGTGTTTAAAATGGAAAGGAGGTTTCACAAGAAAAGTTTGCGTACATTCGTTTCTTATAACGGCAAATTCTTTTATAATAAATTTATTATCTTTATCCTTAAATCCTTGTAAGTCCACAATCACAAATTCACTTGTGTTGGAATTCATATTTATGTTATCTTTTTCACTATGTTACTCAACGGTCTGTATTCAATGATGGAATCGTTTAAAATGAGACAATATGCAGCGGTGTGATCAGGTATCTCTGAATCGCATTCAAGCTCAATACGTACACTGACTACTGGACCGGACTTTAGGTTTTCACATTGTCTAGAGCAATCGATGACAAACAGTGGAGTTTTTTCATTAAATTCTTTTGGACTTAGCAGTGGTTCACTTCTACGTCCGTAATAGGATTCTTGGAATTTGATATATTGTTCATATAATAACGCAAATTTCTGATCTTTAAAACTTATATTTAAATTTTCATATGGAAAATAGACAGAATTAAGATACACTTTTACATCTCTCAAATTACAATGATCGAATCGTGATATATCTTTATCTGACGAGTTTTTTCTATTTGTTTGTAAGCCTAATACTACATATCTCGGTTTTTCAATCGGCGACGATGTTTTGATTGCCCAAGTATGCTTAGTTGTTTTTGGTACTAATGGATACTCATATAAATCCCAATTCCTAAAAGCTAAATGGAGGGGACGATCTTTTTCTAATATTTTTAATAAATATACTTTTTCTTTGTCAGACACTTTAATGTGTGGGACGCGCCAAACTAATTTTTGAATTGTAATGTCTTCGAGTGATTCGCCGGTTGGAATTTTCAAAGAATTTAAATCTGTATTGCTGCGTAATAATATTAGTTCATGTTTGCAGTTCATAATAATTTTCTTATAATCTTCAGCAAAGCCTAAAATGTTTTCAAGGGTATTGAACAAGAAAAGTGTTCACCATGAGTTGTCTTTGTCCCGTTTACATCCCAACCCCAAGCTTTAGCCATTTTAGCCTCATTTTCATTTAAAGATAGCAAATTTTTCATTGTTGTTGTCATTCCTGCATTTTTTATTCTATCGATTTCTACTCCATTGAGTTCATAACGAACATCTTGGAACATAAAAAGAATTGGATTATTCGTGAACTCGATAGTATTAACTTTTTCTTTTCCAACACCTTTTACAATGTTTACCGTTCCTTCGATATAGAGAGTACTTGCTGATGGTAATATGTATAAATCCTGTTGGTTAATAGGGATGCGAATTTCGTCATTTCTGTTGAAACTTGTTATGTAGGGCTTATATGAATGATATTCTATACCATCTATGGTATTATCGTATGCCGGTGAACTCGTTATATCTAAGATGTTCATTTTAGTAGTCCGATTAATTTTAAGAACTGTTTATTTTCTTTTGTAATATTATTATTATTATTTTTCTTAGTTGTTCCTTTACGGATTGATCGATGAGTACTGATGTGTTTTATTTTCTTATTACCGTATTTATTAAAGTCTATCATTTTTTCTGATGTGCATATACAATTGAACTTCTTCACCTCGTAGATTTATCAAATTATTATTTATGTCTAACAATCTGATATTTATAGTACTTATGTTATTTTGATTAATAGGAAAATAAATTATATTTTTTGGTACTTCTATTATTCGATACCCTGGTGGAACGTTTGGAGCAAATTCATGAATTATATGGCTTGATTTTCCATTAATATATGATCCGCTCACTATGTCACATTCGATTCTTACCACTGTTGTAGATAAAATGTTAACTGGAAGCTGCGACTCGTGTATTATATTGGCTTTAAGAGTTTGTTTATCAAACCCTAATAATTTTCCAAGAGAATCATTTTTGTCGAATCGTATGTTTTTAGAACAAAAAAGAAAAGTTTTCAACGTGTTATTGTTACAAAATAAATTTATGTTTGTACCATTTTTTACGTTTGATTTTAAATAGTCCGAAATATCTTGGAGTTCATAAGCACCTTCGGGTATTTCTAAGACTTCATTGTTGTCATAATAAAATTTATTATTTCGTTTATCAATGTTAGGGATCGAATTGAATGTTGACAAATACAGAAGGGCACACTCGAATTCACCGTCAAATTGCAATGGTGGATAAAAAGTAGAAGATAAAATCGAGGTATTACCAGTTATAGACAACGTGAAAGACATTTTACAAATGAACGTAATTAAAACAATTTTATAATTATATAGTCAATATAATGATTAATAATCTATCACTAAAACAAAAAAAACAAAAAAAAAAAAAAAAAAAAAAAAAACAAAAAAAACACTCGTAAGTTAAAGAACCACACACTTAACATATAAAATTCTTGTTTGTTAGATTTACAATAGCGTACTTATCACCTAACTCTTCTTTCCAAAACGTTTGTAGAAACTTTAAACATAAATGACCGCAATTAGATGTATTAAAGTCTTGATATCTACAATAATTATATGTGATGCGATATTTCAAATATTTAGCCAACTCTAACGGTGGCTTTAAATCACCAAAGCTATCAAAATATGCACAATTTTCGAATAGTTTTACATAGGCTACCCAATGAGTTCCATCATTTTCTGAACTATCTAAATTAACAATCCCACACTCAATATCCTTCGATTTTGACGGAAGTTTATTTCTCATAAAAACACCCCTAAAGTATGGAACATGTTGATTAGCATAATCTAAAATGTCAAGATCAGTAAGTGCGCGTCTGGGTAACCTTTTAACTAGTTTTTTGATTTATTTATAAAAATACCATTTCCTGTCTTATAGGGTTTTATATAGAGGCCTTTCCCAAGAGCAATTGATTCTATCATTCTATTATGACGTTGAGCTTCTTCCAAGTTCTTTTTAGCTGATTTATGATCGTTTACAGCTTTCGTTATTCCTGCTGCGCCTCCAGCCATTGCGCCCAATGCGGATAGTCCAGCGAATATTGGAATGAGCGGTAAAATACCTCCTATTTTCGGTAACGGTATAACACGAGGCACATGAACTTTTTTCTTATTTTTAATGAGTTTTTTAGCTGCAGAATAAGCTTCCTTTATTGCTGCAGCATCACTTTTCGGTTTTGACCTTTTCAATTTTTTATGTATTTTTGAAACCAACGACTTGAATGATCTCCCGCCTGCACCGTACTTGACCTTAGTTTTCATCGTTTTGTTCACAAGCCACGAAGCCAATTTCTCACCTGTTCCAGCGTTTTTTGATTTCATTCTCTGTTTTGCAATATTTATGAGATCTAAATCTGCTTTGTGTCGATCTTTCAAACTGTTTGAATTATTATAAGCAATATCGTGTCTCATACATGCGTTATCAAGCTCATTAACTCCTTTATCCCCTCTTAGTAATCGTTTCTTTAATCGTGTACCGGGTCCACAATAATTATAACCAGGTAAATGCAATTCAAATGGTAATTTATTTATAATACTATTTACGAGACCTCTACCGCGCATAGCTGAATTATAAATGAAGTAATTTCTATTGTCATTCGCAATTTTATATTTTTATAAATCTAATAAAACAGAATTATAATATAGCTTGTTTATCAATCCAACTGTTTTCACTTTTAGAAAGACCCAACCACTTGACAAAGAGTTTATTATTCTTTTTTCTTAAAACTTTTTCAATAAGGTATACGTTCGGACAGTTGGTTTTCAGCAGTTCTTGTTCATAAAAACGTCCTAATATTGGATGGTGGTACAGATCTTCTATAGAATACGTAACTGGTACAGAAAGATAAACATTTTTAACTAAAAACAATTCTGTAGACCAGTTAGGGGTATATCCTTTTTCGAAGCAGCTTTTATATTTACTTATACGAACATGATCTCCGATTTTTAGTTTATTGGATTTTGTATGCTTATTATTAGAGTTCTGGAATTTCATAATATTTTTCATTACAGCATTTTGATTTGAATGGTTAACATCTTTAGGTTTATAATTTATTGTTCGATGTATTGTGTTGTTATATTTTGATATGACACTTGTCAATGACTCTCCAATCCATTTATAGTTACCATTAAAACTAAAAACTTTAAATAACTTATTTTTCAATGTCCGTATTAGTCTTTCAACTATAGAAGCTTTTTTAACAGAATATGTAGAGTAATGATTAATGTTGTACTTTGCTGTTACTTTTTTAAATTCATCGTTGTAAAATTCGGTGCCCATATCAGTTTGTAAATTAATGGGTTTTCGGTGGTTTTTATCTAATACACTTTGAAACGCATTTGCGATTTCAGTTTTTGTTTTAGTTTTAACGGGGATAGCCCAAGAAAACTTAGAAAAACAATCTATTATCACCAAAATATATCTATAGTCACGGTTATATCTTTTTAAACTTTGAAAATCAATTAGATCTGCTTGCCATAAGTCATCGATGCCCTTTAATAATACTGATCGTCGATTAAAATTCTTGCGAACAGCTTTATGAATTTCATTCACAATTTGAAGTTTACTCATTTTTTAGTTCTAAGTAAATCAGCTTTTGTACAATAATCTGCAATAATATTATCGAAATGTTCTTTTACAACTGTTTTTAAATTATTTACTATTGTTGTGATCTCTTCCTTCTTTATATACAATTCATTTTGTGTATCTACGTACTCCTTGTTGACAGCATCAGAATTTTTCAGTGGAATTATAATACCGGTTAATCTTGTATTATGTAAATCAAATTCTCCGCTTTCGGCTTTCATTAAGATTTTATCAAAACTTTCTATAAAATCTGGTAAACGCAATCGTTTATGAATGTGATGTCCAAACTTGTCCATCATGGTGAACTGACAGGTGTCATCGATAAAGTTGAAATGAAATAACTTTTTAAAGTCATGCTATTTATTATGGTATAATCCCGCTTTCACGCAATTCTTCTATAATAGAAATTATTTCATTATCCAACCCAGTGTTACCAGCATCTTTTGAAGCAATCAAAAGCTTTAATCTATCTACTAATTCATTAGGATCGTCCCAGTAAACGTAGTCAGCATTTTTCTTCCAAGTTTTCATAAGTGGTAAACCTTTTCCTTGATGTGTTGTATCAGGTTGACTACTATCAGTGCTTACTGAAACTTTACGTAATTTGAAAAGTGGTTTTATAATAGTCAAGTATTTCCGACCTTTATTACTCTTGATCGGTTGATTTGGACTAAAATTTCTTCGATGAGCATTTGTTTCTTGTAACATTAACTTATAATGAGTCAAATCTTCATTATTTATTACGTCCAAGTTAGGGACTTTTTTAAAAAGTAATTCTTTTATTCCATTCGTAAATTTGTACTTCTTTGTGCCAACTTGAATATAACCATCGGTCAACACCACACGCGAAGATCCCATCATGAGTTTATTTCCGCGATCATTTCTAACACCAAACGGAACACTATCTAAACTATCTGAAGCATCCGGAGTAAGGGACCACGAAGAAATATCTAAATTTGCATCGGTTGAACCCGAAGACACTGTTTTAAAAGATTCGTCTTCTTCTTTATCCATTTTGATTGTATCACCATCGTAATCGTCATTGTCACTATCCTGTGACTCACTATATTCTTTTGGGCTTATAGACGCAATACTATTTAATCCAACGTTAGATTGTCTCTTTAGAGTTTTATCGCTACCTAATGGACTTGAAGTATTGAATTTAACATCATTTTTTAAGGCTTTGGAAAAATTAAATGATTTTCTTTTGACCGGAGACTCTATTAATAAAGAACTGTCTACCATTTTATTAAGCGGTTCTGTGATTGGTTTAAAAACCGATTCCAAAATATTACTTCTTTCCATTTCAATATTTCGCATTTTTCGAACCTTCTTTTTAACAGCTTCCGCAGCTTCAACAATTTGTTTTTTTAGATTTTTTTCCATTGCATCAGAGTCGATTGAACTATTAACAGTATTCATGTGAAATGATAGCGTAGTTTATGTATTTAGCTATTTATAGTCAATTTCTAAATTTAATAACATAATATTATTTACATAGAAATACAATCGAATAAAAATCGCCTAGAGAGCCACAGCATGACCATAAGCAATGAATTATGCATTCACCCTTTCCTTTAACAGCGTTTATAAATCGTTTTTTTAATTTTTGTTTCATCATATTCGACTTTGCTGGTTGTAAGTAACCTCACAAAATGATAGTACGAGTAATATTCTCCGCTATTTATAAGGTATAAAAAAGATAGACTTATTAAAAAAATTACTTTTTTCTTTATTTATAAAAACAATCTAATAATTTTTTCGAATACTTTTCTACAAATCGGACATTTAACTCCGACAGATAGAGAACACTTTGCACACGCCACAGCATGACCACAAGGTATGAAACACGTATTTAATTCTTCTTGCACACAAATTTTACATATAATTGACGATGGTATTGCGTCGACTTTTATTTGCAGAGTTTCAGGTTCAATTTGACTGCATTCTTCTTCGAATTCTTCATATCCTCCATTTTGTACATTTTTTACATAGTCTTCTCCTTTCATTACCAATACATACGGACATTTGTCAAACCAGCGTGCATGCTCTTCCCATGGTATATCGTGGGGGCCCCAATCTTTCATTCTTCCGCCGCAGTAAAAACAGATGACTCTGTCACCTCTTTCGGTATAAAAAAATCCTGCTTCAGCCATTTCTTTTGGTTTCTGTTTCAAACCTATCGGCCAAGTTTCAAAACTGCGTAAACGTTCCTCTTCATCAGCGAACCGACGAAAAAAGGGAATGTAGGACATTATTAAAAACACTGACAAAACATGTATTTTGAACCACGGATCGACGAACAATGATTTAAATAATAGCTATGCTATTCAGTTTCATAAGTCCGCTAATGAAATAAAACAAACGTATCAAATTTCTTTCGATAACAACCTTTGTTTTTTTCACAGTCCTTGTTTATTACAACATAACTATAAGGTTCTTTCCATATCTGAGCACACATTTCTCTGAATTCTTGCCATGTCATATCAGTATTAACGTGCTCATCATAAATGTGTCTCATGTTTATATCATCTTGCTTGAACAATACTATTAAATTTGCATTGTCTCTTATTAACTGTTTTGGTATTTTGCTATATGTCTGGTTTAAATAAAAACAGTCTATGTATTTGTGTCTGCCCATTGCAAAAAAATTACGCATACTGTTTTGATTTTCACAAGAGACATCATCAAAAATAATTACTGAATTACATTTTGCTACTTCTGGAGTGATTACTTTTTGATTTTCATAAAACTTTGAGAAAGTAACACCAGGAACCCTTTGTAATACCTGCTCTAAGTACTTGTACTTCGGTTGATAAAGAGTTTTTGAATATACATAAACGTTACGATATTCTAAACCATTTTCATGCAAAAGTAGACCTATAACCAAATTCGTTTTTCCACAGTTCGATGGACCGCATATTATACCGCGAACTGTATTTGGTAATAGTTTTCCATGACGAAAATTTTGTTGATCAGACGAAAAGTTGATATTTTCAAATTGTAAAGATACTGGTTGCTTAACGAACTTCATTCTAACAGTGCACCTAGCGAAATGACTAAAGATCTATAATAACTGTAATTAATAAACCCTAATGGTTAGCACTAAAATATTAAATAAAGTTTTGTTTCACATTCTAGGTATTGTACGTTGTAGACCAATAATCCAAAATATATTCTTTGATCTTTGGGTTAGAACCCCCGATGCGAAGAGTGTCCTGGCACTCGTTGGAAACTTGTAGTTTTGTTTCACATTTTTAGTTATTGTTCTTTTTGGACCAATAGGTAACTCTGAAAAAACTCTATTCTTTCAAATTTTGGGCAGCGAGGGCGCGGGGGCTGACCAAAATTTGAAAGAATAGAGTTTTTTCAGAGTTACCTATTGGTCCAGAAAGAACAATAACTACCTACTACCGTCTCACTTAACGCGATTCAAAAGACAGTGACAGGCATATTAAGACAATTTTCGGTTAGCTCTCTAAAGAATACCTATAGTGGACCTTTACGCGATTTACGCTGGACTTGAAGATCCCGAACCTTACACGTTAGGAAATACAGAGTCAGACAAGTGATTACGCTTACTCTCAGCGTGAACAAGGAATGTCAGAGGTCAAGATCAGTTTGTTATCAGTATCGTAATTCATACCTCTCAACCAGCAGGTAAGCGACGGCCGCCCACTCCTATCCGTGACCTACACATTAAGAACTACAGAGTTAGACGCGTGATACCACTTACCGTCAGCGTGAACAAGGAATGACAGAGGTCACGATCAGGTTGTGGTGGATCTATTGATGGCGTTATGAATGAAGTCCTGAATCGCACTATCAACTTTCTTTCCGAGATAAATTCATATACTGTCAGCGGCATAGCCGCTGTCTATACAGGTGGAAGATGTTCCCTTCGAGGGTACACAGTACACAGTATGGAGGTTACCTCTCAGCCAGCAGGTAGGCGAGGGCCGCCCGCTCCTGGCCGTGCAGGTGGTCGCGGGCGAGGCGCGCGGCGCGCAGGGCCACGCGCTCCGCCAGGCTGGGGGCGCTGGCCGCCGCCGCCGCGCTCGCGCCCGCCAGCAGGCGCACCGCTGGACGAAATTACTATATTACTGCAGCGGCCATTCATGGACGAACGTGTCAATGTGGGCCGAGGCACACATACGTAAGTCCATCAATGCCTAGTTGCGGCCAAGGCCTGTACAGAACTTTTCTCAAATAATGCGCGGAAATTTAACTAAGTAAGTAGTACAATTCAGAAATTTTATTTCAAAATACAATTATTTAATGTACAATTCTTAAAATATAAGTTCTATGTGCAAGCCAGTTCGAAATTAAAATTTAAACCTTTGATAAGTTACCTCTTTGGTCGCAATTTTGCGAAGTAGAAGATCGTTCCATTTTTAAATTACACGACAAATAAGGATTTTACATAGTAATTTATTTGGCCGCTAAACACGACAGATATGGATTTTTATACAACTATTGCCGGCCGCTGCTCGACTAGTACAGCAAGTTCGATTTATCTCGAAGTAAGTTGTCAAAATAATACTCAAATTTCCAAGCATGTTTGAGAAAAGCTTATTTACATTCATCTTCTCAGTCCTTATCTGTCCACTGTTAATCATAAGCGTCAAAAATAACGATCCCGCACCACCTCCATTAAACGACTTACCGCGACCCGTACAATTTCGTCGGTCCACTGAGTAGACGATCTTCCAACACTCTGTTTCACATTGCATCGTGATTACACTCGAGAAATTTTACTCCCAAACGGTTATCTTATTTTTATTACACATCCATTTTCTGGCACATTTAAGTTTAGTCGAGCCCCAAAAATGGTAGACATGATCGCATCACGCCGGACGAAAGAATATATTGTGAAAATGGTAACCTGTAGGCCAGTCGCTGGCGCTGGCAGCTGTTCCAGCCCTTTCCAGCAGTGAGGCCACGCCTGGAGGGACGCTGGTGGAGCTGCTGGCGCTGGCGGGGAGGTACTCGCGTGTCACACGGGCCGCCTCCTCCCATAGCTCTGTGCAAATTACACCAAGGTTAGCTTGAAGAATTTTATCCTAGTACCTAGGGATAACTACTTACGTAATGCATCTCAAATGCATGGTATTGCTATTGTAGCTTGCTTCTTGTTTAAAAGATATAGAAAATAATTTTTTCACAAGCTACCTACGATAGCATAAGTAATTTAATGTGCAGATGCGTGGATAGTTGGTCCTAATTGAAGTCTGTTAGGAACATTGCAATCGGGATGATCAATACGGCGACTGAAGTATCTGGGACATGACAAATATTAAATAGTTTATTTTTACAGATCAGGATCGACTAACCGAGAGATTGGTATTGGTGCTAATCAACCTTGAGGCAACCCTACTCATTATGTAACAGTAAGGTATACCTTATCGAAACATCGAAAAGTAGATACCTATAATATCCCATAGTCAGACACTCACCTAGATCCTTATAATGTTGCACGACTTCCCTAGGCCTGTTCGCGCGAATCATGAGCGTCTCGAACTGCGTCAAGTCGCCGCGTTCGGCCGCGACTCGAGCACCTTCGACTAGCACTTCCTCGACCTAACAAGTAAAGTGAACACTTTAATCAGAAACATCATTGTTCTGGATGCCAAAATTTTTCTTGAATTATTATATGGTTCAAAACAAGTATATTATTTATTTGTTCATTTTTAAATGACACTGTAATTATTAAGCTACTTGGTAGTAGGTAGTAGGTACTTGGTAGCTCATAGTTCATACAAGGAATAATTTGAAGAGAGTCTGATTACCACCAACTGGCCAAAGCCGTATTGTAAATAAAAACAGGTGGAAACGCATTCCACTACCGTCCTCCTAAGTTTTATTTCAGTTAAGCGTCCTACATCTTAGTCACTTACCATTTAATGAAATGGGGACCAAAGGCTTACGTACAATAACACACAATGAAGTGAAATATTAAACGATCGCCATTTGCCCAAGGAACGAACTTAACATTCACAACAGGAAATTCATTGAATTATTTCATTGTAATTAATAAATTAAAATAAATTAATTCTGTGAACAATACGCAGCGCATTTAGCCCCATGGTAAGCTACTAAGCTTGCGTCACGGTGACTAGACAATGGATATAATACTTTTTTCTTTCTTTTGTAAATACACATACTTATTATACACTAGCTGTGTCCCGCGGTTTCACCCGCATAAATTCCTATCCCGTAACGTATGTGACGCACGTATGTCATACCAAGCGTTGCTTAACCCGTGTGATTATTCAAAGTACCCTATATCTTATTTCAACCACTAAACTACCCCTGTACCAAATTTCATTCAAATCGGTTTAACCGAAACAAAAAATCAAAAGTAGCTTATAACCTTCCTCGATAAATGGACTATCAAACACAGAAAGATTTTTTAAAATCGGACCAGCAGTTCCTGAGATTCGCGCGTTCAAACAAAACAATCGAACTCTTCAGCTTTATAATATTAGTATAAATAAATAATAAATAAATCCTGTGACGAACACACAGCGCCATCTAGCCCCGTGGTAAGCTGCCAAGCTTGTGTTACGGTGACTAGACAACGGATATACTACTTATATTTATTTTTCTTTTGTAAATACATACATAGCATACATAGAAATACGCCCAGACCAGATATAAATATTTATTTTAAGCATAAATATTTGCCCCCAGCGGGAATCGAACCCGCAACCTTTTGTATTGCAGCCAAGCGTTCGCCCGACGCGCCACAGAGGTCGTCAAATAGACGTAGACAAATAGTATAGATAGTAAGACACTCAGACCATATACAAATATTTATTTGTATTATCGGTTATCTGTAGTTCTCACCATATGCGAGGCATGTTCCTCAGCCAAGGTCAAGGCTCGTTGATGCCCTCCCCTCTCCAGCCACATCCTAACAGCCAGCTCCGGAGCGGACGCTCGAAGGAAGGCCGCCTCCGCTTCTTCCGGATGTTCTTCGGCTAAAGCGGCCGCTTCATGCTGAGATACTTCGCGACGGGTGATGCCACCGCCTAACTCGCTCAACTCCATTGCTATATCCCACCTGGTAAACCACCATACAAAACTTATTGAAAAGGTGCCCTCTAAGTTGTTGAATAAATCCGTTGATCCGTTATCCATTGTATTGATTAGGGTTTCGTACCCACAGAGTACAAACGGAATCCTTTTAATATGATTTCATTAATATAATGAATAGGAAAATAGTTTTCACACTAATAGGTTCAGTCCTAAGTACATACCTCTGAGCCTGTATAGCCCATCTCGCTCCAATAGCAGCCATCCCTCTCGCTGCCAATAACCTGGCAGCTGGAGCTCCACCCAACGCGCTAGCCCATTGCAAAGCCACCTAGAAATAAAAATATTATGCAGGTGGAATAACCTCCTGGATCGCAAGTTGGTGGTCAGCCAGTGGCAGACTCGGGGAGAAGTGAGTTGGACGCCCGGTAGAAAGATGAGCAAGATAAGATATCGTTACAATTGAAAGTAAGACCTGGATGAGAGTCGTACAAGATCGTAAATGATGGCATAGGTAGAGAGATACGTATACTTAACAGTAGATATAATTAAGCCGTGGTGATGATGATACTCAAATATATTGAAATGTATGATATTTCGAGATGTTCCAGTTTTCAATATGAGTAAAGTATAATGGTGCATCTGTAGGAGATTTATGTATGTCCCACCTGTTGTTGCACATTGGTAGGTGCGTGCGCCCGTGCGACTCGCTCAGCCCCCTCCCACTGTCCGGCTGTACGATACATCTGAATGGCACTCTTCCAATCACCTGGAAAAACCAAATTAAACACTATCACTACTAATATTGTTTAATGGGACAGTGAAATTATCGGTTTTTAACATTTTTTTTAGAAAACACTGTGCAAATTAAAAAAAAACTGGACAAAACACTACATATTTCTCTATATTGGTATATAATTTGCTTTATGAAAAGACGCGATACTTCCGATTTTATCCCTATTTTGATTCCAATAACACTCGACTTACGCGAGTCAACCAACAGGCTACATATCTCACCAGCTTGTAAATAATAATTTTCGGCAGCTCTAAAGTCTCCCGCGGCTTGTAACGCTTGCGCTACATGCTTCCTAGTAGCTTCCAACAGCGAGCTTCTATGGGCGGCCACTAGACGTACCATGGCTTCGTATTGTTGGGCTTCCTATGGAAATAAAACAGTTTGATCTTAGTTTGACTTCGGTTCTGCAAGTTAGGGGTATATCAATGACTTGGCCTACGTTGTTAAAGGCTGTATTCATCCAAAGTGGAGTACAAACCCAACCCTAAACACGATAAAGCATTTCGATGGGCTTTCAGGGGACCATCGAAATGGTTCACCATGTGTATATCTGTTCTTCCTTTCGCAGCTGCATCTCGACCCTTAGCCGACTGGCCAGTGGTCTGTAGACGTGCCTAATCTTTGTCTCGCTGAAATGCTTCGCGGCTAGTCTCCCGGCCGAGTTGGGGAGCAAAGAGCGACAAAAGCCTCCATACACAGTTGGAGTACAAACTCGACTCAACTAACCTTATACATAGAGATCGCGTCATCCGGCTCCCCCAGCCCTATATAAATCTGCTCTGCCTTCCGCAGCTGCCCCTCGTCTCTCAACCGGCTGGCCAGCGGTATGTAGATGTCCCTGGTCTGGTCCTCGCTGAGATGCTGCGCGGCCAGCCGCAGTCCGTCGGCCAGCCGGCCGGCCGCGTTGTGTGCGCGCACCATCCGCTCCGACATGCCGCAGGAACTTAGCAGACGTTCCGCTGTGTCCCACTCCTACATAGGAAAACCCAAAGACAATAAACCAATTGACAATTGCGATTTCACAGTTGCGTGGAGAGGGTGAGGTAATAATCAAACTTTATGATTGTCGATGCGTTACCTGTCTATCCTTGATTGGCCGTTCTTGCACGAGAGTGCTGGGGGGAAAGCTAATTAGCAGTTTTGTAATTCTGCATTTTCCATCAAATTGTGAAGGTTTTATTACGGTACGTTTCAAGTTCCAAGGATAACACTTACCTGAATAGATATGTAATGATCTCCCAATTGCTCGCATTGTTCGATAATAGATTCCTTATCGTCGATAGCCTGAAAATCATTTACAAAGTTAAGAGCTATTACCAAACCAACAAATAGCGGTGATAGGATATGCCCTTAAAGTTGGTTTCTATAAACTGTTTTCCATATAAGTTAAGTCTCAAGTTCTAAGAGTTCTCTAGTGCTGAGACCTCTTTCTCACCTGTATAATCTGCAAAGCCTTATTATAGTGGTGTGCTTTGATAGCAGCGTTTAAAGCTCCTTTAGTGTCCCCCGCCTCTATTAAGTGCGGTACGGCGGCTCCGGCTTGTCTCAACCCAACCAAATAATGGCCCCAAGCTCGCTCTAAATCTGTCACTTCACCTGGACACGCCTAAGTATAAAAACAAAGATATATAAATATAGAACACGAAAAACTTAATGTACCTGTATAGAGACCAACGCTGTATGTGTATAGTATACCTCTCTAGCGAGTTGGACGGCTCTAGCGTAGTTATTCCCTTTAGCGTAGTACTCGACAGCTGCGCGATTGTCGCCTCTACGCTCAGAAATTTCACCGGCCATTTCCCACCACTCTTCCTGCAATCAAGTAAGAAGTTAGCGTGCAGCGCCTTGCACGGTCAGTAGATACTTTAATGTGCCACCACTTACGTGTGGAGTTTTGCACTAGAAGCTGAAAACATAATACAATATGGCGGGGTTCGCTGTACTCAGCCGATCGGAAACTTCCAGGACGCCCAAGATCTAGTGATCTAGTTTGTTGTGATCTAGTTTCCAATAGAGTTTAGCTCGATTGGTTCTCTATAAAGAAGAGTAGCCTTGTGCCAAGTGACACTACCACCACTAGTGTGGAATTTTGCACAGTGGGAGGTAACGTGTTATCTATACTAGTATTACCCCCCCCCCCTTCAGCTGACCTTGACAAGTTGCGCATGCACCTCTTCCACGAGTACGTTGTCCCTCAACAGTTGCGGTTGGTGCAGCAACAAGGCGGAGGCGCGCCGCGCGCGGCCCCCCCGCACCCACACACTGACCGCGGCCCGCGCCTCGCCGCTGGACGCTAGCACCGCGCCCGCTTCACCGTAACGACCTTTCATAACAATCACCATTATTGTACCACTCAATTCTATAGACATCACTTTCACTTTAACCACACTTCAGCCTCGATTCAAAACAACCTTAAATGCAAATGCGGTAACAGCGTTAAGTGAAGTAAATAAGATACTTTCAATTCATACGTCTTCACCAAGTCGTCAAATATCAACGCGGATTCAGCATCAAATTTACGTTACAGAATTGATATTCTACATGTCAATTCTGTTTTTCGTGCCTATCGTGCGCAAGTCTGACTCGCACTTGGCCGATTTATAAATATAGATTTACTACCATCAAAGTGTTACTAACCAGTAGAGGTCAAGTAGTCCATGTACTGTTGCTTCAGATCCCTTACCGCAGCCCGATCAGTTTTCTCAGCCAAGGCAATGGCGTCCGGCCACCGGTTGAATTGCTTGTACATATCTATGGCCAACTGAGGTTGGTTGACTTTCTTTACGTAGCACTCCTCCGCAGCTGATAGATCGCCGGAGAATATAGCTAGCCGGGCTTTCACCAGCGGACTTGCTAGACCTAGAATATAATAATAATAAGCCTTTTTATCTAATTTTAGATGATTTATTCAACGCAAGCAACTTTTAATCCATGCTATTGTATGGCGCTGTAGTGCCCGGGACGTTGTTAGGTGGAGTAGGCCCACCCAGCACCTATACCACCCTCTCAGCCCAGTCAGTAATGTGCAGAGGAAAGAACTGGTCAATACGTCTAGAGCTAACTAAACCGTGGGTTTCCTCACGATGTTTTCCTTCACCGTATAAGCGATGTTATTTACGAACATAACTTTTCCGCAAGGAAAAAGTCATTGGTGCGCGTAAGCCGGGATTCGAAACCACGACCTTCGGAATGAAAGTCGGGGTATGTACCACTAGACCAACACCGCTCAAGAAATTTACGCACCTGGAATATAGGTTATTGAAAATATGATAACGGT
Source organism: Idaea dimidiata (assembly GCA_949358125.1). Lineage (NCBI taxonomy): Eukaryota > Metazoa > Arthropoda > Insecta > Lepidoptera > Geometridae > Idaea > Idaea dimidiata. The sequence continues at coordinate 7,989,416 of OX442334.1, forward strand.
CAGTCAAAGGGTTTTACATGTTTTACACGTCTAGCCGAACAACTTTTGTTCGACTTTCGGAGAATGAAACATGTTTTAGAAAGTTTTGAGGTCATGTTTACTCGAAAAACAGCTGTTTAGGAAAGGTAATTAATCTAAAGGTTTTTTATTTTTTTCACAAGGTTTACTAAAACTGTAACCATAATAGGTAATCGATTTTACTTACTGAGACAGTGGAATTTACGTGTTAACATTAAATCAAGAACTTTAAAAACAGTTGTAATTTCGTAAAGTAGAACAAACGTTTTTACCTAGATATGCAGAACAATTCTATAGCTGGCCTTTACGAAATTTTCAATAACTTGCATAATATAAGTAATCTACTTTCATAAAAGTGTAAAAATATATGTGACTTATTATAACAGAGGAATGTTTTAATTTATAAAATAAAGAACAATCACTTTCTAGCCTCTATTCTGTAAAGAGTTAAAATACAAATAAAACAAGAATGTATTTCTTGCAATGCAATATTTGGCGTATTTTCCCTTAATTTGAACAGAGACATACCAACTGAGAATTCGCCGTTGCCCTCAGTGATGGCCAATTCCACCGTCTTATCAAGATAATAAGTACGTGCCTCGTCGCCCACTTCTCGGTAGCATTTAGCTGCCAACTGAAAGGTTACATTTTCATTATGGGGATGCGGCTTCCTGTGTAAGGCAGGGATTTTAATGAAACAATCTATGTATCTAACTAGAGACTCTAGGGACCCAGGGCAGTAGTTTTTTGAGATCATTTGAGTGCAGTAGTTTTTTAGACCTAATTGTATGCAGTCGATTTTTGGATCCAAAAGGACCCACTTGTATACATTATTTCTTTTGGACCCAATTGAGTGCAGTTTTGGAACCAATTGAGTGCAGGTTTTTTGCGTGAACCAACATATCTACAAACATACATAGAGCGTTAAATGCTCGGAATTTTACTCTAAAGATCATAAGTTAGAAATCTGGCCGACTGCGCAAAAAATATGTGCACTGTGAACATCGCTCGGACAGTAAATAATCACATATTTTTTCCATGTCTTTGTTTTTTTTATGCTTCAAAGGGCGGTAATGATATTAGCACGTTATCTGTACCTGTATTTCGTGATCTTCCAAGGACTGTTCGGCCAGCTGTCTCCAGAGAGGTGCCACTTCAGCGAGACTGTTTACACCGTCCAAGTAACGCGCGCAACCGATCAAATCGCCGTTGCGTAGAGCATTATCTATCAAAATGTATTATTTTATATATTTAAAAAAAAAAAAGTTATTTGCATATCATTTAAGAACTCTCAAAATCCCTCCGATGGTTTAATCTTACCACTTGATTAACTTTGTCCCGTGACGGTTTATACTTTGAATGTAAAAATGCGATTGATGTGTACTTTGACGTCTTTTTCCGAGTACTACCTAAATTCCTTCGCCATATGGCGTTTTGTATAACTTTCAAACTTCATATAACCATATCGTTCATCGATGAGAACAATGTCATAACACAAAAAAAATACTAAATTGAGAAGAATATGTCATAAGATAGCCCATTGCATTATTTATCTGCAAATCAAATCAAAATATTTTTATACTTTGAAATATTAATTACATATTTTTTAGAAACGTCAAGTAAACTAAACTGCTGTAAAAACGTCATATTGTCACCATAATTTTTCACCGAGAGGTGGCACAAAATACTCTTCTTCCATCACGCAGCATTAAGTGTCATATTACAGGTTGATACAGAACGGCCGTATATCTGGGTTTATCTTTATACTATAGTGTCATAGCCTGTATTACGACCCTAGTACAGAATTATTTTAAGACTTTTTTTATTTGAGAATAGAAGTGTCATATCATCTGAAAGAACTACATTGTTTTGGCTGAAAAATGTTACTCATTACAGGATTTACAAAAAATGGAAAATGTGTTTTCTCTAAAACTACACTTTTTGTGTTGTGACATTGTTTTCGCCGATGAGCGATTTCTTCGAAAGGTGTCACTTTTGGACATCGTGTGATTTAATAATATCTGTATATTTAGATCTAATCTATCCAAATATATATAATATGAAATCCTTCGACAAGAGATCGAAAAAAATTTAAGATGAACTATAAAAATGCACTGATTTAAGAATTCCTTTGTTAGCTGAAGATAAATGATGTAAACAATAGTACTCACTGAAAGCTAGCCGATGTTCGTCCAACAGTAAGTAAGGCAGAGAGCCGCCCTCCAGTACAACTCTGTTACCGGTCACTTCAGTCGCAATGCCGCCGCCACATTCCGCCATCTCTACACTACTTGGATCCCAGGCGCTGTACCTTTAATTATAATATAATATATTTTAGGAACAGACAACAGTGCTGGAATCCCATTACTCTCATCGCATTTATGACGATTTCCACTTAGTCATAAGTTACGTTAGAAACCTTCGTTTCAATAACTAAGCAAAGGTTTTTCAAGTCGGTAGAAAATATGCCAAAAATTATGAAATTTTTCAACGATGCAGCCACTAAGTAAGAAAAGTCGAATCTTGTTTTACTGCCATCTTCTTTCTTTCTAGATGACCATGCTACAACTTAGACCGTATTATCACTTATAAGGTGAAATAGTGGTTCAAATGCTAATCTAACAAGTTTAAAAAAAATTAAAGCTTATTAAGTACAAACCATATCAACAGATGTGTTGGAGTTTGTGCCACGACTGCATCACTGTTTTCGATCCATTGAACGAAACCAACTCCGCTTGCTATGATTTCCTAAAGGAAAAATTACAAATTAGCTAAAATACGTAGTCGTAGCAATCTAGGAATACTAAGTACGAATACCGAGTAAACAGAGTAATGGATAAAGCCTAGGAAGTAAAGCAAAATTATGCTATTTTGCTGCCTTGCCGCCTTATCATTATATTATATTATGCAGGGTATAATATGTAGTATATCCTTATCCAAGTGCCCATGCACAGTATACCGTAGTTTTGTAATTTAGAGCTATATTGTGCCACCAGGTCCACCACAGCTACGGTCTGCCTGTCCAGCAGGCAGGCGAGAAGCTCGCCGTCAACATACTGACCTTGTCTCCAGTAGAGTGGTTCAACAAGGCCAGCCTGCGCCTGGTATCCCGCAGCAGCAGCAGCTGCCCGGCCTCGCTCAGCTCCAGCCAGTCCACCCTGGCCTCGTGCCACATACTGACCTTGTCTCTAGTAGAGTGGTTCAACAAGGCCAGCCTGCGCCTGGTATCCCGCAGCAGTTGCAGCTGGCCGGCCTCGCTCAGCTCCAGCCAGTCCACCCTGGCCTCGTGCCACATACTGACCTTGTCTCCAGTAGAGAGGTTCAACAAGGCCAGCCTGCGCCTGGTATCCCGCAGCAGCAGCAGCTATCCGGCCTCGCTCAGCTACAGCCAGTCCACCCTAGCCTCGTGCCACATACTGACCTTGTCTCCAGTAGAGAGGTTCAACAAGGCCAGCCTGCGCCTGGTATCCCGCAGCAGCAGCTGTCCGGCTCAGCTCCAGCCAGTCTACCCTGGCCTCGTGCCACATACTGACCTTGTCTCCTGAAGAGAGGTTCAACAAGGCCAGCCTGCGCCTGTAATACCGCAGCAGCAGCAGCTGTCCGGCCTCGCTCAGCTACAGCCAGTCCACCCTGGCCTCGTGCCACATACTGACCTTGTCTCCAGTAGAGAGGTTCAACAAGGCCAGCCTGCGCCTGGTATCCCGCAGCAGCAGCAGCTGTCCGGCCTCGCTCAGCTACAGCCAGTCCACCCTAGCCTCGTGCCACATACTGACCTTGTCTCCAGTAGAGAAGTTCAACAAGGCCAGCCTGCGCCTGGTATCCCGCAGCAGCAGCAGCTGTCCGGCCTCGCTCAGCTCCAGCCAGTCCACCCTGGCCTCGTGCCACATACTGACCTTGTCTCCAGTAGAGAGGTTCAACAAGACCAGCCTGCGCCTATTATCCCGCAGCAGCAGCAGCTGTCCGGCCTCGCTCAGCTACAGCCAGTCCACCCTAGCCTCGTGCCACATACTGACCTTGTCTCCAGTAGAGAGGTTCAACAAGACCAGCCTGCGCCTGTTATCCCGCAGCAGCAGCAGCTGTCCGGCCTCGCTCAGCTACAGCCAGTCCACTCTAGCCTCGTGCCACATACTGACCTTGTCTCCAGTAGAGAGGTTCAACAAGGCCAGCCTGCGCCTGGTATCCCGCAGCAGCAGCAGCTGTCCGGCCTCGCTCAGCTCCAGCCAGTCTACCCTGGCCTCGTGCCACCACTGCCCCAGCTGCACCGCCGCCACCAGGTCCACCACCGCTACGGTCTGCCTGTCCAGCAAGTAGGCGAGATGCTTGCGGTCGGTGTCCCGCTCCCGCTCCGCCTTGCCTTCGTTGATGCGGACGCTGAGCACGTGCGGGTTCACGCGCTCTGTGCGGACCTGTTACACCAGTGTGAAGTATTTTGTTATATTGGCTACTTATTTGTAGTACAACTACAGTAGACTGGTCGTAGATCTATGACAAGCCGAGGAAGTGATTTTTAGGGCGGTTTTAGTGTCATTCGGATTCTCTCACGCAACGCGGGATCGCTTCCCATCTCCCGTGCGGTAGATAGTTGTTTGGAGAGTAACGCGTGCGTGAGCAATCCTTCATCATCCGAGCTATGTTCCCGGTAAAACTCCTGTCGGAAGACCAGAAACACGCAAAAGCGTGCATGAGCTAATCCGCATGACACAAAAACGCCCTAACAATCACTTCCACGGATAGTCATAAATCTACAACCAGTTTACTGTTATTGTCCTAACAAACAAGTTGCCAATATAACAAAATACTTCACACTGGCTTATTCCCAAATGACTATAATCGGTTCAAGACCAACAAGAAATAATAAACCTACTCCGTCTACAAAATGCTACGAAATGTATACGATGCGCTACGAAGCTCAAATGGTACCTAGTCTCCAAAGAATATCACAGTTGCAATCCTATAAACTTCGAAGCTATCGATATTGTTCTCCAAAGCTTAGCAGAGTGCTACGAACACGAACTACCAACTAAGAAGTATCAATTATGGTCTCTAAAGAATAAAAGTGTGCTACGAAGTGCAACAAATATACTATTATTTTGTCTTTTCATGTTGAAACTTTTATAGGTTCGTTCTATTGTTTTTTTTTAGTTATTCCCACTGTATTTATGTTGTTTATTTTTATTTCAATAGTAAAATAATGACTATTATAGACATCGACATATTATCAGAAATGAACCCCAATCCCAGAAAATTATACCTAAATTCGCAATAAAGATTGCTTCGTTATAATGACATTAGAATTAAATTCTAAATCCTAAAATACTATTCACGTAAGTTTCTAATTCACTGTATAGTAGTGAGATAAGACTTCAAATATACAGCAAAGACACATTTAGACTTGGGAACACATTTTGTCCCCAAAAAGAGAGAGTACTGGACATTGCTTCCATGTGTATAATACCTCATAGTTGAGCGGTACTCACGCACGCTTATAGGCGATAAGACCGCTTATTATGCCACTTTAGTTATAAAGTCTTTCTTTGTACAAATTGTATGTATATGTGTTTTTGGTACAATAAAGCGTTAATCTATCTATCTATATTGGTACAAATACGGCCTTTGTGGCACATTGGGTGAACGTCCGACTGCAATGCAGAAGGCCGCGGGTTCGATTCCCGCATTTATGCTTAAAAAATAAAATTAGTATTTGGTTTGGGTGTCTATCTATGCATAATATTATGTATATATTTACAACAAAAAAGTATAATATGAAGTATCCTTTGTCTAGTACCCATAGTACAAGCCTAGTGCATTGCCCTGTGTGTAATGTTGTGCAATACACTTTATATTATATAAAAGTTAAAGTTTAACTGTGTGTTTCCGCAATTAGCCCTACTATTTCCGCAATTAGCACTGCCTTTGTGCGTGAATTTAAGCCGGGGGTTTTATCACGATGTTTTCCTTCACCGTAAGAGCGATGTTAAATATATAATATATGTTATATTATATAATATATTATTATAATATAAGTAAGTAACCGTGTGCAGCACTCTATCCAGGCCGTACTCCACCAGAGTAAGTTCCCCGGCGCGGTGCAGCAGACAGGCCCCGCCCACCGCCGCGTACACACGTTCCGAGCCGCCGCCCGCGCCCGCGCCCGCGCCGTGAGACCACGGGATCTATAATAGAACATACGTGTACTGGTGGCCATCAACTCCTAGTACCGCTACAGCAAACCTTCTTAATAGGCTTTTTAAAGTGATTAACATAAGCATTTTTTATTTTACACTTACTTATTACGATAAAAACTACTACTAGTAGTTCGCCCCGAACTGAGACCTCACGACCCCTATCTCCCCAACCCCCCTACCAATCCGGCTCATCTTCTTAAATTCTATTGACCTAAACTACGCCGCATACCAAAACTCATGAAGATCGGAGCCACGATACTCAAGTTATCGTCGAACAAACATACAAAGATACAAGCGCGAGGCCCGTCTACACTGGTCAATAAGTAATTTGACCTACTACAGGGCAAAGGCCTCCTGTTAGAAGGGTTAGGCAGTAAGACGGCACGGGAACCTACTCCGGATTGGCGAATGTCCCATGCCTTTGGACCGTGGTGAGTCCCAGGACTTGTCCCTTTTGAATAAAAACGACTAATTAAGTACGATATTTGTACTGACCTCACTAGTCAATCCCCGCGCAATGTCGCACAATATCAATGTTGAATTTGTCCGACAAACTGCGTACCAGTCGTTTCCTACAAAGATAGTAATGGATTTTGTAAGTTTACTCGTATTCCTAACAAAAATATATAAAACTAGCTACGTCTCGCGGTTACCCGTGTAAATCCCGATCCCGTGGGAATATCAGAATCAAAAGTTTCGATATCGAAACGTTTGATCCTGACATTCCAATAGTTTCAATAAATCCAATAGTTTCGGAGCCTATTCATAACAAACAAAACAAATGCAGTTGTCTTTTTTATAATATTAGTAGAGATACAAACTCTCTATAAATTAAAATGCACCATCAAAATATCTAAAAGATTCCGTGATTTCCTAGAGAGTAAGTACAATTGTGCGGTGCGATGCAATAGGATGCGATGTGATGCGATGCAGCGCGAATACATAAAACATAATAATAGTACCAGTCTCTTCGCGTGAATTCGCGCAAAATTCGCGTTAAGCCGCGAGTTTAGTCACGTAAGCCATTTCAATAGGAGAACGTTCACTGAGAATAAGATATTGATTGGTTGTATGTTGTATCATTCGCTTCGCGTTGGCTGACGTACGAAGCCGCATGATAACTACGAGTATAACAAAATGTGACTTACCAATGAATCTAACGTTAAATATATCTGGCGCTACTTTAGTACTAATGTTGAGAGGCGGCGAGTCGTTAGAGAGTCGCCTCACTACGATCTGTTTGGGGCTCACGTGCTGCACTTCCACTGTGTCTCGCCACACCCAACGTCTATATACAAATGTACAGTTTACTTATGTTAAAATTTTCCTTCGAGATAAGGCTAATTTTGTATTATATACTCGACATGGACAGCTCCAAGTTGACATAGACCCCTTCACTTCACATGTCCCACTAGACAACATATTATATCTCACCTCAATACAGCCTCTAGCTGTATAACGGCTCCGGTTTGCGAGGCGAGCGCCAGCTTAGTGCCGTCTCCGCTCCAGGCCATCGCCCGCGCCGCGTACAATGCGGGTATACTCAACATGGACAGCTCCAAGTTGTTAGACTCCTTTACTTCCCCCACTAGACAACCATCGAACACACCAAACGCTACCGTCTGGAGAAAATGTACAAATGAATATTTTTTTGGGAAAATGTTGAAGTTATTTTTCGAAAATCAGCTGTTTTTATTCGGAAAAGTCAATGACATTAATTATATAAGATTTTGTGTTCATATATCCCTCAAGTCTTAACAAAAATGATGTTTGTATAATTAAAAGTACCTACTATTGACTAGTATACTATTGACCTTCTCGTTTCTCTACTGTAGACTTGTTCAGTTTCTGGAAAGTACTAACGGTTCGACAATTATTTGTGCTAAATATAATTCTTAGACAACAGTCCTTGTTACCGTTTCATCAAACACCCGTTTTGTCACGAAGACCTTTCAATGTTTGTACTCCTAATGAATTTCGTACCACATTTAGTCTCAGATTCTTACCATATTTAGGTCCCTATATCTACAACAAAATTAATAAACTACTTAATTTATACACATTAACTAAAAATAAATGCAAATTCGAACTTACAAAGTACCTACAATCTCTTTCATATGATGAGACAGAGCTGCTAATAAAAATAAAAATTTAAGTAGTAAGTCTTATAGCTATTATGTTCTTAAAACAATAAATAAGTTTCATTATTGCTATAAAACCCAAACACACCCTCTCACATACACTCAATCATCATACATTCTACACACAGAGAGGACTTCCCTCACGTTTAATTAGTATAAGTTTATATTACATTTCGTTTTTACTACGATTAAAGTGTTTTAGAGATAAATTATTAGCTTACTGAACAATTATTGTACCTAGTAGTAGTCTGTGGGGTTTGGCGCTGGATGCTGAAACACAAGCTCACGCTTAGTTTAGCAACAGTGGCTAAAATATATCTGGAAATGTATGTACCTAGTTTCTAGTACCTACTTGTTGTTTTCGAAATAAATTTATTATTATACGTCCAGTATCACGGGGCTATGGAGTCCCGGACCTTTGGAAGGCGTGCGTGGAGCCGAAGCCAACACGTAGAGGCCCTTTTCAATAACAATTTTACTCGCAAACAATGAAGTGGACACCAAGCCGACGATTATCCCAGTCTGCACTATAAAATGTAGCAAAGGACAACCACCGGATCGGATAGAACTATTGACAAATCTACGGATGAAAACAAAATGGGCTATAGTGACGTGATGGTAGTGGATTGGCTACTGGGGGAACTATGGTGATTATGGCGCCTGCCGTAACAATGTTTAATAAACACGTAAAAATGGCAGACGGAGACTCGCCAACTCACAAACTGGGCTACCCTAATCAGCTGAGCAAATTACAGCAAGGGAGCAACAGGGACGTGAGTGGCTGAAGGATGGATATACCTCCCTGGATTTTAAGTCATCACTGGTATGCCAGTGAGCGGGCCAACTCATCACTGACGTGAGGTGTCCATCCTCCGAGCATTTCTGCTCTCGCGACTCCACTCTGACCGGCCGGTGAAGGCAAGCCAAAGGCGGGGGACCGCTTCCTCGTCAGTGTTCACTCCGACCAGCCAACTAAGGCAAGCCGGAGGTGAGGAACGGTGACTTCCCCCTGGAGCACTCGGGAACCCGCGGGGTCGCTACTCCCCGGCACCTCGCCTCAAGGTGCCCTGCGGGCTATTATTATTATTATTATTATTATTATTATTATTATAGTATCTAAGTGAGACGGGGTTCTATCTAACTCATTGTTTACGAGAACGCTCACCTACAAAGAAAAATACATATTTACCTGTCCGGAAGGGCTCGACGCGGCAGTAATAAGATCCCTCTTATCGGGAGGTAGGGCCGGATCCAAGGTCCGCAGCAGAGTCCCGCGTTGCATCTCGTACACCGATACGCGACCATCACACGATCCTACCACCACCTAGGTAAAATAACACCTTACTAAAACCCAACTTTTCTGGGACTTTTCAGTTCCCATAGTTACAGTCTCTTGAGTCTTTGGCCGAGTGACTGACTTGATATAGTCATTATTAAATCTTTACGTTTACGCAGAATTGGTTAAGAGTGCTCAAAGATCTTTAATAATTACGGAGCGTAACGATTTTCGTCGGTACTTCACTACATGTCTCCGAATCCTCCGAATGTTCTGGTGATCCGGAGAAAATATTATTATTTTGCGTTGAAATCGCAAAGCTATCTAAGAAAATATTAGACACTATATTTTTTTAACACAAAGAAAATAAGTACATGATAGTAAAATATAACTTACGTAAGGCGGTAGTAGAGCCAAAGCGGAGGGTGGCAAAGCGTATCTGAGCAAGAGCCGTCCGTTGACGTACAACGTGCCGTCAACATGGCCCGAGGCGAGCGTGCCGTCGCCGCAGCGAGCGAGCGACACGCAACAAGAGTTGCCAGACCACACGCTCGAACTCTTGTTGCTTTTACAGTCTAGACTTCTGTAACACCAACATTAACAGACTCACGTCCCCTGCCGTTTGTTTCTGTGTGAATTGTGATTATAGTACGTAAGGCGGTAGTAGAACCAAAGCGGAAGGTCGGAGAGCGTATCTGAGCAAGAGCCGTCCGTTGACGTACAACTTGCCGTCAACATGACCCAAAGCGAGCATGCTGTCGCCGCAGAGACTTACAGCAAAAGTTGTCTAGACTTCTGTAACTGTACGAGCTAACTCGTACTCTTTCCCAATATCGCCGCGTGCCGCGAAAAGTCATCGTCAGCATTCACCTCATTTTAGAGTTAATTTGCTCATAGTTGAAATCAGTTCGTTTTTATCATCAATCAAGTAAAGTCGTGTGTGAACAGATCAATCAATAACTATCAGTTCTAGTAGTTATTTCAGTTTATAGTTATTTTATCTATACTCTATGCTTATAATAAAGGAATTAAAAAGAGGTCAAAAAATCTGTACTTGGAAGTAAATTAAAAAAAAAAGTGGTCTAGGGGACTTAGAATAAGTAGTAGAACAAAATTATAATAATTTTTAAAATTCATGTCTGTCTGTCTGTTTCTCTGTCAATTCCTTATACAATTAAAAACTACTCATCCGATTGAAATCTATTTTTCAATATTGGATAGTTCTATTTTCGAGGAAGGTCGTGGTATACTTTGCATGAAAATCCAATTAGTAGAACCCGAGTAATGAACGAAAAAGTGCACCCGCTCGAGAACTGCTCGGCCGCCCGCGTCCCGTGATAACGCGTTTTTCACTTTCGCGGGTGAAACCACGGGGCGCAGCTAGTCAGTTATATAAGTTAACAGTAAAATATAATTATATTCATCTATCCAGTTACAGTGTTTAATTATCAATATTCCTATCAATCTATCAACCATCAATTAAAAGGGGTACATACCGCATCGGACCGTACAGTAACACCAACATTAACAAACTCACGACTCCATTTGTTTGTTTCTATGTATATTATACAAGATGTAACGGGTAAGCCCTTTTAATCCGAAAGGGGGTTGTTCTAGACGTTTAGGCGAACAACTTTTGTTCTACGACTTTTGAAAATACGAAGTACTTTTCGAAAAATTTAGGTGTAAAGTTTACTTGAAAATCAGCTGTTTCTTAGAGTTCGAGGTCATTGACCTTATGTTGTTCTTTCATTTAGTTTGGTCTACTACAATCAAACCTTCAATTACCTTTATTTTTAAAAACAGCTGTTTTTCCAGTGAAACATAATCTCAAAATTTTCCAAAAAAAAGTTCGAATTTTCAAAAGTCGTAGAACAAAAGGTGTTCGCCTAGACGTCTAGAACAACCCCCTTTCGGATTAAAAGGGCTTACCTGTTACATCTTGTATAGTGGGTATATAGTACATAAAGCGGTAGTAGAGCCGAAGCGGAAGGCGGGAGAGCGTTCTAAACAAAAGCAATCGTTGACGTGCAACGTGCCGTCAATATGCCGTCTATATATTCTTTGTAATATTAATGGGAGTAGGTATATGATCTTACCGTATCTTGCCGTCAGTGGTGCCGGTATAGAAGCCGTTATCAGCTGGCAGCAGGTTGGTCGGCGCCCCGGTGAGAGGGAACTTGTTACAGATCACCTTCTTGCCGGTCCAGTCGGCTCCCACACGGTACACAAACACCATGTTGTCGCTCTGTGCCACGCCTAGCAGTTCGGAGCTCTCGCTGAATGATACGCCTTTGGGGTGTGAACATAATCAACAATATAAATAAATAACTCCTTATTTGCAGTAGGGTAAAAATTGTTGTGGATTACATTAGTAAAGTATACCTAAATTTGAAACATATGGATGAAACATATGAATTTTACTTTTATTAGACTTTTACAAAACTAGGTACATGGATGGATATACACAAGAAGTTACTAAGATGACTGAAGACTAGGCTGAACCATAGTAATTGCATTCAGTGGCTTCGATTCTTGCAATGAAGACAAGGAAATTTCACCTCAGCATAATATCAGTTGCAAGAATGACACATATTTATTTGACACATTTCTTTTTGAAAATGTGTTAAAAATGTGTCTCTTGCAACTGAAATGATGCTTAAATAAAACCCTCCTTAACTGCATGACGAGAATCGAGCCACAGGTTTTATGCTCGACTCAACAACGTAGGTGCCCGACTACCCGCGCCCCCCTGAAAAGGCCAGATCTTTTGGCCAGGTTTAAAAAGTCAGTCAGTTTTGACAAACATCACGCGGACGAAGTCGTGGACACAGCTAGTAGCCGTATAAATTTGAAATTGGAATTCCTAAGCAAAGATATTTAATTGAGAAGAGATTAATGATATTTAATTGAATTCAAATTGGCCAGTACGACAAAAGACCAATTTCATAATGTTCATAGTTACCCTACGAGGCATAAATAGAATGGAGATCTAAATTCACATTAAAAAAAAACATGTTCCGCGGTCACACAGCAGCAGATGCACACACTGACATATGTTCCGTACAGTATTACGTACGATCTTTAGTGATAGACTGGCGGTCGAATCATCGTTCTAGGCCCCACAACCACCGTTTGCGTAATGCGTAGAACATTTTTTCAAAGGATTGCTACTTTCATAAATTATATTCGAGTTCGTTGTAGTTAAACCCACAGCTAAATGCTAATGCTTGGTAAATAAAAAGCTGTATACTTACGCGAAGACATAGTACAGTTTTAGCTACACAAAGAAGTCTCGCACTAGAGCAACTAGTAGGTAAGTAGATTCGTACTTGTAATAACGTAAGATTTCTTCCCAGCTGCAGCATCAGCCGGCTTCGTCGAGAACTTATCCCGTCTAGTGCCATCGCGGTCGAACAATAGCACCAGACGTTCGCACGTTGCTACTGCCAGTTTCACATTATTAGGTGACCAGCAAATGTCGGCGATTGGACTTTCACACTCCTACAAAAATAGACTCTCTTTTTATTTGAATGTGTAGAATAACTACCCAGCAGACATAAAATGATAAATAGTATAGTCACTATCCCACCATTTACCGGGTAATACATGATATAACAAATTAGTAGTTCTTACCTGAGACTCTAAAATGGTCTTTGAATACTTTAACCGCATCGTCGTTTAATTTGAGAATCCTTTTGAATAAAACGCAATAAAACGAAATGAGAAAATATATTTGTTTTCATAACTTTGTTGCTAAGTAACCATTTTCCCTATTATTTTCTATTTACTTCTTCTTCATTAAAATGGCTTTTTCCATTCGGACATTTACCAGTGTCAAGTATTATCAATATTTGCAGATTATTTGCATCGAACGAAACAGTCAAGTCGTCATAGTTAAAGTCAAGTCGAGGGAATCAGTCAATTTTCTATTTACCGCCATCATCCATTGGCAATTTGTCTATGGTATTAGAGCGTAACTATTTCCGTTTGCTTGATTAATTGATTGGTGGATTCCACAGCGAGCGAAAACTGGCTCGCTAGTGGCCAAATTGGTAAATTATATAATAAAGACCGAATGATAACAGACAATATTTTACTTTTTTTTTTTAAATTCTCACATGGAACTGGCAGCACCGTACCTAACGTCAAGTTGACAGTTGGCAGGAAAACTTCTTTTCGTGTGAATTTTGTTTGTGAATAGGCGTTGTAAGGTTAGATTATTTTTATCCAGTAAAATCTCTACAAAGTGTCTGTAATCCTCGTTGATATTTTTAAATCCCAAGCCCCAACAGGATGGCAATCTGTGTCAATTCATATTTTACTCTTGATATTCGTATTTGCACGGAAATCTAACGTTGCAATGTTGATAACTTTGCTCGAATGTTTTTGTCAAAAAGTTCCCTTACAGTCACTAAAACGTAATGTGCAGTGTTCAGTGATGGCTAAATTTGGTGTATTTATTTCAGAACGTCATGCCATTCCAGAGGTATGTAGAGCCGGGCCGCGTCGCCCTTGTGGCGGAAGGTGCCTTGAAAGGAAAGTTAGTGAGCGTGGTCGACGTGATCGACCAGACGCGCGCTCTGGTCGACGGACCATGCAGCGGCGTGTCCCGACAACAGATCCGCCTCAACCAGCTCCACTTGACCAAGTTCTGCCTGAAGTTCCCGTTCACAGCGCCCACACGTGTCGTAAGGAAAGCGTGGACGGAAGCCAAGCTCAACGAGAAATGGGCTGAAAGCCAGTGGGCACAGAAGCTGGCGAACAAAGAGAAACGCGCCCAGATGACAGACTACGACAGGTTCAAGCTGACATCCGCGCGAGTGAAGAGGAACCGCGCGAGAACGACCGTATTCAAGAGTTTGAAAATGAAGGCGGCGCGTGCCGGCACCTTTGGCAAAAAGATGATCCCTAAAGAAAAGAAGCCCCGTGCCCCTAAGAAGCCTGCGGCTGAAAAACCAGCGAAGTAATTCTAAAGTTGAATGTGAAGGACCTATTTTAATAAAGAGTTACTTTAAGCCACAATCGGTTTGTTATTAATTTATCACACACACTGCCCTTGTGTGTCTAATAGGTGAGTTGTTAAAATTTGAGAACATGTAGTGTTTTTTCTTTACTCAATCTTTTTTCTGTTTCAGTTAACGCAAGCATGGAAAACCTAAAAGGTTAGTTTATAGCTGGATATTTTTAACTTTTCTATCACATCTATTATATGATGAATTTATATGTTATAGTCTCGTTCGTATGAAAATCATTGATTTCAAACTTACCACATTACTGAAACATGTACCTATCTTTTTGAACTTTTTTATGGTAATCTTGATGAAACCTAATGAAATGTACCATTCTAGGTCTGGATATTATGAAAATGTAGGATACATACAAATATGTACCTTACTGGTGTAATGAATGATACAACTCAAAGGAACAATAAATATTTACTTTGTCAATTAAAATCAACTACTACCTTAACCCGTAAAGAAATGAAATCAAGAAGAGAATGGACTTTTTTACTGCTATTACATACAACACACCCATGACCCAAACTTATAAAAGAAAAATTGAGGTAAGTAATTTTACCTAATAGGTTTCCTAAAATACTTTGAACAATGACTTTTTAATGATGAATGAAGTTTATAGTCTCGTTCGTATGAAAATCAGTGATTTCATTCTTACCACTGTAACTGAATTAATTACAACATGCAGTAAATATGACATTCAAATGTATGGATTACAAATTTAATTTATTACTTTTCAGATTTTGTCATAGAAATAAGGCAAATGATGGAAAGTTTTAGTAAACAACCATTTTCAATTCTGAGTTTTGGTAAGTTCAAAATTTGTATAAAATATATCCTTTTTTGAGACTTACATGTCTTTATCATTACGTTAACCTCTGGATTAGAGAACATATACTTATGTCAAATTTATTTCTCAACACATAGATTAATATTTATTACTTTATTTGCACAACCAAAAAAACAATAATTAGTGTATATCAAAAGTAAGACAAATATGCGCATAAAGTTAGCTATATGACTGGGTGAATTCACTTTCTTAAAAATTATAACTCCCATGTCTCAGGTTCTATGTTCTGGCAATCCAGTGATTAACCTTACCTTTTATCATGTCTAATTTGTATAATACATTCTGGATTTATTTACCCTACCAAAGCCGGTGTGTGGCAGTTACCATTTGCCATACTTGACTCTGGTCTAGGAACATTGACACACTCTGTGTAAGATGAGTGTCTTTGTAGCCACTTGTCCAAGGGTTGAGTGTTACATACAATTCAACAAAAATACTTATTTATTTATTAGTTAAAACTCATTAAATTTTAATTATCTTTTGTCTTTTGCAGATGAACTGCACTCGAAAAGATTTGGTAACCAGTTAAATGGTTCTATGAAGCTACTTTGCTATTCCATTTGCCAGTACATGTGCAGTGTATGTAAGTATACATTATGTTCATTTGAAACTTATATTTTTAAAAAGTTTGTTTTAAAATGATGACTTTCTGTATCGCCCCTAGCTGTAGTTTGATGATTGATCTGTACTGATATAATTATGAAATATATAACAATGTATTGTATTACACACATTGCTAATGTATGTGTACATTATGTTTTAGAGATCAGTTTGAAATTACAACTTCCTCGATGAAATGGTGAATCTGGGTGTTATGTGTAAGTTATTTTTTTTTTATTAATTTTCTTTTATAAATGCTACATCTCTTTTAAATGATGAGTTTTTGTATCGCCCCTATCTGAAAATTGTGTTGATTGATAATATCTGATTTTAATATTTTCAAAATATTGTGTAGGTATCTTTTGAATAATAAATGTGTTAAATGTTTCTTATATGTTGTTTTAGATAAAGCAAAATTAGAAATGGATACCAATTTAAAATTAAGGAAGTGGTTCAAATTTTATATCTCAACAAAGACCAAAAGTGGACTAAATCAAACTTTTAAAAACTGTTGGTATGTATTCATAAATTAATCTTCAGATAAGATTTACAAAAAATCAACTCAGTGCACTCTTAATTGACAAGGCGTATTATAACATAAAACAATTTCTAAATGACATCACACTACAGTAATAATGTTGTATAATAATAATTTTATTATGTTTGACGAATTTTCATAAATTAAAAATATAAAGTTGTATTAGTTGACATAATATCCATTTTAACATCGAACTCTAATTATTTTTTAATATTTATTTTTTTTTGACATTTGTAAAATATACCCTCTAAGAAAGTGAAACTATATAATAATAATAAATGTTGACTGTTCATTTTGATCAGAACTATTGTATTAGAAGCACCTAACAACAATGTTGCATGCCAGGCTTGGCGGAGTAAGGTGATCCTATTTCTATGTAACATCTATTAATAATGTACCCTTATTCGCAATAAATGAATTATGAATTATGAATTACAAACTTAGTTTAAAAATGTCCAGTTTAATCCCCTAGTTTTATTAAAAACTTGATTTAATGATGAATTACTTAGTTATCCCTGTCTCACAAAATCGTGGGGAAAAATATGGTATGGTAACATCTGAAAATTTGTAGCTTTCCAACAAATTGAAGTCTTATAACTAAGTCCCTGTGAAATCTTGCTAATTATTTTTTTAATTTTGTTACAGATTGTTTACATTGGTATGGTATGAAAATAACTTGGACACATCATACATTGATCCTATGTCTAAAAAAGACATTGATACCGCCTCTACGAGTGGATGTTGGTATGTATTTGATAAATAACTTCCACTACAGACAAAATATAAAAATTACTAAATCTCCACTGTCCCACTCAAAAGCCAATTTAATGATGAATTACTTAGTTATCCCTGTCTCACTAAATCGTGGGGAAAAATATGGTATGGTAACATCTGAAATATTTAGCCATTTATCAAATTGAAGAACTATTTAGTTTGGAGAATACAAATAAAAGTAATTTATTTCATTTTGTTACAGATTAATTGCAAAATTATTTGTGATACTGACTTAGCCAACGTGTAGTAACCAGATAATGCATTGTGAGAAGGTAAAGTTATTGCATTCGTCTTCAATGTCAACAGTTCTAGGCTAGGTAGGGGGTTTTTCCGTATTACAACTTTGTTTGGGAATGTGATATTTCACAAAAACAGATGGCCAATTTGCTTATTAAAATTATACAATATTGCATTTTAATATCATAGCAGTCAATTTCAATTCGAATGTGATTCATTCACAAAGAAATTTGTCATTTTTAGGTTTAATTTTTTTTTGGGGTGGAGTTTGTGATTAAATACAGTACCTACTCCTCCCATTACACGGGAATGCTCGCTGTGAGGATCACCTTTATGTCCCCAAAACCACATATTGACCATATAGGCACAACAAAATCAGGATAGAGGGCAATATTTATTTGTGAAATATTTTATTATTCATTCATTAGCCAAATATTCATTTGATATGACAACTTTTAACTTGGGTGTAGTTTAGCAACTTCTATACCCTACCAAAGCCGGTGTGTGGCAGTTACTATCTGCCATACTTGACTCTGGTTTAGGAACATTAACACACTCTGTGTAAGATGAGTGTCTTTGTAGCCGCTTGTCCAAGGGTTGAGTGTTACATACAATACAACAACCAGCCTACCTAGTTTATTGTTTTATTAAATAAAAACTTTACACTAAAAATATTTTGGAAAAATACTTCAAAAATAAAACGTTCACGATAAAACGACGCTGCCTGCACTGACTGAACCAGAGACGCGAGTTCAAACCTCGTCACAAGTGAATTTTGTAGTACTTTTCTTTTAAAATATTTCTAGTTGCCTAAAGCATTAAAAATCAAATTACCAAGTATTAAAACTAAACACACAATTAACATTCCTTTCTGTTTTTTTGCAGATGTACTATTTGACTTTATTAAATCACAATCTTGCATGAAATGAAACACAGTTACAATGGAACTTTATTGTTCATTGTATCAATTTGTCAGTATACGTAAGTATATTTTCTACTCATATTATTTTACTGTACAAAGGATACTTCAATATGATGACTATTTGTATCGCCCCTAGCTGTAGTTTGATGATTGATCTGTACGATATATCTGTATTGATATTATGTATCCAGTAATAAATTAATAAAGTAGCAGCACTTTTCGTTACTAATTTGTTTTTTATTTGTATTACAGGTTTTTCCTTGAAATTGAAGTCTTTACAAAACCATAAAAGCTGGACAGTGTTTTATAAAGGTGTGTAATTATAACTTTTATATTGAAATTATATAAATACTTAAATGATGACTTTTGTATCGCCCCTATCTGAAACCTGTGTTGATTGATAATAACTGATTAAATGCTTACATTGTTTTTTTTTTACTTTCTTTTGAAAACAAGTATTTAATATGTTGTATTTTATTTTAGATTAACAAACTAGAAGGCCATGCAGACACTATATCACAAGCTGCGTTTGGTAGGTATATTATTATTATTTTTTTAATTAATAGCTTACTAATATTATAAATGTGAATGTAACTCTGTCTGTTACGTTTTCATGCCTAAACCGCTGAACCGATTTTGATGAATTTTGGTAAGAAGATGGGATACTTTTGATTCAATATTTTTGCGAGATCGAGGCTTACGCGATTGAAACCGCGGTGTGCAGCTAGTGTTCTTTAAAGTATACCTATGACTAGCTGCTGTCCCTACAAATTCTCTGCATAAATTCAAATTAATGATGAATTACTTAGTTATCCCTGTCTCACAAAATCGTGGGGAAAGATATGGTATGGTAACATCTGAAACCTTTTAGCCCTTGATTAAATTGTTAATGTCCACAGAATCCTATTAAATTATATTGTGTTAATTTTGTTGCAGATTGTTTATGTAAACAAGAAATTCACTTAACCATCAATTTGGTAGCTAGTTAGTGGAAAATGAAAAGGTAAGTTAACCTTTTGTTCACTTTAGGGTATATTAAGGCCTGATTTTTCATTCTACTGATAAAAGATATCTATCGAATAACTTAGAACCCAACCCAATTGAAGTCTTTAATTTTTTTTTTTTTTAATGTAGTTGCGTTTTTTATTCGGTGGTGTTACATTTTATTTGTCAGATACCTCTATCTAGGGATTTAAAACATAGGGATGCATTCATACATAACACTTGAGTATCTTACTTATAAAGCTGAAATTATGTGAGTATGTATGTGTGCATGTTTTACTCACATAAAAAACGCTTAACTGATTGCGATGAAACTTTGAATATAGAAAATTGGAGCCCTGGAATAACATACAGGTGCCGGCAAATAAGTTGGAAAATATTTGGCGGTAAGTTCGCACGTTCGCGCAGTATACTTTGCTCACAAATATAGGTACTACGCGAGCGGGGTAGGCTCCACGCCAGATATTTTTCAACCAATGTGCGTCACCTGTGGTTTTTATCCCGATATTCCTTCCGGAACGGGACTTACGCGGGGAGCAGCTAGTTATGTATGATTTTTATTGACTACTATCATTTACCACGTGAAAAATTACGCAACATGAATGTTTGTATAACCTACTGCGCTTCAATTTTGCATTAATTATCTATGATGATTTACAAAGACAAGCATATATCTAGAATTCTTTTGAAGATATTTTTATTCTGAGCAATTTAGATAAATGTTTAATAAACTACAAAAAATCTAAAATATGTATTTACCTAATAAATCGTTGTTTACAGTTTTATCTTCTGGGCCTCTATTCATGCTGAAAAATCAACAACAATATCTGAAGGTACTAATTAATCGTACTTCCTTTTATCTTACTTATATTATAAGAATGGTTCCTTTTACGGTGATTCTTAGAACGTCGAAGTTTTACTACGGTGAGCATTGTTTCATCGATGAAGCTTTAACGTCGCGTCTTTTAACGTCGTCATCGTTTTTACAGTGACTTCCTTCCAAGCAGAACATATCAAAGCCGCATTCCGTAGCAATCGAATGCCGCAATTTTCTTGAAGTACAGTCAGAAAAACAGATCGCAATTTTTGGTTTACACGCTAAATAATATCTCGGAAAAAATAGACACTAGACCATTAGTTTCTTAGCAAAAGTGATAGAGCTCTCCGAGATCTTCATTTTGGATGACAGCTGTCAAACTTAAAAAGTCAATATCTCGGAAACTATAGACCCTAGACCATTAGTTTCTTAGCAAAAGTGATAGAGCTCTCCGAGATCTTCATTTTCGATGACAGCTGTCAAACCTAAAAGTCAATATCTCGGAAACTATAGACCCTAGACCACTAGTTTCTTAGCAAAAGTGATAGAGCTCTCCGAGATCTTCGTTTTGGATGACAGCTGTCAAACTTAAAAAGTCAATATCTCGGAAACTAGACCCTAGACCATTAGTTTCTTAGCAAAAGTGATAGAGCTCTCCGAGATCTTCATTTTGGATGACAGCTGTCAAACTTAAATACCCTTTATCTCTGTAAGTATTGACACTAAACCACTACTACCTTAGCAAAAGTGATAGAGCTCTTCGAGATCTTCATTTTGAATGACAGATGATGACATGATGACGTTTTAAGTTTGACAGCTGTCATCCAAAATGAAGATCTCGAAGAGCTCTATCACTTTTGCTAAGAAACTAATGGTCTAGGGTCTATAGTTTCCGAGATATTGACTTTTTAAGTTTGACAGCTGTCATCCATAATGAAGATCTCGGAGAGCTCTATCACTTTTGCTAAGAAACTAATGGTCTAGGGTCTATAGTTTCCGAGATATTGACTTTTTAAGTTTGACAGCTGTCATCCAAAATGAAGATCTCGGAGAGCTCTATCACTTTTGCTTAGAAACTAATGGTCTAGGGTCTATAGTTTCCGAAATATTGACTTTTTAAGTTTGACAGGTGTCATCCAAAATGAAGATCTCGGAGAGCTCTATCACTTTTGCTAAGAAACTAATGGTCTAGTGTCTATTTTTTCCGAGATATTATTTAGCGTGTTAACCAAAAATTGCGATCTGTTTTTCTGACTGTACTTCAAGAAAATTGCGGCATTCGATTGCTACGGAATGCGGCTTCGATATGTTCTGCTTGGAAGGAAGTCACTGTAAAAACGATGACGACGTTAAAAGACGCGACGTTAAAGCTTCATCGATGAAACAATGCTCACCGTAGTAAAACTTCGACGTTCTAAGAATCACCGTAAAAGGAACCATTCTATTATAAGTATATATTTATTATGTATATGACTTTGTTACTAAATCACGCAAAAACTACTGAACCAATTGCGATATAACTTGGAATATAAGTAGCTGGAAACCTGGAATAACACATAGGCTACTTGTATCCCGATAATCTCGCGGGACGAGACTAACGCGGTTAAAACCGCGGGGCGCTAACCGTTCCAAAAATCCCTAAGCTCACTTTTGTAGCAAAAAGTTATACCTACAGCTGTCCATTGGTTTGAGCGTTCCTTTTTTTTAAATTTGATGATGATTTTCCAATTTGACAAGCATATATCTAGAATATAAGTTGAAGAAAAATTAACTGATAAATAGTTCTCCCAAAATATTTTTAAAAAAGTGTTAGACTATAAAATTAACTATACATTTTGTTATTTTCAGTTACCTATACGTCGTCGTCTAAATTGATGAAGAAAAAGAAAATAATAAAATTAACGTACCATATGGAAACTTTATATTAATCTACTACAAAATACCTACTTATATAAAATAGTTATGATTCCATCATTAAACGATTGTTTTGAATGGAAATGTGTTTATCATTGTCCACATCCTCCTGATAGATAAGATTATAAAATGTAATGTTTTTCAAATTGCTCAGTTAGATATCTTTCTGCAACAATGCATTACATAAAATTAATTGAATTGGAATCTATGGAATTCACCACCACATGTAAAATTCAGGTACCCAATACATACTTTTGATATTTTACTAATGAAATCACCAACTTTTTAGAGTAATCTGAGGGAAATTATTACAAAAAAGTTACTAAATATTTTAAATTTTACAACCGTGGCAAGTATTCGATATCTGAAACGACTCAATATCGCCTCAACATTGTTTGATTTATCTCCAAGACAGTTCAATATCCGTTCCGTTTTCGAGAAAAATGAGACAATAAAGATACAAAATAGACGCCCAGGGAAAATTAAGTCTTCGACCTCCCGTATGTTGTGTGCATCAGAATGGCGGGTGTACAAATGCAAATTATCATAAATCTAATATGGCTCAAATCTACCTTAATTCTACCTAATTCTACCAATAAAGAAATTAATAGTACCTCTCTGTACGCATAGAAAACTCAATAAATATGTGAGCCGCCAATCTGACGTCAGGATGGCGGGTGTATTCCTTTTCTGGGCGAAATATCATTCGTCAATATTTATATTCACTGCCATATAAATCTACCTAATTAGTACCTTACAGCACCGTACGTAGTAATCAAATTCAGGCAAAGGCTAGAGAGTAATTTTGAAAATAAAATTTCGCAACTTTAAATTTCTGCAATGTTGGTATTTAGTAATGGCGGGCGTGTCGAGAATCTGGGCTAATTAAAAAATACGCATAGAAACAACAAAATGATTTTTTATTTTATTTTAGTACATTTTTTATTTACGAAATAAAGACTATTGACTGTAAAGTCAATAGTTTATTATTTCGTAAATGAAAAATGTACTTGTCAAATGGCTAACATAGAGTAATTCGATTCAATTATAACATAATACTTGACACTGGCTACTTTCTAAACGGCCATAATTATTAAAAAAGTACAATCTTTTTTTACCCGACTGCGCGACGCAAAGGAGGGTAATGTGTTTACCGGTCTATGTATGTATGGATGTTTCTATGTGGCGTTCTAGAGGCCAAACGCATGGACCGATTTTGATGATTCTTACGTCGATCGATTCGTCTTAATCTGGCGAGTGTGACTAAAGACAGGACAGTAATCCCAAGTAACTTATGTCACCACCAGACGCCATATTGTCAAAATTAAAAAATCCAAAATCGTCAAAGTATGTCAAGATGGGTATCGTTGAATAGGTTTTTAAAAATAAATATTAGGTTTCTTTCACCATTTTTCGTTTTAAAGAACCGTTTAGGAAATATAACGGTTTAAAGTTAATTTACAATTAGGTATTCTCTTTTTATTACTAACGAACAAGTTTTTATTTTTGTTACGTAGTTACGCTTGGAACTATCAAAGTATAAGCCGTGGTATAAGCCGTGATGGTACAGGTGACAGGAATTTATTGATATAAACTAAAAAAATATTTACATAAATTGTACCTACCTACTGAATAAAAGCCTAATAACACTTAGGTACCTAAAAACGTTAAAAGAATAATAAATTTAAACAATAAATAACTAAACCCTAACTGAAATAGAATCGTACTAATATTATAAACGCGAAAGTTTGTATGTAAGTATGTATGTATAAGAGTAACCACCTCACATACGTATGTATGTGAGGTTGTTACTCTTTCACGTAAAAACTACTGAACCGATTGCGATGAAACTTGGAATATAGGTAGCTGGGGGACCTGGATTAACACATAGGCTACTTTTTATTCCCGCGGGAACGGAAATTACGTGGGTGAAACCGCGGGGCGCAGCTAGTACATTATAACCCCCTAATGAAATGAATAGATTACGAGACTTACCTACCATCAATAAATGAAAATAACTAAAAAGCGTAAATTAAAAAAAATAATTTATAAAAAACAAAAAACCCGACTGCGTAAAAAACTCGATTAAAAAATACGCATAGAAACAACAAAAAAACCAAAAAGAAAAAAACAAGCCCAGTAATTTGAAATTACGCTAAGTAATAATAGTTTTGTAATCGATACACACAGAACACATAATAAATGAGTAAAAAATTACTCACAGTCGGGACCCATTCATTTTACCAATCTAATTTTTCCAATGGGTTTACGTCAAAGTTTTTTACGCAGTCGGGTTTTTTGTTTTTTATAAATTATTTTTTTTAATTTACGCTTTTTAGTTATTTTCATTTATTGATGGTAGGTAAGTCTCGTAATCTATTCATTTCATTAGGGGGTTATAATGTACTAGCTGCGCCCCGCGGTTTCACCCACGTAATTTCCGTTCCCGCGGGAATAAAAAGTAGCCTATGTGTTAATCCAGGTCCCCCAGCTTCCAGCGATGTGGATACCGCCGATCATACTCTCGAGGTCTGCGAGGCTTGGAATGTTGAGCGTGACTTGCTGCGATCGGTGGTGGGAAGCGACCTGTCGCTCCAGGGAGTGTTGAGTGCGATGGTGGAAGACGAGTCTGCATGGACTGCAGTGCTTCGCTTTGCCGAGCGAGTGATGTCGGCTAAAGAGGCGGCGGAGAGAGAGCGTGAGCAAAGTCAGCACTTCACTCGCACAGAGGCAGGACGCACAGGACGACGTCGCCGCCGTCGTGACGACCTGATGCCTCCTTAAATGGGCCTTGGCGGCAGACTCGGGGGGGTTTGTCGCCGTGCAAGGGCCCGAGCGGGGTGCGTGGTTCCCGTGCACCGTTCAAGAGGATCAGGTCAGACGACCTATGTTGAGATTTGGAGAGGAGTCCGCCCTCAAAAGGACCACTGCCGTCGGGTACCGCGGAGGACTTTACATTCCCGTAGTCCCGGCATAAAGGCGTGTGAGGAACCGGTGGAGTTTTAGTGGGTAAACCACTGGCCATCCAACACCTTAGGCCAGAAAGGGAGCCCCACACACCCTCGTCGCTCCCCCCGGAGCGGCGGGACGGTGCATAAGGCTGCATTTCTCCACCTTAAAAAAAAAAAAAAAAAAAAAAAAGGTCCCCCAGCTACCTATATTCCAAGTTTCATCGCAATCGGTTCAGTAGTTTTTACGTGAAAGAGTAACAACCTCACATACCTACGTATGTGAGGTGGTTACTCTTATACATACATACTTACATACAAACTTTCGCGTTTATAATATTAGTACGATTCTATTTCAGTTAGGGTTTAGTTATTTATTGTTTAAATTTATTATTCTTTTAACGTTTTTAGGTACCTAAGTGTTATTAGGCTTTTATTCAGTAGGTAGGTACAATTTATGTAAATATTTTTTTTGTTTATATCAATAAATTCCTGTCACCTGTACCATCACGGCTTATACCACGGCTTATACTTTGATAGTTCCAAGCGTAACTACGTAACAAAAATAAAAACTTGTTCGTTAGTAATAATAAAAAAAACAAAAAACCCGACTGCGCAAAAAACTCGATTAAAAAATACGCATAGAAACAACAAAAAAACCAAAAAGAAAAAAACAAGCCCAGTAATTTGAAATTACGCTAAGTAATAATAGTTTTGTAATCAATACACACAGAAACCATAATAAATGAGTAAAAAATTACTCACAGTCGGGACCCATTCATTTTACCAATCTAATTTTTCCAATGGGTCCCGACTGTGAGTAATTTTTTACTCATTTATTATGTGTTCTGTGTGTATTGATTACAAAACTATTATTACTTAGCGTAATTTCAAATTACTGGGCTTGTTTTTTTCTTTTTGGTTTTTTTGTTGTTTCTATGCGTATTTTTTAATCGAGTTTTTTGCGCAGTCGGGTTTTTTGTTTTTTTTATAAATTATTTTTTTATTTTACGCTTTTTAGTTATTTTCATTTATTGATGGTAGGTAAGTCTCGTAATCTATTCATTTCATTAGGGGGTTATAATGTATACTTTGGATTATTCAGTAGATCTTACTAATATTATAAACGCCAAAGTTTTTATGTAAGTATGTATGTATGTATGTGAGGTTGTTACTCTTTCACACAAAAACTATAGAACCAATTGCGATGAAACTTGGAATATAAGTAGCCGGGGACCTAGATTAACACATAGGCTACTTTTTATCCCGATATTCCCGCGGAAACAGGACTTACGCGGGTGAAACCGCGGAGATAAAAAGAAGCCTATGTGTTAATCCAGATCCCCAGCTACCTATATTCCAAGTTTCATCGCAATCGGTTCAGTAGTTTTTGCGTGAAAGAGTAACAACCTCACATACATACATACATACTTACATAAAAACTTTCGCGTTTATAATATTAGTAAGATTAACTACGTAACAAAAATAAAATCTTGTTCGTTAGTAATAAAAAGCAAGAATACCTAATTTTAAATTAACTTTAAACCGTTATATTTCCTAAACGGTTCTTTAAAATGAAAAATGGTGAAAGAAACCTAATATTTATTTTAAAAAACCTATTCAACGATACCCATCTTGACATACTGTGACGATTTTGGATTTTTTTATTTTGACAATATGGCGTCTGGTTGTGACAGAAGTTAATTTGGATTACTGTCATGTCTTTAGTCACACTCGCCAGATGAAGACGAATCGATTGACGTAAGAATCATCGAAATCGGTCCACGCGTTTGGCCTCTAGAACGCCACATAGAAACATCCATACATACATACATACATACATACATACATACATACATACATACATACATACATAGACCGATAAACACATTACCCTCCTTTGCGTCGCGCAGTCGGGTAAAAAGAGAATACCTAATTGTAAATTAACTTTAAACCGTTATATTTCCTAAACGGTTCTTTAAAACGAAAAATGGTGAAAGAAACCTAATATTTATTTTTAAAAACCTATTCAACGATACCCATCTTGACATACTTTGACGATTTTGGATTTTTTAATTTTGACAATATGGCGTCTGGTGGTGACATAAGTTACTTGGGATTACTGTCATGTCTTTAGTCACACTCGCCAGATTAAGACGAATCGATCGACGTAAGAATCATCAAAATCGGTCCATGCGTTTGGCCTCTAGAACGCCACATAGAAACATCCATACATACATACATACATAGACCGGTAAACACATTACCCTCCTTTGCGTCGCGCAGTCGGGTAAAAAAAGATTGTACTTTTTTTATAATTATGGCCGTTTAGAAAGTAGCCAGTGTCAAGTATTATGTTATAATTGAATCGAATTACTCTATGTTAGCCATTTGACAAGTACATTTTTCATTTACGAAATAATAAACTATTGACTTTACAGTCAATAGTCTTTATTTCGTAAATAAAAAATGTACTAAAATAAAATAAAAAATCATTTACGAAATAAACACATTACCCTCCTTTGCGTCGCGCAGTCGGGTAATAAAGACTATTGACTATAAAGTCAATAGTTTATTATTTCGTAAATGATAACGATAACTTGGCTGTTTCTATAATGCAAATATTATTATTTGCATTATAGAAACAGCCAAGTTATCGTAGTTAAAAGTGGAGTGAGTGTAATTGGCGGTTAATAACAAAGAATTTTGCATGAAGTTTGAGACATCGCGAAAGTCCACGTTTGGTTGTCATTACACTTGAACACTTTCAAGGAATTAAATTGATAAATTATAGTAATAGTAGTATAATTTATAATTATACTACTTTTACTATAATTTATATACTATTTATTAACTATTTTTTTATTTATTTACTACTATTACTATAATTTATCAATACTACTATTACTATAATTTATCAATACTACTATTTTTAAAATGTACTTGTCAAATGGCTAACATGGAGTAATTCGATTCAATTATAACATAATTCTTGACACTAGCTACTTTCTAAACGGCCATAACTATAAAGAAGTACAATTTTTTTTTAGCCTAGATTCTCGACACGCCCGCCATTACTAAATACCAACATTGCAGAAATTTAAAGTTGCGAAATTTTATTTTCAAAATTACTCTCTAGCCTTTGCCTGAATTTGATTACTACGTACGGTGCTGTAAGGTACTAGTTAGGTAGATTTATATGGCAGTGAATATAAATATTGACGAATGATATTTCGCCCAGAAAAGGAATACACCCGCCATCCTGACGTCAGATTGGCGGCTCACATATTTATTGAGTTTTCTATGCGTACAGAGAGGTACTATTAATTTCTTTATTGGTAGAATTAGGTAGAATTAAGGTAGATATGAGCCATATTAAATTCATGATAATTTGCATTTGTACACCCGCCATTCTGATGCACACCCGTATGTTCATTTATTGCTAAACTAGGTAATTAATTCTCTAGCCTTATAGTCAAGTCCAAATAATCGGTCCCAAGATCGAGACAGAATTACTTTTAGTGCTTTTAGGTAAAGTAAATACAGACATCTATACAAGATGTAACGGGTATGCCCTTTTAAGTCGAAAGGGGGTTGTTCTAGACGTCTAGGCGAACAACTTTGGAAATTCGAAGTACTTTTCGAAAATTTAAAGTATAAAGTTTACTTGAAGATCAGCTGTTTCTTAGAGTTCAAGGTCATTGACCTTATGTTATCATCATTTTATTTAGTTTTATGGTTTACAATCAAAACTTCAATTAAGTATCTTTATTTTCAAAAGTAGCTGTTTTTCCAGTGAAACATAATCTCAAAATTTTCAAAAAAAAAATGAATTTTCAAAAGTCGTAGATCAAAAGTTTTTTGCCTAGACGTCTAGAACCCCCTTTCGGATTAAAAGGACTTGCCCGTTACAAATCGTATATACGAAGAAATGAGTAGTTTTATAGATTTTGTATCTGAACAGGGGCTAAACCCAACGGATAGAGCTGATTTAGAAGATGACATTAAAGATCTAAAAATTAGCTCAGACGCTACACAAGAAGCGTTTTACGAAGTTGAAACACAAGGAATTAAAATGTTAAATTATTTAGCTCATCGCAAATATGGGTAAGTATGTACTGAAGATACTAGCTGCACCCTGTAGTTAAACCCACGTGTCCCGATTCTGTGGAAATATAGGATTTAGAAGTAGATAGCCTTTGTGAATCCAGATTTTGCAAGTTTTATTTCAATTAGTAAGGTTCAGCGTAGACAGAGAGAAGCGCAGCAGAGGATTTTTATAACGCACTTGAAAATCTATATATATAAAACTCTTTGTCCTGAGTGACTGACTGAGGGATCAACGCACAGCCTAAACCGCTGGTAGTAGAGAGATGAAATTTGGAGGGTGTGTCCGTTATGTGATGAAGGCGTCAGATAAGAGAGGATTTTCCGAAATTCCACCCCTAAAGGGGGGAAAACGTTTGTATGCAACTTCCAAGTCGCTTGACCTACAAACTTGAAAATTAACACATAGATTATTGTGGGGTCGTAGATGAAGCACAAAAAAGTTTTTTTTAGATATTCAGTTCCTAAGGGTGTTAAATTGGGGATGAAAATTTGTATGGGAATTGGTTTACCGCTTCACCTACAATCTTAAAATTTAATACAAATATTTCTGTAGGGACGTAGGTGAAGCACTAAAAAGTTTTTTTTAGAAATTCATCCCCTAAGGGAGTTAAATTGGGGAAGAAAATCTCTATGAAAATTGGCTCACCGCTTGACTTACAAACTTGAAATATAACACACATTGCTATGGAGTCGTAGGTGAAACACTTATAAGTTTTTTTTTAAGTCATCCCCTAAGGGTGTTAAATTGGGGATGAAAGTATCTATGGCATATTTTTTTTTCGAATTTGTTTTCTAGTTTCCGTTTCCCGGATTCGGTTCCGATTGAGGTTCCGGCTCTCAGTTTCCGGTTCAGGGGAATCTAACCACCCCCCGAAAAGGGGAGGGGGGACAAATTTTGGTTTAAACTGTTTATTCTAGAGAATTGGTACATATAACTACCTACTAGTTTTGTACATGCAATACATTAGGCGGCGCAGGATAATCCTAATTATATCCTACCCTGAACCTATCCTGATTCTTTACCGACCCTATGCTGATCCGATGCCGATTTTATGCTGAACCTATGCTGATTCTATGCCGATCATATGCTGATCCTATGCCGAACCTATGCTGATCCTATGCCGAACCTATGCTGATGATCATATGCCGATCCTATGCTGATCAAATGCCGACCCTATGCTGAACCTATGCCGATCCTATGTTGAACCTAGGCTGAACCTAAGCTAATCCCATGCCGATCCTATGTTGAACCCAGGCTGATCCTATGTTGAACCTATGCTGATCCTATGATGAACTTATGCCGATCCTATGTTGAACCCAGGCTGATCCTAGGCTGATCCTATGCTGATCCTATGTTGAACTTAGGCTGATCCTATAATGAACTTAGGCTGATCCTATGCAGAACCTATGCCGATCCTATGTTGAACCTAGGCTGATCCTATGTTGAACCTAGGCTGATCCTATGCTGGACCTATGTTGAACCTATGCTGGTCCTATGATGAACCTATGCCGATCATATCCAGATTCTATGCCGATCATATCCTGATCCTATGCCGATCATATCCAGATCCTATGCTGATTTTGTATCCAATTTTTTAACCCAATTTTTATCCAATTTTGATATTATATTTCCTTATCTTCTTAGATCTTATGTTGAACCTATGCTGATCCTATGATGATCCTATGTTGAACCTTGGCTGATTCTATGCCGATCATATGTTGATCCTATGCTGATCCTATGCCGATCATATGCTGATCCTATGCCGATCCTATGTTGAACCTAGCTAATCCCATGCCGATCCTATGTTGAACCCAGGCTGATCCTACGCTGATCCTATGTTGAACCTATGCTGATCCTATGATGAACCTATGCCGATCCTATGTTGAACCCAGGCTGATCCTATGCTGATCCTATGTTGAACCTACGCTGATCCTATGCAGAACCTATGCTGAACCTAGGCTGGACCTATGCTGATCCTATGTTAAACCTAGGCTGATCCTATGCTGGACCTATGTTGAACCTATGCTGGTCCTATGATGAACCTATGCCGATCATATCCTGATCCTATGCTGATCATATCCTGATCCTATGCCGATCATATCCTGATCCTATGCTGATTTTGTATCCAATTTTTTAACCCAATTTTTATCCAATTTTGATATTATATTTCCTAAATTTCTTAATGCGGGCGAAGCCGCGGGCAGAAGCTAGTCAACTATAAAATTGCCAAAATTGCTTGAGCGGTCTCGAAAAAAGAAGTTAAGAATGATGTTCCGATAACATGCCCGAGACCGTGCTAGGATTATTCCTCTGTCTGCGCTGACTCTAACAAACACTCGTTTTATTACATAGGTAATATTTAATAATAATAATTACCTACCTACCTAACTTTCATATTTATTACACAGGGTGAACCATTTCGATGTGCTTTTATCATAATATCCCAAATTAAAAAAGATAGCAAAAATGCTGAAAGGAGATGCGTCCCCGATTTTGGCAGGACTAAAATGGCATTACTAGATTTTTTATATAGAAGATTGTATACCAAGGGAGAAAATACTATTTTTACGGCGAGAGTGTTTTTTGAAACCAGAGTGAAGCGAAGGATTCTTGAGTAGAATCCTGAGCGAATCGAGGGATTCAAAGTACCTCACTCGAGCTAAAATAGTAGATTGTATACCAAGGGAAAAAAGACTATTTCAACGGCAAGAGTGTTTTTTGAATCCAGAGTGAAGCGAAGGATTCTTGAGTAGAATCCTGAGCGAATCGAGGGATTCAAAGTACCTCACTCGAGCTAAAAATAGTATTTGCTCCTGAGGTAGACATTCTACTTTTTATCGCCCTCTATGAGAAAATGAGTACATTTGACTTGTTAACCCAAATGTTTCAAAGACTATTACTAGTCTTTGAAACATCGTCTATTCCAAGACTATTCCTTGTATATTCCGAATCTCCTACTCTAGTCTACTATTAGTCTACTCCTGTTCTATTCCTAGTGTATTCCTTGTCTATTTCTATTGGAACTCTTTAGTGATTGAAACTTTTTACAAATATACACGTTCCAAATTCAAATCCCCCCGGCCAATCAGTAGCCGGAAAAGTAAAATCCCTGCTAAGAGGGAGGCAAAACGTTTTGCTGGCGAGTTAGCGTGAGTGCCAGCAAAGGGCTAGTTCCAGCCTAGTTTACAGGGATTGGATTAGTTCTTTTGGAATAGATGTGATGAAATAGTAGATTGTATACCAAGGAAGAAAAGACTATTTTTACGGCGAGTGTTTTTTGAATCCAGAGTGAAGCGAAGGATTCTAGAGTAGAATCCCGAGCGTAGCGAGGGATTCAAAGTACCTCACTCGAGCTAAAAATAGTATTTGCTCCTGAGGTAGACATTCTACTTTTCATCGCCCTCTATGAGAAAATGAGTACATTTAACTTGTTAACCCAAATATTTCAAAAACTATTACTAGTCTATTCCAAGACTATTCCTTGTCTATTCCGAGTCTCCTACTCTACTATTAGTCTACTCCTATTCTACTCCTGTAGAATCCTGTTGAAGTTTATTTTGTGATTTCAACGTGAGTTGTTCGCAGTGGTTTAAAAATGTAAATAATATTCCTACAGTTACAGAGTAGCAAGTCAATCCATGGTTATTGAAAAATCAAATATTGGAAGCCGGACTATACAAACCCAGAAGACAGTCTGGACTCTTTACAACGAAAGTAAATAAAGATATCAACATGGAATTGCATGTAAAATAACTATATTTACGAAATAAACAATCGAAAACATAATTTTGTTCTAATTAACGTTCTCTACTGATAGTTCACTCTGGCAATCACTCGGGACCCTGTCCGTGAATAGTTCGGGTATCTAAAAAATAATAAATTAATATTAGGCGTAGGTTTAAACTAAGCTAGAATAATTATGTTTTCTAAAAACATTTTATAAGTAAATATAATAGTTATATATTACCTGCGGTGTGAAAGCTTCTACCCTGTCAAGCAGTGAATCCGAAAATCCAGGAGTGTAATATCTGGAAAAAAAATATAGTAAAATTATAAGCGTAAATTTTAACTGTGC
Source organism: Idaea dimidiata (assembly GCA_949358125.1). Classification (NCBI taxonomy): domain Eukaryota; kingdom Metazoa; phylum Arthropoda; class Insecta; order Lepidoptera; family Geometridae; genus Idaea; species Idaea dimidiata. The sequence goes on from OX442334.1 coordinate 8,022,842, forward strand.
TGTAGGTAACTAGTAAAATAAATCACCTCACAATCTCTTCAGGGAAACAACTGTTTATGATATTTATATACTCTTTTAGAGAAGTCCCTGGAACGGCATCGATTTCTTGAACTCTCTTTAAAGCACCCGTTGTTACAAACAGTCTTCTTGCCCTTGCATCATTTGGTAAAATCTGAAATCAAGGTGTAAAAGTAAAACGCGCCAAAAAGTAAAATTACATCGATCGATGTGGCCAACCAAATAATACCAAAGTGAATTAAAAAACTCACGGACGAAGAACCATTGGATACGAATTCTAAGAACGGACAGTCGTCGAATCAGGGACCGCAAAACACCGCTTTGGAGTTAATTCTATCGAACCCAAACCCCTTTGCTCAGCTTACCATCTGGATAAGGTGACCATCTTCATTGGGTAACCTACCTACACCACTATTGATATGGTAACCGAATCATTGAGTTTCCCAGGCAAAAGGCTTACACATTTTATTACGGAAACCTCATTGATGGGGTAACCCTTTGATAGACTTTCTAATGGGTTACCTTTACCCCGCCCCTACGTATTGCATTTCTAGTCATTTCATCGTATTCAAAGTACCTATGTACTGCATATCGCCTCGGTTGTGACATTTTTTCCCTCTAATAATTATGGTTAAGTACCTAGGTATTTGAATGATTCTTCAGCAGGTACAACGTTAAAAACACACAGTCACATTTAACTTTTATTATTCAAATAAAATTGTTGGAGTACCTTTGCGAAATCATACTATAGCATGTAATATTAATAAATTTGACATCATTGATACTAACTCTATAGTTAGTAAACATTTTTATATGACAAAAGGTAGATATTAATACCTTAATAATTGTATTAAAATACAGCTTGCTATCTTATTTTTTTAATATTTCAGTCAAGAACTTGGTTAATAACCAAACTGTCTCGATCTATTGAGCAGGATGACATTAAATTAAATTGTGGCATTTTAGATGAAAATCTTTTATTATCTTTCATTTAAATTAACTAGCCACACTAGAGTCATAGTTGTAAGAACGCTCGACGTATTTATAGGGTAAACCTGGAGAGATGCCTATAGAGGAGAGATGCCTACAAAAATATAAAATCAAATTAAAAAAAAATAGTAATTTCTGAACGCATCCAACCGGGTCAGTTGCATTTCGAAAACCTAAGAGCAAGTTTTTGTGCAAGTGGTTCCCGAAAATAATTGTGATTTTTGTATTTATTTCGAGTTGAAATGTAAGTACTATCGCTCAGACCTATAATTTTTTGTAAGGAACATTTTAACCAAAAAAAATCCACATTTTTAATGACTTCTTTTGTTTTTTTTTTTAATTTTACTGATGGTATTAATCATTGTTGTCACGGCAAAGACGCCATTTTTAAAGAGCGTTCCATTTTACTGATTTAAAATATACTAGCCTTCTCACCCAGTCATCTGGGAGAGACGCCTAATTGATTTTGGGGGTAAGACGACTATACATTTTATTTGTTATATTATTTTTTAGATGCCGCGGGTCTACCTACGTTAGGAAGATATCTGGCCGAAACAGGGCTTTGTGGTCAGAGAGCGATTTAAGAAACGCAATTAATGCGATCAAAAGCAAGGAAATAAACCGTAATCAAGCAAGCAAGCAGTTTAAAATCCCATATCGGACTCTTCAACGTAGATATAAGTCAGGTAATAACTAAAAAGGCCGTCTAGGTCCTAACTCGTTGTTTGGAGATAATGAAAAGAAGATAGTCAGTCATATCAAGAAACTACAATCAAGGGGATTTGCTCCATCTATCGACGATTTACGGGTGATGGCGTTTAGATTTGCAGAGAATTTAAATCTCAAGCATAACTTTAACAGAGAAAATGGTAAAGCAGGTTATGATTGGGTTAAATCTTTTATGAGACGAAATCCTGAAATCATTTTGCGTAAATCAGAAGGTGTTTCTTTACAAAGAGCTCAAGGAATGAACCACGAAGAAATAACCGGATTTTTTGATCTATCGGAATCACAATTAGATGAGCATGACTTGAGAAACCAACCCAATAAAATTTATAACTTGGATGAGACTGGGCTTCAACTTAATAATAGACCATCACACGTAGTTGCCATGAAAGGATCTAAATCAGTCCCACAATTAACTACAGCAGAGAGAGAGGAGAAAATATTTCTTTGGTATGCTGCTGTAATGCAGAAGGTAGTTTTATTCCCCCGGTGACAATATTTAAAGGCAAAAATAAAAAGAACTAATTTTCTGATGGTATGCCTCCTGGTAGCCAGGTTTACATGAATGAAAAGTAAAGTTACATAAACGCTGAACTTTATTTTTAATGGCTTATGGAACAATTTATGCCAAGAAAACTGCCTGGAAAAGTTATTCTGCTTTTGGATGGACACACTTCTCATTGCAACTCTATTGACATGCTCGAGTTTTGCGAAGTTAATGAAGTGATTCTTTTGTGTTTTCCGAGCTACACGACGCACTACTTGCAGCCCTTGGACAGAGCATTTTTTAAATCGTTAAAAAGCAGTTTTTACAGCGAAGTCAATACTTAGATTCGAAACAATCCAACTCGGAAATTAGGCAGACTTCAATTCGGAGATTTATTGGGCAAATCTTGGGGTAAATCAGCCACCCAAAATAACGGTACGTCGGGATTTAGAGCTTGCGGTATTTACCCTGTTGACAGAAATGCAATTCCTGACTATGCTTTTATTTCTGACAGTCCTGCACAGGCAGGTGAGACGTCAGTTAGTACAGCACTTGCTGGTGGTACGTCACAGCCTTCAACCAGCGGGTTAAATACATGGAACAAAACAACCATCTCTGATGATACATTGGAAACGGGTCCAGGACCGTCTACTGGCACAGCTTATCTAAATGACTGGTACAGCTTATCAAAACCAGCAATTCAAGTAACGCCAGTAAAAAAAGATCCATCGAACAAACCTGACGGAGAAACACCCTCGAAAGTTTTGGATAAAGTGCACCCAGTTCCCTCTTTTGCGATGCGAACTACTTCTAAAAGGAAGCAACATGCGACGCTTTTAACAACCCCTGAAAATATTAAAAAAATAAAGATTAAGACTGAAAAGAAAATAGCGACTGTGCGTACAAAAACCCAAGACTTTTGAAGAAGAAAGGAGAATCTAAAACGAAAGTACTAAGAAAGGGAGCTCCTAAAAGGAATTATTCCAGACAACCCAAGATCATTAAAATAAAAACATCAGATGAGTCGAGTGATGGGGATTCTGATTACTCCGTGCATGACGATTCGTCCACAGAGGATATAGAACGCAGCATCTTAGGAGATATCTGCATTGCATGTGGAGAGTATTATCATGCGACACAGAAAAACTGTGACTGGCTGCAATGCATACAATGCCAGAATGGTTCCACCAAGATTGTAAGTACTGGAGATCCTGCGAAATGTATGACTTGTGACAAATAAAACCTCATTTTCCTTTTAATAATTACTTAGGCATTTCTCCCTGATACCCATTGGCGTCTCACAAATAGCTATGGGACAGATGCCTAATCGACAGACTAAAAATAAAAGGCTGTATTTCCTAAAACTAAGACTTAATTGTTATAATTGCTATGTTAACTCTTTAATAAATATATGATTGAACTATCGTCATTATTTGTTTTCATCTCCTTCAGGTAAATATGAAATTATGAAGCTTTATAAAAACTATTGGCAACTCTCCCAGGTTTACCCTAGTGATCTAATACATCCAATTAAATAAAATAAAAAATGAATTTGAACAATAAAACTAAAGTCAATATTATACAAGATGTAACGGGTGAGCCCTTTTAAGCCGTAAGGGGGTTGTTCTAGACGTCTAGGCGAACAACTTTTGTTCTATGACTTTTGGAAATTTGAAGTACTTTTCGAAAATTTTAAGTGTAAAGTTTACTTGAAGATCAGCTGTCTCTTAGAGTTCGAGGTCATTGACCTTTGTTGTCCTTTCATTTAGTTTGGTCTACTACAATCAAACCTTCAATTACCTTTATTTTGAAAAACAGCTGTTTTTTCAGTCAAACATAATCTCAAAATTTTCAAAAAAAAAGTTCGAATTTTCCAAAGTCGTAGAACAAAAGATGTTCGCCTAGACGTCTAGAACAACCCCCTTTCGGATTAAAAGGACTTGCCCGGTACATCTTGTATTTATTTGCAATTTATTTCTACAGAAACCAGAAGCGTAACTTGTTTTAAATGTTTAAGTACCAAATACTTTTTGCCGGAAGAAAAATAAAATGTACTCTATGATCATAGCAATAAAAACAATTCCCGTGTGCGTCTAATAATTAGGCAACGAAGATGGCGCCACCCATGATAATGACTACTCGCCGAGCCGATTCTAAACATACTTTTTTTACCTAATTCCAAAGCCATAAGGAATAAATTTCACTACTAGGAGACAAAGTGTTACCGTTTAGTAACGCGTTACACTATCATATAGGGTTACCTATTAAAATGAACTAACTCGTTTGATGCTGTTACCACTTACTCAGCCATCGCATAACCCCATTGAAGGGGTTTTGCCGGTGTAAGCTTATTGAAAAAACTTACCCATTAAAATGATAACCAATTGAATGAGGTTTTTCGATTAAGCCTTTAAAAAAACCACGTCTTAACTCAAATAAGGGTAACCAAAAACGGTCCCTGCGTCGAATACATGTTATTGTCAATGTCATAATGAGACAAATATAATATTGATTTTGGAGTTTTGGCGGGAAAGCGTTGAGATGATTGTGTTGCTAAATTTTCATTTTTGTGAAACTTAGTTCAAATACATGCAATTGTTTAATTTCGGGGGAATATCAATTTAGTTTCGTGAAGGTGTACAAATACAATGAAAGTCAAAATCGGTGCAAAACATGGACTTTAAGCGTTGTCTTCAAAGCTCCGAGAAAAATCTTTGTAAATGCCCACCGTGTAAGTTTACAATAAATGATTTCCTAGACTTGACTGTTTCGATGCAAATAACTTGCGTATTCAAAGTGTAACGGGTATGCCCTTTTAAGCTGAAAGGGGGTTGTTCTAGACATCTAGGCGAACAACTTTTGTTCTACGACTTTTGGAAATTCGAAGTACTTTTCGAAAATTTTAAGTGTAAAGATTACTTGTAGATCAGCTGTTTCTTAGAGTTCTTGACCTTATGTTGTCCTTTCATTTAGTTTGGTCTACTACAATCCGAACTTCAATTACCTTTTTTTTTTAAAAAAAAAGTTCGAATTTTCAAAAGTCGTAGAACAAAAGTTGTTCGCTTAGATGTCTAGAACAAACACCTTTCGCCTTAAAAGGGCTTACCCGTGCACCTTGTATATTTTATTAATAATACTTGACACTGGCTAATGTCCAAATGGCTATAATCGGTTCACAACCGATAAGAAAATAATACAGGTTTTGTACTGTCAAGTGTCAATGTCACAGTTTGATGGTAGACAAGCGTGCATGGTAGTTCGTAAACAAATCGAAGATTATGAATTAAAAATTCCAAATAACAATAAAGGAATGGCTGGAAGAGGACGCGGTCGCGGCAGCGGTCTTTCCCTGACTCAGGACCAACTGCATGCTCTCGGCATCACTCGGGCGGACAACACGCCTCAAACCCTCGCTCCACCACCGCTGTTCCCTAAACTTGAAGCGAAACCGCTGCCACTAAACTGCGACGCCGCTACCGACTACATGTTAATAGTGAAAGACCAATTCATAGAGTACTTGCACGATTCACCGGCATACGTAAAAGCTAAAGCTCAGACAGATGGTGTCGAAAGATATTCGGATAAATACAAAGTTTTAGCACAGGACGCGAGGAAAGGTAAAGTGTTAGACTGTGTTTGGGCGAATATGCCGAATGAATTGCGACCGCAGGCGACTCAAGTGAGAGTAGCTGCCAGGAAACGGAAACTAGAAGACCCTAGTGCTATAGCCAAAAGACTACAAACTCTAGAGAAAAAGGAATCACTGGAAAATAATGAGAATAAGGAAGTAAATGAAGATGAAGATGGTACAAAGAAAGACGACAATGATGATGAGGATTTAGAAGAAGAACAAGAACAGGAGTATGAGATGGATGATGGCACAGACTATGCCAACAACTATTTTGATAACGGGGAAGAATATGATGAGGAAGATGATAATCTTGATGATGGACCTGTCTACTAATGTTAACTATTTATAGTAACTTCTTTGTGAATATTTTTTATCCAAAAAATAACTTTTAATGATAACTTCTTTTGACTTACCTTAGCATACTGTGCTAGAATATATTTGAGTATACAGGCAGGTGCTGCATGTAACAGTGGCTCTAAGGCTGGTCGGTGAAGGCAACACTGCAGGGCCTGCTTCAATGCACAAGATGTTCGAGCCCTCACCTCTCCGGAGGACTTGGGGCCTGTATATAACTGTAAGTAAGATGATAGAATATCTTACTAGACATGGGGCGGGTACCCGGTTTGGATCCGGTACCCGGCGGATCCGGCACTTTTTTTAGGATCCGGCCGGGTACCGGTTAATGCTGCCGGGTATCCGGCTCTGCCGGGTAATTTGATAGACCAAAAATAATGAAACATATTACACTTTTTAAATTATTTATTATGCTGAACACAAACGGTAATCATTATAATTATGTTTTGCTCACTAATTTATCAGAAAGAACTAAAAAAACTAAATATATATTTTATTTTAATATTGGTAATTTAAGATGGGTAAGTTGTGATGTAAACCCACCATGTGCAAGGATCGGTGTCTCTTGCAACCCTAACCGTGCTTAAGTAGTGATCTAATTCTGAAACTGCAAAATTTTTAGGTTGAGCATTGCTGGTTGACTCGTCGTTATCAGCAGCTTCATCTAAGCAAGACCAGTATAAATCATGAGCCTCAGAAGCCGAAGTCGCATGGTTGTTTAAAAGTCTAGATCTTTTGTTTCACTTCAGTTGCGCCTGAGCGGGCAAGGGAGACACACGCGTCACGACGCGTTACCGCTGCCGGGTACCCACGAGTACCCGGCGCAGAATGTGTCGGGTACCCGTTCAGCGAGTACCCGGCAAAACCACTACCCGCCCCATGTCTATATCTTACTAATATTTGGAGGTTCTATGAATATGTCTTTGTCACTCTTTCATGCAAGAACTACCGAACTGATCAAGCTTGAAAAACCAGCCATAAGGCTGGGTAAATTGGAGACAAGTTCTAATATGTTCCCTTATGTCTAATTTGCCATAGATATCTAGATAAAATAAGTAGGAAAGTATGAAAGTAGGTTTTACTTGTAGTAACCGAGGGAATGCATTAGCAACGGCCACGGCGAGGCTGTGCTGCGGGGAATGTTTGGCGATATGTCCGAGAGTCCACGCGGCCGCGCAAACCTCCGCGTCTTCTGCATCATTGCTTTGCAGAATTTCCACTAGTGCAGGGATACCCTGTAAAATATTTAAACTAATTTAGTTTAATTTGCAAACTGCTGCCCCATTTGGCAGTTAGAATAGGTTAGTTTAATAGAAAAGGTTTAAAGTAAGTCTGTGACGGCCTTTGTAGCGCGTCGGGCGAACGCCTGTCTGCAATGCTACATTGCAGAAGGCTGCGGGTTCGCTTCCCGCCGGGTGCAAATATTAATGCTTAAAAATAAATGTTTGTATCTGGTGTGGGTGTTTTTTTATGTATAATATGTATGTATTTACAAAAAAAAAGTATAATATGTAGTATATACGTTGACTAGTACCCATAGTACAAGCCTAGAGCTTAATTTGGAGATAGATTGCGCTGTGTGTAATGTCGTGCAATATGTCTGTCAATCATTGACTTGGTCGAAATAGTATAGCACTGAGTTTCGTCACTGACTCAATGTAAATGAGCTTCTAAGTTACATTGAGTCAGTGACAGGACAAAAGTCAGTGCCACATATTTTTGATCAAGTCATTGACTGACTTCGAAAATTGATATAAGGGTGAGTCACTAGCCACTAGGCCCTTAGGATTAAAAGGATGTAATACATCCGCAAACGATAGTGACCTTAGACTCGACGACAGCCATCGCGAGTTGGTCGGACTGGCCGGCTATGAAGCCGAGCGCCATGCAGGCCGGCACGCGCGCGCAGCCCGTCGCCTCCGACACTAGCTCCACCAGGGGACCGCATCCGCCGGTGTTCACTACTAGCTGAGCTAACTGGAAATTGTAGTATCTAAGAAACTAAAGTCCTTCTTACGAGTATGTAGGCAAATGTAAACGTCAGAATCAAAACCCTTCACTAATAAAAATCAGGCGACAAAAGAGATTAGATATTTTAAAACTTGAACAGCTTATGTGGATCTGACTCAACTAGTGTTTCGTTCGACTCGAGCATTGAGTGGTGATTCTTCTCTTTACAGTTATCCGATGATTCTGTAAAGGTTTTCTGGAAGAAGCCGCACTCTGTGCCATCTAGCTTTAAGGTGTAAATACTAATGTGAAATAAAGAATGTAAGGTATATTATGTTACATCGGGGGAGTGTTTGACGATGTCCCGTAAGAGCGCGGCGGCGGCGCGGCGCACGGGCGCGGCGTCGTGGCCGGCGTGCAGCAGCGCCGCGGGCAGCGCGCCGCCCGCCACCACCGCCTCCGCCAGCTCCGAGCGCGCGCCCGCCACCGCGCCCAGGGCGCACAGCGTGCAGCGCTACACAAAAAAAAGAATAGATAGTTAGAGAATTGTCTCTAACTATCTATTCTTTTTCTATTGAGAGATAGAAACATTAGAAGACAAAGAAAAATAACCTTATGATAGGCTAAGTAATTAAAAAAAAAACATGAAAGCCGTATAACAATAAGTACTTACTACCAGCTATATCGGGCGGGGCGGAGACAGCCTACAGACCATTACATTTAATTGCCCAGTTTTAACTGAACAGTTATATTTACTATAAGTATAGATGATACACACGTATGATTTAACAGTTCGAGTGTACAGTTAAAACTCCGCAGTGAATTATAATGGTCTGCAGCGTGCTTTTGGAGCAAGCCAGACCACGGGCGCGACCGCGCAAGCTCCGTCGGGTTCAACTCGACGTCGCTTTAGGATACACACTACATTTGCGCAATGTGTATCCCAACCAAAGCGACGTCGAGTTGAACCCGTCGGAGCTTGCGCGGTGGAGGCCCTGAAGAGCCCCTGTGCATGTGCAAGGGGCGCTACGTGGTATGCGAGAATAAAACCGTAGTGCGCCATCTGGACGCTTCTCTAATGATGTTTCATACAAATTGTATGAAAACGGGGCAAAACAGATAGAAACGCCGCGGCGCGCGCCGAATGATAGTAGGTACTTAGATACAAACCTTCAATTTAGGATCTTGATTTTCAAGTCCATGGACCAAATGGCAGACGGCGCCAGCATCAACCACTGCCTCTGGTTTGTGCTGTGCGAGGTCTACGAGTGCTCCCGCCGATATCTATAAAAAAGAAAACATACGCTTTAGGTATTTCATAAATAAGGTGCCTAAGAATTTAGTTAGTCAAGTAAATTTGTTCAGACTTGTTTCAAACTCATTTCCGGTTCCTGGAAAGCCAGCACCAACAAGGGTAAAGTCCCGGCGTCCACCACTAAACCTGCCAGTTGCTCACTATGTTTTCCGATATAGCCCAGCGCCCATGCTGCATTTTCTTTCACCTAAAAAATGGAATTTATTATTTATTTTTAACAGGAAAACATACAGTTATACATGACAGCTTACAAAACTAAAAAGATAACTAAAAACCAATTACATGTTTTCACATATACAAGACTAAATACAACAAAAATAAAATAAAACATAAATACTACAACAAAAATACACGCTTGTCCTTACAATGATAGATGATGATGATGATTGACCAATGATGGTTTAATTATTGATAAACCGAAGATTTTTTATAAATTAATAATAGACGAGTGTTTGTCAAACCATCAGAGTCGCACCAATGTGTTTCTGATTGTAACCGGCTCAGTGTCAAAAACATCCACCTCAGAAAAATCTGTCAGTCCATTAAAAGCATCAACTGCTCTAGGAAAAAAAGAATTATGCCTGTATACGGTATAACATTTCGATGTGCCCAGATAGTCTGGTTCTCTTAACTATATTTTCGAAGGTACCCGTATGTTAATATTCGATAATAGTTGAGGAGAGTCCACGTCCGTTTGTGCTATTTTACTGAGGAAATCAATATCGACTAATCGACGCCTCTCCTTTAGAGGTAACATGTGATGCCTGGTAATGCGCGTCCAACTTCTTGCATTTATACTGCAGATATCTCAGAAATCGAGCTTGAATAGACTCAATCCGTTCAATATACACTAGAAAACAAGGACTCCAAACTCGAGAACAATATTTAAGGATGCTTCGCACGAAAGAACAGTAAAGTATCTTAATTAATTGAATGTTTGAAAATTGAGAACAAGTACACATTATAAAACCCATGGCTCTAATTGCTCTGTTAACGCCGCCGACATGCTTATCGTATAGAAGTTTTGAATCGTGTACAACACCAAGGTCCCAAATGTCACTAACCACTTTAAGTGATGTCCCCTTTAAGACATAAAGATGTTTAATGGGTTTTGGTTTCCTAGTGAAAGTTATAGAATAATATTTGGTGACATTCAGGTCCAACTTATTATTAACACAATAGATTTCAAAACGGTCCAAGTCATCTTGTAAAAGTTGACAATCAGAAATGGTTTTGATGTTTTTGTAGACCTTCTAAACTAAAATAAACAGTCTAATTTAAGTAATATAATATTATGTCTAAATTACGTAGTGAGATACATTAAGTTTTCATACGATTGCCAATTCAATATAAATACTAGTATTTAAAATATAACTTTTTTTATGTTGATTTAGTCACTATAAGATGAAATAAAATAGTAGATGATGCAAAGCGAGTAAAAAATAAACGACCTGTGTATCGAAATCTTCAAGACACGATACGATATGTTCCAATGCGCCGAGTCGTACGATTGCTGAAGCTAACTCTTCGTTATGTCTGCAAATATCATCATTAGATACAGGGGTACAGGTTACCACGATGCTATGAATGATAAATCCGACCGTCCAACGCCAACTATAAGTCAATTTTAGATTAGATTCCATAGGTTTTTCACATACTTTGCGTCTACTGCAAACATGGTATGCTAGCTATGCTCCATGTATGAAAACCTGTATGAAAACCTGGCACAGGCTAACCTGGGCCTGTGAAATTAGTAGGTACTCACTTGAATTATCTAGAATTATTATCTAATGAATTAGCATAAAAAACAACGATAACACAAATTATAATTTTTCCCGGGTCTTATTCGCGTCCAAGCCTATTGTAACATAGTCGAAAGTTTGAGTTAACGTCGAGGTTAGAGACTTTAATAATATGAATACCTACGCGAATAAGATCCAGGAAAAGTGTATTAGTAGGTAAAAAATCATGTGAGTTTAAAAGTTTTTAACGATAAATCAACTTACTTAGCAACAGCACGCATTAGGTAAAGCGCTGATCTTTTGTAATAGACCTGTTAAATAAATGTTTAACAGTACAATGAAATATTCCAAAAGTCATGTTCCAACCTCAGACTATGTTATGCAGACTATATAATAATTTCGGGACACCGCACTCGGTACAACAAAGTGAAGAAGAAGTAACACTAAATGCATGAATATTACGTTTTCGCGCTCAGTAGCATAGTGATTTTAATTCTCTTTGCTCAGTAAGCAACCAGTTGTTACTCGTGTCATACATCTCTTTGCTACCAAATAGTAGAAATCCAAAAACATAGACTTAAATATGATGACACGCGTAACAGCTAGTTGTTAGCTGACCGTGGAAACGTATTATTTTATTAATTATACAAGTATTTAGTATTATTGAAATTGGTTTCACATTGTTGTACGGAGCGCGGTGTCTGGAAATGATTTGGTCTGTTTCCAATAATCTTTAGTAAGATTCTCACGTTGTACTTGTTGAGGTTTTCAAGAGTGATGGTGACCATTCCTCCATTAAGGAGTTGCCTGGCCACTCCTTCGTCGTGCTCCGCGAGACGAGACGCGGCTACCACTGCGCATTGCCGTACCGTGCTGCATGCGTCCGATAGAAGAGGACGAAGAAGTTCTGAAGAAAAAAATATGACAAAAACAATGTCGAGACCTTGTGCGACTGTCAGGGTCGAATCCAACTACGGAATATTTCATATGCACGGTGGATCAACGACATTGTAGCTTTGAGTCGTTGGATAGAGGTAGCTCGCGATCGCTATTTGTGGCGTTCGAGGTCTATGTTCAGCAGTGGACGGACAAGGTCACTGAGATGATGATATGTAGCTCGGAGCATATTTCTTCGATAGTCGTATACAGGGTTATGACATTTGAATCCAAAACCGTTCAGGGGGTGATTCTCCACATCAAACAAAACGAATAACTTTCGTTGTACGACTATTAGAAATTCAAAGTAGTTTTCGAAAATTTTAAGTGTAAAGTTTACTTGAAAATCAGCAGTTTCTTAGAGTTAAAGGTCATTGACCTTAAGTTGTCCTCCCAAAATTAAACAAAAAAACGAATTTCGAAAAGTCGTAGAACAAAAGTTATTCGTTTTGATGTGGAAAATCACCCCCTGAGATTCGAAACCCATAACCCTGTATATACGTAGGTAGTTATCTATTTCTGTCTCGATCTCAGCTTTAAAATTGAAGTAGGTAATTATATTATGATGATGTGGGTCCTTCCATGTCTAACTACATTACGTTTTTGTGTAGGTACACTAACCCAATACTCCAGCACTTTCTAGGCATTTAACGTTTGTGGCTCTGGTAGCAAGTTCGGCCATCGTTTGAACGAAAACTAGGCGAGCTCTTTGATAAGTCTCGAAAACTATGGAAAGTAGACAAAATAATTTAAAAAATTAAAAACCAACTTTAAAAATGGTCACAACATAACCTCTACATACAGTGCCACCAACTTTACGCTTGGGATTCTATTCTAGAATCCTTCGTTTCGCTCGTGATTCAAAATAACGCCCTCGCCGTAAAAATACTATTTTGCTCCCTTGTCATACAATCTACTATTGCCATTTTGTTATCTGAAGTCGTGCAGTTTTACTGGCTGGGTCCATCCATATTATAGTTTGGCTGCCTGACTTCAGATAACTTTTTATCTGATATCAGATAGGTTTTTAATTTTTATTTTTTCACCATTTTTAGTGTAGGTAAACCTACACTTACCTACTTTCCACCACTGCCTACTGCCACTAAAATAATCAAAATTGTAACCGTAATTTTAATTATTGAGGAGTTTTCGGATAACAAGGAGTTTTCGGATAAGAAGGTGGTTTCAGGTTTGAGGTGGCCCATAAATCTGTACCTAATTCTTTAAGGGCCATTCTTTTTTAAAATGAGTAATCTACTGCATTCTGTCGATCATTTCTAAGATACTCATTACTCATCATCACCAAATTTTTATGAGACCACCTCGGAGGTTCCACCTTTCTATTACAAAAAGAACCAATACATTTTTTAAACTCACACGATTTCCGTTCATTATTATTAAATATCTTCTATCGGGTCTTCCCGGGACCACGGCCGGTGTAATCCGTTTGCCGAAACGTCGGGGTAATTTTAAATTTTATTTACTAAATTTAAAATAATTTTGTTGATATAACGCGATCTAGACCCGAAAATGTAATATTTAATAATAATGTACAAAAAGAACCGTCAATCGGTCAAGCCATCTTCGAGTAATCAGTAAACAAACATAAAATCTTACTAATATTATAAACACCAAAGATTGTGTGTATTGTATGTGACTTGGTTACTCTTTCACGCAAAAACTACTGAACCGATTGTGATGAAACTTGGAATATAGGTACTACAAACACTAACGCTGGGGTGCAACCCAAAGAAGCTTAAAAGTAGTGTATAAAGTGGTATCAAGCTTAAACTAAAAATAATCTTTAATTTGTACTAGCTGCGCCCCGCGGTTTGACCCGCGTAAGTCCCGATCCCGTGGGAGTATCCTATGAGACTACGTAGCCTATGTTTCAATCTAGATCTTAAACTATCTGCATATCAAGTTTTATCGCAATGAGTTTAGTAGTTTTGCGTGGCGGAAAAACAAACAATCATCTTAACTTTCGCATTTATAAAATTAATAGGATATACCTAACACTTAGGTTACGGCCGCATAGGCAGGCGGCTTGCTTCGCGCCTAGTGGCTTGCATTCTGACAAGATACACAGCTAGGCGCCAGCGCTTAGTGCGGCCGGTCGCGAACTTTCTAGACCGTGCGTTTTAGTTAGGCGACTCGCTAGCCTCCAGGCGCAACCAAGCCTCCTAGCTGTATAAGTGTATATGCGGACGTAGCCTTAGGTATACACATCTAATTGAAATAGTAGTTGGTACATTAGCATACCTAATTGAATATTTCTCGGGCTGCTCATAGAATGACTCATGTTTGAGAAAACTAAATATATATTTATAAATAATAAGTATTTTAGCTGTAATAAAATACCAACACTTGCGGCTTTGTAACAATATTTTGACACATGCTGTGGACACATGTCTCGTTCGACATTTCAGAATTTCTGCCTAACGTAGTGATTTCCAACCTCAATGGTCAACCAACATACCTAGATACCTTTACCATGTAGATACTCTTATACTATATAGACCGTGAAGGTATTACAAAAATGAAGTCTTTGGATCTCGCGCCCGGCATCGGGATAATCCTGCGTGGGACAGTGGGGATAATCTGACTAGACCTGCATCTGCTTCGTGGACAAGACCAAAGGGGAAAAAGTTAAGGAGATAAAGACTATCAACTACAAAGGTTAAAAGCCATAATAAGGGGATAATTAATCAAAGTATGTAAAGTGATGTAAGCCAGTGAAGTTAAATACGGGCTTAGAAATAACAATTATAACCATGAATGGTTCAATATAGTTCATATTGGAATATCCATACCAACAGTCAATAATAAGCCAATATGTCAGGCCAGTAACTTTCACTATTTTAGTGTAAGCAAAGCACCTATTTATTGCCTTGGAAATCGTGTGAATTGAAGTCCATTAATGCAGCAAGCAAGACAAACAAAACGTAGTACTTATGAAGGTAGGTACTTATAGGTTGTATGCCTATACTCTTTGAGACAGACAGCGTGCGGCGCGGCGCGGGCGCAGCGCAGGCAGGCAAGCACCCGTGAAGGCCATGTGACCGGCGACCGACGTCACAAGCACGTCCCACCAATACATAAGCAGCTAAGTATAAACATGAAGTGAGAACACGTATGCGGTCTGCCTACCTCCACGGCCGACGAAGTCACTCACACACGAATAAGCGGGCAACCTGTCCGAGACGACACTTCGCGCTGGCCGCGCCGCGTGCTGCCGCCTATAATCACCTAAATTATTAGAGGTCGCGCTTTAAGACTACCTAATAAAATGAAATATAATCGCCGGTGATCGTTTACGATTTGGAGGATCTTTTCTGTGATAGTCTCAAGGGACAGCCAGCCAGGATGCCGTACATCATGATTATGGGCAACCTGAGTGCTCCACACCTCTCCAACGATGTTAGTGCAACAGTTTATGGATTGAAGAGCGATGAACGTGCAGAGTTATTAAGGGTAATTAATATTCGTGATATTTTTACAGTGATATTTTCCTCGTTTCTAACGAGCCAGCGTTTATATCAGTGACTATTGGAATGTACCTACTTACTTACTTAATACCACTACAAGACTTGATTTATCTATGCCGATGTAGTGATGCCGGCTTTCCTAGAAAGGATGTTTTTTTTTCAGGCAACCTTAACCAGTACCTAAGTATAGATCCTAAACCGTGATGCCGGCTTTCCTAGAAAGGATGTTTTTTTTCAGGCAACCTTAACCAGTACCTAAGTATAGATCCTAAACCGCTGTAGCTACGAGAAAACGTTCGTAGGATATTATTATCCTTTGTTTAAAAAATAATTAAACATCTGCATTTCATTTTATTAATTTTCTACAGTTGCCGAGAAAAGAGCAATTTTTCGCAAAACTTTTTTCATTACCTATACATAGTTAGATGTGTTTTGAAAAAATTAACAAATCACTAGCTGACTCGTTATTCCCACATTGTTGGCAGGTCAATGGTTTAACTTGATCTGATACACTTCAATTTATGTTAGTGTCTACTAGTGATTTTTTCCTTATTCGAAACTATATCGATTATTATATGTTTTAAAAGTTTTTTTGAAAGATTGTACTTTACTCGGTAACTGTATAAAATTAATAAAATGAAATGCAGATGTTTAATTATTTTTTAAACAAAGGATAATAATATCCTACGAACGTTTTCTCGTAGCTACAGCGGTTTAGGATCTATACTTAGGTACTGGTAAGGTTGCCTGAAAAAAAAACATTGAATGAAATATAAAATGCAGGTATTCATTATTAAAGGTCTCCTGAGACGTCGGTTCTAGAGTTCCATAATGAACGTTATTGAGTTGCCTGAAAAAAAAACCATTCTGTATACCTGGTTCAAATAAACAACATCTTTACATATCTAGTAATGGTCTGACTTACAGTTGTATTTAAAAAACCCTGTGTCGTGGCACGGAAATTAATGATATGTATGGCCTGTTAGTTATTTTTTGTTACGGCTACACAAATCTACACAAGTATGTATGTACTAATCTGTGATTTTTCTAAGATCCTTTTGATGAATCGGTCAAAGACCCAAGTTATTACTAATGGCATCAAATGTAGGGTCGAGGTAGATGGACAAATTATACAATATGTCGATGAGTACGTTAACCTGGGCCAGTTAGTCTTTCGAGTGTTGGCAGGATAACGAAATAAACCGCCGCATAGAAAACGCTTGGAAGAGCTACTGAAGGAGGACCTTCCCATTATCATCAAACGTAAACTCATCGACTCGTTTATTCTGCCCATCCTAACCTACAGTGCTCAAACTTGGTCTTTGATTGAAGCACAAACATCCCAGCTCAAAATCTGCCAACGAGCATTGGAGCGCAGTATTTAGGCTAGCACAGAACTGTGGCGTAGAACTAGAATCACATATGTGGGCCTTAAGATCGCCCGGCATAAATGGTAGTGGGCTGGTCATGCTTGCCGAATGCATCCAGATAGATGGGCAAAAAAGGTAACCGATTGGGTCCTTCAAGACGGCAAATATCGTAGAGGGAGACCCAAAAAAGGTGGCGCGATGATCTCGATGCATTCGACTCGAAGTGGCCAGTAACTTTTGGGGACCGTGTGACACGTGAAAGGAATTGGGAGAGGTCTGTGCCCAACAGTGGGATACTATAGGCTAAAAAAAACTACACCTAGCTACTACGGAAATATCAATCAGGCTACTTTTCAAAGCAATTTACTATTCAGTATAATATCTATCCCTTTTTCAGAACTTAAATACTTCGTTCGGGATGTCGGTAGCACATTCAAACGATATCGAGCGGATCGTGCGAATAACACAGAAGGGTTTAACGCTGGTCGTGGTGAACCGACTACATGCCCTCTTCGGGTACGACGTCGTGTCCCACGCTATGGCGATGACCAACGCTAACAGAGAACTCATCTCGTTCACGATGTACAAGAAGAGTTCTGGATCCAGTTCAAGCAGTCACTCGCACTCACACAGCCACAGCTCGCACAAAGGTCACACACACAGCAACGTCACACTGCTGTGATACCTACACTTTACAGACTTCACGTACTATAAGGAGCTGGAGCCTTGTAAAATTACTTACAGTCCTATTTTTTTACAAATTATCCCAGGATGATCCTACTAGTAATATTTTAAATGCGAATGTTTACATGTTTGTTTGGATGCTCGTGGGTCAACCACGCAAAAACGGATTTGGTTGAAATAGTTTTTTCTAAACCTGGAATTAAACGGGATATTTATATACTGGTATTCCCACGGAAACGGGTACTGCGTGAGTAAAACTATGGAAATACACGAAAATGTGTTAACCCAGGTACCAGCTACAAACAAATAGTTTAGGTACTACTTACGTACACACAGACATTCAAATTTATAATTTCAGTATATATAAATAAGTCACCATGCCAAGTTCTGGATTCGATGCTAGACTAGCGCAGCATTTTATGGAAAACTATGGTCACAGTTTATCTAATAGTTGGTGCGGCTCGCGGCACTTTTACTATTGTTGTGTACACATATAAACGCTCGTTACGGTTATGCAAATTTGTTCCCACCATTTACATGGAAATATCCGTAATAATTTTGATGTGTTATTTACTTTTACATCATCTTACCATACCTACTTAATAAACGTATCATTTATTATTGTATCTATTTGTTTTTACTGTCCGTTGAGACGATAACTTTTCCTAAAGTTTTAATTGCAAAACTTATCAGAAACTAGGTTTATACTATGGGTACTACACAACGGATATAATAAAACATACAATACTGTTATTTTTTGTAAATACATAGATATGACACTTATAGAAACCGCTTGAATCAGAAACAAGCATTTACTGTCAGCATAAATACTTGGTCCCGGCGGGGACCTTTCGCCGGGACGTTCCCGACGTGCGACGCGCCACAGAGGTCGAATTAATCTATCTATACAAAATGTAACAGGTATGCCCTTTTAATCCGAAAGGGGGTTGTTCTAGACGTCTAGGCGAACACCTTTTGTTCTTCGACTTCTGAAAATTCGAACGTTTTTATTTAAACACTAGCTGTGCCCCGCGGTTTCACCCGCATAAATTCCTATCCCGTAACGTATGTGACGCATCACGTATGTCATACCAAGCGTTACTCAACCCGTACGATTATTCAAAGTAGGTACCCTGTATCCCTGTACCAAATTTCGTTTAAATCGGTTTAACCGTCATTTTTACCCATCACGTATGTCATACCAAGCGTTGCTTTACCCGTACGATCACTCAAAGTATCGTATTTATACCCTTAAAGTAATCCCTGTACCATATTTCATTCTAATTGGTGCAATCGTTCCTATTGACCCATCACGTATGTGTCACGCCAAACGTTGCTTAACCCGTACGATCATTTAAAGTACCCTATATCGTATCTATATCCTTAAACTAACCCTGTACCAAATTTCATTCTAATTGGTGCGATCGTTCCTGTTGACCCATCATATATGTGTCACGCCAAGCGTTGCTTAACCCGTACGATCATTTAAAGTACCCTATATTTTATTTAAACCCCTATACTAACTCTGTACCAAATTTCATTCCTATCGGTTCCGCTGTTCTTGAGATATAAATAGTGTAAGTAAAACGACTTTCGGTTTTATAGCTGCGTCCCGCGGGATTTACCCTCGTAAGTCCCGACCCCGTAAGAATATCGGGATCAAAAGTAGCCTATAACCTTCCTCGATAAATGGACTATCAAACACAAAAAGAATTTTTCAAATCGGACCAGCAGTTCCTGAGATTAGCGCGTTCAAACAAACAAACAAACAATCAAACAAACAAACTCTTCAGCTTTATAATATTAGTATAGATTTTGAGATTATGTTTCACCGAAAAACCAGCTGTTTTAAAATAAAAGTTATAGAAGGTTTGATTGTAGTAGACCAAACTAAATGAAAGGACAACATAAGGTCAATGACCTCAAACTCTAAGAAACAGCTGATCTTCAAGTAAACTTTACACTTAAAATTTTCGAGAAGTACTTCGAATTTCCAAAAGTCATAGAACAAAAGTTGTTCGCCTAGACGTCTAGAACAACCCTCTTTCGGATTAAAAGGACTTACCCGTTACAAATTGTATATATATTTCTTCTATACTCTATACTTATAATAAAGGAAGAGAGGACAAAAAGTCTATACTTAGAAGTACTTAAATTAAAAAAAAAACTTATCTTGGGGACTTAGTAAAGTAGTAGAGTAAATTTATATAATTTTTAAAATTAATGTATGGCTTTCAGTCTCTCTGTTCCTTATGCAATTAAAAACTACTAATCCGATTGATGTTTTATGACCTATGAAAAAACACTAAAATAATCTGGTTTTCAATATTAGATAGTTCTATTTTCGAGGAACCTTGTGATATACTTTACATCGAAATCCAATTAGAAGAACCCGAGCAATGAACGAAAAAGTCGGTGATGCACTATTTCTACGCAGACGAAGTCGCGGGTAACAGCTAGTTATTTGAATAATGAAACCTTCAAATGGCCACGGTATCATCAGTTCACACGGATGCTACATGTTACTGGCTTAAAGCGGAATTTACATTTCGAAACTAGTAGGATATAATTTATAATCATTTTTCACAAAAAAAAAATGCGTAGACGCAGCATTAGTACTATTTATCTATTTAATAAAATTGCTTCCAGTAACTGATGCGAGACTGCTTTAGTAAAGTTGAGCTGATATAATGCATGACAGTAGTTTTGTAATGTAAATTCGCCCTAAATATCGAGGTGAGATCCTCGATGCAGTGTGAAGAAGTCAGGGAATGACCTACTGTTTTAAACCGCATGTATAATTATCATCTACGAAGTGCGTTGAAATAAAACTGATAACTTACATTATGAACAACATAATATATTACAACTACCTATAATTATTTACATAATTAATATAAAATTCTTATTCAGTCTTAACAATAGATTCGGTATGCATTTAAAATGGAATGCAGTTTTATAAAAGTAGAAATATTTCATAAATTAAGACTAGACCATTATTTAGTCGATATATTTAGTAGTTATTGCACTTTTATAGATGGCCTTGTGGCTAACGTAAAAACTATTTTAACTGTACTTACTTACTTGATTATAGACGCTGGTGTACAAAACAGCAATGTTTTATTATTAAGAGGTATTATCAATTATTGTTTTGTTATTTAATTACAAGGGCGGTTTGCAATTACTTAAAAATAAATATAAATATTTAAGAGTAATACTATAACATATTTTTATAAAGGATAGATGAAGTCTTCCTACTATATACTCCATAATTTACGTGCAACAAACAAGAGTTGATAGTCGTCTACATTTCTTTGTGAAAAGTTATTTCGGGCTCGGCCTATTATCTACCCCTAAACCATTAGGAATTTGCCCGACAAGTATAGCACTGCAGTAACTTGCACTGTTTTAGATGTGGATAACATGGTAGAACTGAAACCATTTTGCACGAAGAAATGTAAGTGAAGCTTTCAACTCTCTTTATCGTAAGAATATTGAATATTAAAAAGAATAAAATTGTACATTGTACACTGCCAATGCATTTTTACAAATATGGAAATTGTACCAATGTGTCTGAAAGCAAAATAACCTTAAGAGCGGTGTTGGTCTAGTGGTAGATACCCGAAGGTCGTGGTTTCGAATCTAGGCCGCGCACCAATGTCTTTTTCTTTAAGAAAAAATATGTGCGCTAACATCGCTCTTATGGTGAAAGAAAACATCGTGAGGAAACAGTTACGCACAAAGGCCCAGTTGTAGAGCTAATTGCGGAAACACACAGTTAAAACTTTAACTTTACCGATACAGACAGCTTTTCACGGTCATTGTGTTGTGGTCAAAGTGTTTGCAGACTGTAGACCGCTATCCTTTATCAACAAGGATCTTACAAGACTACTCGTACACATTGGATAGTGACTTCTAGACATATCGGATGGTTGAACACACGTTTTAGTCATTGCTCAACCGGATTGTTCTCTTTTATTCTCTTTCCAATACTGAGGTCAGTGCTAAGTATACCTATGCAAAATCAAATTGCTACTTTAATCCAATTTACGCAGTTGTAAATTACTTCATTGGTTGATGTACCTATGCTATTTTGTAATAAATATACAAAATACCATAGGTACATCAACCATTAGCGTTTAGCGCTGATTTATATTGAGTCAGTGACACAAGTCAGTGCCATACAATTTCGACCAAGTGACTGACCACGAAAATTCGAAGGCACTGACTTCTATGACATACCTAATGTAAACCCGCTTTTACTTGTTGAAATGAGTTACAAAAGGTGAGGTTGTCTCGACTTATATACACAAATTATTAAAAATGATGTAAATTCTACCTTCCGCTTATTTTTCTGGTTTCAGCCAATTTTTTCAATGCAGCAGCATATTGTCTCTGCACATCCATAAGTCGGGAGTACTCGTTATAAAGTGTATTTTTCTGTTCCTTCTCAGTTTTGTACTTGTCCTCGACTTTCCTAACAGTTTGGTTCACCCACTCGACTATGGATTCGAATTGAGACATGAATTGTTCACGTTTTCGAGGCGATGACATGGCTCTGGAATAAACAGCTGAATTTAGTCCCACTAATATCAAAAATGTCAAAGGTTAGTTGTTTGTTTAATAAATTAAATTAAATTATAATAAATTCATCCTGTGACGAACACACAGCGCCATCTAGCCCCGTTGTAAGCTGCTAAGCTTGTGTTACGGTGACTAGATAACGGATTTGCTACTTATATTATTATTTATATATATTATTTTTTGTAAATACATACATATTATACATAGAAATACACCCAGACCAGATACAAATTTTTAGTTGTTTGTTTGTTTGAATAGTTGTGTTTCAATCACATAAAAACTACTGAATCACTTGCGATGAAACTTGATTTTCAGATA
Organism: Idaea dimidiata; assembly: GCA_949358125.1. Lineage (NCBI taxonomy): Eukaryota > Metazoa > Arthropoda > Insecta > Lepidoptera > Geometridae > Idaea > Idaea dimidiata. The sequence goes on from OX442334.1 coordinate 8,045,435, forward strand.
GCTGCAAATCTGGATTACCGAATAGGCTTTTTATACCGGTAATCCCATGTGATCGGGAATTACGCGGGTGAAACCGCGAAATTACAAGTTAAATATATATCTATAGCTTTAAGTAAATACTTATAAAACTTTGCTGACTGAAATAGGCTCAATAAAATACTTCATAGGTACTCACTCTTCATAGTTGTCTAAAATAGAATTCAGTAAGCTAAGTTCCTTAGAGGTATACAATTTCACTTCCAAAAGAGTATTGTAGAAAATATAATACTGCTTTGTTTCCTTGTGTTTTGATGCAACTGAAAAAATAACGGCGATGTTATTTCAATTTACATAACACCTAGCAACATGCAAGGTCATATATCACAGGATTTCAACGGTATCTTAGTAGATTTAAATCCAATTTAATAATGACCTCTTTTTTAATATAGGTAGTTTAAACAAGCAGTAATACTTGTTTTAATAAGCAGTAATACTTGTTTTAATAATCAGTAATATGTATTATAACCAGTAATACAGTAATACTTTCGACTGCTAGTGGAAAACTGGCCCTTTGATTCGGCCCAATTACTCAGTCGGTGTAACCCGTTTGCCGAAACGTCGAAGTAATTTAGATCCATAATTATCAACAGTATATACATATACACTTAATATACAGCACTCTATAGCACTTTTTTTATTTCTGACTAGACTGACGTTTTGGTATCCCTGTTTGTCATTTTTTCTATTGAAATAAGTGTCAAACCATACTCTTCAAGTAATAAAAAATAAATGATTCTGCACAACGGCCACCAGGAACCGAACAAAACATAAATACCGACTAAAGTTTTGTTTTCCTCGACTCACTAGACATTGGCAGAATTGCGTCTTAACGTCAGCAATAGCCATACAAAAGAAGTTGAAGTTGAAGCATGGATTCGTAGTTCTAATAATAAAGGTGGAAGGTAATCGTGTAAGTTTATAAAATGTGTTAATTACAAGTTAATTAGGTACCTTGGTTGTACAGTTCCATAAATCTCTTTTCATATTGTAAAAGTTCCGCTGTCCCCGGTATCTCGTCAATAGCGACAGTGTACTTCAGAAGCTCTCGATTGAGCTTCGCAAGTTCCAGCCTTATGCTTGTGATGAAAGCTTTGAATTTAGTCTCGCGTTCACGGAATTCTTTCAACTCCTCTGGTGTCAGTGGTTGGTCGTCGATTGTTTTGCTGTTGGGATCTTTGGCTAATCTATAACAATAATAATTCAACCATAAACATTTCAACAAGATTTCAACCTCAAGCGCGAATGGTCTCAGTCATGGAATGATGCCGTGGTGTGTGGTATGGGTGTTGGTCTCATTCCGGGTTCCAGGATTAGCGGATCCGACCTCTCAAGGCGGGACTGGTGTAACCTCAACAGGCTCCGTACGGGTCATGGACGCTGTGCCCAGTATAATCACCGCTGCGGCTGGATAGATTCCCCCGCATGTACATGTGGAGCCGAGGTGCAGAATATCCAACATATTACCATCGATTGCCCGGAAACGCGTTATGACGGAGAATTACCCTTGGACCTGATCAACCTGGACGACGATGCTATCAAATGGCTGAAACAACTTAGAATAGATCTCTAATTTTTATCTTAATATAGCAAACTGTATTGCCATACGAATAAATAATAAAACAATAATAATAATACATATTGCAAGGTAATGCATATAACGACATTCCCTAATCCGAAAGTGTTTTTTTTTTGTTGAAATGATCATGTAATTGACTTGTTCGCATTACTTAGAACTGATGTGGAACTGGAGCAATAATCTATATCTTACTAACATTACAAGTGAGAGAGGAAGCCTGTCTGTTTTAAAAAAGTTGTAAAAGAAAAACACAATCACATCCACAAACACACAGCCCGCCCACAACATCCCACCCACCCCGGGACCCGCCTTTCAAACTCACAATTCATAGATCCTTAGATTTGTTTACCTCAATTCTTCTTCCAGTTTCTTATGATCTTGCTGCCTTCGTTGTATTACTTGGAATAGTTCATTTCGTTCTCGCGCTAATTCCTTCAAAGACTTGTAGAATTCTTTTACATTTTTGTCACTGAAATTAATTGATAAATATTAATTATTAGTAAATAGTATTGGTAAGTAATAATTACATATCAAATAACGCAGTCCATATATTATTATTTGATTGAACTTAATGCAATTAATTTTATTGTTACTCAATCTTACTAATATTATAAACGCGAACGTCTGTATGTCCGTGACTTTGTAACTCAGTCACGCAAAAACTACTAAACCGATTGCGATGAAACTTGTAATATAGGTAGCTGGAGACCTGGAATAACATAGTCTACTTTTTATCCCCAATTCCCGCGGAAACGAGACTTACGCATGTGAAACCGCAGGGCGCACCTAGTATAATTATATAAAACAATATAATATGGTAAGCAAAAGCAACACACAACACCAACAATCTTATTGTAAACTTTCACAAATCGAATACTGCAAATATCCCCATAGCCCGGGTCTAAACAGAGTGTGTCAATAATCAATAGGTTTTTCTAAACCTTATTTTCACAATCGCGTTGTTTTCGATGCTGTTAAAACCGGCAAGTTTTATTTCAATACAAAGTCGCGAAAACAAAAGAATAATCTAGGTTTCTTCCTAGGCAAGTATACACCGTTGACACCAATCATGGGAGATGAGGTCAAATGAAAGCCCATCCCATGTCTAAAAATATGGCTAGGGTATCCCTACCCGTCGTCTTAAAAGGCGACTAAATGGGATTTCTTGGTGTGAGGCTTCGACCGCGGCTTGTTACCGGGTGGTAACCGTGCCAAGTCGTAGCGCCAAGCGAACTCGTTCGTGTTCCGATTCCCGTGCAGCCAAGATGTCTGCCGTCTTCAGTCTTCTGAATGTGCGTGCTATATCTTAGGCCTATACCATCAGGTGAGGTAATGGTCAAACGTGCAACTATCGTATTTTAAAAAATTATATATTTAAAGTACAAAAATGTAAACCAACCTGTAATCATCAGATTTAGCCAATTTAAACGTAATCCTCCTTAACTTCTCTATGACATCTGTATACTTCTCCTTGGCAGTCTCCATTCTACTGTGATGGTCATTTTTAAACGATTCTATGTCATTTTCCATAGAATTTAATGCTTTAGTTAATTTATCAACATCTTGAGAGTATCTAATCTTCTCACTCTCTTCCAGTTCCTTGGAGACCTCGCCTGTGAGCTCCGAGTGTAGAACGGCGTAGTGAATCTTGGTATCTTCAGTTGTTTCTGTACCTTGTTCTTTATACTGGTCAATCTTAAATAAAAAATAAAAAAAAGTTTAGTTTTAACGGTCCCTAATCCCGTCGAAATATTTCAAAGAGTAGCCTATGTGCAAATTTTGGGAGTTAATCCAAATCTCCAGCTATCTGAATTACAAGTTTAATTGCAATTGGTTTGGTAGTTTTGATGTGACTCACACACAAACTTTCCCATTTGTAATTGTAGCAGCATTACTCTCAGGCCCACATTATCTGTGCAGAAAGCGGTAGAACTAGTCCACTACGAATTTTCATATCTTTAGTTTATAACACTATTATAGTATCTCCAATTTGAAAAAAAAATTGTTCCTTTATGAATGTAAGGGCTCACTTAATAATCTTTATTAGGACTGTATTATTGTATCAAATACTTACTTCAGTTGTAATTTTAGATGGATCAGCCAATGTCTTTTCATAATCATACTGAAAAAAAGGTTGTTTATTTAGTTAATTGAAATACAAAACACTACACTTCGGACTTCAATACAAATCTTAGACAGACAAACAAGTATTTAGATGTATGCAATTAAGGGCTAAATAAACACATAAACTTTTTAAATTCACACGATTTGTTAACATATTTACATTTTACCGGGTCTTAATCGCGTACTATTTTTATTTTCTTACCTCGACGTTTCGATCATGTTACAATGATCTTGGTCTCGAGGGGACTTATTAATCGAGGGGGGAATAATTAAATATTGGAAGACAACGCATTCTAGCCCCAACTAGGCTTGTACTATGGTTACTAGACAATGAATATTTATGTAGTTTTTTTTGTAAATACATACATTTTATACATATAGAAAGCACCCAGAATCACAAACAAGCATTAAAAGTCAGCATGAAGACTTGTAATCCGCAGAAATCAAACCCGCAACCTTCTGCCAAGACTTCGCCCGACGCGCCACTGACGCCGTCTAATCGACTACAATAATTTTCATTCAAAATTAAATACATTAAGATAATGAGCAAATATCTCACCAAGAAATCAAGTCCCTCATCTTTCTTAGTTTCTTCTTTATTAGCGGAGATATGCATTAAAGTTCTTTGGTCATACTCTGAAAGTGTTGCATTTACTTGTTCAAGCTCATTGGCTGGCAGGCCTCCTTTCCTCTTACGTACTCGACATGGTTTGTATAAATTCTATAGCAAAAAGACAAATATGTAGAACTGTAAAATGAACTACTTTTTTTATAGAACAGCCCATAAAAAACAAGTGGTCACTCGGATCAACAAAAATGTAACTTTAATGAATGCTAGTTTAATGAAAAATATTAGGTATATCTCTACTATTTTGTCTCTCAATATTTTTTCCTTTTAGTAAGCAAAGCAAAATAACAATGAACAATGATATCTTGGACATGAGCTTGTGATATGTTTATTTTACCTGTATCCCAGCTAAGTTTCTTAACAATTTCTCTTTCTGTACATACTTCTCTCTATCAGACTCAAATATATGGCTCTTATCATACTGCATTATGGCAAATCTCCTCAGCTCATCTTCTTTGGCCTCTCTGAATTCACTTGAGTATTTAATTAACCACTGTATTAGTGGGAAGATGTTTATAAAATCCAACCCTTGGATCTGATGTGGTTCTATTATGTATGGACATTTAATTGACGGTAGAACTTTCACAATTTTCTCTGTTAGTGATCTAAAATTAGTGAATAGTAAAATTGTTAAAATGGAATTAAATTAAAGTTTAAATAAGCTTGTTAATTTATCCTGCTGTAAGACCCTCCCCTTGGAGGAAAAGTAAATTAATTGATTGTAAAATAATTATTATCTTTAGGGATTTCCCAAGTAGCTATTTCACTACCATTGTCATTTTCATCCTTAGATATTTCAATAGTTCAGTCCAATTTGGTGGTTTCTTTGGCAACATAGTGCAGAAAGTTATCCCCAGTTTGGAGTCCACTTGATACTTCATGAGTAAGTGTTATTAAAAAGTTGCACTACATGTTAGTTTCAGCTTGATTCTTAATATTCTTTCAACTTTTAAAGCTCTGGGGCTCCATAGATCTTATTAATATTATAAATACGAAAGTTTGTATGTACTACAATATCTAATCACGCAAAAACTTCTGAGCCAATTACAATGAAACTTGGAATATAGGAGCCCTGGAATAATACATAATCTACTTTTTATCCCGATATTCCCACGGGAATGGGACTTACGTGGGTGAAACCGCAGGGCCCAGCTAGTAATTAATAAATATAAAGAAGCCTTTTATTCTAAACTAATAGTTTCCAAAATACACGGTTCATTCCACCATTCTTGGTCAATATCAATTATTTTTTATAGGTAGGTTCATATGTGTACTTCTTATTTGTTTTGTTGACTTTTATACCTTTGTGAATAAGGTAGGTAATGTGGCTTACTCTGCTTGGGCCTACTTACATCTTTAAAATCTTACATTTTAAACTTACATTTTTTTTCCTATAGTTAAATTCTCTTCAAAAAGCAAACTAACATCAACATCTATATCGCAAAGTTCAATACACCAGGTTAGGCCCCCAACTATTTTGTCAAATGCAGATAGCCCTTGCAGTTGGGCTCTATAGTATCCAGCTGCCACTAAGGCATCAGATATTTCATGCCACTTCACCAACTGCTCTGCGTCTTCACGAACTTCAACCTGGAAATGTTAGTATTTTGAAAAGTTTTTTTTTTGTGTTTTATGAACTTGCGATCAGCATTGCGCTTTAAGCAAGTGTGTTGTATGTAGTTGTTGACATGCCGAGTGTGTTCTCCAGTGAGAACATCTACTCATCTTTAGAGTTTATCATTTTTATATAATGTCTTTCCGTTTCAGGCGTTTTGTATAACTCCGTGTTAGTAGCTTGACCGCAAGTTCGTTAGGATGTCTCTGAAGTCTCCTTTGGTATCTTTCTGAGATGGTACAAATTTCGTCCTTCCCAGTGCTCATTTCCAGGTACTGGTGTATGTCTTCATTTGTAGCAAGCCAAGGAGCATTGCGCAGTGTTCTTAGTATACAGTTCTACATACGTTGCATAATTAGTATGGTACTAGAATTGCTGGCACTACCCCATAGCTGAATGCCATACATCCAAATTGGCAAAAAAAAAAAAATGAAAAGTAGGCGTAAATCTAAAGTCGGAATGCAACAGACATCACACAGTCGATACTAATTCATTTACGTTTATTTAATATTTTGGCGAAGATATAGCATTATTATAATTATAATATTAGGACTATTAAAATTCATGGGTCCCCCCCAATGAGTCTATTATAGTTCTCTGGGTCCCCCCCTGAAATATTGCCAACGAGCAGTACGAAGAAAGTTTACACTTGAAACCAGGCACAAGTCATGCAGTATAAAACATAGACATAATAATTATTACATATTATTTCTTTTGATGAAATTAGATAGGTAGATATTACCTCTTTGCCTTCGTCATCCACCACGCTATAGATGTTCATTAGCGGTTTAGTTCTTGTAAATATATTTTTCTGTTTTGCAGCCATTTCTATAAAAGTTTTTGTTCTGTCTACTAAACAAACCGGTTCCTATGGTTATTTTTGTACCTTAGAATCAATATTTTTGTATCGAAGTTATCTAGTTTATTAGTTATCAGAAGATTAATAATTAAGGTGTTTTTTTCGATAATAATGAAATATTGACAAAAGTAGCGATTTCGCATGGATTTCGCGAATTGTCCGATTTTTTGAAAATGACACTGACTGAAGATTATTATTTTTACTTCTTATCGGTTGTGAACCGATTATGGCCATTATGAAATTAGCCAGTGACATATATTATAAATAAATTATGAAAGTTATTTGCATCGAAACAGTCAAGTCGTCATAATTAAAGTCAAGTCTAGAGAATCATTTGTAAACACGATGACCATTTCCAAAGATTGTTCACGGAGCTTTGGAGACAACACTAAGTCCATGTTTAGCACCGATTCCACTTGTACACCTTCACGAAACTAAATTGATTAATATCCCGAAATTAAACAATTTGCACGCATTTGAACTAGGTTTCACAAAAATCAAAATTTAGCACCACATCTTAAACAACTGTAAATGAAATTGAAAATCGGTGCAAAACATGGACTTTAGCGTTTTCTCTAAAGCTCCGTGAACAAACATGGTAAAAAATGGCCAGAGATATGTAAATAACTACAATAGACTCATTGAAAATGGCCCCCTTTTTACAATGATTCGACTTGACTGTTTCGATGCAAATAACTTGCATTCATATTTTAATAATACTTGACACTGGTAAATTTCAAAATCGGTGCAAAACATGGACTTTAGCGTTTTCTCTAAAGCTCCGTGAACAAACATGGTAAAAAATGGCCAGAGATATGTAAAGAACTACAATAGACTCATTGAAAATGGCCCCCTTTTTACAATGATTCGACTTGACTGTTTCGATGCAAATAACTTGCATTCATGATTCTGCTTTCGTTTGTGATAGATTGTACATCGATTCCGCGGTAATTTTGAAAATTTATCTTATTTTTTCGGCTTTGTTGTTGTTTTTCTCAGTTGAGGTGGCTGGGTAAGGTAGTGTTATATTTGTTAATTTATTTTATTGGTAATTTACTTGTATTTTCAACCATTATTGTAAAAATCAGCCATTATTGTAAATCTATCTTGTATTTACAATAATGGTGGGTAACCACGTGCCAGACCCTGGGGCTGGGCCTCCGGAGGTGGCGTTGAATATTGAGGTGTCTTCTACAGATTTTCGTACCGATGAGATACGAGAACACACTCAATCTGAGTCAGCTTCTCTTTGCCAAAAAAGAACTAGAGGAAATGAAGACGCTCCAATTGTTCACAAATCCAAGAAACAAATTATTAACTCCAGTCCCAATTCATCGCCCATTGACTACCCCTTTATTCATCCTCTCCTTAGTGAGGAGAATAGACTGTATCAGGATACAGATTCAGGCCCCTTTATAGTTCACATGAGCTTGGAAAGTGACCCGAACAAACCAAATCACATTCAAATCAATCCTATCAAAGTTGGTCGTATGCTTTTTAGAAATGATATTAAGGACATCACTAAAGACGGAATTAAACAAGTAGGTAGAAATCGTGTGTCCATACAATTCACCTCGGCAGTTGCAGCTAACGACTTTGTGAAAAACCCTATCCCCGACCTAATCCCTTTCAAATATGTTATCCCTACATACAATTTCTCCCGTATGGGTGTTGTTCGTGGTATTCCTACGAACATATCCATGTCAGAGTTTGCAGAGGTTTTGATAGTCCCTTCCGATTCTGGCATCCTCTTGAAATCAAGACGAATGCACAGAAAAGAGACCGACAATGGTAACACTAAATTAATTCCAACCGGTACTGTCGTGTTAACCTTCCAAGGCCAAAATCTTCCCGAGCGTGTTTACCTCTACAACTCTTCTTTGTTAGTTGATACTTACAATCTTCCCACAATCCAATGTTTTAAATGTTGTCGTTTCGGTCATGTTCAATCCCAATGTCGGTCAAAACCAAGATGTTACAGATGTGCCCAACCTCACATTGGTGAGAGTTGCCCTCTAACTGAACCTAACGCAACGTGTTTAAACTGTACTGGCTCCCACTTTGCCATTAATAAAATATGCCCAGAACATACTCGGCAAAAAAATATTAAATCAATTATGTCCACCAACAATATCCCGTACTCCGAAGCAGCTCGCCAGTGCCCCTCTTCACGTAAATCTTTTGCTGAGATTGCCCGAGACCAACCTTCTTCTTTTTTGTCTCGTCCTCCCCCTCAAATCACTTCTTCTCATCCTGCTAGACCTCCGTCTTCCCAAATTTCGTATAGAAAAACTATAACTCGTTCCCCCCGTTCTAGAACCTCTCCTGGCTCTAGTTATGACTTTTCAGCTCATCAAGACATTGTCAACAACCCCCCTTCTTCCCTTCCTAATGGAAGTGCATATCCTAATATCAGTACTTCTTCCTCGCCTCATGTTCTTCCCAACATTACTATGTTGGAACATCTTATTAATACCCTTATTCAAGTGTTGACTTCCTCTAGTCACATTGTCTTACCTGAAAACGTCGCCCATAGGCTAATTAGAACAGTCGAGAGTAAGACTCACAATGCTCCCCTTTCGTTTGATTCAATGGAACTCACGGAGTCTTAGACCCAAACAATCTGACTTATTTACACTTATTAATGATCACAAACCGGCTGCCTGTGCCATTTCTGAAACATGGCTTGTTCCGGGTTCTCCTTTCCGAGTCCCGAATTATGCCTGTCTTAGGGATGACAGAGGTGACGGCTATGCTGGTTGCGCATTGATTATCAAACGTTCTCTCTCTTTCCATCAGATTATTCTTCCGTCCCTTCCTGATGGTATAAATGCTGTAGCAGCTGAAGTTTGTAATATAAATCTTCTGTCAATTTATATTCCCAACCCTAATACCTATCTTTTTTCTCTCTTAGTTAATATTGTTTCTACTTTGGCTCATCCTGTCATTATCATGGGTGATTTTAATTGTCATCATACTTCCTGGGGCTCTTACAAATGTGACTCCCTTTCTTCCTTATTAATTGATATCACTGATGATCTTAATCTTTGCATTTTAAATAATGGTTCCCCCACTATGAGAGCTCGTCCTTTGGAGAATAATAAAAGTGCCGTTGACTTAACTTTTTCCTCGCCCTCACTGGCTTCCCGTATAGATTGGTCCGTCCTCTCCTCATCTCATGGCAGCGATCATTACCCTATTGTTCTTTCGGTCATTGATAAAAGTATTTCATCCCATATCTTTTCTCCACTTTTGAAATATAGATTACCTAAATTAAATAACAAATCATGGTCAACATACGCTAAGGATGTAGACAAGCATTTGGAATCATTACCTGCCATCTCTGAAGAAAATGCTTTACTAGCTTATTCTCGTTTTGAATCTTCTCTTTTGTTGTCAGCGGACTCTAACTTCCCTCTAAAATCTCCTCCCTCAGGTAAAATCTCTCCCGCTTGGTGGGATAGCGAGTGTACAGAAATTGTTAAAAAGAGAAAGGAATCCGAAATTACCTACAACCATAATATGTCTTTAGAAAACTTCTTAACTTTTCAACAAATCTCTGCTTCAACAAAAAGATTTTTAAATCAAAAAAAAAGATTGGGCTGGTCTAATTTTTGTGAATCTTTGTCTCCTAGATCCCCTCCATCTTTTGTTTGGAGACAGTTAAAAAGATTTAGGTGTGCAGCAAACTTTCAAAATATAACATCTAACGATCCTTCTTCATGGCTCCAAAGTTTCACTGATAAATTAGCCCCTCCCACAATTCCCTACATGGACCAATTTCCTTCTTCTTTACCTTCTTTGTCCTCTTCTGATCCTTTAGACGATCCATTTTCCCTAGACGAGTTAAGTTGTGCTCTTTCAGGTCTATCTGATTCCTCTCCAGGTATGGATGGCATTCCTTATTCTTTTTTAACAAATTTAAATAATGCTGCAAAAAATAAATATTTATCCCTCATCAACACCTTTTTCTCTTTTGGCTCACTAATACCTAAATCCTGGAAATCGCAAATAGTCATCCCTATAATCAAACCTGGAAAAGATCCTTCCGATCCTTCCTCATATCGGCCTATAGCCCTATCTTCTGTTTTGGTCAAAGTCGCGGAAATATTAATTAAAAACAGATTAGAATGGTTTTTGGAAAAAAACAAAATCATAGCAAAGTCTCAATTTGGTTTTAGAAAAGGTTTTAGCACTCTGGATAGTTTGAGTATTTTAACCACAGACATCAATATTGCAATCAAACGAAGACAATTCTTAGTAGGTGTTTTTCTCGATATAGCTTCAGCATACGATAACGTGAATCTTGCAGTTCTCAGGCAAAAAATGTTCCATCTGAACATTCCGACTAAGTTATCACATTTTATTTGTAATTTGATGATGGCCAGATCAATTTCCGTTAGGTCTCAGGATTCTAATTTATCTCCTAGACTAATATGGAAGGGCCTCCCACAAGGCTCGGTTCTGAGCCCAATTCTTTATAACCTTTACACTCACGATCTCGAATCAGTTGTGATGAGCTTTTCTGAGATCCTGCAATACGCTGATGATCTGACATTATACGTTACATCTTCATCTATATCTGAGGCTGCATCGAGACTAAACTCTGCTATGTCATATTTGGGTGATTGGTTAGACAGGCATGACTTATCCCTATCAGTTTCCAAATGTTCAACGGTTGTGTTCACCAACAAACGGTTGATTCCTTCTTTTGAAATCAACTTCAGGGGTGAACATATACCAATTAAAAACAGTGTAAAATTTTTAGGACTATTCTTGGACACAAAATTATCTGGTAAAACTCATTGTAATTACATACAGGACAAATGTGATCGTGGGGTCAACGTTCTACGTGCTCTGTCTGGAGTTCGCTGGGGTGCTCACCCTTACTGTCAAAAACTTCTATACAACGCGATTATTAGAAGCCTCTTTGATTACGGATCTTTTGTATTGGAACCTCTTAATAAAGCTTCTTCCGAATCATGGGATAAAATTCAGTCAAAATGCCTTCGAATCATAATTGGAGCAATGAAATCATCACCAATAAATTGCCTTCAAATCGAATGTGCTGAAACTCCTCTACATTTAAGAAGACAATTCCTTTGTGACCGATATGTTGGGAAACTATTACAAATCTCTGACCATCCTCTTCTTCCAAAACTCACTCTTCTTCAACAACTTTCAAATAACGATCCCAAGTATATGCTAGTTAAGTCCCTTTCCCGTTTTCTAAATTTACCCCATCCTGTTCGCAATTTTGTAAGTTATCCTCTTTTTTGCAATTCATATCAATCACTTATATATAAACCTAGAACTCATAACTTTAGCATCCCTAAAAATTCTCCAATTGCTAATGATCTCTATAACCAGATCATTTTGGCGGAGTGGCAGGATTGGTTACCTATTTTCACTGATGCATCAAAATCCACTGATGAAGACGTAGGTGCCGCTGTTTGGATTCCAAAATTTAATTTGGCATTAAGTTTCAAATGTCCTCATATGTCTTCTAATTTTACTGGCGAAGCCATTGCTATATATGAGGCAATCAAATTTATAGCATCTCATAATTTAGGTAAATCTCTGATTCTAACTGATTCTCTTAGCTGTATACAGGCAATCCAAAGTAATCCATTCAAGTCCAAAGCAAAGCTCCCTATTATTCTAGAGATCAGGGAAGCCCTGTTTCGCTGTCATGATCGAGGGATAGAAATTGTATTATCTTGGATTCCGGGTCACAGTGGTATTCTCGGCAATGAGTCTGCGGATTGGTGTGCCAAATCTGCATCTCGGATTGGAATCCCTTCTCATCAACATATTTATTCCCAAGATATTATCTCCCAAGCTACAGCTCATTTATCTGTTGCATGGAACGAAAAATGGTCCATTTCTAAATTAATCAAAGGTAGGTCCTTCGCTGAAATCCAACCAGAAATCCCGATAAAACCTTGGTTTTTTAAATATCGTGATATCCCTAAAAGAGCCACTTCAATTATTTCCCGTATTCGTTTGGGTCATTGCTGTTCTCCAGTTCACTTGAGAAAAATTAGGATTCGGGACACTTCCCTGTGTGAATGTGGACTAGATGAGGGCGATTTAGACCATATTTTCTTTAATTGTCCAAATTCTCACTTTTCCCTTCATGATTTTCTTCCCCCAGATGTTCCTCGCCCTATAAACATGAAATCTTTATTAAGTGTTATGTCTTCCTCTTCCGATATTAATATGCCTTAGCGAGTTTTATTTTTATTAGCCAAATTAAAGTGTAATGTCCATATTTCTTTCGCATATATATCCTTTATTATAATATTTTATTTAATATGTAATTTGTATCTTTATATCTTTATCATAATGTTTATTATTTTTATCTAATCCTGTTTAGCCTTGTAGTTAGTTTAACAATGTGTTTGTGTTTGTTTAGTATTTTTAGCTATTTTGCGTCGTCTCAACAAGAAAAAATAAATAAAATAAAAGTATATTCGAGGAAAGATCCTTTAATCTTTTGTACTTTCTTCACTACGTGTCATTGGCAGAATATGTGATCACATAAAGCCATTAATCTTAAAAAAAAAAAAAAACTTGCATTCATATTTTAATAATACTTGACACTGGTAAATTTCCAAAGGCCATTATCGGTTCACAACCGATAAGAAATAAATAATGTCAAATATCTTTACGTCAAAAATTGACGCACACACACACAATTTGCTGAATGAATCAAATTGAATCAATCAATTCGGACAAAATAAAAAAATAGGTTTCTCTGTGTGAATTTTCTTGATTTGCTTATTTTTGTGTTTGCAAAAATAAGAAAATATTGTATTGTCCTATCGTGTGTGCCTAAACGAATTTGCATTCATATTTTATTATATAAATAATTATTTTTGATATGAGCAGGCTACCCAGAATTTTATTTTGTAAGTATTCTTTAGAAATGAGTTACTCGAGCGGGAACCGGTCGTTTCAATAAAATCTGTTAATTCTATTTCATGTCCCTTTAACGCATATTCGGTGCTTGAATTTCAGAGTTCATTGAGTTTCTGAACTCTCTTAAAATTACAATATGGCTAAAAGTATCGATATCATCGATTTAATTTCAACTTCCCTTGATTCTGGACACTTTAAAGAAGCGCTGAACGTTTTCTATGAGGAGAACTACGAGAATTTCATTAAGGACAACTGTGGAGATCTCATCACAATAGTTGTTGAAAAAATCCAAGATGATACGCTTATCATTAAGCCATCTCTGCATGGCGCTTGTGAACAAATGTTATCACTTATTGTGAACAAATGTACTGCAGAAGAAATACTACTTGAATTTATAGAACGTATCGAACTTGCGAAAAATGATGCTCAATTTGGAATTATTTTGTCATCACTACAACAGCTACTTAAAAAATTGACATCCAAGAGAGTGCGGTCATTAGAATGGTGCTTGAACTCTATATCTACTTATATAGAAACCATTCCTATAGCAGAACATGAATTGGAAGGTGATGAACGTAAACTACTGGACAGTGACCCAAACATTCGAAGGATCAACAAAGTTTATTCAATGTTGCCATCCTTCTACCAACACTTCATTGAGGAAGTTTTAGCAGTAGATGTATCTAATATCCAGACAAAAGAAATTATAACAGCATTTCTGATTAGTCTTCTTGGTAAACCATTGATTTATATTGATGTGGATCCCAATGCAAATGAGAGAAGTGAAGCAAGACAGGTGTGCTGTATCATCCTGCACGATATCTGCAAATTAGAAAAAAATGTACTAAAGTTCTTACCTTATATTGACATGTGCCTTCTGCCTGAAAAACTTCAGAAGGATTATGAAGAGGATGTATCTCCTTATGAGTATAGATATAAAATCAATATGACAACATTATCTTGCCTTTTTTACTGTATTTTTTCTTGGCACTTTGAATTACCAGTAACAGCTGTACCACTAGTCTACAACAATGAATACATCAACAATGCTCTGGTGAAGATGGTGAACCATTTACTAAGTTTTTCTGAATATGGCCCTCTATCTAAGGGATTATTTCTCTGTGGAGCTTTGAGCAACCGCTTGGCTTCTAATACATCATATACAACACTCTCTTTATCAGATTATTATGAATTATGTAAAAAATTGTCTAATATAGCTATTTTTTCAACATTTCTTACCTTACGCAAGAAAGCTGTAACCATTATCGAAAGTCTTATAAATAAATTTGACTACAAAGGTAGATCTATGCTTACAAAATATCTGATTGAAACATCAAATCACTCTGGTATGATTGCCTTTGTTATAGGGCAATATAAGAATGCCATAAATGAAGCCTTTAATGATCCAGTTATGAGTGAATGTTTTCAAGGACCTCAACTAACAAGTATGGTCAAAAAGATTTGTTTCCTTCCACACGGAGCTGAGTCAGATTTGATGGAGATAGCTGAGCAAATAATTGCTGCACTTAATTTTTTGAGATTTTTAATATTGAAGGATAAAAATAATGTGACAGGTGTTAAGAACATGTCCACCACTATTGAAACAGAGTATTTAGAAGTGTTGCGAATGGCCTTGAATATGTCAAAGGCTCATTATGAACTCAAAATAAAAGATGTAAAAGAAGGCAAACATTGTTTACAGGATGACAGTAATATATCTGTTAATGTTGGAGGAGCTGTTCTCGATTCAATGCCACAAGAAGACAAGATCCAAGTTTTAGAACAGGCCCTAAATGGATTCCACCTGATAGAATGTCTTCTTGCTAGAGTATCTGAATTACTTTAGAATAGTATTTTTAAGTGTTTCAATTTTTATTTTATTGTTTCTACATATTAAGCTACACATTTTTGTATTAAACTTTTAAAAAATAATAATAATCATGAAAAGTTATTGGTATTTATTTTATAATGTAATTCCCTAGCCTGATTTTGCTATCAATATACAAGAACATTATAATAGATTTCAGTAGAGTATGTTATTAAATGGGATAGGTAGATAGTTATACCTATTTAAATTAATATTATAGTACTAATATTAAATGTCTTTGCTTTAACAGCACTGAGAGCTGGACGTAGAATGGTTCTACCACTGGCTTCTATATCAAGAAACAATTCTCAACCAATAATAAGACAATACTGTCAAACTTTAGAAAAAGAAGCTGTAAATACCAAACTAGCAACAGTAACAACAGAACAAGAGGAACATCAATATGAAGAAAATGTAAAAGCTAAAATCCTGGAAAGTGCATTGCAATTTGTACCAAAGAGTGGATGGTCTATAGAGTCACTAAGTGCTGGAGCTAAGGCCGCTGGCTACCCAACCATCACACATGGGTTATTCCCAAATGGAGGTGGAGATTTAGTTCACTACTTCAATGTTAAATGTAATGAGGAATTGGTTCTGCATATGAAAACTGTGAGTATAACCTAGAGAGAACAAAACAAGTTCAACTATAGGCTATAGGAACATAAATAAATAATATTACAATTTGTACTTTCAGTGGCCTAAAGAAAACTTAAAAGATATAAAAGTTCCAGTTAAGTTTATTGAGAATGCCATTGTGACTAGATTACTAATGATTGGACCTTACAAGTAAGTCTATTGATATCTTATAACAGCAAAATAATAAAAGCCCAAAATAATGTCTTCATAATTATTTTTTCGTTTTATAGGAACACTTGGCCAAAGGCAATGGCTATACAAACACTACCAAGCAATGTACCCAACTGTTTAGCCACTTTACTATCACTTGTTGATGATATATGCTATCATTCTGGAGACCGGAGTGTTGATGTAAGTTATCAGGAACAAAGAATAATTGAAATGTGAACACATACATGTCATATTCATATTATGGAAGAAAAAACCTAATCTAACATGTTGTTTTCAGTTCAATTGGTATGTTAGAAGAGTAGGATTAGCTGGTATTTACAAGACTGCAGAATTGTTCTATCTAACAGACAGCAGTTCTGATAACAGTGCAACCAGAACATTTGTTGCATCTAGGATAAGAGATGCACAGCTGATTCAGACAGCTCTTGATTTGAACCCTGTAGCTGCTGCCCCACAGACTTTAAGTGCTGCCTTTGTTACTGTAAGTATATTAATAATTAAAAAATAACTAATATGAATATTATGCCATACCTAACACACAAAACTAACATAAAATGTAGAGATTTTGTTGATTTGAATTGATAATATTTTTTTAAGATATTTTTTCTATTTCAGGCGAAGAATATTCTTGGAGTCAACACTATAAAATGATAATACACTGTATTTTAGGATAAAACACCTGTTTCTTGTTTTAATAAATAGTTTATGATGATTAAATGGTCTTTTTGGTAATAAAAGTTCCTGTGTATACTGCTGATATTTATTAAAATAATTTTAGTATAAAATCTATAAACAATTTTCATACAGCTAGCTAGACATGTTGTTGGTAACAATAATAATCGTACTTTCATAAGACTTACAAAGATAATGCAGAGTGAGAAGGCACAGTAATCAGTCATATATTAAAGGGGAACAATGTAGTCACTGCCCATTGCAATGTACTTTATTAGGTTAGGTGGTAGTGGCAGTTTACTCCAGTCATTGGCTGATACTGTTTGGCGTATAACAAATCTACATATCATTTGCAGGGAATCCAATCTGGCAAATCTGAAATAATACAATAAATATACTTTAAATGACTTAACAACTAGACACAGCCAGCCAAAACATAAGTTATTTATGCTAACCATGACTGGTTCTAGGTGTTTAATTATGTATGTATTTACAAAAAAACTATTAAGGGTTTCTTGTTGACTTTGAAACCTTAAAAAAGTACCTATTTAGTATAGCTGTTATCTAGTTGCCATAGTATAAAGAAAGCTTATATTGGATTTTGCTGTGAAAAAATCCTGCAGTATTATTTTCTTATTTTACATAAGTGTCAATGGCAGTTCTTTAATTAAAAAGAAGATATTACACCTTACCTATTCAAAGGTCTTGCTAGCTTGACTGGCATCTCAAAGAGATTAGATTTAACATCCACAGCTGCGCAATGCTCAGATATTCTATTGGCTGGTACAAAAGTTTCATTATTTAAGGAGAAGAGTCCATTGGCATGCCTCAGTCGAGCATGTAATGTGCGGCCCACACATCGAAATGACACACACAGGATATGCCTAGAATCATTTGAGTCTCTAACAAGGAAAACATTGTCATGCTGACCAGCTAGCAGTTCCTCTGCTTCACTAGATGTTATACTGCCCCAGTACCATCCATGTCTGAAAATTATAATTTATTTATTTATGAATAAAAATACACTGTTATAGTACAGGTTCTAGGAAATAACTATTTTAGTTTCTTACTTGGATAACTGACAGTATATCGCACAGGTTTCAAGAGAAGCATGATGATGATGACCTCGCAAAACAAGGTGCCCGTCTGAGTGTTGGCATTTGGCGGATTGTCTAAGTAATTCCTCTTTCTTGCTGTCAGTGCCCAGAGGGAGCAAGATTCTCTTATCAGATGACGTGGAAGGGTCACAGTTCTTATTCAAATTACACAAATGTTCAGTGTCTCCATTCTTGGTACCAAAATATCGTTGAAGAGTCCTAACGCTGCCTGTCAGAAATAGCTTGTTTTTCCAAAACTTTACAAGCTTGTTTGTGTTTACAGGAGCTTTACGGTCCGATAAAAATACACCATTCACTAAATCTGTGTTGGTAAAATCCCTTTTATTATCGCTATTTCTTTGTAAATGTTTACATTCAACTACATTAGGCTTTATCCATTTTCGAAGGCATCCAGAAGCTAGCCATTTCCGACGATTGCAATAAGTACATCGCTCGTAATTTTTATTCATGATTGATAAGATAGGTTTATGAGACCATTTATTTCATCCAAATAATCAAACGGAATAAATACGACTACTAAAAAGCACTTCGATTCAAACAAATTGAGTTTTTACAGAATTTCGTGAAAAACAACACGCACGATAGCAGACAAACAAACGAAAAAAGCAAATGTTTGATGATGTTGCCAGCTTATAATACTTAGTAGGTATCTTCTTACTAGTCTGTGCTTATAATGGAACTGCCAATTTTTTTTTTCATAATCTAAATTGCCAGTTCTTGTTTTTCATGCCGCTGCTGGCGCCCGCGCCGTACAAAATGCTCGGCATGAAAAACCGTGCCGTACAGACTTACGGCGAGAAGGCTCGGTGTGTATCATAGATGAATATTCGTATAATTATAATAAAGTAGTGTGTATTCGCGCCGTGACTTTTCTTCAGAACACTCTCATTTTTGTTATCCGCTCTATTTTTTCTCACTCGTGATCTATTTCTTATGCAGAAAAGACGCTGTTATTCAAAGTGCAGCAGGTTTGGCCCTGTGTCCATTGCATAAAAAAAACTAAATAAAAAACTTCTTATTGTTTCGAAGCCTTGGCACATTTTTGTCAAAAAATTACATTTTTGCCCGAATTGTGCTAAGACTTCAACACCTTTCGACATTTTTATTTAAAATCTATATCAAGCGTCGGAAACAATGTCATTTACAAACGCTTTAAACGAAATATTCTAAAACATTGCGTCTGATAACAATCAACAAGTTTCGATGATTCCGATAGGGATACACCGATACCTCGTATGTATACACCCCTCATTTATAACTCTTAAATTAAGGGAAAATAATCGCAACAAAACAGGGCTAAATGACTTATTTTTACTTATTTTTGTCGTTATGAGCACTAAGACAAAACGTGACTGAAATAGAGTCTACTCGCAAGATAAATAAGTCATTTGTCTCGGCCAAAAATACCGACACCGAACGAAGAACAGGCGATCGCGTGAACGAGAAGGCGAGAAACTCCTCACATTTACGCTTCTCGGGTATTCTCGGCGTGAATCTGTAGAGTGGTACAAAAAAAATTAAAAGTGTGTTTTGGTGCTTTGGTTTATTTTGAATTACATTTTAGTTTCCTTATCTTATTAAAAGTAAGTACATTCAAAATTCAAAATTCAAAAGCCTTTATTTAATAATCTTAAAAAAATAGTTGTATTTTTTCCTTATTTATATTTACGACATCGGTGTCTGATTATTTTGCTTTCCAGCATAGGCCTCCCCTAGAATTTTCCAGTTTTCACGGTCGCTAGCTTCCCTTCTCCACGTTGTACCAGCTGCCGCTTTGAAATCGTCCTCCCATCTCCGGAACGGTCTGCCTCTCGATCTTTTCCCTTCTCTAGGGTACCAATCTGTTACATCTTTGGCCCATTTATCTTTTTTACTTCTAATAAGGTGCCCAGCCCACTTCCACTTTAATTTTTTTATTGTGTAAGTTATATCTGCTAATTGTGTTTTCTTTCTTATTGTTTTCAGATTAATCTTATCTTTTCTTTTTATGTTTAGGATGCTTCTCTCGATACTGTGTTGGCATATTTTGAGCTTGCTGATATTTTCTTTTGTTAGGGGCCATGTTTGACAGCCATATGACATAATTGGGATAATACATGAATTGCATATTTTGCTCTTAAGTTTAATCGATATTGCAGGATTTTTTGTTATTTCTTTTAGGGACCAGTATCTTTTCCATGTTGAATTTATTCTATTTTGTATTTCTTTAGTAGTTAGGTTTACAGGAGAGATAATTTGGCCCAAATAAGTATATTCGTCAACATACTCGACAATGTTGTTGTTGATTTTAATAGGTATTTTGGTATAGTTGGTCATTGTCTTAGTTTTCCCTATATTCATTTTCAATCCCACCTTCTCGCTTTCATCTGTCAGTTGTTTCAGCATAGTTTGTAGGTGATGTGGGTTGTCAGAGATTAGTATAAGGTCATCTGCAAAACGGAGATGGTTCAGCAGAGCTCCGTTTATTTTTATTCCGTAATCATTCCAGTCTAGGTTTCTAAATATTTGCTCGAGAGTTGCGGAAAATAATTTGGGCGAAAGAGGATCTCCTTGTCTCACTCCTTTTTTAATATCAAATTTATCTCCAAAGCTTTCTGTTTTTATTCTTGCAGTCATATTTTTGTAAGTATTCCTAATTATTCGAATGTATTTTTGGTGAACTCCTTGATGTCTTAGCGCTTCCCATATCTTAACGTGCTTTAGGGAGTCGAACGCTTTGTTATAGTCCACGAAAGCTATGTAGTAGGTCATCCCGTATTCTTGGTACTTTTCTAAGATCTGTTTCATTGTATGAATATGATCCACCGTCGAAAACCCACTTCGAAATCCTGCTTGTTC
The DNA here is from genome assembly GCA_949358125.1 of Idaea dimidiata. Classification (NCBI taxonomy): domain Eukaryota; kingdom Metazoa; phylum Arthropoda; class Insecta; order Lepidoptera; family Geometridae; genus Idaea; species Idaea dimidiata. The sequence continues at coordinate 8,066,502 of OX442334.1, forward strand.
CTTTGGCTGATTCTCGTCAAGAACATTTGTGATTCGGTTTAGAATAATTTTGGAGAATATTTTGTAAAGGTTCGACATTAGGCTTATCGGCCTATAGTTACCGACATCTTCTTTGTTGCCTTTTTTGTGGAGTAGTGTGATTGTAGATGTCGACCATTGGGACGGTATCTCTTCTGTGTACAGTATTTCGTTGAAAAGGGTTAGTATGTCTTTCTGGATGATATGTGCTGAGCCTTTTAGTAATTCATTCGAGATCCCGTCCTCTCCTGGAGCTTTACTGCTTTTTTGTGAATTGATAGCCTTTTGTAGTTCGCAAGGCATTATTGGCAGAATTTCGTCGCTGTCCTCTTCTTCTGAGTTCCTATTTATTGGTATTGGTGTTGTTATCTCGTCTCCATACAAATGCGTGTAATATTCTGTCGCTATCTTTAATATTGATGATCTTTTTGTCTTGGTCTTTTTATCCTTATTATCTTTCATTTTTGGAATCCAATCTGTGTTTTCTTTAAGTTCCTTTCGCGCTACTTTTACTCCTCCAGTTGCTTCTATAAGATTTGCTATTCTATCTGTTCTTGTTTTTTGTCTATGTTTCCTTATACTTTCGTTGATTTTTTTGCTTAGGTCTGATACTTCTTTCCTGTTAATTGGATTTTGTTGTCTTGAAATTTGTCGTTGTTTAATTAGCTGTTTTGCTTCCTCTCCCACTTTATCGGTCGCTCTTTTGCATGTTGCCGCTTTTCGTTCAGTTTCTTTCAGTTCTTTTTCTATAGTGTCGTATGTTTCTTGTATACTAGCCTTCTCCTTTAATCCTTGTAGCGCTTCTTCTAATGGTTTCAAAATCCTGTCCGGTAATGGCAAGTGTAGTGCAGTTGTTTTACTTGTCCAGTTGTTTCTTTTCTGTTTAACTCGGACTCCATTGATTTTTCCACGGACCATTCGGTGATCAGTGTTAAAATTCAGTTTATTTACAACATTGACGTCCATAAATATTTTTGGTCTGTTTGTAATAAGAAAGTCAATTTCATTTTGTACTTCACCATTTGGAGAGGTCCACGTGTATTTTCTGCTTTGTTTTTTATTGTAGTAGCTGTTCATGATACTCAGGTTATGTTCTTGGACGAAGTCTATAAACCTTTGTCCGTTGTCGTTTCTTTCCCCGTGTGTGTATGGTCCTAAGAATGTGTTTTCGTTGTTCATTCGTTCACCTATTTGAGCATTCCAGTCTCCAATTACTACAACAGTCTTATGTACGTTTTCCATTGTGAGTTTCAGTTCGTTGTAAAATGTGATTTTTGTTTCTTCTTTAGCGAGTTCCGTCGGTGCATATACTTGGACTATCGACATTGTCTTGTCATAGCCAGGGAGATCTATGTTTAGAACTGTTATTCTATCGGAGATGCCAATGAATTCTCTTATATTCTTTTTGAGGTATTTTTTCACTAAGAAGCCAACTCCATTCAGGCCTGGTGTTTCTGTCTTATTGTGGTAAAATATATAATCATCGTATTCCTCTATTTTTTCATCAGCTCTACGAACCTCGCTTAATCCTAGTATGTCCCATTTTATCTGTTGTAGTCCATATTCGAGCTCGTATAACCTCTCTTGAGTCCTTAATGTTCTTGTATTGATTGTTGCGATATAAAAATGTTGTTTTTTCTCTTTAGTGTTAATGGTTTGACCTTCTAGGCAATCTAGGGGGTAATGGTCTATGACCCCACGGTGACCAACCGGATTGGGGAAATTGCGTTCTTGTTTGGGTTGTTGTTTCTTGTGTTTTGGTGTTTTCTTACAGTTACCGATGTCTGCGTCATCCTATGCCTTATTTATGTTTTTTTCCGTCAGAGAATTCGATCTAGCCCGCATGTATGTGAAGGGGTCTGTACGGTGTAGTTTCGCTGGGGCGATTATCGTCTTCTCTTTCTCTTGAGGCGTTGGCGATGTTGAATTGACTCTTTTCCTTTTTTCTTTATTATCCTTCTGTTGCTTTACCACTATCTTGTTGTTTTTTATGAATACTTCGTTTCCCTTCTCTCTTTCTTGTCTTAATTGGTTTTGCAGTTCCTTTCGCTTTTGTAGTGTTTCCTTAGAGAAGTCTTCGGTCATGTATGTATTTGGTGGCATTTTGGTTTTGTTTTTCAAACACTCGATTTTTTTATTGAAGGTTGTTAGAGAAATGAGTATTGGTCTGATTTTGTCCGTGGTTTTCGTTCCAAGTCTATACATTTTGTTTATATCGTAGGTTTCTATTTTCACTCCCAAGGATAAAAATGTTTCTGTTATTGTATGTAGGAGTTCTGTATATTTTTTCTCTGTTTCTTTTATTCCATGTACAATGATGTTATTTTTTCTGTATGTATTTTCTAGGTAATTAATTTTTTTGTTTAGTATTTCTATCTCTATTTTCATATTTTTATTGTCTTCCTCTAATGGTTTTATCTTTCCCTCTATGTTCTCCATAATTTTAGCTGTTACGTTCTCCGTAATGGTTGTGGTTTGTTTCTCTAATTCTATTTTCATCATATTAAACAGTAAAGACATTTCTTCTGACATTTTTGTATTCATTGTAACACAAAACTAAGTTTGATGCGTAGAATGAAACGTTAATTTAGTATCGTTAAGTTGGTGTCGATGTGTGTTACCCGCCGCAAACTTCGCGTTTGTCGAGATTCAAAGTAGCGCGTGGAATGAAACGCAAAATTTCCTCTGTTGTGTTGGCCAGACTGGTTTATGACACTGCGCTAACTTCGTGTTTGTTTATTTTTACGAATGACGATTCACTTTTGTATCTTGAACTTTTATTCACTGATTTTATAAAATCTTCACATGTGTTTTGTTGGGCACGATTTATAATTAAAGTTCTTTGTTTTTCTTTAAATAGTCTTTTCGTGCGTCATTAAGTACACTACGCGATGTTTTATGAGGTTTTTTTAATAAATTTGTCGGGAGCACTTTGACAATACGTGTAACGTCGCAGGTAGGTAAAACAACACTCTACAATATTCAATATTCGTATAATTATAATAAAGTAGTGTGTATTCGCGCCGTGACTTTTCTTCAGAACACTCTCATTTTTGTTATCCGCTCTATTTTTTCTCACTCGTGATCTATTTCTTATGCAGAAAAGACGCTGTTATTCAAAGTGCAGCAGGTTTGGCCCTGTGTCCATTGCATAAAAAAAACTAAATAAAAAACTTCTTATTGTTTCGAAGCCTTGGCACATTTTTGTCAAAAAATTACATTTTTGCCCGAATTGTGCTAAGACTTCAACACCTTTCGACATTTTTATTTAAAATCTATATCAAGCGTCGGAAACAATGTCATTTACAAACGCTTTAAACGAAATATTCTAAAACATTGCGTCTGATAACAATCAACAAGTTTCGATGATTCCGATAGGGATACACCGATACCTCGTATGTATACACCCCTCATTTATAACTCTTAAATTAAGGGAAAATAATCGCAACAAAACAGGGCTAAATGACTTATTTTTACTTATTTTTGTCGTTATGAGCACTAAGACAAAACGTGACTGAAATAGAGTCTACTCGCAAGATAAATAAGTCATTTGTCTCGGCCAAAAATACCGACACCGAACGAAGAACAGGCGATCGCGTGAACGAGAAGGCGAGAAACTCCTCACATTTACGCTTCTCGGGTATTCTCGGCGTGAATCTGTAGAGTGGTACAAAAAAAATTAAAAGTGTGTTTTGGTGCTTTGGTTTATTTTGAATTACATTTTAGTTTCCTTATCTTATTAAAAGTAAGTACATTACCATATATTAATTTGTCAATCATTTTTTAGAAGATATACTTTTGTTTCTTATTAGCTAAAGGGGTAACATTGTTTTCTTGTTTTTGACAATGACAACTTTGACAAACTTCCAAATCAATCGAACACACTGGGATGGAAGCCGGAAGTCATAGAGGTTCTGGAAGTCAAACTATGACCTACGGGGACTGGGCTATTATTGGCCATGGGTATTGGCTCAGAGACAAATTTGTCTATGCGTGTGAAGAAAAAATATAATCTGTCTCTGTCAGTCAGATTTTGGTTTTGTGCAATGGTTGACAATGTTTTGCGGAGTTTTTTTGTCCAAATAATTCTATAAAAATAATATTCTACCATATAAAATGCCTACCAGAACAATTTCATAATATTATTAAGATGTATTTTTGTTTAATTGAATGTGCTGTGATTTACAATGGATGTTTTGTGCTTTAAAAATATTTACATTATCTTGGAGTAATGACACTAAAAAAAATTTCAAAAATGTCTCTAAAATCACAAATATCAACAGAACTAAGTGGTAAGAAAATTTACACGTTTTATTTAATTAATTCTGTAACGGAAACAGGCAATAATTTCCTTATATCCTGCTTAAAATGCATTGAAACGCCTATTCAATTTTCAGACAGCATCAGCAATGTACTCGGAAAAAACGTAAAGATTCTGTATAAATCCTTTATTCGGATGGAATCTAGAGGAGACAAAGTCGATAACAGAGTACTGGTAAGCACTGTCATATTTATATTGTCCTGAATTTGACCATTATGTCCCAGCTCTATTTACAGAATGTATAAAACTTGACTGTATAACCTTAGGTTAGTATGTGGATAGCCGCTTTTCCTGTAATTAACAATGTCATTATCATTAGACTCTTCCATTAGTAAAAGTAGTTAAAATCTGCTGATAAACAAGGTTACATTACAAAGACTAGATACAAGTTAACCTTTTACACTGCCAGGGCTGTAAAACCATGCAGAATAGCTGTAAACATGACAGGCAAGCGAGACAGAAAAAAATAAATTGGGCAATCACACAATACCTTTTTATTAACTCACCTAACAGATAGGCTTGGATTTGGCACCATGTGAATGATCAAATAGGGACAGATTTTAAATTCATTTTTATCCTTCACTAGTTAAATTTCCAAAATAACAATAATTTTAATTAACATTTTATTATTCTCGGTTAAAATTTGTTTCTGATAGTATGTGAAGAATAATTAAATAGTGAGGTAAAAGGTAATAAAACAAAAAAAAACCCTAAAAATACTTATCTAAATAAATAATTTTTTTAATAATCTACAAAGTAACAATGAGTATAGATAACATAATTTTATAAGGTAAAATATGTTTAATGGCACTTTTCATTGTGACCAAAAGTTCCATTATGCTGGCTGCAATGGATTTACCTGTTTGTGTTCATAATTAATTATTTAAATTAAAAATTATCTTATTATAAAACATAGTTATGATTGTTATATGAAAAGTTTACTAAGTTTTGTTGGGAAAAACCTTGTATTCATTTAGTATTCTGTGGCAAATTGTCCATTGTCAATGATTGCTTTCTTGCAATAGTGTGAGTCACAAGGTGTGACCTCTATCAGAGTGTGTGTATGTATGCAGTAGTATGTGTACCTAACAGCTAGCTATTGTGACCAGTCCTTTACCGAAATAGAATAATCTGCCTGTTTCAATTGATGGTCTTGTATAGCTAATATTGTGTTTCATTTATTACCTCTATAACTGCACTATTAAAGTGCTACATGCCTCTGAATTGATCATATTATGATTAATGTAAAACAAAAACAGATAATTTCTTTTAAGGTTTTCGCGATTTTGCTTAATAAACACATTATTTAACAGGTTTAATCACGCTTTATTCATGATTTTTAAACGACCAAGCTTTCGCTCAACCTTGAAAAAGCCAACTGTAAAGTTGGCGAAAGCTCGGTCGTTTAAAAATCATGAATAAAATGCGATGAAACCCAGTAAATAAAGTGTTTTATTAAAAGCAGATAATTTTTGTTTAATCAAGTAATCTGTTAGTTATTGACTATTAGCAGCAACCTATGGTTTTAGCTACGTAAGTGACCATCTCACAGGACCATCGGGATCAGAAATATCCTATGTCACTCACACTATCCCTATGAATTTGTTTATCCAAATCACTCAAACCATTTGACTGTAAAAGAGGAACAAAGAAATAAATGTTCAAACAAACATTTAATGTTTACCAGGCTACAGCGAAGCCAAAAGGAAGGAATAGTCTTGGCAGTCTATGTATGTATCTTTCACCTTAGCACCTAAACTACTGATCCGATTTTAATAAATGAGGTGTCAATTGATTCGTAATAATGGACCATATGTCATAGGCTGCCAGTAACAGTTCCATTAAACATAAATAGTAGGTATACAGAAGATGTCACTACTTCTCTACCCTGATCATTTTTGTAGCTATTCATTTCTAGATTCCTATGACTTTTTTTCTTGTTTCATCGATTTTTATTATATTTGTTTGGTTGATTATTGACTCATCTTATTTTTTCCAAGTCTGTTTTTGCATTTAGACACAATATATTAAAGTTGCCTGAGATATTAGATACCTACCTACCTAATAGAAATGACTGATGAATTTACAAAAATGATGAGAATGTTAAAAATATAAATTATAAATAATGTCACCAAATTATTTCTACAATATCATGCATGATGTTCAAACAAATATATATATTACAACGGATATGTTAAAAAACAATAAAAGTCGTTTTTTAGTTCAGATAATAGACTCTAGCTTTACAGCAGGTCTTGTTAAAAATTAAATAAAACTTGATAACTGATGGCATTGAATCACCTTTTACTTTCATATGAAATTAACTGCAATAGATAAATTTATATCTGATCAACATCATAAATTGTTACATGAATCATCATTTTGCAGGTTGTGACAGCTTATCGAGTATTTATCACTACAGCAAAAGTACCAACAAGGGTAAGTTTCATCTTGTATTATTAACATAATATAATATCAACCATCCAAAGAAAATTCCCATACTATTTATATTTATAACAAATGCTTGATATAAGTAGCATAGGACCTAAGTTTATCCTTAGATGCAAACAATGAGTATTAAAGTTATGTTAATTAGAAAAAAACTGAGTCAAGACTAGCTAGATAATTTACAACAAGAATTTCAGTTTTTAAAATAACTGTTAGTTTGTTTCTTTACATTCAAAAGTCTTACTTTAGTTAGTTTTACATTCGAGTTTACTTTCAGTAGGAAAGTAAAAACTCAATCTAAATCCTTTGCGTGTGTTAAACGTTAGTTAGTAGTACGAAAACAGCGACTTTGCATATTACTATTTCGAGCTTTTCAAGTTTATTTTAGTTTTAACTTCCTCTAATTTACCTTGTTCAAATGTCCCGTGTTATCTACATCTCAGTACGTGACTATTAACTCTAATATGGCCCGATTATGATATGACTGAGATATACCTACAGACTCATGGCGAAAAAGCTAGGCGAGAAATTTCGCCGAGACTTCTTCTCAGAACATGCTGTTATCCACACTCCCATTTTTCTCACTCGTGATCTATTTCTTAACCGGAATGGACGCCGATATTCCAACTGCAGCAGGGTTTGGCTCTGTGAGCCATTGCATATTGTAACTTTGTTAAATCTATAAACTTTTTAAACTAACACCACTAACTTTGTTAATCTAACTAAAATTATAAAAACTAAAAAAAAAAGACAAACGCAAGATAGTTAAGGCAAATTCATTGCAACAAAACAGGATTATGATTTATTTTAAACATATTTTTGGTCTGAACTGAATTTCTGAATTTTTGGTCTATTTTGGTCTCAGTATGAACACTGAGACAAAACGTGAGTATTCTCTCTTTTTACTCGAGAAATCATTTGTCTCGGCCAAAATACCGACACCGAACGGAGAAAAAGTCGAAGGCGAGAAACTCCTCACATTCACGCTTCTTGGGTGTTCTCTGCGGTTCTTGGCGTGAGTCTGTAGGGACCGAAAGAAACATCTGCCAGTGGCAATTATTTATTTGCATTATAAAAAAAAGATATTAGATACAACTAGATGAGCCCGCAGTTTTACCCGATCCCGTGAGAATATCGGGATAAAATAGTCTTATGTGTTAATCCAGATCTCTCGCTGTCTACACACCAAGTTTTATCGCAAACGGCTCAGTAGATTTTAAGAAGTGGAGGGGTAACAAACATACTAGTTTAATACATACACATACATTTACGTTTATATTTTTTTTATTATTATTAGTAGGTAGTAAGTTTAATATTAAGTAGTTAGTTTATTAGTCAGTAAGAATCGGTAGGAAATCTATCTGTTATAAATTCCCTTGCACATTTTAGATTGACAATGGATTTCACTTGATGGAAATTGAAGCTCTGGACAGTAAAAAGTCGAATCATTTGTCAATAACACTGATTCACGAACACAAACCGGTGTCTATTTTAATAGGTAAGTGAATATAGTTTACGTATTGTGTGCTAATCAACAATTGATCAATTCATTTACCGCGACGACTGACCCGACGTTACGACTATCTCTGACGCAATTATTTATAGGTACCTACCACTCAAACTGTAACAGTTCTATTCCATCTAAATATTGCCTGGAAGAAATAAAAGCTTTGAGCGATTATTCTGCCCATTTGTACAAATTAATTTCCGTTTGTTTTTCATTTTTACTTTGTATATATGTGTCTGTTGTGTTTCCTATGTATATGTTGTACAAATAAAAGCTGCTTCACGCGGTTACACCCGAATTAGTTGGTCCCCGTGGGAATGTCGGGTGTAAAGTAGCTTGTATGTTTTGTCAGGACTCCAGCTAACCACATACAGAGCTTCATCGCAAGCGCTTCAGCCGTTTTTTGCGACGTGAATTAGCATTTAAGTTATACACAAATTTTCACAAAAGTAGTATGGTTTTAAAATTCGATAATGATAAGTACAGTAATGAGGAGAGTATTCCACCGATGTTAAGCGGTATATATATACATCAAGGCTGCATTACATAACTTTACATGTTTGAACTTCGAACAGGAAAAAATACTAAAAAATATAATGGGCACTTAAAGGAAAACGTACCGGAAAACCATATCGTAAATATCTACCATGATACATATTATAGGATAAAACAAACTTGTGTTTTACTAGCAACGAGAACTTTGCTTAAAATAGTGGGACAAAATAGGCTAACAATAAAACCATGCAGATTTACACACAGGTCCAAAATTGGGATAAAAATGTTTGCACCTACTTCTCTAAACTAGCTTCTATCATTTTGTACCAAAAATTTCTTTAAATTTGTTTAGAACCATATATTAATACTCTAAGCGTATAATAGACAGTTAAAGCCACCTCCACAAAGGTACCGCAAAAACACATATTGTGTAATATCGTTTAATCGGTAATATCGTTTGTCATGCATTTTTACGGTAATGTGGGTAATACCGCACGCAGCAGTGTGTAAATTTGTTAGGTCCTCATAAAAAAAGGGACTCAAATCACGGAACTTAAATCGATTTCACAAAAACGTATGCAGTATTCCCGCGCTGGTAAAAACGCATGCTGTGTGTCAGGAATCAGGACGCTATACCGCAAAAACGGGACGCAACACCGCTAAAACCGGAAGCAATATCTCACCTGTGTGAAGGAGCTGTTACTGTTGCGTAGCGTAACAATTTTAGACATGATATTGTATAATAAAACACTTTAATTATCGGGTTTAATCACGTTTTATTCATGGTTTTAAACGAACCGAGCTTTCGCCAACTTTACAGTTGGCTTTTTAAGGAGTCAACGCGATTAAACCCGATAAATAAAGTGTTTTATTATGCAAAATCGCGAAAACCATAGAAGAAATTATCAAGATATTGTATTTCCTACAAACTGTTTCAGGCGAGGAGGGTAGCTCCGATGGAATAATGAATGCACTACATGCATTAAGCGCTGCGTTTGACGATCTCTTCCCGAATGTGCCGATGGAATATATTATATCAAAGGTACAAATCCAGTCACGAGACGTAAGCTGTCTTTTCATTTGTTAGAATATTATGCTAGTTGCTTTCCTTTAAGGACGCGACTCATGTGAAATCCCTTCCGATGGAATGGTTTTATTCATAACCGGTATCAAATAGATCTTTAAACAATGTATTATGTTATTTTACATGATACAAGAAGTGTCCCCTTCATTTCAAAAACAATAAAAAATAACTTTAAATACCACTATTATACAGGCAAAGTTACCCCTGTTTTACAAAATAAATCAATTTTTCTTCTAAATCCTTAACCGCTATATTTTCTTATAGGCATCATAATATTAGAAAATACAATACCTAGAACCCCTTCATCGCATTTTTTCAAAATATTATTTTAATCTTCGTTAATTATTGATTTTACGAGAAATTGTAGATTTTTCACGCAATTCCATCTCGCTCATTTATATGCAATAGGACAAGGACCGTTGCTTATCATCTATCGCCGCCTTAAGGAAGGGATCACATTAGGTCGCAAGCAGAGCGGTTTTTACTATTTTGACGACCTCTGGCGCGTTGGGCGAATACCCGACTCCAATACAGAAGGTCGCGGGTTCGGTCGGTTGTAAACAAGTGTTTTTGCTTAAAAATAAATTATTATTTTTGGTCTGGATGGATCTCAATGTATACAACTTAATGTATTTACAAATAAATAAAAGTATTATATATATCCGTTGTCTAGTCACCATAACTCAAGCTTAGTCTATCTAACTATACCTGTATTACTAAGGTTCCCAATTTAGTAGACCGTTCACATGAAGCAGATTCCATTAAGCCAATTCAGTATGTCAGTTAAAAAGTATCGTCTAAATGTACGCTCCTGTTTACTGGCTTTCAACATTATCTTACGCTTACTGGCTTAAATCTAATGGCAAAATCGGCACCAAATGAATGATCCATACCCTACGTCCATAACAGAATATGTAACATCCAAAATTCTACTTTCAAAATATTCGGTACATTGCACATAAGAGTTATTAAAATAAAAACATTAATGTCTAGACTTCAAATAAAAACGGTAATACGCATCATTAACGGAACGCGAACTCGCAAATTGAGTAAGTAAGGCAATTAACTAAATTACTCATTAAAAAGTCGACGTGCACAATTAATGGTTGTTTTTATAACAGACAGACATAGTTACTTTCGCACTTTTAATGTTAGTAAGGATTATAGTTTAAATAATCGATACAGTTCTAATATAGTTCTAAGTATAAGACATTGTGAATCACATTATCTCTAGTCAACAATAGCTTTAGGTTGCAATGCAAGGAACACAGAAGCCCTTGGCTTTCAGACTGATAAATAAAGCTCTTAGTAGATGTTCAGGATTTTTCCTCACACAATCACATCCCATAGAGGAGCTGCTACATCTTAGTCCACATCTTCACTATCCATCAAGTGAGGTAGTGGTCAAACGTTCACCTATCGTTTATATAAGAACGTTTGATGTATTATTTATCAACGACTGGCTGGGACTCATTTTGACTAATAAAAGCCTGAAGTACTGTGTTAAAAATGTACCTTATTTCTAACACGGTACTTCAGGCATAATTCCTAGTTTAGGACCATGTATAGAATCCACACTATACCTTACTGATGTTTTCAGGTACACTTACCATTTTCTCTGCCACAAGCGAGTGGTACGAGGAAACATTCAACATGTGGTGACTTCTCTAACCAATATGCTGCCATGTGTGATTTATGTCAAACACCATTCAGGTATTTCATCTTTTGTATTTTTATCTCAATTAATGTTTTAAACCCTCTTTAATGCGTTTAAAGACGCAAATTAGGCACGTATTAAACTGAACTGTTTTGTTAGACTTTTTTTTACCTGTAGTAGTAAATATATTTTCATTAAAGAATCGAATTCAAGTATCATGAATTTATTAAGTTTATTAATTTCACATGTCTGATTTTCAGAGCCGAAGTAGCGTGGGACATCGACACAATATACCTAGCGCACGACATTAGAATGCTGCATTTAAAAGATTTCGACCACCTAGATCAAAGGTACACATATATTTAATAATGCTACTAATATTATAGACAAGTCTATTTTTAAACAAACAGCTTTCTGCTTAAATGGTCATCCTCAGAACATGCCTGTATTCGTAGTGAAAACGAGCACGTAACTTTAGTAATTGTCGTCGTCCAGAGATCTAATCCCGCTGATAATGGCCCTGCAACACAACACTTGGTTCCACGGCGTGTGCGGCGACGGCGTGCGCGCGAGCGGCGAGGCGTGGGAGGCGGTGTGCCGGTGGGCGCGGTGCGCGCGGCCGGCGCCCGCGCAGCTCTCGTGGCGCGCCGCGCAGCTGCGCCACGACCACGCCGCGCGCCTCGGCCACGCGCTCGCACGCGCCAGGCATGCGCCCGCCATGCACACTGCGGACTTCTCGCAGAACCATATTGAGGACAAAGGTACAGATACACACACATGTCACCTATACACCTGGCTCGGCCACGCGCCAGACATCCGTCTGATATGCACACAGCTGACATTTCACAGAACCATATTGAGGATAAAGGTGAAGCGGCTCGGCTAGGAGGCTTGTTTAGCGCCTGGAGTCGGCGAGTCGCGTCAATTTACATAAAACCACCCTGTTTTTTACTTCAATGCACTGAAGTAAAAAACAGGGTGGTTTTATGTAAAGTAACGCGACTCGCCCTACCATTCTCCAGGCGCTAAACGAGCCTCCTAGCGGCCGTAGCCTAGGAAACGTTCGGAGATACGGGATAGTGTGACCTCTAAAGGTAAAATCTCGGCCCGATTATGTCTCGTCGGGAGGACTACTTATGACGGAAAGAAAGTCGACAGTGCGATTCAGGAAATCATACTAGTAACGTGATCTAGTAGGTTCTGTGGGCGTACGTCACAAACGAAACAAAACGATCCATTGTAGACGTTACAGATGAGGCAAGATACCTCTTTCAAAAATTTTCAGTGTGTATCATCAATCGGCTATTCCTATTCATTGCCTATGCTTGCTCTCGCTCGTTGAATTAGTAAAATGTAATAATATAAAACCAGCACTTTAATTCCAGTGCATTCCATAGCTGATTTTCAATTACTTCCAGTTTGCTGGTTTACATTAATCCAATCTACTAATGACAGTGACAATGATCAGACTAATGAAAATTAATTCTAAAGTATCACTATATAATTGTGTGTTTAAATTAAACTATTGGCTTATACCATATAGACTAGACGAAATCCGAAAATTTCATTCGGATTTATTACGTAACAAATTTTCAATAAATCGAATTAAAAATAATTGTTTATGTATACATAAGTACTTACCAACTATACTTTGACACACATGCAGTTAAACCTTGATGTGTAATACAATGATGTAACGAAACATTGTTGTATATTACAATGTTTATTATTATGATTGTATAATACTAGCGGCTTGTAAACAATCGCGTTATAAAATATCTGTTATATAGATCCGGTTGTCATTTCGTTCCGCTGTGCACTGAATACCGTATCTTATTATGGAAATCGGTACATACTTTAACTCGTAAACATTAAAGTGCTAGTGAAAATGTCAATAAAATTTCACTAAAATTCTCTGTTCGTTTAATAATAACCGCAATAATACAGCGTACGTAGAATTGTATCTGTAATTAATTGCAACTAAAATCTTATTTATATGTTAAATTCTGATTTATTTAACTACTGGCAATTTTCATAACATTTCCGTTTGAGGTAAGATATTTGTATTTGCTGACTTTTTGTCAATTATGAACGTAGGTATCTAGCTAATAAAGCGATCATCTATCTAGATGATCGGTTTGTATAATTCAAGGTATAAATTGCTACAATACATTAAGCACAATAACACAAAAATCTCAGAAATGGAAAGTTGCACAAATGAACGACGTTATCGCCCATTTTTGCGAAAAGGATTCAATTACGTATATTGAATACTTGAATTTTATTTATAAAATGAAGGGGACTTTGAGGCGCGTACCTTTATACAAAAATAAAAACCACTACTTAAAATTATCCGATTCCGAATTCTTTGTGAGAGAACACATCTTTTTCTGTTCTCCCACAAAGAATTGGCTCACACGTAAAATGACAAGTTTCTTTTAAGATAATATTGTACATTTTACGCAGTCGTTATGGGCATTTTAGGCAACCCGTTGTGACTCAGCCACTGTTGATTGAGAGTGAAAGTTAACAGCAAATAATCGCGATTAAATCCGTTAAAATTGATTCTTAATTATAGTTCTACAATAAATCTCGAGCCGTTCCCTTGGTAAATGGTGGTAAATATATTAGGGTACATTCATCCCCTGGGAAACTCCCCAAAGAAGGACTTTTATCCCGATATCTCCCCGACTATTGATAGGGAAAGTCTAAAGACTACCCACAGTGATCTTTCACTTAATAAATATAGATGGGCCGAACATACGCGACTCATATTATCCAATTGCGTATCAAATATTGACGACTTTCTACAAAAGACGGCTAAAATTACTTGACTGTCGTCAAGTTGCAAACCTATTAGTCGTCTATCTTGCTGGCAATTGCCACAATCGACCCGTCTCTATTTACAAGTTCGTAATCTTAAATCTTCTGCTAAAACGTATTTGTATAACTTATTTACTTTATTTTTTATTTTAAATTGAACCTTTACACACGTTTTATTTGATCTTGTTTGTACGCAGGAGCAATAAGTATTCTGACTGGTCTGTCGAACAACCCGGACGGATTGCGTCACGTCGCGTTGTCGCAGTGTGGCATCACCGGCAAGACGGTCACCTACCTCGCGGCCATGTTGAACGACAACCCCTGTCATTTGTCTACGCTCTCGCATCTGGATCTATCGCACAATAACTTGAAGGATGACGTCCATGTGAGTACATCACATCACCGGCAAGACGATCACCTACTCATACTCCTTACCTATTAATCGATTTGGTCATATGCATCTAGGCGATCATGACGAAACGTGAATAAAAGTCATGCTATCACGGCATTATGACTTAACTCAATTATCATCGACTTTATGGCCAAATGTGAAAAAAAAGATGAAACAAATAAAAATTTAACTTTCCGAACAGGAAAGATGAAAAATAATAATCAATACAAGCCGCCTAACCCAATGTATTAGTACGTATTGAAATATTAAGTTCCATCATTTTTTTTAGAACTTATACAACTTCTTGGCGCAGCCGAACGTCCTCACGCATTTGAACTTAACAAACACTGAGACAACACTAGAAAACGTAAGTTATTATTTTCTTTATTTGTATGTGATTTTAAGTTTATACTCAGGTGTAACAATTGCTACCTCTTACTTACCTAAATACTACTTCATTCTATTGTTTTTAATACAATTTCAATCAAACATTTAACCTTCACACATTTGCATTCCTTGCAAATCGTGGTACAGTGTTCCAAAACTAAAATAAAAAAAACTTAAAAACGCCTTCTTTTTATAAGGCGTTTTTTTAATTTCAGCAGGCAATTTTTAGCCGGCTATATACCCATGAAAATTAAACTTTCCGATCAGGAGAGATGAAAAAGAACAAAACAATTGTATGTCAGTATGTTCAATGAAAATGTTGTCATCGTTACTAGCTCGCAGTAGGAAAGAATCTATGTATACATAAAATAAAACAGGAACAAAGCTGAGTCTGTACATTGAATATTTTTTGAAAAAAGTAAATGGAATATGCTATATACATGCAACAAATTACGAAAATAAGATTTTTGAAATTTTTGTCTGTATGTCTGTGTGTTTGTGCGCGAATCACGCAAAAACTACTAAACCGATTTCAATTAAATTTGGTATGGGAGTAGCTTAGGACCTGGATTGAAAAATAGGATGCTTTTTATCAGGGAATTCTGCAACCCTAGACAACATTCTTATCGAATAACGAAATCGCCAATCGACAGATTTATTTGTATGATATTGACGAAAAGCGAAAAGTCACGTGACTTTTCGTGAACATACGTCAATTTCATACAAAGAAAATCTGTCGATTGCGATTTCGTTAATCGATAAGAATGTTGTCTAGGGTTGCTGGTTGGATTTCCGGATCAGTGACACGAAGGAAGTCGCGGGCACAGCTAGTTGCTAATACGTGTATGATCTCCCAGATGTGGGGCGCGTTGCTCCGCGGCTGCGCGGCGCGGCTGTCGTCGCTGCTGGTGGGCCGCAACCCGTGGTCGCTGTCGCGGCGCGCGCGCGACCCGCCGCCCTCCTTCCGGCAGTTCTTCACCGCCTGCCTCGCGCTCACCAACCTCGACTTCTCTCACTGCAAGATGCCGCCGGACGCGCTCAAGTACGTTACCTCTTTCATTTTATCTAACTACTAGTAGATAAGTATTTATTATGACCATTAAAAACACAAAAATTACAATACAATTAAAATAAAAGTTACAATTAAATTTAAAAAAAAAAATAACAATACATCGACAAATAATCGAACAAAAAGAGTATTTATTTATTAAAAAAATTGTTAAACAAGCCGGCTCTCATCATTCCCGATACAAAGCTGCCAAGCAAACCAGCTGCGTTGCCACGCTGGATGGCAATCGACAGTCTCTGCATCAGGAACGCTCCGGACCGACTATCCGAACTCCTATTGCGCAGACGGCGACCGATTTTCCGGACAAAAGCCACACCCTCACATCCCCAAACACCCACAGTCTCAAAGTCTCAACAGCCCCTGGTCGTTGATTTGTAACTGCTTTGTATAGTTTTGTCTTTATTGGAAACTGCGTTTGGAAGCGACCTCGTGAAGGCCGCGGTTTATGTGTGACATGATGCATAGAAACTGGAAACGGAATATCCTCAATACCCTCTCGGGTCTCGGTCAAATCTTCTTCTGTTCGTATAGTAGAGTTTATAGGTCGTCCTAAAGCGTCTAACATGACCTAACGACTACTATCAGAGGTAACAACCCGGAACGACCGCTAAACGCGCCATCCGATGCACGGAGGAGCTCGAAAAAAATATTTTTTCCACACAAATTTTCGTAACGACCGCGCAGAGCGTCGCTAAACCCGCACGATCATTCAAAATCGGCTGGTGCAGCTAGGCCAAAATAAAATGAAAGCATCGGTCCCTGTGTGTGGTAGGAGCCTGTTGCTCGGTCTGGCGTGCAACGAGAGCGCGGCGGGCGTGGCCTTAAACCTGGCGGGAGTGCTGGCCTCCTCGCAGGCGGCGCACGTGCTGGACTCCTGCATACACGGCGTGCGCTGTCTGCGCTCCCTCGACCTCTCCGACAACAGTAAGTATGTCTATGTATGTAGGTTGCGCCGAGAGCGCCATCTACACCATCTACACCAACATCTACACCCTTATTTACAAAATATTATTTACCCATGACTAAGTTATGTGACGTTTGTCTCTGTCTGTCAACTTTGAAACTTCATGTGACAGTAAAAGACAAACGATGCAGTTATGCAGCGCATTAATTAGCGTTTATAAATAAGGGGGCTATTGTACAGTTCTGATGACTGTACTAGTTTAGTTAAGTTAGTTAAGGTTGACTATTGACTTGTGCTGCTATACTTAGCCAGGGCTAACTTAATAAGGCCTGATTTTTAATTCTACGGATGAAATATATCTGTCGAATAAGTTCGCATCAAACTAAATTTAAAAGTCTTCAAATTTTGATCTTTTAAATTTAGATTTTTATTCTTTTTAAATATCATAGTGACGTTTTTTATTCGGTGGTGTTACATTTTATTTGTCAGATATATCTATCTAGATATTTGAAAAATCAGCCCTAACTAACGTGCTAACACTGCACTGACACAGATGTTAGTGCACAACCAATCACAAGAGTTTGCACTATAGTTATTTAGTTAGCCCTGGCTAAGTATATAGCAGCGCAAGTCAACCTTAGTAGTTAAGTACGGAGCACGCTAAGTAGTAAGGGATTTCAAACTCAGGTTGATAGTTAAGTTACAACATGTTTATTGTCCTAAGTCTATTACGATACTAATTATATAAAACTAAGGTAAACAAAAGGTAAATAGACTTGTAGTAAGGTGTACAGATGTAGGTCGCAAGGTCAGCTTGTTTGTTGTACGTCGTTTGAGACCGTATATCTATGTACTATGTTCTTGAAGCCACCTCACCTTTGCCCTTAATATCTATTATTAAAACTTCATCTACATTGTGTTATGTCCCAAAATTCGTCGTCAACTCGAAGGGGAACAAAGGTTGATCACCTAGACAACTAGCCCCTTTCGGATTGCCGTTGAATTTTGGGACACCTTGTATTTCAATGTTTGTTCTTTCTCAGGTATGGAATTCGAACTTTCCGGTATAGTCAGAGCCATAGGAAAGAATCATTCTATAACGCATTTATCGCTCAGTCGACTGACTGGGAAGCGATCGTATGCGCCGCCGATCATTCAAGTACGTACTTGGATTTTAAGTCATATCTCATAGATCTATTGAGTTGAGAATTTATCAATGATGTTGTTGTTCCAGGCTTTAGTCGCTGTATTACAGGAACCTGATACGGCTCTCACTTCATTGGACCTTAGTGATTGTAAACTGAAGGTAAATAGTGCTTTAGAATGGTAATCAATTTTAATAGCTTATATTTTTACCCCTTCAGTCACATTGGCCACTAAGATGCACAATCGGCGAAGTTACCGCGCAACTTCCTTCATAATCGGCATCGAAATCCCACTGCGCAAAGGAATAACTTGCTCTTGTGATTGGTTGTGCACTGACATTTGTGTCAGTGCAAGACCAATACAAGAGTTAGTACTGGGCTAGCTCACTAGCCCGGGGCTAAGTAAAAGAAGCGCAAGTCAACCTAACTCTTGTGATTGGCTGACACAAATGTCAGTGCAAAGTGTGTCGTGTCAGTGTCAGTGCAAATTGCAGTGAGTTAGCAAGTTATTTATTGACCGAACTCGTGAAGCGAGTGAGGTCCAGTATAGACGGGCCTGGCGCTTGTATGTTTGTATTTTTGTTCGACGATAACTTGAGCATCGTAGCTCCAATCTTCATGAATTTTGGTATGCGGTAATTTATGAGTTCGAAGATGAGCTGGATCGGTAGGGGGATTAGGGTGATAGGGGGTCGTGAGGTCTCAGTTCGGGGCGAACTTCTAGTTAAGTTAGCCCTGGCTAAGTATAGCCGTGTAAGTCAACCTAAGATTCCTTTAACATGAATTGAGAGGAGAACAGAAGATAGCTGCTGTATATGCTCGGTTCCAGGGGGACATGTTCGGTCTACTGAACGCGCTGGGCGGCGCGCGGCGGCTGCGCTCGCTGGACGTGTGCGGCAACCTGGCGGGCGACGCGGGCGCGCGCCTGCTGGCCAAGGCCTTGCAGTGCAACTGCACGCTGCAGACTCTCTACATCGATCGGAATGCCTTCAGTTTGCAAGGTCACTCTACGCCAGGGATGGCCAAACTTTTTCATTCGCGTGCTATTCTAACAAACTAGGAAGCCATGTGCAAACCCTAAATGGGCCGGCCCTAAGCACTAGGCTTGGACTATGGTTACTAGGCAACGGATATACTACATAATATACTATTTTTTTTGTAAATTATTAAAGAATATTACAGAGATTTATAATTAATACACAAAATCACAACAAATAATAAAGATACAAAAAAGGAAGTTAATTAAATTGAAATACAAATATTAATAAAATACAAATAAATGAAATCAAAATACAACTAAATTAAAATTAACAAAATAAATACAAATAAAAAAAAATCGAACCCGCAACCTTCTGCATTGCAGTCAAGCGTTCGCCTGACGCGCCACAGAAGCCATATGAAACATCACTTCAGTTCAGTGTTTCAAAATGGCATTTCAGCTTGCGATAAAAGGCAATTTGGGCTATTATCGCCAACTTGTATAAAATATTGTATATATCAACATTTTAGAAGTTTAACAATGGGTAGGTAAGTACAAAAAAATTGGTGGCATATTTTATTGAAACTCCATGTTACCATCTGTTTATAACGTGTTAATTCCGTGTTTGGCACTGTTATTTTATTTTCACTACTCTTTCTTCTTCTATCTTTCACGAAACTAAATTGAAATCAAAGATTCCTATCGAAATTAGAGAATTTACACGCATTATAACTAGATTTCACTAAAATTATAATTGAGGAATTTGCGTTTTTTTAAAGCGTCTCTGGTAGAACTTGGAAAAACCACTTTTTAGAAATGTTGATATGATAATAGTTGAAACAATATTTACCGGGTTTTACTCGCGTTTTTTTAACAACGGCATTAATATTACTAAAGACCGAGCTTTCACTAACTGTACAGTTAGCTTTTTCAAGGTTGACTGAGATGCAATTCGTCTATTTTATTATGCATAATCGCGCAAAATTATGATAGTAGTTTAAAAAAAACATATCTTCTACCTCTGACCTCTCTGTCTTGCTTGCTAGAGTTATCTCAAACCATCTCGTAAAGGTAAAGTAAATAAACACTGATAAAGTTGTTATTATTTCTTATCGGTTGGGAACCGATTACGGCCATTTGGAAATTAGCCAGTGTCAAGTATTATTAATATAATATTAGGGGTTAAAGTATGAAATTGCCGATTTGTACTGAAAATCTTAATTGTTTATTTTTTAAATTTTTAACAAATTTATTTAATCAAAATAGTTGCCATTATTATCTATACATTGCTGCCATCTAATGGGAAGGTTATTAATGCCTTTGCGATAGAACTCCGACGATCTAGACTGCACAAACTGTGTGAAAGCATTTTGTACTGCCTCCTGGGAAGAAAACTTCTTGTCACGTAGATAATTGTCAAAATCACGAAAAAAATGGTAGTCCGTTGGAGCAAGGTCTGGTGAATACGGAGGATGACGAATGGTTTCTAAGTGCAGTTCCTGAAGGGTCAAAATGGTTTCTCATGCTGTGTGAGGTCTCGCGTTGTCGTGGAGCAATAATGGTGAAGATCGATTCATGAGTCGGGGCTGTTTTACTGCTAGTTTTGTCAACATGGTTCGGAGTTCGGCACAATAGACATCTGCCGTAATTGCTTGACCAGATCGAAGAAAACTATAGTGAATAACACCATGCTGAGACCACCAAACAGTTACCATTACCTTTTTATTGGTAAGTTTTGCTTTAGGGCACTGTTGTGGCATTTGACCTGGGGTCAGCCATTGCATTTTTCTTTTCCGGTTATCATAAAGAATCCACTTTTCATCACATGTTACAATTCGATCCAATATTCCTTCATTTCTGTACCGGTTCAACAAGGCAACACAAGTTTCAACACGCGTTTCTTTCTGCAGATCAGTCAAATCATGAGGCACCCATTTTTCGTATTTTTTTATTTTATTGATTTGACGCAAGTGAGTCAATAAAGTGGGTAAGGTAACGTTAAACCATGCCGCTAATTCCTGGGTAGTTTGACTAGGATCGGCTTCCACTATCTCTCTTAATTCATCGTTATTCACCTGTGTGGGCGGTCTTCCTCGTGGCTCGTTCTTTAAGTCGAAATTTCCATCACGAAAGCGTTTAAACCAAAATCGCACGGTGCGTTCATTAGTAGACCCCTCTCCAAACGCAGCATTGATATTGCGGGCTGTTTCTGCCGCGTTAGTTCCGCGTCGGAACTCGTATTCAAAAATCACTCGAATTTTCGCAGTATCCATCTTTCTTGTCTAAATTGAATAACAAAAACAATTGAAAGTCGATATTCAAATGTTTCACATTTTTTAAAAAAAGAACATCACTGAAACCATTTGAAAAAAGTTTCGTTCGAAAACCTCAAACCATGAAGATTCTATGTCAATTCAAAGAACCTATTGCAATAAAACGGCAATTTCATACTTTAACCCCTATTATAAACGTAAGTTATTTGCATCAAAACAGTCAAGTCGTAATAGTTAAAGTCAAGTCTAGGGAATCATTTGTAAACACGGCGGTCATTTACAAAGATTGTTCTCGGAGCTTTGGAGACAACACTAAATCCATGTTTTTCACCGATTTTCACTTTCATTTCACTTGTACACCTTCACGAAACTAAATTGATTAAAATATGCCCCCGAAATTAAACAATTTGCACGCATTTGAACTAGGTTTTAAAAAAGGATAATTGTCCTCAACGCGTTCCCGCCAAAACTCCACTGATAAAGTTGGTCGTGTGTGTAGGTTTGACAGACATAGCTCTGGCCCTGCGTCGCTCGGTTTCGGTGCGGCGCGTGGAGTTCCCGGGCTGCGACGCGGCGGCGGGCGGTCGCGGCGCTAGCGAGCGAGTCGCGCAGCTGTGGAGGGAGCTGCATGAACGGTACCTCTACTTTACTCTTTGATGTTGGGCGGGTTGTGTGTCTGTAGATGTGATTGTGTTTCTATTTTACAACTTTAACAAAATTTTGACAGACATACAAAGTGACTACCTTAGTAAGGATTATAGTACAGATTATTGCTCCAGTTCCACAATAGTTCTAAATATACGACAATGTGAATCACAAGCTCATTGCGAGCAAAAAATCCCAAGAGTTCGTTGTCTTCTTCTCATTTGAATTTTTGCTCCGAAGGCACGGTAGTTTGCTGATGTTTCAAAACGATAATATTATAATGTCGTCGTAATGGATAATAATATTTTGAATTTACCTGTTAAGTCTTACACACCCAACTAAGCGCGTTCTAAGGTGAAATAATAAAGACTGTTTACATACTTTCCCCCGCGTCAAACTTTGCGCGTCCTCAAGCGCGTTGCAGTGACCATTTCCACAAGACGTCTGGCACAAACCGGATGCGACAAGCCGAAAATAGATCCAGGTGGCGTGCAATTGGAGAGGTATACGTTCAGCAGTGAACTGCAACAGGCTGATGATAAACTAAATAAATAAAATGAATATTGCACGACATTACACACAGCGCAGTCTAGCCCCAAACTAAGCATTAGGCTTGTACTATGGGTACTAGACAACGGATATACTACATATTATACTTTTTTTTGTAAATACATACATATGATAAATAGAAAACACTCAGAACCAGAAACAAACATTTATTTGTTCCCGGCGGGAATCGAACCCGCAGCCTTCTGCATTGCAGTCGGGCGGTCGGCCGCCGCGACACAGAGGCCGTCGATGATGATATAAATAACGCGTCCAGGTTGTGTGAGAACACGGCGCCTGCGCAGTCGCACACTCTGCGCGCGCTGGCCTTAGAGCGCGCGTGGGCGGGCGGCGAGGGCGCGGCGGCGCTGGCGGCGCAGGCGGCCGCCGCGCTGCCGCCGCCGCCGCTGCCCGCCGCGCTCGAGCGCGCCGCCGCCGCCGCGCACCACCTGCTGCACCAGTACCTACAGGTAACGGAGTACCCTCTCCATCATGAGAACCGGTCTAGCATTGGAGACTAGATCCGTCTTAAACTCGATCCCCGACGTCGCCCTTAAAGTATTCGTAGACGATCGAACTTGGTTCGGAGCGGACCCCGAACCGTACGGTGCGGTCTACACGACAGACAAGCGCACCAGACTCCGAATCGTCCAGTCGTATTGTGCTAGCATTGCGTGAGCTCGTCTCTTCGACGTGCCGCCTATTCTAACTAAACAGGCCTAAATTGTATTAGTTGCGGCAACTGTCGTAGCTACATCGCCTTTACATAACCAACAAACAAGAAGAAAAGAATGGGTAAAGTTTTATTGTAATTTGTTCGGAACGGTCCATGTTCGTGGTACGTTCCGAACTAAGTTCGATCGTCTGTGAATACTATTAGGGGTGTTCGTTCGGGTACAGCGGCCCCCGCTGCTATACCGAAAGTTGGGTCGGTGGGGACGCTATAACATATATAAATTGGTTGAGCAGGATGGGTAGGTGACGGAGTGAACCTGGGGGAGGGGGGCATTCATCATCCTACCTGTATTCGCGGCTCTACCACTCAGGGTCCGCTTACCTGAAAACCTTTACATGCTATGGCAAAACGAAACCTAATTAATATTTGACGAATTGTAAATAAAATAGGTGAAAAAAACCGCTTGACCAATTATACTAAAATTACTTAATAACGGTATTTACCATATAAACATGGTAAATGGTGGTGAAAATATAACAACCATGTAAGTTTAAAATCGTAAATTGACCAATTATATTAGGGGTTAAAGTATGAAATTGCCGATTTGTACTGAAAATCTTAATTGTTTATTTTTTAAATTTTTAACAAATTTATTTAATCAAAATAGTTGCCATTATTATCTATACATTGCTGCCATCTAATGGGAAGGTTATTAATGCTTTTGCGATAGAACTCCGACGATCTAGACTGCACAAACTGTGTGAAAGCATTTTGTACTGCCTCCTGGAAAGAAAACTTCTTGTCACGTAGATAATTGTCCAAATCACGAAAAAAATGGTAGTCCGTTGGAGCAAGGTCTGGTGAATACGGAGGATGACGAATGGTTTCTAAGTGCAGTTCCTGAAGGGTCAAAATGGTTTCTCGTGCTGTGTGAGGTCTCGCGTTGTCGTGGAGCAATAATGGTGAAGATCGATTCATGAGTCGGGGCTGTTTTACTGCTAGTTTTGTCAACATGGTTCGGAGTTCGGCACAATAGACATCTGCCGTAATTGCTTGGCCAGATCGATGAAAACTATAGTGAATAACACCATGCTGAGACCACCAAACAGTTACCATTACCTTTTTATTGGTAAGTTTTGCTTTAGGACACTGTTGTGGCATTTGACCTGGGGTCAGCCATTGCATCCACTTTTCATCACATGTTACAATTCGATCCAATATTCCTTCATTTCTGTACCGGTTCAACAAGGCAACACAAGTTTCAACACGCGTTTCTTTCTGCAGATCAGTCAAATCATGAGGCACCCATTTTTCGTATTTTTTTATTTTATTGATTTGACGCAAGTGAGTCAATAAAGTGGGTAAGGTAACGTTAAACCATGCCGCTAATTCCTGGGTAGTTTGACTAGGATCGGCTTCCACTATCTCTCTTAACTCGTCGTTATTCACCTGTGTGGGCGGTCTTCCTCGTGGCTCGTTCTTTAAGTCGAAATTTCCATCACGAAAGCGTTTAAACCAAAATCGCACGGTGCGTTCATTAGTAGACCCCTCTCCAAACGCAGCATTGATATTGCGGGCTGTTTCTGCCGCGTTAGTTCCGCGTCGGAACTCGTATTCAAAAATCACTCGAATTTTCGCAGTATCCATCTTTCTTGTCTAAATTGAATTACAAAAACAATTGAAAGTCGATATTCAAATGTTTCACATTTTTTAAAAAAAGAACATCACAGAAACCATTTGAAAAAAGTTTCATTCGAAAACCTCAAACCATGAAGATTCTATGTCAATTCAAAGAACCTATTGCAATAAAACGGCAATTTCATACTTTAACCCCTATTACCCTAAATATTTTTTTACGTCACCACTTTGTATGATCTTCGGCATACCGTGTATTGAGGCCATTTGCCAGCATTTCTTGGGTCTTCCCAGTCTGCCGCGGCCGTACGTAGGCGCCATAGCAAAACATTTATTCCCCACGTTTTTACCCGGTTAACGCAAGATGTGACCGTACCACCGTGAGCGGCATTCTTGCAACTTATCTGGAATGTCTCGGAGATGAATGCTGCCCCCGATGCGGGAATTCTTAGCGCGGTCTTTTCGCGTCATCTAGCGCAGCATCTTCATATCCGTGATGACACGCAGTTCCTGCTTATGTCGCTCGAGCACTGGCCACGCTTCACTACCGTACGATACGACACGGCAATAATGAATAACCGAGTATTGTGCACGATAATTGTACAGAGGTGCAGCGAGGTGTTCGCGGGTATGGGCGGCAGCGCGCCGGCCGGGGAGCTGGTCACCATGCAGGCGGTACGCGACGCCATGGCACCATGCCAGAACACTCTACAGGATCTGCTCAAGTAAGTCCTCGACATATACAAACATACTACCTCAGCGGCCCGTGGAGCAAATACACGGGGCTGATGCTGGTTGCAAAAGGTTACTGTCAGGAACAAGTATTTATGCTTCTTATTTCCACATATGAATCACCTAGTGTTAAGAGTTTGCAGGTCGCCCTAAGGCCGATAACTTGACCTACCGACTGCTACCAGAGATAACGATCGGAACCAACTGCTTAACGTGCCTACCGAAGCACGGAAGCGATCAAGAAAATTATTTATGCTTTGAAATAATATTTGTTTCTGGCCTAGGTATTCTATGTATAATATGTATGTGTTTAAAAAGAAAATTAATGTATGTTTTATATCCGTTGTCTAATTGCCATAACACTAGCTCAGTAGCTTACCATGGGCTAGATGACGTTGTGTGATGTTCACAGAATTTAACAACAATAAGGAGCTTTACCAACGCACATAAAATAAGTTTGTTAAGAAATCATTTTCTGAAGTTTACCATTTTGAACCGTTTTAGCCAAGCTGTGGAGAACCTCGCTTTATTAGCGTGCGAGAACATAGATAACATCGACAATGAACCGATGCTGAGTATTGACGGCGATATTCCGGATTTATTGACGCCTATTTCACATTCTGGGGTAAGTCGACGATGATCTCAAACGATCTATTTTTTCTATATGATAAAGTTTGTGAGGTGTTAGGATGTCTATTACTCCTTCAAGCAAAAAGTACTGAATAGGTTGCGATGAAACTTGGAATGAAAACAGCTGGAGGGTTGGAAGCATTTCCAAGGAATCACACAAGTTAAAACGCGGGGTACATCTAGTACATTATTTGTATGAATTTTCGTTAGGTCACCAAATCTCATAACATTTTCGTATATGTTTTATTGATTTTTGATACAATTGGTGTTGCTTATTGGTAAATTTTTGCACAACTAAAGCCATTTCAAATGTTTTCATGCTTCATAGAAATTGGAATATCTTAATTTGGTAAGCATTCGTTAATGTATACATTTTAGCTTTTATTTTTAGGGTAGACCTCACTGTCGTCTGTCTATCAGCAGGCTGTATCTCATCAATCGTTATAGCTAGACAGTTGAAAATTTAACTTCTAACATAGGCCGGTTATGTTAGGGTCCTACTGGGACTAATGAATAAAAGCGGACTTTAACTTTAAATGGGCTGATTTTATCTCGTCGCAAATAATTACTTAGGTAAATTAAACCACTAATAAGTCATATCACCACGCCGCGCCGCGCCGCGGCGCCGCCGCTCCCCGCGCGGATTTCCGTTGCTATAGATGTTAGAAGTCTCTGACAGATTTTTTGTAAATGTGGTCGTAATGTGTTAGGCGACGCCGCTGGGCTGCCGCCGGCGCGAGCGCGGCTGCCGGCGCGTGCGGCCCAAGTCGGTGGCGGAGCAGCAGTGCAGCTCCAACGAGATGCTGTCGCTGCCGCCGCTGCACGCCGAGGCGGCCGACGCGCTCGCCGACCTGCCCGCGCACACCCTCAGGCATCTAGTCAAAGGTACACTATACTGCATCCTGAATCGCGCTAACGATACGTTTCCGAGGTTTATCTCATTGTACACCGTTCAGTTATAAGGCTGCTAAAACGCAGATGAGTGTAAATTTTTGAGGCCAGAAGAGCGTAAATTTTTGAGTTGAAAATCGTTTTTTCGGCCGCGCGGAGTTGGCTTGTCAGATTCTCTACGCAGAGTATGACTGGCCCAACCCCATTTTCATCGTCTGATCGGCAGACCTACAGGATCCTCACGGCACTGGCGTTGGCTTTACTTTGACGGCATCGTAGATCTCCTGAAGCCTGACAGAATTGTCAGTCCAGAAGATCTTCATAATCTGTCGTAGACAGCGGTTAATGAATACCTGAACTATAAACTATAACTAAATAACTAGTTATAGTTTTCGTTACTAGCCACGTCTTATACTCGTATTGTCTTCTAGCAAGTACATCTTCTGCTGTACTAAATCCTTTTTTTTTACGTTCTCAGGTCGACCTAGAAGGACTAAAACGAGAGCTCCCACTAGACCCATAACGGATCAGACTCAAGAAATGGATGAAGGTAAGAACGATTACTTTTTGACTCAAATTACAGGTACGCTTAATTAGGGGATCATTTAGTCAGCCCTTCTCTCCGAAGACTTTATTAACTGTCATGCTGATAATCTTTTAGGAATTATTTATATCGTTCGTTCGTTGAGCAGTCGATCGGTCTATTGCAACCGAGTGGCGGCCGAGCAATAGACAACGAAGCTCGGACTCGGCCGGCGCTCTTGACGGTCTAATATAAATTATCCCTTAAACGACCTCTAACTCGTTGAACTGCTAAATATCGTGGTCGCATATTTCCAGGTTTGGAAGAATTCTGGCGTACATGCCGCACTCCGCCCGGCAGCGAGGAGGCGTCGCTGTCGACGCGGACGCCGCTCACTTCCCGCTCGCTGCACTCGCTGTCGTCCCTCGCCTCGCCCTCGCCCTCGCCGCACCGGCACTCCCCGACGTTGCTCCGAGATGATACCATGTGAGTTACGATGCAATGCTATTGGGAGTATCGATCGTCTGCTACTAGATGGCGCCACTGGTATGAAACCTCAATCGCGCTTACAAAATCATTCCGAAGATGAGCTATTTCAAATTTCGAGCAAATATCTAGTAAGCCACAATCTGATAAAAGATCTTCTCTTTGAAGATGTGCACAACCTCGTACCACTAAAATTGGTATAGAAAACCTCAATGCAGGATGGAAGACGGGGATCAAACTAAAGAAACGAAAATGCTGCATTTCACCTCATTCGCGGACGATGTATCCATAAAAATACTCTGATGCGTCGGGCGAACAAGCCTAGTTTTACTGTCTAAATGAATGAATAAATTCTTTGTTGTACACACCAAATATAAATAACAATTTAGGTACAAATAAAACATATACAACTTAAAAACGCTCTACGCTGTACGAGTATAAGTTTCTATACGCTATATGTTTCGTTTCAGGTACAGCGTCACATCCGGAGAAAGCACGCCTGTATTATTAGAATGTGGTAAGCGATATTTAAATCCTAAACAAACTACACCTTGTGCAATCTAATCTGTAGCTATAAACAAAATTTTACATCTATATTTCGTTCACTATAGTTTTCAATATTGATTTTTCAGAAGTGTCCCGTTGCAAATCCTCCGATAATGTCGGGACGAAAGCGCCGAATACACCGCCCCCTTCACGGTCCTCTGATAACGTCAACACTATGGGTACGTATAACATACTCCTACGTTATAATTGTGCGAGTAGCATAATACTGAATTACTTTATGACAGTGTGTACAAGCATTAGCTTTAACGGCACAACGTGTAAGTGACTTAGATATAGAGCCTCGGTGTGGATTCGCTTCTGTGGGATTCGTCCGCTTCCAGAGCTTATTGTGAGTCTCGGAATGATGGGTTTTAATACTTTACCACAGTAACAATTCATATTTTAACAAGACATATCCATCATCAATACATTAGTTTAACCTGGGTTGATATAAACTTTAAAAAGATCTTACTATAGTAACTTTTAATATGTTTTAACAATACTGATCCATCATCAATACATTTTATTCTGGGTATGAACTCTAATAAAAACAGTTCCTGTGGATAAAGTTGAAGATAAATGGCATCACATACTGCTACAGCATACTTTTGATATTTAAAACAAATGCTAAAACCATAACTGTGAATTGATGCACCCTCAGACAAAATCTAGTATTTTAGGTTTTTTATTTTTATCTTATTCATCAATAAATTAAATCATGGGTTTATTCACAACACGGCTACTACATGTATATTGTGTGAACTAATTGGCAAACACAATCATCTTCACGACATATCTTTCGTAAGAAGGACAAAAGTGTTGCAATACAAGTGAAATTAAAAATAGTTACGTTTCAAGACATTTTTGCTAAGCTGTACCTACGTCAGTTTCTAATGACTACCGCTCCCAGTATAATTGTGTAGTAAATCGTCGTGAACACAATCATCTTCATGACATCTTTCGTAAGAAGAGAAAGTAAGTGTCAATACTAGTGAAATTAAAAATAGTTCAGTTTCAAGACATTTTTGCTAAGCTGTACGTAAGCTTCTAATTACTACCGCTCCCAGTTGTGCAGTAAATCGTCGTGAATGACATTAGCGATGAGTATAATATAGTAAAGTATCGTACCGGTACGTGCGATGGTTGCGTGTGAGCCTCGATCTAGCGTCGTGTGTGTGCGTGTAGGCAACGGCGTGGCGCGCGGCGCCGGCAAGGCGCGCCCGTGGTCCGTGGCCGGCGGGAACGCGGACAACGCGGCGCGCGCCGCCGCCTGCACTACAGGTGAGATGCGCATGCGCACGCCTCGCCACCCGCACGTGTCATCGCCAACACTTATGCCCGGTTTCTGAACGTCTGACATAAACGACGACCTCTGTGGCGCGTCGGGCGAACGCTCGGCTGCAATGCAGAAGGTTGCGGGTTCGATTCCAGCTGGGTACAAATATTTATGCTTTAAAATTAATATTTGTATCTGGTCTGGGTGTATTTCTATGTATAATATGTGTGTATTTACAAAAGAAAATTAAATATAAGTAGTATATCCGTTGTCTAGTCACCGTAACACAAGCTTAGCAGCTTATCACGGGGCTAGATGGCGCTGTGTGTAGGTCACGGGATTTATTTATAAACTCTCACTACCTATTGATTCAATAAAGATATCCTTGAGATAAACTCCAGTTATCTGTCTCCGTTTTTCTATGCATGTGACGAGCCGTCACTGTCACTCCGCTGTTCGGAAACGCATTGACGCTAGTTATCGAACCGATAGCGATATCGAATAAATAAACCACCGACGAACAGACTTCAGAAACCGGGCATTAAACGGGCTGTTGCCTCTTCAGATTATCTGACAGTTTGACTGACGATATTGCGATTTGATTATCGATACTTCAACTGTGTAGTTTTTAGTTCTGCCTACACACTTACGTTTTATCCTTAGAGATAAACTGTCAGTTATATTGTCAGATAATCTAAACGTCTGTTGTTGTTTGCCTTAGCCGGTTCAACCTATTTGATTCACTTTAGTTGGAAGAAATGATTGTACAGGAACAGAAATATTCACTTTTAAGTCTACACGGTTCATTTTAGTCGCTTCATTAAAATTTAATTGCAGAAGTGAAGCTTCAGGGGGCGCAACCTTCCTATTCACTTTAGTTGAATGAAATGATTGTATAGTAACAAAATCATTCAATTTGGCTGCTTCATTAAAATTGAATTGCAGAAGTGAAGCATAATTCAGCGATCACACCTTCCTGCGTCTGTTATGACTAATTTCTATGTCTGTCTCGCTTTCTCTTAAATTTTTGCAAACCTCTATTTCTTACTAACACAAACATTCAAGGACACGTTGTATTATTCGACTCAAGGAACCGTGTGGTACTGATTACTCTTTACTTCTACCGATCAATTTTGACAAAACAATCAAGTTGAACTGTAAATTTTGAAATAAATGGATCAACACAATTATACAGTAACTTCTGCCATTTCAGCGCCTTCCAATCAATGATTAACAATTTGGTTGAACCGTGTACCATCCTTCTTGCGAGTTAAGTCTAAGCAGAAGAAAAATATTGTTTGTTGCGAAGCATATTCTGCATCAGCCACAAGTTTGGCGAATGTGAAATTCAAATACATGTTTTATTGAACCTTCTTCTAAGGTTTGTAAATAACAGAATCACGATTCATTAAGTTTTGTTCGATACTTTTTTACTTTGAAAATTGTGCTGTATTTTCTATATTTTACTCTTTTCTCCTCTATTATACTATATATCGAAACAATTTTTTATTTAATACAAAGGAAATAATCAATACTTTTAATTGCTTATGTGATGATTTTTAATATTGCTTAATTTCCGTAAAATTATCGAAAAATGATTTGAGACTTACGCCTTTTTAGTTTCGTGTTAAAAGCATGAAAACCTTCAATCTAAAATCAACTGTATCACAACGCATCTAAGTAGACGTTGCGCCAACCTCAGTCCGCCGTCTGGCGCCGTCGAAGGTGGACCTATGTCAGTTTTCGCTCCCAAATAATTACGTAATCTATTTTAAATTATATTTCGTATAGATTCGAACTTTTTACATTTTTTCCGGCCAATATGAAAATAATTGTTATGTTATGACAGTTATGTCAAATCATACCTACTGTCATAAAACTGTCTAGCATTGTTTATTTATCTTTGATATTTGATTGTTGTTGTACTAAAAAAAGAAAGACTAAATAATTACACAAGAAATCAATACTACAAAGATAATAAACAATACAAATAATCTAAGGTGAATGACCATTGAGTCCAAAAATGCCCATCACACTGGTGGCATTACCCCGTTGAATCGCCAACGATACTATTTGTACTTTGTGTTGCAATCAGAGTAACTGTATTTACTAGCAATTTGCAATAAAAAAGCTTTTTCCAAACGAAAGCTTGCTAAAACATCAAAAAGAAATCTAAATATCGTAAGAGAGGCGAAAAAATAAATCTATTTACCTTTTCCATTGTCAAAATGAAAATTGAGATAGGTACTTACCTACAAGGATTTTGCGGAATTAATATAATAAGTATCTACACTTCATCAAGGTAATGCAAGCTAATAATCGACCATTACAAATGAGAAAGTAACTCTATCAGGCCGCTAAACCGATTTTGATAAATTTCGATTCAAAGATAGATGGTACTTTGGCAAAGGTTACTTTTGAAATTGATATTCCCGCGGGTTCGGGACTTACACGTGTGGAACCGAAGGGCGCAGCTAGTACTTACATAACTACTACCTCGTGGGAACTAATTATTGAAAGGGCTCTTTATATCTTCATAATAGAGCAGAAAAATCGGATCACATAATGTTTAGATATTTAGTACATTTTGTGGGGGAATTACCCCAAAAATTAAAATCCCCCACAACAAATAAAATCTATTTACTCATAGAACTTGTATACCTTTCAAGTTTCATTAAAATCGGATCTCATAGTGCGGAGATAGCTGTTACCGCTTTTAGTGGGAGAATCACCCCACCAATCAAAAAACCCCAACGACAAAAATAGTAAGTTTACACATCTACGGCTCAACAAAGTAATTTTACACACCTACTGCTCTACAAAGTAATTTTATTTGACCACTAGCTGCGCCCCGCGGTTTCACCCGCGGAAGTGAACGCGTTATCACGGGCGCGGGCGGCCAAGCGGTTGCACTTTTTCGTTCATACTCGGATTCTACTAATTGGATGTCGATGCAAAGTATACCACGACCTTCCTCGAAAATTGAACTATCCAATATTGAAAACCAGATTTCAATCGGATCAGTAGTTTTTAATTGTATAAGAAACAAAGAAACAAACAGACAGACATGAATTTTAAAAATTATATAATATTATTCTATTATTTTTCTAGACCACTATTTTTTAAAATTACTTCCAAGTACAGACTTTTTGTTATCTCTTTCTTTATTATAAGTATAGGATATAGGATAAGAAAAGGTCAACGTAAAGCGAGCCTTTATTCCCTAGGTACATAAAGTGCCATTATACACCTAAGTAGGGCATAATAGTAGTATATGCACCGAGGTACTATAGTACCTCGGTGGCGGGTATATAGCGGGCGTCATGTTGAATCCAAAGCGTACGTATCTTGAGCGAAGCGAAGGAGTTATGTACCTAGAGTCTTGAGTGAAGCGTGGGATTCAAGCGCCCAAGATAAAAACAGGCTTAATTAATTAATAATTGCGCTTGAATCCCACGCTTCACTCAGGACTCTAGGTACATAACTCCTTCGCTTCGCTCAGAAGTAAGTTTTTAAAACCCTCGCTGCGCTTGGGAGTTAACTCTAGAGTCTTTCGTATGCTTTGGATTCAATATGACGCCCGGTATATAAGACAGGGCTTTAGTACCTCGGTGCATAAACTAATATTATTTGACCAAAGAGGTCAACGTAAAACGAGTAATGACTCGCTAAATATCTAATGAGATAACTGGGAAGTAAAATGCGCGTTTAAGCCCTAGGGAATAAAGTAATTTAAATTTGGAACATTAACATTTGCTTGTATTACAGGTATTTAATAATAAAAATCAGACTGGTACATTCAGGCCCAGGGCCAAATGCACATTGCAAACAAAAATAATTGTCTTTTGGCCGCATGGTAAGGTGATAATAAATTGAAAATAGAAATACCGGAAAAAGACGATCAATTTTGGAAAAAAGAGATGGAACCGAAGTTAACAAGTTTTTACATGGAATGCTTACTGCCTGAGTTGATAGATCCACGCCATCCCAGAAAAAGAACAATTCTCGATCCAGATTACATAACCGTCAAAAAGAGTGTTTGTCAAACCTCTTAATCTGAAATTCCATCGAGAAAACGACTACTTCCGCCTATTGAAAACCATTCAATAATTGTTACACCACCAGTTCAACGTAGGAAATTGGAATTTCATGAAATGTAAATACTTAATTATTTGTAAATAAAAAGGAGTCAGTTTTGTTTACAAATGAAACTTTTAATGCAAGAGTAAATAGTAATAATATTAAAAACCTATTTGTGAAAACTGTAAAATGAAAAAAATAAGAATAAATCCATAGTTTTTCTGTTCGTTGCGCTGATATTTTTGTATCACAAAATTTTTGATGAAGTTGCAACAAAACCAATTTTTCATCTCTCCCGTTCGGAAAGTTTAATTTTCATGGGTAGATATCCGGGTTGAAAGTAGCTCATTTCATCCCTAGGGTGGAATTTTAAAAATATTTTTTAATTATTGCAACTATTTGACAAATTTTAAGGGGTATTCAAATAATTAAGTAGCTCTCAAATTTTGAAAGGCCTCAAATTTAAAGTAGATTTAAAATTGATTAACATTTGAGGCCACTTAAAATTTCAGGGAAACTTAAATAATTAAGTAGCTTTTAAATTTTAAATGGCCTCAAATTTGAATTGGATTAAAAATTGATTTAAATTTGAGGCCACTTAAGACTTGAGGGCTACTTAAATAATAAAGTAGCTCTCAAATTATAAATATGAGGCGCCTTCTATTTTCTCATAGAGGGTAATAAAAAGTAGAGTGTATCACACTACTCTAGAATCCCTCACTTCGCTCTGGATTCAAAAAACCACCCTCACCGTAAAAATATTATTTTGCTTCATTGTAATACAATCTACTAACTATTCTCACAGTGGGCGATGAATATTTTTCATTCGAAAAATAGTATTCGCTCCCGAGGTAGACATTCTAGTATTACGGTATGAATCGCGTTTGTTGCCTCAGATGAGGGAGGCCGGAAGGGCTCCGAAACGTCGGGCTTGTATTATAAAGCCAACAAAACAAACGCGATTCAAACCGAAACACAGTTTCAGCACGCTATCTAATTGGAAAGTGTATCAAATTGAATTTGCAAGATTCCGCCCGGACTCCGGACAGACAAACTAACAAGAAAAGTGAGAATGGCACGACAATGGTCAAGTCTGTAATAAGTCAAATAGGTAATTGGTCAAGTCCACTATCGACAAGTTATGAATTTTTCCAAACATGCCATTAGCCTGGTCCACACTGTACGATCCACATGCTCCAGAATCTTTTATCCTATTTTCTCCCTCTCCGCTGCTTGAGCGCGAATAAGATAAAATATTCTTTAGCGCGGGGATCGTCCGGTGTGGATGCGGCCGATTATTCCCAGCTGTCCCCTCTAGCCTTGTCCCCGGGGTGACAATTCGTGGCGACTGTCCCCTTTGAAAGCTGGCTAAAGGGGACAAATGGAATTATGTTTCTCAGTTGTCACGGTGGGGGGGGGACAGATGGGAATCTGTTCTCCCATTTCTACCCCGCATGTGTGTGTTATAATAAAACTCGCTGCGCCCCGCGGTTTCACCCGTGTTCGTAATAAGTAGGTACCCTAATGTACCATTATTATTTTAATGAACTTTATAAACGCATACCACTTGCATTCATAGTACAAAATATTACTATGAATGCAAGTCGTAAGGGGTTCGTCGGTTAGGGGTGAAGTTTGTAATGAAGATCTCGAGAAGCTCTATCACTTATGCTAAGAAACTAGTGGTCTAGTGTCAATAGTTTCCGAGATATTGACGGTTCAAGTTTGACAGCTGTCAACCAAACTGATGATCTCGAGGAGCTATATAACTTAGGCTGAGAAACTAGTGGTCTAGTGTCAATAGTTTTGGAGTTAGGTTAGATCGTTTTTTGTTTTTACTTCGATCGTCTTTTGTTTTCCACTAATCTCTTCTATTAACTTTTTTTTCCCTAAAATGTACAAAGTCTTTTTAGTATCTTCTTAGTGGGACTACTTCACCTCTAGAGTATATAAATATGTATGTAGTCGACTCGTCCCAATGTCTAAACTATCGTCCCTGGTCCCAGTTTCGAAGGGGACGACTTCACCCCTAATCCAAAATATTGCTATAAATGCAAGTCGTATGCGTTTATAAAGTTCATTAAAATAATAATGGTACATTAGGGTACTTATTACGAACACGGATGAAACCGCTGGGCGCAGCTAGTTCTATTATAACACCAACATGCGGGGTAGAAATGGGAGAACAGATTCCCATCTGTCCCCCCCCGCCCGCCGTGACAACTGAGAAACATAATTCCCATTTGTCCCCTTTAGCCAGCTTTCAAAGGGACAGTCGCCACGAATTGTCGCCCCGGGGACAACTGGGGAAAAATTCCTAGTTGTCCCTCCGGGGAACAGGGCTAGAGGGGACAACTAGGAATAATCGGACGATACAAGTTTTGAAGATACAAAACAAAAAACTTGCAAATTATTAAATAAATATTATTGCACGACATATACAGACAGCTCCAAACTAAGCACTGGTCTTGTACTAGGGGTATTAGACCACGAATATACTACATATTATACCTCATTTTTTTTGTAAATACATACATATTATACATAGAAAGACACCCAGATCAGATACAAATATTTATTTTTAAGCATAAATATTTGCACCCGACGGGAATCGAATCCGCAGCCTTCCGTATTGCAGCCAGGCCCGCTAGGAGTAATAGTGTTCCGTGAGCCAGGCGGTCGCCCGACGCACCAATGAGGTCGTATTATAAAATACTTGACACTGGCTACTTTCCAAACGACCATAATCGGTTTACAACCTATGAAAAAATATATAACAGTTTTTATTTCGCGCGCTTGGGCGCTAGATCAAAAAAGTTGCGATGTTCGAAAGTGCATATGTGTGCGTGTGACTCGTGGATGTAGGGGTAAGTGGGCGGGCCGTTCATGACATATTTTTTATTGGAGCTTCCTCTTAAGATGACGGAGTCCTATCATGATAATTTACCCTAGCTGTCGACATAGCCGCACGGTTTACTTACTCAATCATTATGTT
Source organism: Idaea dimidiata (assembly GCA_949358125.1). NCBI lineage: Eukaryota > Metazoa > Arthropoda > Insecta > Lepidoptera > Geometridae > Idaea > Idaea dimidiata. The sequence goes on from OX442334.1 coordinate 8,103,664, forward strand.
ATGTCGTTCGGTCGAAAAAAAAAACAAAACTGTTCAAGAACCGGCAACGAAATTTTTGTCGCTTACCAGTCAGTTTGTTAGCAAGGAGCAACATATTGACAAATGATGATATCGTGCTTATAACATGTTCAATTTCGTTTATTAGTAAATATAACAGACTATGCTTGGTGTTTTATTATTTATGTATTTGTATTTTCAATCAAAAGTCACGCGTACAATGTCCTGCGCAATAAGAATGGTACTGTGCTCAAAACGAATTTGAAAAGGAATAGCATTTTAATCGATTTATTTTTAAATCTATGTTTCTGTTCCTTTTCGAAGCCCAATCAAAGCTACGGATTGAATGCGAATGCCACTGATTAATTGTCTTAAAAACGCTCTTCAAATTCATTTCCTCTCTTCGGGGCTGGCAATCGTTAAAAAAAAAAATTCAATTACTAATAATTTAAATTTCAGATAAACCAAAGAAGTCTTTCTTTATTTTACAAATTTGACTTTAATTTAACCGGTACCTATCATTTTTAATTTTATAAATTTAACAACTTTAATTTGAATTATTTTAGTAGTATTTGATTTTAAAATAGAGATAATGAAAATCATACATTCAAGAAATTATTCTTTGTTTCACACCTACAAGTAAATCTACTGGTATCATCTTTTAATTTTTAACCATTTTTTTATTTTAGACGTAGGGTAAACTACTTTTACAGATATTGTTTTTAAATTAGAACGAAAAACAAAAAGCGCATTATTTTTTCACAAATCACGATAATTAGTTTTTATGTAACATGCATGCATCCACAATCATACACAAAACACTATCATTTTATTTCCCTTCTAGATCGACAACTAAGTCCACTAGCCACTATCCATTCTATCATGTGTGTTTGTTTTGACTTGACTATAGATTAAATAGGGTTGCAATAACTAATCGATATCAAATTCAGCTGCATTATAAGCTGAATGTGTATAACCTCGGTGTAACCGTTACGGTGGTGGTCAACAGAAGGTGTGGAGGCGTGCGTCGGCGGCAGCATCGTAGGCATCACGCCCGGCGCGGCACTAACCAGTAACCAACTTTCTGACGCTATACTATACTGAGTACTTTGCTCACTTTACTGAGGTCAATGTTGCCGGCGCTGTATAGGTAATGCTTTCGCTGCTTAATGTGTGAGATGAGATTTCAAATTAGGGTACAAAGTCTCAACAGTCGAACCATAGTCAATTTGCTCCGATAAATTTTCGCTATTCATGCATGCAAAAAAATATGATTATCTGGAAGAATAATGTATACGACTACATTTCCTAAACGTGAAAACATGATTGTTAAAAAACACAATAGAGAAAATATATGAAAAACTGGTGTTTTTGAGATGTTTTACTGAATATCTGATTGATGATAAATATGAAGCCCCAGCTATATGCATATGCATACACATAGATTTCACCCGGTTATGACAAAAAAGGGTTAGTGTAATTTTAACCGCGATTTTTCATGAAAATCATACATGTAATGGCATACTTTTTGTTAAAAAGGCTTTGTGCTCTAAATGTATGTTTTTTTTTTTAAATTTTCTCGAGTAAGAAACCTTTTCAAGAATTTTTGATTAATAATGACATTATTTGTTAAGTGTGTAATGCTAATGAATTATGATAATGTTATGGACCAGTAATGATTATATTGTATTTTTTCCATTGAAATGTTTGTTCTACAAAAATTGCGATTCCTCATCATTTTAGAGGTAAACGTTTACCTAACGTGTTATTAAAAATAATGTTTTAGTTCGTTTAGTTTGAATTATTTAAACGTTTAGAGGATATGCTAGTTATAGCATGTCATGTAGATAGATAGAAAAATAGATCGTGTATAGTCAGAAATCTTAGTTTATATTTCTTTAGCTTTAGATTTTTTTTCACCCAGTTTTATTTTTCAATTGCTAAGTTGAGATTTTAGTAAGAGCATGTTTTTTTAATGATGACTAAAATGCATGCGTAACTAATTATTTAAACGGGTTACAAAGATAATTAAAACGTCATTATTACATTTTCAGGCTCAATGTTGCGAGATCATCCTTTAACTCCAGGTATTAACTACTATCATTTAATAATTAATATAGAATTAATCAATTTACATAGAATAGAACTAGAAATATAATTAGAACTGAAGTTTACCCAGTCTTTATGACTCCAAATCGCGCTTGCTCTAACATTACGCTTTCAACACGGTAAAAGAGTTGATTTGTCTATACTGACAAAAAAAAATGCGATGTGCGTCAGGTTGGCCGTACCAAGATTTACACCAAATCACGCTCATTTTTAGTACCAATTTGGTTCATATATTTAGTACCGACCTACGTGGTTTCAAAAATATTAAAGACTAGCTGCGCCCCATTGTTTCACGGCGTAAGTCCCGATCCCGCGGGAATATCGGGATAAAATGTAGCTTATGTTTTATTCCCGGTATCCAACTACGTATATTCCAAGTTTCATCGCAATCGGCTTAGTAGTTTTTGCGTGATTGAGTAACAAACATCCAAACATCTAAACATCCAAACACACACACTTTCACATTTATAATATTAGTAGGATACAAAGTGGCCGACCATTCTGACGTCAGGTTGGCAATTGGCACTTATTAATTGTGATCGTAATTACCTGAATGTGGGCGCACCCACATTCAGGTAATTACGATCACATCCACTTGACACAGTTCCCTTAACCAATGTGGCATTGGGGACTAGACTATAACTGATCCCCGACGGAGCTCTTTGGAGTGTTCGAAACAGCGGACCCCGCATGGTGAGTCTGGGGATGGCAGTCAGTGGGGACGCTATAAATATTTATGTATGTATAGTTTATCACTTATGGGTGCTGTGATGACACAGTCCTCTTTTGTTTGTTGAGCCCGTGTTATCATTGTATGTACTGACCCAAATAATATCAATTGACTAAACTGATGGCGTTTGTTTTCAGAAGGTGGTGAAACTTAAGGTGCTCCTGTCGAACCACAAGCTCTGTGATACTGGTCGCAGAGTGCACAAATTACTGACATAGCAGAAGGAACGTTTGCTTGTCGCGTGGCTCTTTACTTTGTACACTAGACTATACATAACGTGGGAAATAGTATTTAAGAAGTGCGTGCCTTGTCACGCTACGCGCAGTATAGGGTTTCGTAGTTTTCAAAAATAACAATGATTGCAATTCGGAAAGGTGTTACAACCTCAGATAAAACTAAGGAAAGGGAGATACGTTAATAGTCACTACAAATGAGACGACAAAACTGTGCCTAGCCGGCACACTGGCTTCAGTTGGTTGTGGAACCGTTGCCGTGTGAGCACGTACACTGCCTTACTGCGCCGGTTTGTCTGAATACTGCCAAAATGCCTTCCTGCACATATTATAGGTGCCTGAATCATTTAGGATAGCAAAATAAATCGTTGGGAATCACTTTTCATGCGTGAGTACTCGAATATATCCATAAAGTTTAATTAAAATCAATTTTTACAAAAAAATGTTTTAAAACAATATTTTATTTGAAAAAGTGATAGACAGCGCGTTCGTTTCGTTGGTACGGTCAGCGCGAATGTTGCTATCTCGTTCGCGCTGCAGTCTGGAACATATCTCTGTCTCTGTCATTTATTACAATACCGTGCGTGTCAGATCAGTGTACACACACGGAACAATAACAAACATGGAAGCCGGGCTAAAATAAGAAATGAAATGCATATGTTTATCTCTTTTTTTACTTACGATAAGTAAGTTTCATGGTAATCGGTTCAGCGGTTTTTACGTGATTGAGTAGTAACAAACACACATAGACACATACTCACAAACTTTTTATCTATAGCTAGGGCACAAAATATAGTTTTGTTTGGATTTTCTTGTGCTCTTAGTTGTAGTGACTCCAAAGCCTCGCTGTAAATCCAGGTGTACAGTCCAAACGTTTATACCATGCTGAAATACTTTTTGGGATTGGCAATAATACCTTTTCAAAATGTTCTCTGACCAATAAATATGCTTTTGGAGATAAATAATGCAATGTAACTGCGATTTTTTTAATTTCTAGACTGTACCTACTCCCTGGTAAGCACATCATCATTTTGTTTCTGAAAAATCTTTTTATAATATCATTTATATTTACCCTATTCAACATGATAATGTACTTTTTTCGACATTTTCTAATTTTAATTTGTCTAGTAAGACTGTAGATGTCCACATTTGTTTTTGAAAGTCGTGCATTTTGTTTAGTCAAAGTGTTAATCTGTCGTAGACGGCGTTTTGAAACCTTTTTCAAATGTTTCACTTGTATCTCTAACAATCTTATTATTTTTTTGATTTGGAGCTTCAATGCTTGATATTTTTCTTTTTAAATTATCTGATGTATTGCCCATGTTGATTTCAGTCAACGGTTCCTAGAACAAGTCCAAAAAAAGATGTCAAATCTCAAATAGCGTTAGATTTTCCTACATATACAAGATGTAACAGGTTAGCCCTTTTAAGCCGAAAGGGGGTTGTTCTAGACGTCTAGGCGAATACCTTTTGTTCTACGACTTTTGAAAATTCGAACTTTTTTTTTGAAAATTTTGAGATTATGTTTCACTGAAAAAACAGCTGTTTTTGAAAATAAAGGTAATTGAAGGTTTGATTGTAGTAGACCAAACTAAATGAAAGGCCAACATAAGGTCAATGACCTCGAACTCTAAGAAACAGCTGATCTTCAAGTAAACTTTACACTTAAAATTTTCGAAAAGTACTTCGAATTTTCAAAAGTCATAGAACAAAAGTTGTTCGCCTAGACGTCTAGAACAACCCCCTTTCGGCTTAAAAGGGCTAACCTGTTACATCTTGTATTCTCCTATGTATGTGCTTTATTTGATGATGAAGTGTTTTAAAATCATTAAGCACAATATATCAGGGACTGTATACCGGTATGAATATATTATGTACCTACAATATTTTTCTGTATGACGTCATACCATTTAGTTCCAGTAAGTACTCAAAAATAGCAGAACAGATATTTTTGGTCTTAAATAACATTCATACCTTTATATTTGGGTAGAGTAAAATTTTGATACTTACAGATATTATTTATACTCCTATTATTAATGTATTTCGATCATTCCCGATTGTCTTTATGTTTGAAATTATAAATTATTTATTAATACAGGGAACACTTTTTGTTCTACGTGAGCATTCTATAGGTGAGATGTTCCAAAATAATAAACAAAAAACAGTATTTTTTCACTCTCACCTTGTGACATGCTAGCTGACATGAACGAATAAACTATAGGGTACCAAAGAAGTAATATTACTAGAACTAGAATGCTCACGTATAACTAAAAAGTGTTACGCTACATTGAGCATGCTGCCCCTTTCTAATAACACTATTAGAAAGGGACAGCATGCTCGCTCAATGTGACAACGTGTAATATGCAATGAAATAAATATTTGTATCTGGTCTGGGTGTCTTTCTATGTATAAGAATATGTATGTATTTACAGGAAAAAAAAGTATAATATGTAGTATATCCGTTGTTTAGTACCCATAGTACAAGCCTAGTGCTTAGTTTGGGGCTAGATTGCGCTTTGTGCAATGTAGTGCAATATTTATTATTAATAACACTTTTTTGGTTCTTCGTGAGCATTCTAGTTCGAGTAATATACTTTTGTAGTGTACTCGGTTTTTATTTTAGCTCGGCTTCCATGTTTGTTATTGTTCCGAGTGTAGACATGACTGGAGGCGCCACTGCCTAACTTTAGGCACAATTTACCTAATACAGCGATTAGTTCCGATTTTGGTCACGTGCATACACACTCTACTCGACATGGGGTGTTTATTTGCTTTGCATGTATGTGTTTGTAGCTCATTTATCGAAAAGGAAATGTTAGATCATAACTTCGCATCTTCCCTTCTTTAGTTTTATCTAAGGTTACAACTAACACATACCTAGTATGTAATATTCAAAGGAACTAGTTCGAAATTTTAGTTTTTTGATAACTACTTTCTTCCGTGATCAATATGTATGTATGCTCATGCAAAATTACAGATTCTTACTACTAAGCGTCGCTGAGATAAGCCGCGGACAGACAGACAAACGGACAAATGGACATGACATAAGGGTTACTTGTTGACTACGAAATCCTAAAAATCGGATACTTACCATATTTTTTTAATTCCTTATTTCTCCAGTAATTCCAACTGAGCTAAGCCAAAGCAGTTGCATGCAATTACTGGCGAAATAAATTTAGGTATTTGCTCTAATCTAAGCTAAGTCAATAAATATCCCGTTTTCAACCTCCGACGAAAAATGAGTATAAAAATATTTGTAGTTAAACAACCATGTTAGATTAAAATCCTTACTGATTTATATAGGTGAAAGTTTGTATGTAGTTAAGTAAACAAGTAAGTTTGTAACTCCTTTACGGAAAAACTCCTGAACCGATTCCGATGAAACTTGCCATGCAGATAGCTGCAGATCTGGATTAACACACGGGCTATCTCTTCCGTTATTACGGCAAGATAGAGACTTACACAAGTGAAACCGCGGGGCGCAGCTAGTCGTATATTAGATGGAAAGTATTGTAATTCTGTCTACATAAAATGGAAAACAATAGTTCTCCACATAACTAGTAAGGCTCAAAAAAGTACGTTATTTAGTACGTTTTAACTATTTTTAAAAATCACATTGTGTCTCGGGTATGAAATGTCAAAAACAAAAGAGAAACACAAATAAATAAAAGCTTTTTAAAAACGTCTCAACAATGTATCACCATTAATAGATTTTGTAGCAAGCGCGCTCGCTACTTGCTACCGCTTAAGCGGTTATAACAATTTTTGAAAATTGTGCAGTTTCGCTAAAGCTTTTAAAGTGTTAGTGATATCAACCGAACTGAACCGTTGTCGAGTACAATGCTGAAGCATTGTTAAGCCATTTTAGTTATAGAATACGAAACTTAACTAAACAAACAACTGTAGGCATTTTGTTTCTAATTGTCTTTTAATGCCTTAGCATCATTAAAGAAATCTTACAATTCTGAGGCGTCGTTGAGACTTTTAAAATACGTGCCTGATTACGCAACTCTGTTGTAAACAAATCTCGATTGAAACAATTGAAATTGTTGTATTCACGACATTCAGTAACAAATAAATTGTCTTTGTCCTTAAAAGTAGCGACTGTAACTGTCAAATAGTATATATCCGTAATGGCTGAAACCAACATTTTCATTTGTTTCAATCGAGTTTTGTTAACAACAGAGTTACATATTAATTAGAAGTATTATAATTATAATACAGTGTATTATCGATAAAAGTAATGTAACCGTTCACAGCCAGCCACTCGACAAGTAAACGTCTAGTTCCAGAGATGATGCTCACGATTGTGCCACGTTTACACGCTAAACTTACCGACTAGCAATCTAACATAATTTCTTCAACCTCGTTTCATTTTCGATCGAATTCATTGTATTTAAGAATTTAAAGTTATGAATCTGTAAGCAGTCATAATAAATACGGAGTAAGCTATTTAGAGATAAAAAAATTATATTTATTTTGTATTTACTGTGATTGAGTTAGTATTATTACCTTACCTATGTTATCGATATAGTCATTAATTATTGATTTTTTTATTTAACCACATGTATTTTACCTTAATGTAGGGTTGTATCGGGCCTAATACATACGTTGGCTAATTTATTTTCTATCTTCCTTTGTTGGACGTTGCCATAGCACTTGCCACAGAGCAGTTGTTAAGTAAATGAATTTAATTTTTATATTTTTCAGTTTGATTGATTAATGAATTTCTATTCTAATAATAATATTAAAACACTTGACAAGTTCAATTTTAATCTCGAAGTAGGTTTCGCTTAATTCGTACCTAATGGAATTGAATGAAATAGTTGCATTCATTCTTATGAGGTCCAGAGATGTAATGTAAAGTGTGGAATCTTCTGAAGACATCTTCATTTGACAGGGGCCTATTCGCTTTCTTCGACATGGAAATTTTGGACATTCGAAACCACATCGATCGTTTTCAAAGTCTTACGAAACTTTCGCTTATAAAAATAATCGTCGTATGTTTTTTCGACGGTCCGAAATATTCGTTTCGAAGACTGCGAGGGGGACAAGAGATTGATTTTGTATACTTACCTAGTCATATTTATAAAGGCCTATGTTTACTACGCACAAATTATATTGCTGTATTAACTGCCATAACAGATATCTTCCAATTTTACATTCCATGGATTTTTAGTAGTTTTTTGGTAATAAAGTGTGATTTAAAAATGAAGTTCAAAACATAACGTGGATTTTAGAATTACTCATGCAGTGTGATGTAAGGTTCAATTTTAAAAATAATTCGATAATTTTAGAAAACGCCCTATGAAATAAGTGTTCACTAGATTAAAATATTTATGAAAAAAATTGCATTCATTTGTCTTTCATTAAGGCTGTCTTTTATTGGATTTCATGTATTTGAAAAACAAATTGACGTAGATTTATATTGCGAAATTATTTCATAGTATTTTTATATTCATTCCAATTTATTTGATTTTAGCTCTTTTGTACCAGACTGATTTTATGGTACTTTTATTTTATGGTGCAATGTATGTCTTAGAGCGTTGTGATAATCTGTTTTAATTACGTACAGTAATAAATTTAAAAATGTATACTTCGTTTTATTTACTTTTGAGTGGCCATTGATGGCTGTTCGTCTGACCAAATGGCTTTCAATACGGGGCTTCTTAAAGAATCTATACTCTCTGCAAGTTTTTAATTGCCTGCTGAAGGAAGCCCGCTAGCTACGTAGACGACATCACTGCTGTAGAGTTTGATCGGCGATAGATTAGAAGATATGTTTCATTTACCCCTTACTTATAAACGCTAATTAATGCGCTGCATAACTATGCATCGTTTGTCTTTGACTGTCACATGAAGTTTCAAAGTTGACAGACAGAGACAAACGTCACATAACTTAGTTATGGGTAAATCATATTTTATAAGTAAGGGAGTTAGTAGCTTACTAATTGCCATCGCACTTAATTAGACTGAATCTGTCAAATCGCGTGTCAAAATGTATATTTCGTTCGTAAATCCTGGAAATCAACAAGTTCAATTGTTTCAACCGATATTTGTTAGCAACAAAGTTACATAATCAGCTAGCAGTGCATGAAGCGGGTATTCAGAGGTTCGGTCCGAATCCGATGTCGGAAATGATGTCTCCATCTCGCTCAGCGGGATTCAATTAGACAGTGACAGGACAGGGATGTCAAGTCGATCTTCGATTTCGGACCGACGCTCTCTGAATCTACAGGAGGGCTATTACGAAACATATCTGACCGAATATCAGTAGGTAACAAAGAATAATAATTCTCAACACATTCTTTGTTTTTTTTTGTCTGGAACTTTTTTACTTAGTCGCATCTGTACACTAAGTTAAGACATGTCCTTATGCAGAGTTAGTCTTTAGGACTAAAAGAATGATTTAAGAGTTTTTTTATATTCAGAACGAACATTAACTAGCTACTGATGTTCGCTAGGTACATTTCGTAATAGGTGTCTTAGGTGGCTCTCTAAATAGGGCGATGCCAATTTAGTCAGGTTCAACGTGTCTGTTTTCAGCCAAGAGGAGACCATTTCATTTGACTCCCACTGTTCGAGACGAATTTTGGCTCTTACATGGATAGTAATGCAAACTTGCCTCCAGTAAACTGTTTGCTGGCTAAGTTGATACAGTACATCACTTGATGACCTTTTCAAAGCTTTACACCTATGGTTATGGGTCAGCCAGTTCAACTTAGGCACTATAGTAGTAGAGTATATTGAAAGAGTTATCGGGGGTGATGATTTTTTTTATCGGATACATTTCAGGGAGTGTGCTTTTCAATAACTTACGCTACGTACTTTCCAATGCTGACCTACTTATAAAACGTCGTAGTTAAACGTGAATCCGTTTAACTACGACAATTTTATAAGTAAATAATAGTCAGCATAATAGTACAAGTACCTAAACAGGATTTTTACTGTACTTAGCGTCCCCCCTGAAATGTGGGTTAAGCTGGCCATTCCCATGTCGTTCCTATTCCAGGGTGAATGAAGACCTAAATTATTAAAGTAGGTATTTAAGCTTGGATATTATATTTACTAAAACCACTGTCGTTTTGTCACAATTTTATATTATCAGAACAATAAAAAATATATTTACAATCTTATTCTATGCGAGAGGCAAAGTGAAAAATATCAATATAATTTCCTAGTCATCATAACTTATATTTCTATTTTACAACCTAATTATACATACCTAATATCGAACTGTGATGGATGATAGATAAATCAACCAAAGAAAAGAAAATGACATTTGTGCTATTGTACGATTCTCACTGGGAGAATTCCGAGCAGTCAGCCAGCGATATAGCTGCACAAATTGCATGGACCTTATCGTACTTTACGGACCTTTTAATTTTCTTTAGCTAACGCAAAACACGCTCCTACGCGCGACTTCCTGTGAGAATCGTACAGGTTAGTATCGAGTAACATTTGAAAGTGGATCATACAAAAGTAACAATTTTTAGTAATCAATTACAAATGCAAGTTTTTGAGTGTGTATGATTGATAAACAGCACTGAACTTAGCGGATAGCGGTGTTGCGGGTCGCAACTAGTATGTAATACTATATACAAAATTAATCAGTCGTCATATTACGTAGATAAATTCATACACGTTAAAAATTAGATACAATGATGAGATGTGCGTAATTTCTTTTAGTTTAAATTAACCCTGTGGAAAATGTTGCAGTTTATTACATCCATCTTTGGATAGTGTTAAATATCTTTAACATAAGTTAATGAATCATGTTCTAGATATTTAACATAAGTAAAGAGTAGTAGAATTATTTTGAACTAAATTACAAAAATGCTTACTTTAGTATCTCAGGCGTACCTAACGGCAGCGGTTCTTTGTACGGTGTTGTTTTTAGATGTTTCATTTGAATATAAAAAATATTATCTCCTATGAATAAATTATTTTATAGAAATGCGTACTTAACTAATTGTCCTGGAGACTCTCGACTTGTGAATAAAAAATACTGTAAATAATAATTAACTTAGGTATATGAAACGGTAGACTTTAATAATATTGATTTATGCGCAACTGTTTTAATGATCAAAATTTGTTGTTAATAAGGAATTTCGTGCCTTTGTGTAACACTAGCAGTGGTTAATAGCATACGAACATGAGAACGTTTGTCATCTTGTGTTTGTATAATAATTGATAAGACTGCAAGACAATATTGAAATACACAGTATGTCTCATAATTTACAAGACATGCCATCAACAGACAAAAAATCTCCTGCAAACAAGGCACTTTTGCCAATTGAGTTAAATTTATATTATGTTTTTAAAGTATGAAGTGTTGGAGCTTTTGGTGTCCAAAATCCTTTTGCATAATAGAAAAAATTAAACAGGACATTAACACTCTTGATTAACGTTATATACTCTTAAAAATTAAGATTTCTTTACATAATATGTTTGTATTGTAACATAGGTGTCGGTGTTAGTGTCTTTTCACTATGGGTGTCACGCGACCACTCTCGGTATTAAATAGGCACGGTTTAACTAGGCTGTAATGTGGAGTTGCTGCAACAATTGTACAGGTACAATAACAACATTTCCGCTGTTAGTTCCGAGCCGCTTTGAACCACCAACATTGTACATCAGGGGGCGTGGTCCGAGGTATCGCGTGTCATTTTGTTAGTGCGCCTGTTGGTGTACTAGCGCACGCATCAGGGATTCGCCGGCATCTCTTTCTTTGGTTCCTCGACACTGCTCAGGTTCTTGGTGTCCTCTTTAGTGTCTTCAGCTAAAATTAAAAAGGAAATTAGTATGAGGAAATAAATAAATAAATAAATAAATATGCACGACATTACACACAGCGCAATCTAGCCCCAAATTAAGCTCTAGGCTTGTACTATGGGTACTAGACAACGGATATACTACATATTATACTTTTTGTTTGTAAATACATACATATTATACATAGAAATGAGATGGGTGCATGAGTGACGTTTAGTCCGCGAAGTTGCCGCGTGTTGCCGTTCGATAGTTCACTATCGATATTTGTGATAAAGCCATTGATAGCATTGTGATCAAGCTATTGATTATTCTACCGATATTATAGATGTTTTTCGAGGTCAGCAATCGATAGTTTGGTAGCACTAATTCCTAGTGTACACAACACAAGATGGGGAATCTCTTATTGTGTTGCGAGAAAAATTGGTACATGAAATTATTTGAAATACTAGCTGCGCCCCGCGGTTTCACACGCGTAAGTCCTATTCCCGTGGGAATATCGGGAAAAGTAGCCTATGTGTTATTCCAGGTTTCTAACTACCTATATTCCAAGTTTCGTCGCAATCGGTTAAGAAGTTTTTGCGTGAAAGAGTAATCAAGGCACATACGTACATACAAACTTTCGCTTTTATAATATTATTAAGATGTGAAACAAGATTCTGGGAAGTCTCCGAAAGAGCCTAAGATAGCAACTATGTAATATAAATAAGCTTACGTTTGATTTCGTCCTTGATCTGCGAGTTGTCCTTGTCGAGACGCGGACGTTTCCGCGGCTGCGGGTTGCGGTAGGAGCGGTTGTCGCGGCGCGCGCCCTCGCCCTCGTCCTCCGAGTCCGACAGCTCGCCGTCGCCGGTGATACGCTTGTCCTGCGGGACACAATCACACATACTTACTATGAAATGGGCATGTTACATTGCTAACAATGAGAAACACTTAAAACTATGGAACGAGGGGTTGATGAATTTTTATAATGTAATCTTTAGTAGCCTCTTTAATAGGATTCCGCCTTGATTCTCTTTAATTCCGCTTTTCGTTTCTCTCAACTTCAACTCTAAAAGTTCTTCTCATGGCAAAAGATAAAGCATGTTCTCACTACTCCGACCTTACTCCACGTTTATAGGGGGTGGATGTTAAATAAGGTATTATATCTGTTACACATTACGGGTACGGCTATGGAGTTCCCTTTGGTGGCGGTGTGTGAAGCCGAAATCATCATGTAAAGAGGTCCTTTTTAATAACAATTATATTTGTAAACTTTAAAATGGACATCGAACATCAATAATTGTATGTAGAAAGAATGTGGTAATTGTAAAGTAAATGTCTTACCTTTTCACTTTGCGGAAGTCTTTCGTCCTTATCAATTTTGTCCTCATCTTCAGATTCATCATTGACTGCATCTTCCGGGATGGCTTGAACCTGTACATTCATATAATTAGGTTAAGAGAAAAAGTCTAGATTGTTTGAATGCTTTGCAGGGCCGAATGGATCCATAGACTTTTAATATTAATTTCGCACAATGATAAATAAGGGGTTAGAGAAGGATTTAGGCCCTAAACATAGTAAAATTTAGGGTAACCAATTGCAAACAAGAAATATTTTAAATTCTAATGTATAAATGTGATGCATGAGGAAAATGGTTTCGAATTACCTGTACGCCCGGAGCATGTGGCAACATCCTCAGGTTCTCAAACAATCTGTTCTTTATCTTCTCTAGATATTCTGGTGTGTTCTGATTGGACATGTTGCTTGGAGATATGTGGAGCTTGAAGTCAGGCCCGAAGTATTCGAAGTAATCATTGTAGGGCAGCTCATTTGCTATTTCGACGCCGAGCGCGACTGACGTCTCGTACGTCCAACACCGAGATACGTTACGTATTGTGTATCTAAATGAAAATTATAGTTGTAAATAAATAATGTCAAAATACACTTATCTGCTGAGGTCATATTGGGAATTGTTGGCACCCTCACTATAAAAATGTGAGTATAACAGATGATTATTGTATGCTTACGTGATCGTAGGAGTAGTACTTTTATAATGTGAATAACTTTAATAGATCCACAAACAATTAATCATTTTACATCAAGGAAAAAACATAAAATAATTATAGCATGAAAAATTAATAATTTAAATGTGAAACACCAGAATTGCTATTTCATTTCGATATGGATAGATCCGATAGATAAGGGCATTTTGTGATTTTCCAAGAACATTAGTAGATACCTACACATTATAAAGAGCACACCGTCCATATTTAATGTCTTAGGACCAGGAAGCCGTAAACTGAACACTATACATATTATACAGTGTGAACTATTAAGAATGGGCTTTCAAGAGGATATCCTAAACTATAAGTCCTTTCTGCATTTTTCGCTATCTCTCATAGTTTAGGATATCCCCTTGAAAGCCTATTGAAATGGTTATTTTATAGCGTCCCCACTTTTTCAGGCATTCTCGGCGAGGTTCGCTGTACCGCCAGGTTACTCCCAGGAGCGTCATCGGGGATCAGATCAATATAGACAGATCTAGTCCCCAATGCTAGGTTGGTCACAGGATTTATATAGTTCAGTCAGTAAGTGAAAACTTTGAATTTTATATGTATAATCGTACCCTCCGCCTCCAACAAGCAGGAAAGGTAGCCCGAATCTCTTGACAAGTTCGACGCAGCGCCCGTGCCCTCGCACAGTCAAGTTGAAGCAACCCAGTCTGTCACCTGCGAAGTTGATACGTACTTAATTTCACCCGCGTAAGTCCCGACCGTAGGAAAATCAAGATCAGTAGTAGCCTATTTTACTACTCGATAATGTAGCTTTCTATCGGTGAAAGATTTTTTGATACCAGTCCAGTAGTTTTGGAGGCTATTCAAAACAATCAAAGAAATAAATCTTTACAATTTAAAATATTAGTATAGATTTATGTGCTTTCATGGTTATTAATAGTAAATAGCTTCGACCCGCGTAAGTCTTGAATACGCGGGAATATCGGAATAAAAACTAGCCTATGTAAATCAATATAGATCTCAAGCTATACCAGGTTCATCATAATCGGTTCTAGTTTTTGCATGAAAGAGTAACAAACATTGACCTTAATAATATTAATTAGTAGGATTGAAGCAAAAATACCGAACATTGAAAAGTGTAATGTAATAGTTAAGAATTAATTCATTACTAAACGATTATTTAATTTGTTTTTAATTTATAATTGTCTAATGGATTTTTAATTAAGTACATTTATGGAAACAGCGAATTTTTTATTAGTGGCATGATTTCACCTCATAAAAGTATAAACTATTTTTGATCAGTCAAGTCTCCCCAAAAATAATGTAGTATTCATAAATAAATAAATATTGCACGATGTTACACACCACACAATCTAGCTCCAAACTAAGCACTAGGCTTGTACTAAACTAAAATATATGTCAAATAACATAGTACAAATAACATAGTACATAGTACAATACAAGTAGCATACATCTATCTATATAACATTTCAGAGACCAATAGAACACAAGATCAGTGTTCATTCAGAAACAGAGATCCGTTAGAAAGAAATATGAAACAACTGCAGATGTAGTGTAGATAGTTAGTTGTTTCTTACCAGTAAGAGAATCAGCGCCACACTGCAGCACGACCGCACTCGGCTGGAATGTCTCCATGACCTTAGAGATGATGGGCACGAAGATAGATTCGTACGACTCGTCGTCCATACCGTCACGCAGCGGGATGTTCACGGCGTAGTACTTGCCTTTACCCGCGCCTATGTCGCGCAAATCACCTAAAACACGATAATCACATTGTATGGCACTGAAAAAGAAACATGCTACACCAAAACATCCCACTTTTTTCTCTTGGTTGACTGATTTATTTTAAATTGTTTCCTATACTTGAAAGGCTTTTTTTTGGAGAAATGTTTTTCAAAAATTTGCACTCAACAGGATTTGAACCTGCATTCTTGATATTCCGAGTCGAAGCGCTAACTAATTACGCCACTGGTACCCGTCCTGTCGTGATGAAATTATAAACTGAATTTCATTGTTTTTTGCGACTGAGATATGTGGCGTATATTGTTAAAACAAATCACAGATGCAAAAGCACAAGACACTCACCAGTCCCAGGGAAATATTCTCCATATTTGTGAAAAGATACAGTCATTACTCTGTCTGTTGTATAGAAAGCCTCTTCAACCCCATCTCCATGGTGCACATCAATATCAATGTACAGGACTCGCTGGTGGTACTTCAACAGTTCCAAGATTCCAAGGACTATGTCATTGACGTAGCAGAAACCTGAAGCTTCAGACTTCTTCGCGTGATGCAGACCACCACCCCAGTTTATGCAAATCTCTGACGCCTGATAACAACATTTATACAAGTTTAGAATATTTTTCTAAAAGATGTTTTGATAATTAAAAAAAATCTTTTAGTTTAGTTACGTAGCTACGGCTACATTGTCACGCGAAGATTTGCGATGTGTTGTCGCGATAAAATTTCAAGTTCGATCTACGACGAAGTGCTTGTTCACATCACGTCGCGATAATTTATTTTGTGGAAAAAATGAAAGATACGTTTGCGCTATATTATGTTTTGTCTTGTGATTTGGCTCTTGGGGGTTCTTTAAACTGGTTCTCATTACTCCAATTAAAATCGTGTGATTGTGAACGGAGTGCGCGAAGTTTAGCTACCCACACAAATGTTTTCGCGATAAACCTATATGATGTGTACCAATTAACCGACAGCAGCGCGAAGGGCATTCGTATTCACGAAGATGATTCGCGATAGGGCGAATTATTTGACCAGACGTGTCGCGACAACGCAAATCTTCGCGTTATCGCAAAAATCATCCCCATCATAAAAATATGCCATCGTCAGAGGCCATTTTAAGCTAAAGATATTTAGAAGGGGTAGAAATTGTAACTTTAGAAGAAATGATGTTATGGTGTTTGACTTGTATTATTAAAGGTTGTATTACCTGTTTATTGAGTTTCACAGCGGCTGCCACAGAACCTCCAGCTGACAGTTGGCAGAATTCATAGAGCCCATCAAATACAGGGCAGTCTTCACCGACATTGACTGCAATAAACATGCTCATTTTATATAGATACCAATCAAAGGTACAATTTTGAAATATGAGTAATGATTTTTGAACAGATTGAATTACAATAGCTAAAGGGTGTTAAGGTAGTGCCTTTGTCACGTAAATTTGAATAATATGGTATTACTAACTACGCCCCGTGGTTCCACCCGCGTAATCTCCGATCCCGCGGGAATATCGGTATAAAAGTAGCCTATGTGTTATTCCAAGTTTTTAGCTATATACATAGTGAGTTTCATTAAAAAAGAGTAACAAAGTCATCTGCATACATACATCTTTTAAATATTTCACGTTAATAATACTATAGTAAGAAGTAGGATGGAGAGAGGTACTTATAAGAAGATCTTCCCTTGAGGTGTGGCAGAAGATGTATATTTACAATAATTACATAGTATCAGAAATAGAAACGGAGAAAATAATCAATAAAAAAAATTCGAGATAATTATTAAATACTTATAAAATAGAAGGACTTTAAGATTCAAGTTAATGAAGATGAAATAAGAAATGGCCAATATTATATGAACCAAACAATTCACTTTAATAAAATAAATAAAACTAAAAAACATAATACTAGATTGTTTGTAGGTAACTCCAGTTCAAATAATGTGACCATTTAGAAGAACTTAGAAAGACAATACACACCAGTAGTTATGTACTTACACCTCTGCATTTGCTTGTTATATTCCGACATGTTATCTGGTCGGATTGATCGTAGGAATCTGATGTAGTCATCAGAGTGGAACTTTGTCATCTCATCTGCAGTGGCCTTGTGAGGTCTCTGTGCAAATAAGTGTTACAATGTAATTTAGTTTTAGTTTCTTTTTTTTTTCAGTTAGCACAATGCTATTTTTTTTGTTTTTATCATAGAGGTTTTTTTTTTCAGTATCCACAATGCCTTCAAAAAACATTTTTTTTTGTTTTTATCATAGGTATTTATTTTTACATACATCCAATGTTTTGAGGTTTTCAAACAATGCAAATAAAAACCAAAAAATAAAATTACTTTTAAATGAAAGTTTAATGACAATATTATCTCAGAGATTTGACAATGTCTGTGGCGTGTCAGGCAAACGCTTGGCTGCAATGCAGAAGGTTTCAGGTTTGATTCCCACTGGGTGCAAATATTTATGCTTAAATATAAATATTTGTATCTGGTCTGAGTGTTTTTTTATGTATAATATGTTATGTATTTACAAAAGAAAAGTAAATTAAGTAGTATATCCATTGTCTAGTCACCATAACACAAGCTTAGCAGCTTACCATGGGGCTAGATGGCGCCGTGTGTTGGTCACAGGTTTTTTTTTTTATGGCTTCCAATTGTTATTATGAGCAATACAAACACATCTAGGCTTTGTGTACCATGTAACACTATAAAATTCTGGCCCCTGCAACTCTCGTCGCTTGGTGACAAGAAAAATCAGCTAATCCAGGTGTCATCAATAAATAAGTCTAATCATTTTCTAATAGGTATTTAAAAATGATTGTAAGTACCTACTTACAAGAAAATGATTCTACTTATTATTAGAAAATGACTAATATTCGATTAATTATTACTTTGATTGGGTTCACTACCCATAAATGACTAATTTGAAGAATAATCAAAATGCCTTACATAGATCTCCATTTTCCTGTACAGCCCATAGTTCAAAAGTAAATTATGGGTCATGCGTATGCGGTGCGGCTTCATGGGATGACCTTGTCCATAGTAATAATTACCAATATCACCTGTGAACAAAGTAATACTAATTTCATAAAACTATTTATTCGGCAAAACCAATTTCAACTTCATAAACGAATGTTACTCAAGTCATTTTGCAGCTTGACACATAACGGTCTGTACCTCGCCTATCGTTAGGGGACAAAAACCATGCGGCCAATGGCATTGTCGAACGCTGGACAGACGCCATGAAATGACTCGTTACACAACCCAATATAAATCTCAAGATAGTTATTCCCGGCAATAAGTATAGAAATAAACCGGAATAATATTTTTAAAAGTTTCTGGAACATGTAATAATATTAAAATGATTGTTTTTACGTGAATTATCGGCGGTTATCCCGGAAAATTCACTTGTGGCGGGTACATACATAAGTTCAAAGAATACTTACTATCATAATAGTAGCACACTCTCTTCTTACTATGTGGTTGCATAGCCATTGTAGGACGAAGAAAATTAATCACTTTATGCACTGAAAGTCACAAATTTAATAAAAATCGAATAAAAACACAAATTGACCGCCTGCACAACTTTTTAGCCGTGCATGACGTGAAGGAATGAATGAATGAGATGAGTGACTGATTGATTGAAAGTGGATTGAAGTGATGCGCTTGATGTTGCCAGACCATTACAGGCACAGCCGACAGCTTCAAAATAATTTTACAAAGTAATTCGCCTTACTATTATTTTCCAAAAACATTTTAATTATTATCAATAAAAAATTACATTTTACCCGGCTGTAAGGAAAGGGTTATGTTTTTCGCGCTCATATATGTTTGTAATATTCTTCCTCAGCTCGTATCTTCCAAACCACTAGTTGGCTTACATTAATTAAGAAGGTATCGAAGGTAATTGTATCATTTAGGATCTACTATGATCGTATGAGTTGAGTCTAATATGATGATATGAGTTGGTTAGCAGAGGTTCATGAAAAGACCGCACCTACTAAATAGTAATTGTCAACTTAATAACTCCCTCTATGCAATGATGCCATTAAAATAAAAAGTCATAATTTTTTCGAAAAATTTCTAATGTTGGCAGTAAGTGAATATTAAACTTTTTTTTTAAATCTATTAAAAACAATAAAATTCGGATTTTACAAATTGTTCCCAAATTACTTGAAATTTTAACTGATTCATAATATACCCGATTTATTAAATGTGCGTGTAGTATTTTAATTTCCTCACAGTCGAAATGAAAAGTAGAGTGTTTAGCTCGGGTGAATGTCACGCAAAATATCTCAGGTGAAATGCTCTACTATAACATCTACAATCATACTACAATCTACATCGCTTCTTTTCGAAAAGTGTAGCATAGTTCCTATATAGGCGGGAGTAAGATAGGTCATTTCCATTAAGATCTCTTTTAAAACATTTTTAGCGGGTAGCAATGAGGTTTGAACTTGGAACAGTGTCGTTCATAGGAATTAAAAGATAATATGATCAAAGTATTTTTTTTTTAAATTTAATTGGATGTCTTGATCACTTTAAATACGTCGAATGTTCTTACAACTGTGACTCTAGTGTGGCTATAGAACGCGCCCTCCGATGAGAAGAAGCCACAAGAAACCCATGGGGTTTTTTTTATGATCATGTTTTACAATCGTCAAAATACATTTTTTTAATGTTTTATTACAATGATGTTAATATGATTCACATTGTCGCACATTAACGATACATTACGGTACGATACGATATATATTATATTATTATGTGTCGATATAAAAGATATATATATAAAATATATCGATATATATATAACACGATATACGATACATACGCATACGATACTATAATATACGATATGATATACGATACGATTTTTTATGTTAATAATAGTGTTGTCCTTCCTTCCTTCCCTCGCTTCGCTCGTTATTTAAAGTAGCGCCCTCGCCGTTAAAATAGTATTTTGCTCCCTTGTCATACCTACAATCTACTATTTTTAGGTAGGTGTCTTGTATATATTTTTTTAATAGGTTTTTTATAAACTAAGCTAAAACACATTACATTGCGAACTTGCCAACCACTTACGAACTGAAACTCTGGCAGCCCAAAATTATTGAATGGAAAACATTAAAATGAAGTTGCTTTATTTCTGCGAGCAACCAATCAGAAACTTTGATTTGTTTTCGTTCATTCATTTGTCGACTGACGTACTTCACTCACAGTCCCTCCCTTCTAATCGAAACCATATTCCTTCTTTGAAAAGCAGTGGTCTAGGTAGGTCGTGTTGAATTGATTTGGTGGTTTTCAAATTATTTTAATTTTCAATTCAATTTTAAATTAATTGTAATAACATTTGTTACGACAGACACAAGTTGCTATTGAAAGTGGTTAATGTGACCTAGATTTGTGTTAAAAGGCAATAAGTGAAGTGAATTCGAATCTCACGCTCTCCATTTTGTTACAGATTGGCCCTGCTTCAGAACCAAAATTGATTTGAATCTATTTCTATCTTCTCCATCACTTCAAGAAATCTATAAATTATAATGTGAGTATGCTATATTTAACTTTTACTTATGTACCGTTGCGTTATTTCATGGTCGAATTCCCATTTCACGATGGGAAATGTACTTAGGTTTGGATGGCACGGATTAGTCATCTTCCACGTTGAATATCTTTCTCGTGTGATTTTTCGGAGTTTTCGATAACCGGGATAGTATATAAATAGGAAACAAAAGTAATTTGGTAATCGCAATGCGCCAATTTTATTGATTATTCAGTTGCGCATGGTCCAAACTGTGAAGCATTATCGATTCACGACATCGTCGGCAAAGCCATTTTGTGTGACCAACCAAGCGTTGAAAGATTGCGTGGCGTGGTAACTTTCCTAAACTTTGTGTCAATATGTAGGTTATGCAGTATGCTTGTATGTGGGTACCTATGTATGAATTGAAAACTAGTAAGTTCTAATAATAATAATTGAATGTTTGTTTCGTTAGGTCTAGCTGGAATAATAACCGCGGTGGAAGCGGTGGTTCCAGATTTGGAGGTGGTGGAAACAAATATGGCGGAGGCAATTCTAGATTCGGGAATGGTGGCGGATCAAGATTCGGAGGAGGAGGAGGGGGCTACGGTGGTGGTAAGAAAGACTTCACGGGTGGCCAGAACATGCGCAAACCCAACTGGGAAAATCTATCTCTGCAGCCATTTAATAAGAACTTTTACAACCCCCATCCATCTGTCTTGAGCCGATCTCCATATGAAGTAGAACAATATAGAAACAGCCACGAGATTACCACCAGTGGTGTTCAAGTGCAGAATCCCATCCAAAACTTTGATGAGGCTAATTTCCCTGATTACGTGAACCAGAGTATTAAGAACATGGGATATAAAGAGCCTACGCCTATCCAAGCCCAGGGCTGGCCTATCGCCATGTCTGGAGATAACTTGGTGGGCATTGCCCAGACTGGATCTGGCAAAACCTTAGCATACATATTACCTGCTATTGTACACATCAACAACCAGCAACCAATTCGCAGCGGGGATGGTCCCATCGCTTTAGTTCTTGCGCCCACTAGAGAATTAGCACAACAGATTCAGCAGGTGGCCTCGGACTTCGGTAATTCGGCTTACGTGCGGAACACTTGCATATTCGGTGGAGCTCCAAAGAGAGAGCAGGCTCGTGATCTCGAAAGAGGTGTCGAAATCGTCATTGCGACTCCAGGGCGATTGATTGACTTCTTAGAAAAGGGAACAACTAATCTACAGAGATGCACATATCTGGTACTCGATGAGGCCGACCGTATGTTAGACATGGGATTCGAACCTCAGATTCGAAAGATCATTGAGCAGATCAGACCTGACAGACAGACCCTTATGTGGTCCGCTACATGGCCTAAGGAAGTAAGAAAACTAGCTGAAGATTACTTAGGCGACTACACCCAAATCAACATTGGATCATTACAGCTTTCTGCTAATCATAATATTCTGCAGATTGTCGATATTTGCCAGGAACATGAAAAGGAAAACAAGTATGTATATTGCCAACTGCTTGCTTTAATCTAAATTTATTATTTTTTATGATGATATTGTAAATTGTATGAAAAAATTGATTAGAAAACCACTTAATCCTCTAAGAAGATCTGAAACAAACTAGCTCATTTTAGATAATGTTCTTGATTTCATAATGTTAATTTAGGTTTCTTTTTCAGACTAAATGTTCTGCTACAAGAAATTGGACAGAGCCAAGAGCCTGGTGCTAAAACTATCATATTTGTTGAGACCAAGAGAAAAGTAGAAAATATAACTAGAAATATTAGACGATATGGTTGGCCGGCTGTGTGCATGCACGGTGACAAGACCCAACAAGAGAGGGATGAAGTATTATATCAGTTCAAACAAGGAAGAGCTAGTATATTAGTTGCAACAGATGTTGCAGCACGAGGACTCGGTAAGTGCTTCTCAGATGAACCCAATCAGACTCCATTCTAGTATGATCAGCAATTCTTACATCTTCATTTGATATATGTAATCAATGAATAACTGTTCTGTTTTTATATTTTCAGAGGCACTGGCGGAAAGTTATTGTGTTCTAACCGAATACTGCCTTACATTAGTAGGCATGTTACAACACTGGATATCCAGATGAGACTAGTCTCGAATACACTCTTGAGAATGCAATAACTCGTCATTATTGGTGCCTCGAAATGTGCCTTTCACTGTGATTGGACCCGAGGCCGGAAAACTTGATGGTATGTCCGTAATACATGCGGATACACTTGAGAGTGGAAAACCTGGTGATGCACTAGCGTGGTTACGTGTTGAAAGTTTCGTGGATAATGGTGCATCGTTGAAAAACTTGACCACAGGTTGTTGAGATGATCGGCAAGAGGTCAAGGGTTTTCTGTTTCGGCCACACTGGAGTTTTGCAGGGGGCAATGAATTTAGGATAATAGAAATGCAATATGCAAAGATCCATATAGACACATCTTGAGGTCAATGCCCTTAATAAGACTCCTGGGTTCTTGAGTGAGAGGCAATTTGTATAGAATGTTTTATTTGATCATACTGTGTGTGTAACTCATGTAAGTAATATGCTATGAGTTACCATTGATGGAATTGCAAGTTCTGATTTAGTATTGAGCTTTTCCATAATAGATGGCAAAGATTCTAACAGAAAATTGTTTTCAGATGTGGACGGAATCAAATTCGTTATTAACTTTGACTATCCTAATTCCTCTGAGGATTACATTCATCGGATAGGTAGAACTGGAAGGTCTAAATCAAAAGGCACATCTTATGCCTTCTTCACTCCTTCAAACTCCCGCCAAGCGAAAGACCTAGTATCTGTGCTCCAGGAAGCCAATCAGGTGTGTATTAATTATATCACTATTGTAAGTACTATTTATGATTTCCTCATACCTTTGGCATGGGTACGTTTTTCAATGGCGTGACATGAATGCAAGTATGAGGTACATTAATACAGCTACATGCCTTCGGTGTCCACACAATCTTGTCTGGATCCCATCCTCAGATGTTGTCACATTTCAACCAATACTATACAATAACAAGACATAATACCTAAAAATTAAAATAAATGTGTTCAATGTTTTCTTGAGAGAAAAAAAAGTCGGTCACGTTAAAACCGCTGCACCGATTGCGAAAAACTGTATTTACATGGCTGAAAAGCTACTTTTATCCCTTTATTCCTACAGGGTCGGGACATATACGCAGTTGAAACTGTTGCTTTCTAGTAGGTGCATACTTACATTAGTATAAATTAACTAATGTTTTTTAATTGTTTTAGCTGATCAGTCCCCAACTGCAAACGATGGCCGATCGTTGCGGCGGTGGCGGCGGTGGATGGAACAGGAACCGCTATGGAAGCGGTCGCGGAGGCGGCGGCTCCTTCAAACGCGGGGGAAACTTCGGGAAACAGGGAAACTCAAGCCACAAAAAGTTCAATGACTATTAACTAAAAATTATGTATAATCTAGTAATAATTGTCATTTTTAAATGTATTGAGCCAAAAGTTTTAGCCCTTCTACATATTTTAGCCATTTGGGCCAAATGGCTGGGCTTATTCAACCTATCTATTGTATTGATTGATTGAACAATTAGAGATCAAAATTTAAAAGTTTAGTCTTTTCAAATATCATCTGTTATTTGAAAATAAGTGTTAAACATAAGTGTACAGATAAGTGGTTGTAACAATTTTATGAAACACATAGCCAATTATGTGCCGATCCTACCAATATTTATTTCCCAGTTTCTATAACATGGCTCAATAACTTTGAAATGATTTAGCGAATCCTCATAGCAGTATTTAGTGTACAAGATGTTTGTTTGTGTGTAGAGAGTAACTGGTTGTCTGATATTACAGTTGTCGCTAGACGTAATGTACCCTGTCAATAAATAATGTAAAATATTCTCTTCATTGCGTATTGACAAGGCATTGTTTTTCTTGAATATCCTTTAACTTATTTTCGGTTTTAGTTATACTGTGATATTTTTTTACTGTGATTTCTTGAGGATTAGCTTTTGACAAATTTAAACATAAAATTAATTTATTTGTGGCTGTTTTTTGTACAATTCAGTATGGAGTTTAGTTATTCCGCGTGTTTGTTTGCCCAATTTACTTTATGTATTCTGGGATATTTTCATTCCAATTTCCTGTCCCCGAAGTAACCCATGTGTAATAGAAAAATAAATGTATGATAAGTTTTGTATTTTTTTTATTTAACCCTGGGAAATAATTTCCCACTTAGTCAGGACGAATATATTCCATTGTTTTTTTTTTAATGACAACACTTAGGAGTGCCAACCATAGAGAAAACTAATTTTGGATATATTTGTTAACTGATAAATGGCAACATTTGTCCAGAAGTTTAAAATCCTGTCATTATACGACAAGTCAAATTTAAAGTTGTGATATTTTTCTAAAATATCGCATTCGCGTCAGTTTTTTTGAAACTTTGTGAGAAAAAAAATCTTGCAAGTGAGTACATGTAATATTGTAGTAAAATTGACATATTTTCTGAACTTTTCGCTGGAATACAACCTAGAAAACAATAAGTTTCGTTGAAAATATTTCATGTTAAATTAGTGGGAAATAATTTCCCATTGTTTGTTCCGGATTTCAAAAATCTGATAACAATATAAAAATAAAAGTCTGTCCATTCATTGAACAAAACATGACTGTGCCTTTGTTTTTCCTTTTTATGATTTATACCTATTATTTTTTTAGCAACTTAAAAAAATGAATGCCAAAAAGAAGTATAAAATACTAACCAAAAAAAAAATCTTGAAGCCGCTATTGACAACTTAGCTAATATATCTGATTTGTCCGGCTCTGATACTGACGATGACCCTTGCTATGCCAATTCCAATTAGCTACTCGAATCAACCTGACGACTACATTATAGAACATCGTCTTGAAGAAATTTTTGGCACAGAAGATGATTACGAGACTGGAAACTGACCCATTGTAGAGACAACAGAATCATTATTGTCAGTTTTAAATCATCAATCTGACTCTGACAACACAACTAACACAGGTGGCATAGCTCAATCAGTCTATTTCAATTTTGATCAAGATACATATCGCTCCTTCAGAATTATAGGGACTTGGGTATTTCAAAATTTTTATTGCATACGAATTATGTTACCACAGTAAGTAATACTTTTTTCTAATAGGTCTCTATAATTCTAAAGGAGCGATATAATAGCCAACTTCAAGTACAAGAAAAAGACACTGAAAATCAAGGCAGTCCTGAGGCAGTATATCTTGAAATTCCGCAAGAAAATAGTAGTAGTAGTCCACTCCTAGAGCCAGTTATTTCTAACAGTCCACTCCTTGAGCCAGTTATTTCTAATAGTCCAATCCTTGAATCAGTTATTTCTAATAGTCCACTCCTTAAGGCAGAAGCTACCACTGCTGTGTTAGATAACTATTTTCTAGACAACAATCTAATAAATGACTGTGTAAATGATAATCAAAACCTTAACACTGTTTTATTTTAGAATTGCATGATATATTTTTTTATATAAAATAAAATGAAAAGCAAAGCAGGGTGAAGAATTAGTATATTAGCAGTAGTAAAATTCTTGAAAATATCACAACCTATACTGAATAATGGGAAAATATTTCCCACTTGATTATATTTTGCAATACCGTTACGAACAAAGGGAAATTATTTCCCACCGCAAAACCCCCATTTCCCCCACTTTTTCATATTATTTTCATGAGATTTGAAATCTACTCACAAAACTCACCCTAGAACCGGTCTCAGTTTTTATTTATCTCCTAAAAAGTGTTCCATTTGATTAAGGGTTAAAACCCGGTACAAACTTATATTGCCGCAGCTTCGTGTAGTAGCGTAGTGTAGCAGACGATGGAACTTGGTTCGGAACATGGTCCGTTCTGAACCAATTTCGATCGTGTGGTGCGCGGTTCGCCGCACATTATTATTATCACCTAGTATCGGTACGGCTGGTTCGGAGCGTTTGCACATCGAACGTGATGCGTTTCAAACCGATTCGATCGTGTGGGCGGCGCGGGCGCACACCGAACCTCGTCGGTCTAGTTTCAATACTTCAGTATCTTCTTACTGGTCTGTTATAGAGCTGTTATAGAACTATTGGGAGTTGTATAGAGATTTTCTGTTTGTGGAATACCGCGCAAAGCCTTAATTATTATTGTAGTGAAGATGCACATAAAGTTTTGCCCATTCATTTCTTCGTTGGTTTGTAATGGCGATGTAGCAACGACAGTTCCCGCAATTAATGCAAATTGGTCTGTTTTGATAGAAATGTCGAAGAGACGTGTTCACGCAAAATTACTAGCACAATACGGATTCGGTACGGTTCGGAGTCAGTGGAGCGCTGGACTGTTGTGTAGACCCACAAACTAATACTGATATGCTAACGCATTGTAGACCGCACCGTACGGGTCGTGGTCCGCTCTGAACCAAGTTAGATCGTCTATAAATACTTAGCTTCGCCTTGTCAAGTATTTAATTCTGCTAGTAACTAGGTGGTAGACTTGTGTAGCACACCTTCGAATTGCGTAAAAAAACCAACATTGCAAAACTAACTTCTGACCGACTTTTAGTTTTGCCATTCCACACCAGGTGGTAGTACCATCAATTACTGTAGAGTTGACAGTTGTGAGCAAAGAGAATATAATCACAAAGAGAAGAATCACTCTACGTTTTAGTTGTGAGTTGCCTGTTCTTTAGCAAAGCCAACATAATAATTAAAAAAAAAAGAAACTCGCGGAAGGCTGCAAAATAACCTCAAAACATAATTTATTACCTAAATATAAAGTTTTGTGTTGTAATTTCGATAAAACGAGTGTAATTCCGAAAGAAAAAAGTTCTTTTACTGCATTTGTCTAATTACTGTGTTGTGCACTTCCGATCTTGTTCAATTTTATTGTTCCTACAGTTTGATTATTACATCAGCGCGCATCTTCATCGCTATGGCTTTAAATACTTTTACAAAATTATTAAGATTCAAGGATGCAATTACATTGTAAGTATATTGCGTATTGCATAGAGGTCTACTAGTATAATTTTTTAGGTTAGACTAATAATAACACCTTGACTTGCCGTAATTTCCTTACCTAATTTTTATATTTTGATCTAAATGAGAGAACTTCGCTGGTCTATCTATCGTGTTCTGTTTTCTTTGTTTCAGGCTGTCTATTAATGCTAAATTCATCACCTCCAAAAACACTCTAGTTGTTCGCTCAAATGTTTCCCGAGCATACAGTCAAACTATTCAGAAACAGAACTTGATAAACTCACAAATTAAAACTGTCAGTAGTCGATTTTATTCTACTAGTAGTTTAGAGAAAGAAGTAAGTGAGTACCGTAACGAAAATAACATTACTATTATTGGAGATGACATACCTGTTCCATACATAAACATTGAGAATTGTGAATTCCCATCATACATTAAAGAATATCTCAAAGAGCAGGGTTTTACTAAACCAACGGTCATACAGTCTCAAGGATGGCCTATTGCAATCAGTGGTCAAAACTTTGTGGGAATTGCCCAAACAGGTACAGGGAAAACCTTGGCGTATTTGTTACCTGCTGCCGTTCACTTGACAGAGAAAAAGGGCCGCAATGGCAGAGGACCAAGGGCACTTGTACTGGCACCAACTAGAGAATTGGCCAGACAAATAGAGGATGTTGCTAAAACTTTCGAACAGAGATTTAATATACGATGTGCATGCATATATGGAGGAGCCAACAGAGACAGACAAGCAAGGATACTAGAGTCAGGAGTTGATCTGGTTATTGCTACTCCAGGAAGATTGAACGACTTCCTAGTTAGTAAGACAACTAACTTGGCAAGGTGTACTTATGTGGTTCTCGATGAGGCCGACAGAATGTTGGACATGGGATTTGAGCCACAGATTAGACAAGCTTTGGAAGGAGTTCCTCTTGAAAGACAGATACTGATGTTCTCAGCCACTTGGCCTAAAGAAGTTAAAGTTTTAGCCAAAGATTACTTAGGGGAGTTTGTTCAAGTCAATGTTGGGTCTACAGAGTTAACTGCCAACCACAACATTAAGCAACACATTCATGTTTGTGATCAAGAAGATAAACTACAGACGTATGTGTACATTATTATTATACTTCTAATGTAAAAATTTAAACACTTGTGATAATCAGGGAACAAAGAGTAATTTCATAAAAAAAAGACATAAGAAACATTTTACTTTTCAATTTTTGTATTGAAACATGTAATTTCCATTGACATCTTTATTAATATTTAATTTATTTCTCATGTCATTGCACGTTACAGTTTCAAAACCATTATGCACCAAATATCAGGCGAAGGTTTTGGCAAAGTACTAGTGTTTACAAATACGAAGAGATTTGTAGACAACTTGGCTGATGCACTGAGGACCAACGGATGGCCGGCACAAGGCATCCACGGAGACAAATCACAGGCCCAGCGGGACAGAATCATACATAAGTTTAAGAACTCTAGCACAAGTATTCTTGTTGCAACTGATGTTGCTGCTAGAGGGCTAGGTAAGATGACCTCTGTTTAAGTTTTCGCATTTATCCAAAGTTTCGCTTAGTAAAGTCAAAACTTTTCAAATTTAGAATGTAAACTAATCAAAAGTAATGTCTTAAACTTTGCTGCGCTGTTGTGACTATAAAGCTATTTTTATTTATTTGTATATTTCAAATTGAATTTCAACCATAAATTCCAATTCCAAGTTTAATTTTTGCTAAGCTCAGTCTGAGCAAAGTCAAATTACGCACTGTAGATTTCAGCCTAAACTTTATTCCATATCGCTGCGCCGGCGCGGGCGCCGCCTTCCCTAGTAGCTTATTCACATATTGTACATGTATTTCAGATGTGGACGGCATCACACACGTCATCAACTACGACTTCCCGAACACGTCCGAGGACTACATTCACAGAATAGGGCGCACGGGACGACAGGACCATAAGGGTGTCTCTCACACGCTACTCACTCACGAGGAAGGAAGACTGGCTGACAGTCTTATTGCTGTGTTAAAGGAAGCTAATCAGGTAATTCACTACAAATATTGTCTCATTAGTAAATAATATTTGTAATTTCTATACTGTTGTTCATTTCTGTTAACAGTTGGTTTGAATTGATATATCGATAGTGAAAAACCTGAACCAAGAACTTCCTAGAGTCTTGCATCTTAATCCCCTTAGGGCTTAACTAATCAGGTTTTGCCAGTACTTATTGTATGCAGAAACGTCAGAAATAAATTATTTCATATCACATTCAACAAATTGAATCAATCTACTTCTGATTTGGGGTTTACCCCATATTATTATCAAACCTACTTACCCCTACAGGTAACCTGCCTACGCCTACTGATAAGTCTCCATCGACCATACCAACTGCAAATACGCCAGGCCGCCTGCCTTACATTAACCCTCCTTGTGATTAATGTAATGTAGTTAGATTATTATTATTTTTTCGTACATTACAGGAAGTCCCAGAGGATCTAGAAGATTTGGCGCGTTCCTACCACTCGGATAAAGCCTTGGAGAGAAAATACAAAGCTAACAGTAACAGAAAATATTCATTCAATAATGACTACTCTAGCAATAACTACTCTAAAAGACCGTACAAGAAATTCAATTCAAATAAACAATGGAACAGCAGACACAGAGAATCTTTGTACTAGAGGAATAGCTGTTATATGATTTAGAACATTTATTGTAATATCTGTAGAATAAATTATGTATGTACCTAGTGAGTGATACTTTATGTATGTATCTATTTCTATTAGTAATATAATATACCTTTCCGGACCTAGTAAATTTCATATTTTATTTCTTATTTAAATCTATTTTTGGCACAATGGGTAGGCTTATCACCTAAGGGCAATCTCTTCCACAAAATGAATTGACGACGTATTAGGTAAATGAAGACAAAAATGTTAATAGTTGAAGTTACACAAATAAAGGCTTTATCATTAAAAGCGATTTGTGAGGCAACCTTCAGTTAAAATTCTGCTCATCGGGGCGATGTTTTTGGTTTCATTATCTCGCCGGAGGCACGGTATATAAGTAATCAACATCATTGACCACACCTACGGCAAATAGAATTGGCAATATATTTACGACTGGCTGAGAGACAACTTCAGGTTGTCTGAACAACCTGAAGTTGTCGACAACACAACTACGGGAAAAGATGGGGTGACCCTATTCTATACCAGGCTACACGATCAAGGTTTCACAAAATTAAAAAAACAGTACAAAATTGCGCAATTGAATCTGATGGTCTGTAGCCCATTAGCCTGTTGGAACGTTTTTTTTTAATTTACGTAGAGGTATTATAATCAAATTGAAAACTTCAAATTAATAGTCGTTGTCATAGTAACAGAATGTCAGAGTCGATGCGGTAATTGTTTATTTACTGAACTCTTGAAACATTAGAAAATACGATAATAATGATTTTGGTGTGGTGAAATACTGTAGAATAGTAGAAAGTAGTGAAGTACGAAAGATATATGTCGTCCCTGAAGTTACCAGAACTCGATATGAGATCAGTATTACACGTCGTTGAGGAAAACTTTCAAAGTTTGGGTTTGGTAAGTATAGAATAACATGTATTCTGTGAGAATAACTTACCTACCTACCAATTATAGGTTGCTGTTTTTTTAGAGCGGTGTTGGTCTAGTGGTAGATAGATACCCCGACTCATTCCGAAGGTCGTGGTTTCCGGCCGCACGCCAATGTATTTTTCTTCAAGAAAAAATTATGTGCGCTAATAACATTGCATCGCTCTTACGGTGAAGGGAAACATCGTGATGAACCCACGCAAAGAAGAGCTATTGACTTGGTTACTAAAGTTTTACTTGTGCCTTTACATAAAAAGGTTTCACAGGTTGGTTTCCATGCCTCATAATTGGCACATTGTATGCGTTTTCAAGACGAGGATGATTCCTCGCGCTGTTTTCCTTCATGTAACAGAGAATGAAAGTTGGGGTAGGTATCGCTCTACACACTACATAACACTAAAGCATTCGGAACTGAATAGCAGTATTAACAGTAGGTAAGTTAAATAATTTCGTTTAAGTACACATTTTAGTTTCAATATAGTTATTCATCAGCACTGGTAGGTACCTAATCTGTATTTGTTCCCAGAAAGCATTTGCTATCCGTATGATCTATATAGGCGAGCACACACTGCTCAAAGATGAGATCATTGCACATTTCAAGAGGTCCGTCCGTGATGTTAATTCTGGGTTCACTGATGTCAGTATCACTGGGTTGCTGCTGGTCTATGATAGTTATTTTGTACATATTATTGAGGTGTGTATTGGCCTTTTTCATCTAATTTTTTAGATGATTTATGCAGTGCAAGCAACTTTCAATAAATGCTTTTTATTGTACGATAAATTGTTAGGTGGGAGTAGACTAAACCATCACCTATACCACCTGAGCCATGCTCAGAGGAAAGAACGAGTCAATACGTCTGGAACGTGGGTTTCATCACGATGTTTTCTTTCACCGTAAGAGGGATGTGTATTATTATTTCGGTGTGTATACCTAATATGTTAGATTTCAAGGTGGATGGGTAGGTACTAGCATCGCCTCACGATTTCTCCCGCTTCCGCTTCCGTTACTTCCGAGTCCCTAAAAATATCGGGATAAAAAAAACTTTCATGATCCTCCAGCTATATCTGCATACCAAGTTGCAATCGGTTCAATAGTTTTTGCGTGAAGGAGTAACAAACATATTATTAATCGTTTACTTACTTGTACACAATATCAGTAGGACTTGCTGCGTCCCATGATTTCACCCGGGTAAGTTTTATAAATTTTATAAAGGTTATCTAATATAGAGCCGATTTTTCATTCCTCAGATAAAATATATCTGTCGAATAAGTTCGAACCCAAACTTACCCTAAATTTTGTTTCATTTTATATCATAGTGACGTTTTTTATTCGATGGTGTTACATTTTATTTGTCAGATATCTCTATCTAGGCATTTGAAAAATCGGCCATTAAGCAAATGTTTCCCAACAGGGTGCAGAAGACACAGTATACAGACAAATTCGGTTTATGTTCCAACGCGAACTAGACTGGATAGTTGAAATGGAGCGGCAGGAGGAAGCCGCAGCCGCAGCCGCCCGCGCCGCCGCAGTCGCAGCCGCCGAAGAAGAAGGAGTCACCGTCGTATTGGAGGAGCCACAGGAACCGCAGCCGAAGCCGGAGAGAAAAATGTTCAGGAAACTAAAGATACTTATGATATACCATTCCATATCTACTGTAAGTTTATTTATGATGCAGCCCGATATTCGACTAAAAGTACACGTTATTTATAGAAAAATAATCTTAAATAAGTAATAAAATAACATAGAATAGAACAAAATTAAAACTGAAAAACATTAGGTACCCTTCGTTTTGGCTTCGCCGAAGTCGAGTTAAAAAAATACGTTTACACACCTACTGCTCTACAAAGTTAATTTATTTGACCAAAAAGGTCAACGTAAAGCGACTCTTTATTCCCTAGGTGCATAAAGTGCCCATTATGCACCTAGGGCATAAAGTAATTTAAATTTGGAACTAAGGTTCTGGTAGCATACGACCATTTCGAACTGGCCACCTAGACATAACACACTAAAAAAATAAAAACTGGCCTAATTTTTTCTATTTTCACGGACGAAAGGGTAAAGCAAAAAGTTTTGGTTAGTATAAAGCCCCAACTTTTTTTTTTCATCAGCTAAGGCCAATGTGTGGTTTCGTCATTTTGATATAACATTGTTAAATTTAATTAATATAGAGCTGTCAATATATTCAATATACGTTGCATTAATCTATTTTTTGTTGTTAGTTAAATGCTTATTTTTGTAGCCCTTTTATTGTCTCGCAGTAGATGTGTAAAGTAGAGTATTCACCTCGGTACTAAAGCCTGTCTTTATATTGGGCGCTTGAATCCCACGTTTCACTCAGGACTCTAGGTACATAACTTTTACTTTTACTTTTTTACTTAAGTTTTTAACACCCTCGCTGCGCTCGGGAGTTAACCCTCTAGAGTCCTTCGTA
Organism: Idaea dimidiata; assembly: GCA_949358125.1. Taxonomy (NCBI): domain Eukaryota; kingdom Metazoa; phylum Arthropoda; class Insecta; order Lepidoptera; family Geometridae; genus Idaea; species Idaea dimidiata. The sequence goes on from OX442334.1 coordinate 8,137,821, forward strand.
CACTTTGGATTCAATATGACGCCCGCTATATAAGACAGGACTTTAGTACCTCGGTGCATAAACTACTGTAACGTACTTATATTTAAGTGGTTTCCGTAAGTCCTGATTCCGCGGGATTATAACATTATGGGTTCCTACCTACTGGCCAAGATACAAAAGAAGTCTCAAACAAAACCTCTAAATAATACTTACAATAATTAAAGGATTGATTCGACCGCCGTTGGCTATCTTGCGCTTGCCCATAGTCCTATCTATGAAAGAAGGGAAGTTGTCCCACAGCTGTCTTTCTCACAGTGAGCGTGTTCTTTTTTTCAATGTTTTTTTTTTGTGTCATCATCTTGCGATCAGTCCAGCGACTATGAGCAGATGTGTTGAATGGAGTTTGGGCAGGTGTAGAGGAGCCTCTCAGCAGAAGCACCTGCATTATGCTATAGAATCATTATAGACCGTCTGGTTGAAGGATATGTCGTCTCTTGAGTCTATGGACGCCATCGGGGATGCACAACTGTACCGCAAGTTTGTTAGGATGACGCTTCAGTCTAGACTTGTATTTATTAGACTGTTCCTTTATATCATCCTTCACAGTGGCCATGTTCAGGTGGTCGTGAATTTCAGATTTTTTTATGAACCAGGGTGCATTGGATATTTGTTTCAGTAAGCCGTTCTGTGTTCTCTGTATTTTGATAATTTGTGAGTCGCACGCAGAGCCCCACAATTGTATCCCGTAAGACCAAACTGGTTTGATAATTGATTTGTATATCAACAGCTTGTTGTCGATAGACAGTTTGGAATTTTTGCCTAGGAGCCATTCCAGGTTCTTGTATTTCATGTTGGCCTCGATACGTTTCGCATTTATGTGGTTGCCCTATGTCAGCTTCCGATCTAGGTGCATACCGAGGTACCTGACGCTATCAGTTTGGGGGAGTTCACTGTCTCCAAGTTTCAAAATTAGGAAAAAATTGACTCGTTTTTGGATGGACATTACCCTAACTACCTAAATAATGTTCTAAAAGTAAAAATTACATTCAGCATTTTTGCTATTCTCTTATGCTTGTTGTTTATTGACCCGCGTGAGTCCCGATCCCGCAGGAATATCGGGATAAAAATTTGCCTATGTATTAATCCACTATTTTAAATTACTATTTAAAATAGTGGGCGTGTTGGTGTATACTGTAAGCTACTATTTGTCTTAAATAAATAAATAAATCCTCCTGCTATCTGCATACCAAGTTTCATCGCAATTGTTTCAGTAATTTTTGCGTGACAAACATTTACCTACAAACATGTTAAGTACTCCTCGATAATGTAGCTTTATATTGTTGAAAGAATCTTTGAAATCGGTTTAGTAGTTTCGGAGCCTATTTTTTTTTTTCCTCTTATATTATAGACTAGTTTACTTTCATACAAACTTTTACATTTTGTATTAATAGAGTAGGATAACTGACTTTTAAAAAAGAAGTTCTTAGTGTCGCCTAAAAACGACTCACGTTTTCAGATAATATTTCCCAACTGGAGAGCTATAACCGCTCGGCCTCCGTCTTTGATCGGGACTTTGAATGTCCACGGACCGATGTCAGAGCACTTGGAACAGTTGAATATTTGCCTCAATAAGTTGAAAAAGTTGTGCACTCTTGCTTCTGAAGATGAACACGTAAGTCTGAATAGTACTTAAATTACGTTGTTTCAATTTCGGAAACGTATTAAGTTTCCTTGTATTTCACGTTTTTTCTTCATAAGGGTGTGTCAAATCTTAGTCTTTAATTAAAAAATAAAGTATAGTACCTACCTACCGAATTTAGTAATAGTAATAGTTATTTTTCTTTGGTTTTCGCGAGTCTATCCGTAAACCGTACAGTGCCTTACCGTACCGAACGTTGGGCTTTTAAAAAAATGCTAAACATTATAAAAGCAACGCTATTGAAACTCAAAATTTTGATTGATTTCATAAAAGTACGTAATGGTTTTATTGTACTATTTCTTTTTTGTTATGATGTGCCCATTTTCATGCAAGTCAATTGCACGAGTCCGGCTAGAAAATACTAAACGGATCACTCGCGGCTTGAAAAACTTGGGGTTTATTTATATCAGTCGTTTTGCGAAACAATCACTTTCTGGAGCTCCTTCGTTCTTCGGAATGCACATTAAATAGTAAGTCCCGGTTGTTATCTCTGATAGCAGTCGTTACGTCAAGTTAAGAGACCTGAAGACCTGAAGACTAGCACTAGGTGAGCCACAAGATTATACGTGACAAAGAACAGTAATTTTAGGGGTGAAACTGCGAATCGCTACCAGTTGATAGGTATATCTTTGTTTACAGCTATCATTTGAAGGTCTAAGTGCAGCCGACCCAAACATGGAGGCGTTACCCGAAGTGGCCTTGTTGGACTTTTTGCTTCAATCCCAATATATGTTGGATCTACGTCACACGGCGCACATGCATCGCCGTGTTGATGACTACAGCTTTTATTTCGGTTAGTTCAACATCATTTTATAATTTGCAGGTCGTTTTAACACTTTCACAGTCCAGTGTACGCTACCCTGTACACGCGGATGGGTTATGGCAAGTCCGTGTAATCTAAATTGTACACTGATTTACTTTAATGCCAAGTAAATTTGGATGTGTAATTTACGGATATTATTTCCCAAACTAAGTCGCGGTATGAATCTTGATATACTAGTAGATAGATGATTTATAATTTATATTGTATTTTTCATGTCTAGGCAAAATTCTGTCGAAATTCATCGAAAACCTTGAACTTACGGGTGATTTAAACCATTAGTATAGGGACAGTGAATGTGTTTGTAAGAGGGTGACATCAGTGAATGGCTAGGTTGGTGTGTTACCTACATCTTAGACGTCCGTCATCCATCACTTATCATCAATTGAGGTAGTGGCCGACCAAACGACCATCAAACAACTATCCGTCGACTAGCAACGTTCCGCGGTTTCACGGGCGTAAGTCCCGATCCCGTGGAAAATTTGGAAAGTAGTTTCTTTCAAAGTGGATACACCTTAACAAGGAACACACTCCAAATTTCATGTCCCTAGTAAACTTTTAAACTTACACGATTGGAACTCATATTTACACATTTTCCCGGGTCTTAATCGTGTGAAAGAAACTTTAACTTTTTAAATTTTCCTTACCTCGACGTTTCGATCTTGGTCTCGAGGGGAGCGTGTTTTCATGTCCCTAGGACCAGCGGTTCAGGCTCTACTACGTGATATATTCATTCTGTCAAGATTTTGCTAGTTTCACTCTTGACCAAAGAAGCTATATTACTAGAACTAGAATATTGTTCCTTTCTAATAGTGTTATTAGAAAGGGATAGCATGCTCAATTTGCGGAACACTTGTAGTACTACGTGAGCATTCTTTGCTCTTGACTGTCGCTTGACGCTTGACGTTTTTAAACAATAACGTGTATTATTTAAAAAAGAATAAAAGTGTTTGATATTGAAGACTGGATGTTATACACGTGGTCATACACATACTTAATGACGTCAGAACTTTAGTTGAATTGATTAATTTCCTGTTGCCAGAGATGGTATGGCCGTTGCCGACGCACTTCACGCCACGGTTCCTCTACAAGTTGAAGATCGACGACTCCTTTGTCCCGCCGCTACCCGTGATGCCGTGGGAGATGAAGAAGGAAGAGGAAAAAGACGAAGAGCGAGAGGATAAACAGAGTGCCAGCTCCGACAGCGATTAGGCTTATTTACCTACTTACTTATATTTTATTGAAATATATTGCTGTTTTTATTTTATACAAACCTAGACATGTTAAGATTAAATTACAATAAATAAAATTAGGCTTACATTAAACCTACGCTTAGAAACTTATTAGTTACGCCCCGCGGTTTCATCCGCGTAAGTCCCGATCCAGTGAGAATATCGGAATAGAAAGTAGCCTATGTATGTATTAATCCAGATCTTCAATTATCTGTATACCAAGTTTCATCGCTATTGGTTCAGTAGTTTATGCGTAATTGAAACAAACATCTAAACGTTCGTATTTATTTATAACAATAATTTCCTTGCTAAAAATATTTCTATGTTTAAAATGCCTTGAGCAATAAAAACAAAAAGAAATAATAATTATTCACTAATAATCAATCCCACTGGATTGCTTTTGAAAAAATATCTTGAAAGTCTCGGCATTATTTGAACCCACGACTATTGGTATTTCGTTCCAGCGCAATAACCGCTTCGCAACCCGACTCGCATCCATTCGAAATAAAAAAGCAATCCTTCGTGTTTTAGCGAGTAAGGCTCGTGGCAAAATAAACTACAGTATAACTCGGCTTGACCGAAATTTATGAAGGTATTTTTTCAAAGACAGCGTAATAACTTACATAGGTATTTTTACCTTTATTAAGAGGTTAGACAATGTTTGAGCGTTTTCCGCAACAACTCCTGTCATTCACCTACACCTTAACTATAATTTCTAGTCATTTTCGCATTGTTGTTCAATGTAATTGAATAGCGATTATAATGTATCGTATCTTAGTAGCGGTTTCATTTAACTAGTCGTAGTTGCTATAGATACAATCTAAGTTAGGTGGCAGCGCGTTAGCGATATCGATTTAACATCGTTTTGGTTAGAGGTGTGTTGTGTGAAACAGTGATACAATGAGCGATAAAGGAAAGAAGAAAACAAGAAAAAGAAGCACTAGGAAAACTGTGTGCGGTATCAAATTGCCTCCTATAGAGCCGGTACCACCTGACGATAAAGTTAAAACAATAACAGACGTTGACCCTTCATACTACGCGATACTCGAAGGGCGTCCCGTCCGACCGAATACTTCCATGCACTTGTACAAACAAAACATTAAAGATGTAGCTTTGAAACGAACTTTTCATAGATTCCTCGTTGATGAAATTCTGAGAATCGAAAAAGAAATAGATACTGAGAGGAACATCTACGCAATGGCAGCTAAACATTTTGACGAATACCAAAATAGCTTTGATAAATTCCTTGCTCACGATAACAATAAGACAATAGCAATAATGCAGAAGTCTGATAATCTGGCAAAGAATTTGGCTCAAGAAACTGAAGGGAATAAGCAAGCTAACTACGAAATGGCAACATTGAAATCGAAACTGCAGTATATCGATGAATCGCTTATGATTTTATTGTCATTTCAAAATTTTCTTCACAAAGCGTCGCCGATATTGTGGCTGGAGAAAGAAAATATCGCCTTGGATATCAACCATACGGAAATATTTTATATGGATTCAGATGTTTTTCGTAAAATTGATGTGCAAAGTATTGAAAAGAAGTTAAATAGTTTACCACCTCCAAAACTTTACTTCGAGTCACCGGAACAACTAATGTCGGTTTTTGATATGCTTGAACAACAAAATCTGAATTATTTACTCGTTACTGAAGAACTGAATTCAGAGAAACATAAATTCTTGAAGGCATTGGATTTGTTTAAAAATAATTTGCAAAATGATTTAAACATAATTGAACAAAAGGTAAAACTTCTTGTTTCAGTTTTAAAGAATCGTTCATATTATTATTACATACAAGTAAAACATAGAAGTTTGTACATACAAGTTTTAAAAACTACTCATGTAAAACACACGTACTCGTATAACTGCTAACCCCAATTTTGTCCCCGCGGTCCCGTTTTGATACTGAGTACTCAAATAAAATACTATTGTTACAGATAAGAGAAAACGAAGATTTGATAACGCAGAACCAAATGAGAGAAACAGAACTGAAGGAAATATTTTTCAGAGTTCTTAAGGAAAAAATGCGTTTCCTCATATCTTCTGAAGAAGCTCTACAAATACTTAATTATGTTGAATTCGCCTACGAGCAACTAATTGCCCCAAACGATACCAAACAAAGTCTTGCAGACATGATGATCGCCATCGAACTAGAATACGATAACTTAATGATAGAAATTTCTACTTACGACCTAAAGTATATTAAAGAAATCGAAAAGGAAACTTATGAATTAGGAGACAGCGAAATAAAGAAGGCTAAAGAAGCAGCGAAGATGTTGAAGAATGTTGATAAATTACACAAACGATTGAAGTCTTCTTACGAGCCATCGAGGAAACCTTTGATGTGAATAAATTGAGCTGATGATGTGTTATATTTAAGTATGTTCATCAATAGCCTTATTAATAAACGTGGAGTAAGGTCGGAGTAGTGAGAACATGCTTTGTCTTTCCGTGACAGGAACATCCAAATTTGGCAGACAAAAGTGGTAAAAACATTCCGACCCCACTCCACCTTTATTAATCTACTAATACTATAGACACCTGTAGTGAAACACGGTGTATATTTTAGATACTTTATGTCTTGACATACTATTGTTTATACAAGATGTAACGGGTAAGCCCTTTTAAGCCGAAAGGCGGTTGTTCTAGACGTCTAGGCGAACAACTTTTGTTCTACAACTTTTGAAAATTCGAACTATTTTTGAAAATTTTGAGGTTATGTTTCACTGAAAAAACAGCTGCTTTTGAAAATAAAGGTAATTGAAGGTTTAATTGTAGTAGACCAAACTAAATGAAAGGACAACATAAGGTCAATGACCTCGAACTCTAAGAAACAGCTGATCTTCAAGTAAACTTTACACTTAAAATTTTCGAAAAGTCGTAGAACAAAAGTTGTTCGCCTAGACGTCTAGAACAACCCCCTTTCGGCTTAAAAGGGCTTACCTGTTACATCTTGTATTTTTAGTGATCGACCTTTTTAATTCATTCTTCTACGTTTTTAATTTGAAAGACTTATCTGTCTGTCATCTTTGTAAATCCAACATTGTTATTGTAATTTTCTATAATTTCGATTTGAGATATTGCTTTCATTTTGCATATGTATTTATTATTTTAATCAATTTAACGAGTTATTAAAATGCCTTGTGGAGAAAAACCGCGTAAACCCATGGTTCCTCTGAAAACTTTGGATATCATATTCAGGCGTCGTTATGTGCAGAATACCCAATTTTACTTCGCAAATAGAAAACATACAGTACCACCGGATGATGGCACCATACAAAAACGTATCAGGCCTTTTCGTATGCCCAGATCCGAAAAATTGTTGTCTTATATTAAGTACAGTGATCGCAAAGAAAAGTTGATTTCACGTGATAGACTCGCCCAACCGCTGCATTTGAAGGATAATCTTAGAATAGCTGCAACCAGGGATATTTCTAAAAGACTATATCTTCAAGAACCCCCAGATAACGTCAAGGCAGTAGTGGAAATTCACCCCGAGTTCTACTCCGTTATTGAGGGGAGACCATTACGGGCTTTTGATGACATAAAAGTGTATGTTAACAATATACGTTCTTATGCCATGAATCGGCAACAAATGGGATACCGTAGAGATCTTATATTGAAGATAGATAGAACTATTACCGAGGAGTCTACAGAGTACAGTCAAATTTCAGAATTATTGAAGGAACACGTTAAAAACTTTCAAAAATTTCTTACTGAGGACTACAAAAAAGCTTGTGCAAAAGTTGCAAAAGCTGAAAAAGTTTTTAACGATTTAGTAGCCAAAAATTCGGAATTTCTTGGTTATATCAGTACAGTAACTTTATTAAATAATAAAATATTTAAACTTGATGCGATTCGAAATGTTTTAAAAACTTACCGCACTTATTTGCTATTCGTTTCTCCATTATCGTGGAGACAGCAACACGATGAAACTCTAAGAGGAAAAGTGCAATCTATACAATTCGAGTGTGGAGAATTTACAACTGATAACGATTTAATAGAATTCTTGGATATCGATAAAATGGTAGAGTTAGCCAAGGCCGAACTACGTCATCCGCTACCTGCTAGTATGTACTTTAAAAAACCTCATGAAATGATATATTTATTTCGCACGATGGAACTACAGAGTAGAGAATATCTGACTCAACTCTCCAGAACTGATATTCCCTTTAGGCTTCTACAAGATCGTATTAAACAGCTAAAGCAAGCAACGAAACAAGAACTAGATTACTTTCAATTTTATATTGACAGTATTTCCAATGAAATAGCTCGGGAACAATATAATGAATTTCATTTACAGGAAAAGTTCTTTAGAATTTTAAATGAATCTTTTTTCGACAGTGTTGCGAGTCCTAACACACTAAAAATGAAAATATGTATAGAATATGTCTACGAACAAGTATTTGGCAAATGTGAAGAAGGACACCAAAACCTGCACGATCCTATGAAAATTCTTGAAGTTCTATATGAGGATTACAATTTACGACTCGATTCGTTAGATTTTAAAATTGTCAATCAAGCACGCAATGAATTCTTCGCCCAGGATCTAAAAATGATGAGAAGCGCTTATAAAGCTCAAAGGGAACTAAGGGCTTTCAAGGAAATGACTGCTGCAATGAACCGAGCTTTTTTACCTCCTGCTAAATATAAAAGACCCATTTTTAAGAAATTTGTAGATAAAAAAAGTCGCCTAGCTCTTGTATTGGAAGAGAAGAGAAAGTCTCGAATATTACTTGGGTTTCGACCTAAACCCAAAAAGTTTAAATTATCTGTTGAAGAACAAGAAGGCCTTATGCTATTTACTGAATGGTGTGAAGGGATGAATCCTGCGCCATTCCTAAAGGAATACCAGCAATATGCAAAACCAGTGTTTGCGTGGGTTCCACGTAGTTCTAGTCAATGATTGCATTAGAGTTATTTGTTTTCCATCGACGTCTGTATGTAACTGCGTACGTATTTATGTATCTATTTGAGTTCGAATTACATTTTTCAGTTTTTAATTGTTTTTTTTTATCAAAGTCCAGTTGGCCAAGACTTAACGATTTTATTTTTTTAGATGGCTTATATTATTTTGAGTACCTACTGTTGCAAATTGTAATATTATTTAGCGATGAGTACCTCTGGCGATCGACCTTTTGTTATTAATATGTTAAAACCTCGAAAGTTTGATATAAAATCTACTTATCGAAGCAGAAAAATTGAACCAAAAAGTATTTTGAAGAAGTATGCGAGAAAATCTTCAACACAATCGTTTGGATTAAACTACAATAAGCATATAAAAGTGCACACCTTAAAAGACTATTCTACTTTATCCTATCGACTGTTTACAAAAGAACAAGAGAGACTACGGCGTAAACAGAATTTGAGCATAAATTTGATTGATAAGTACAAAATAATATATACAGATTTGAGAAAAAGATTATACATTGAAGATCCTTATAATGATGTACGTGCCGTCACAGATATTGATAAAGGCTATTTTACCACTCTCGTAGAGAAACCGCATGCTAAATATATTCCTTTGTATAAAACTTTGAAAAGCTTGTACAGTCAAAGTTTGCGTATGAGACAGGATATTGGCTACCGCCATGATGCTGTTTTAAATATTACAGACGCAAATAGAAGGGAACTGGAGACATATAATGATAACTTTCAGCGGTACAGGGACCAGGTAAAATGTTTTGATAGGTTCGTTGCGGGAGATTATAAGAAATCTATGATGTACTTGAAGAACTGTGATAGAATAGAAAGAAAAGTTAGATCTAAGACATATAAATTAGAAAACTGGGCTATGGATAAATTTATAATGATGTCAAGATTGATCGGTTTGGATTATTCATATGGCAAACAGCAGAAGTATGGACGGTTTCTTTATTATTTATCGCCACCGAGTTGGCGTGCTAAACACCGGGAATTTGCCCAGTCTATTGAAATAGAGGCAAAAGGATTTGATTTTAGTTCTAGCGAAGAGGATACTTTTAACGTAATTTATGAAAGAATGCAACATGAATGCATTAGTGGACTCGTTAATCCACCGTTATATTTCACCAATCCACAACAACTGTTGGATATATTTAATGCAATAGAACAGCAACAGTTACATCACTTCAGTTACGTTACTTATTTGGCTCCATACGCGAAGATGTTAAAAAAAGGCATTCAAGCACTGAAACAAGATATAAGTAAGGAATCTGCTGTACTTAGGCATATGGTTGAACGTTTTAAAGGTAATTTAGAATATTACGAAGACAGGGAAAGCAAATTACAAGCTAAATTTATGAAAATCTTAAACGGGGTATTTTGCGATACGATATGTGCTCCTGAAGTTTTAAAACTCGGATTACATTTGGAATTCTGTTATGAAAAGGTTAAAAATGACAAACCCAACTTTATGGACATAGTATCGATAGCAAAAGCTTTAGAAAGTAATTATATGCTTTACTGCTACAAGTTAGATGCGATACACGATGATGAAGTTAAGATAGCAACAAAAAAATGCTTAGAAGAAGAAAAAAGAAATATAAAAAATGCAAAAGTAGCTTCGAAGGAGTTACGATCGTTTCGAAGAGTAGAGCGAGAATTGCTTCTGGCGTTTAGACCCATAACTTCTAATCAGTTCGCAACTTTGCCACCTATTCAGAAAAAGATGGCGTTTTCGAAAATAAAGAAAGATAAAAAGAAGATGTCAGTATTCAAGCCAAAAGTTTCTTCTCCATATGAACCAACCGAGGCAGAAGTTGAATATCTAACATTATTTACTGACTGGACCGAAGGAGATGATCCCGCGGATTTCTTGCAAAGTGCTCATTATACTTCTCCCAAAAGCGATTAAACCAGAATTAATAAAACAATTCATACTGAAAACAGACTTTATTTAAGGGTTTGATATTAAAAAAGTCTATTCTATTTCAATAAAACGCAATAATATATGGTTAAATTACACATACATAATAGATAAACAATTATTTTAGTAACAAAATGTACACTTTCTACTCACTTTTAAATGTAATGTTTGGTTTCATGGTATTGACAAGTAACTACTTTGAATTTACATATTTACAAATCGAGTTAAATAAACTGGTTAACGTTTAAAAAAAATAAGACAGCTGCGTCTACGTAGGCTTAGAATTATGAATATAAATAAGTCATTCATTAATTAATCCATTAAATATCGTAAAAATAAATACATGTTTCATGTTTGTGCACTAAGTATTTGTGAAGTCACAAGTATTCAATGATTTCAGTACTATTATCAGTTACACTGTCTCACACTATGCTGTTAATATTATGTAAGTACTACTCAAACATAACCTAACAGCTTTGTGGTACGCTCCTGTTGATACAAAATAAGTAAATCTATTCAATCTATTTTAAACTGTGCTTTATGTAGCAAAGGGTGAATAGTGAATCGTATAAAATCATTTCTGATAAACTTACAATAAAATTACTCGTTTGTTATTGCCTACCTTATTATATACAATGTTATTTTTCTATTTACACAAAGCAGTCTACAAAAATCAAAGCCTCTTCTTTCTTTAGGCAGATACAATAAAACATCAATTTATAATTAACAATGATAGTTTAAAATATGGAAGGCAATTTTAGGTCGAAAACAATTTCAGTTTGTAAAAAGGTTACATATAAGTAGCTAGTTAGGGACTGTTTAAAGGGTTAAATTAATATTGAAGTGGTTTCACATATCCGTATTCAATGACACAACATTTATAGGGTTTTGTGGACACAAGTGGTTGATTGATACGACATATACTTACGTTAAACATAGCTAAGAAAATTTGAAGTACACACTTGAATTAGAGAAAAGTTATTTGAAGCAAACTTGCAATCCCAACACTTTCGACCTTTAGATCATCTTGTACAACTGGTCCCACGGAATGCAATGAATTATATACCACAATTTAAGAAAACAATCTTAATAAAAATGTGTATATACCGTGGAATTTGCATACATAACTTGGTTTGATGCAATTGATTGGTACCTAGATCTGTAAGCACTTTACACAAGTTGCTTAACCTCATATTGTGTCAACTTTATCCTAATTATTTTTTGTTGTCGTTTTATCCACCTAGCTATTTTCAAAAGAAAATGACTAGTAGTTATTAATAATTTCAAAATAACCTATTCGTTCCCTTCAAAATGTTCAATATAATTGAGCAACATTATGATGGAATAATTCATAAGACGTTACACATCTATTTTTTTATAAAACAATATTTGGTGTTTTAGCGGACGTTACAAAATCATCCTGTCGATACTATGCGTATTTTAAAATACTATAAAATCGGTACAGTCGACTTGTAACCCTATGGTGTTAAAAATCGTTTATCTGACACGTTTTTTCTGTAGTTTAGCGAGTTTTCTCCTTTTGAGTATCATCTCGTATAACGCATCGAGGCCCTCGTGGAGGCCTTCGCCGGTGATAGCGCAGGCGGGCTGAACGTGCCACGCGTGCGCATCGCGTGATCCATGCGGCGACGAAACCAGCTCGTGAAGACCTAATAACTTCTCTAGTTCTCTAGGCTCCTTCGCCGCCGGTAAATCTTGCTTATTCGCAAGGACTAAGATCGGAACTCCAGTGTTGTCCGGCGATTTCGCCGTTCTAATTAATTCCATTTTGGCTTCTTCCATCCTTTCTACGTCGACGGAATCCAGCACGAAAATGATTCCATCTGTACATCTGGTGTACGACTTCCATAGAGGTCGTAATTTCTCCTGTCCTCCTACGTCCCACACTAAAAAGTTAACACCCTTGGATTTACCAATGGTGCCTTTAACTTTCTCGCAGTTAAATCCTATAGTGGGGACGGTGTTGAGGTACTGATCGAACTTCAGCCGGTAAAGCGCCGTGGTTTTACCGGCGGAGTCTAGGCCCAGCATGACGACATGGAGCGTGCCTTGCGCTGACGGCAACGCGTCGAGCAGGCTCGAGTTTTTCCCCATGTTCGCACCCATGTTGCGACGCCTCGCGGCTATCTCACACTCTGGTCTGATCGTAGCATCACGAAAACTTTGTTACATCTGTAAAAAAGAATAGAAATACGTTATTTAATTTAACGAGTTTCTGTTGCAAAAAACAGTTCCAGCGTTATTGATTCGGTTCGCAATAACAAAGTAGGTAATCGATGCAGCTAAGATACTCGTAATTTTGTTTACATCTTAGCATTAATCTTAAGCTATTTTCGTCAGGCAGCGTGTGCAGTCTGCACCGTGCCATGTGTTCGCAAAGATAACATCGTTTTCGTAAGTTATACCTCGTATATACCAATATAGGGAATCATTCTAGCTAGATATCATCGTTCAAATAATATCGTACATATAGAATTTTATAAATACTCTTATTCCGTATATAGGTACGAATTGGTGTGTTTTACCTATTCAGATTTCTATAACGGAAAGCTTTGTGGCTCAGGTAATCATCATTGAGGTTAATTTGAACTAAACCAAATTGGGTTCACGTTTCGATATATAGCACACAATGGGAAAATTAACAGTTTAAATAACTATGTAATCGTATTCGTGCTTTTTGGCGCTTTTCCTAGTGTGTAAATTCTTTGAAAACATATTTTTAAACTTCGATTTCAAAGTTGTATAACGGTAGAGACAGGTAGAGGTGAAGTGGGAGGGGGTAATGTCAAGACAAGATTTCGCTGTCTGAGTGCCTTTTTACAATTATTTGTAGCTGACTACAGAATCGACGACTTTTTGCACGGAGTCTGAGTGTCGATGCAAAGTTATAGTCTAACTGATACTGTAAACCCAAGTCACTCTTATTTCGAAATCCTAAAGCACAAAGTTGCATACTCCATATATGCACATCAAAATATGCAGACCTGTTAATGTGTAGTATAAAGAACACCTTGCCTGAATTTTGAATCCTCTCGTTATAGGTTTAATGACCTTAAGGCATTCTTGATTGTGGTGCATCAGAGATTTTAAACAAAGAATAAGAATTTCAAGTAAAATAATTGAGGAGTCGACCGTATAATATAGGTAGATTCCAAACGCTGTTGCAAAATTTAAGATCCAGACTGAAATAATTAAATTTAAAATACCGTAATTGCTTCATTTTACTACCTAATTTACAAGAAGATACTTATCGCATACAAATATTCATAAGCCACAGCTATTCTAGGGCAATGAAAGTTTAAAATGTTTTTAATCTAAAGGCCAAATAAAAAGCAAGTGGGACTCGCATCGTCAGGTCGAAGGCCTGATCTTGAAAAACTAGTATTGCAACTTTTGTTTTTATTCAGCACTTTATACTTAGCACAACAAAGGTTACTGTGTCGCTTACTTAGCTTTTTTTTTTGAGTTTTTGTTTATGTCCTACTAACCTAGCTATTGATTACTAATGCTGACTTGCGTTGTAATTTATCCTTATCTTCATCCGAGCGATGTTCCCGGATGCATCCCTCCCCAAAGCCCTGCCAGCTAATTAATTTGCTGATAATACGGGTATACCCGTAATCATAAAAATCATGTGACAATTTGACAATTAATTATAGCTGTGATTATAGTCTCCAGTTTTAAGTAATTTGTAGTAAATGACGTGAAAAACGAAGTGTATACAACAATTTCAATTGTTTCAATCGACATTTGTTAGCAACACAGGGTTATGTAATCAGCCTCTTGTAGGACCATACCTACTGCAAATAGATTTAGCCGTTGTATGGCGAGAAGCATTGCCATGCGTTTATAATTTATATTACACTAGCTGCGCCCCGCAGTTTCACTCGCGCAAGTCCAGATTCTTTCGGAATATCCCGATATTCCCAATAATTATGTGTTATTCTAGGTTTCTAGCTACTTATATTCCAAGTTTCATTGCAATAGGGTCACTAGTTTTTGCGTAAAGGAGTAATAAATAAGATTTTTGTATTTCAATATATTTTAATCAAACAATTTTACGTTAAGCAGGATTAGGCTAGAAATTAATAAGACAAAACGTCAAGTTATGGATTTATAGTCAAGTACCTACCGGATGTTTGAGAAGTTAGTAACAATTCTACTATTACTGGAAGGAAACTTTACACTTGAAAGAGAATATCTGATTGGAAACAGTTCGTACACATAGGGTTAAGAGTCAAGTGAAAGCATCGAATGAATGGTGGCCCTTACTTTCTCGTTTTACTAAACCGCGCCTCAGAATACGAGTGCGCTTTTGCTATCTACTTGTTGAGGACGTACCGTAATGTCAAATTAAATTAAATTGTGACAGCGATAGCGCCAGCGATTTTCAGTTGTGTACAAGAATGTACTAATTTTAAATTTACCATTTTTTTTACTATATAGGTATTATTAGGTATACTTCGGTATAGGTAGGTACCAAATGATTTGCTAGTTTATCGGAGCAAATTTGTTCATAGTATATAGAGCGCTCTTAAATTTCTGTTTGATAATTTAACGTTGTATCTATTAATCTTATTAATCTGCTTCTTCTCATCTGAACGATGTTCCCGGTTGAATCCCTCTCGGGAGCCCGGAGTTTGCTAAAACCCCAAATCACTATTGCAAATCGATTTGGCAATATTTTTTAATGTCGTCCGCCTATCCGGCAACCCTCCTAGGGACCAAAGAGATTATCCGCCACCGCGTGGAAAGAACACAGGGTCTGCAAGTCTCCCCTAGATCTTTTAGTCGCCTTTTACGACACCCACAGGCAAAGGTAACCTTATTCTTTGCTTGGGCCACTTATTCTTCAATAAGCAGACCTAATTCGAAGAAAGTGGTCTTACTTAAAATAACGTTCAATATCTTCTATTATTCAGTAAGCTGTCTTTAGTTAGTTCTTATTTGTCTGTGTTATTGCGAAGCAGACATCATGTTCACTTTTATTAAAGGACGTATCAGGGCACCTTTAAAGTTCAATAAACTCACTTTGATTCGATAAATTAGATGAGGTCGCCGCACTTCATTTCAAATTCAATCTACATGATCTCTTATCATGGAAGTTTTCAACTTTTCTCGTTGAAAAATATAAAGTTTCTCGAGTAAAGTTAAAGTAGGCTGTAATTTGATATTGTTCGAGCTTTCTCCACTTTTACCTATAACTAATATTCATAAGTAGTTATAATCTATAAGATAACGCGTTTATTAAACAGGTAAGTGAGTCAATTAGGTAATTCATATGGATGGTCTATCAATCCTTCTTTACCTTAGTATTACTTATACTTATCGACTTTCTTTTTAGTTGGTTTAGGTTAGTGTGTGTGTAAACGATGTTCTTACTAAAGTAAACAAGGTTAATTCATACCTAAATGCGAGTACAGTTTTGGCTAAATTCAAGGTATTCTTGTGTGGTCTTTGATGTGGTTTTTATACGTGTGTTTAAGGCTAAATGCCTCATCCAGAGAGAAGCATGACATTTTCGTGATTGTCGAAGTAAATATAAGTCTTATGAAGTTCCATTATGGCGGGCCTTTAAAGATGCCATGAATATTTGTAATAATTTATTTAGTTGGTACCTCACAAAATGAAAAGTACATAACTCAAGTAGGTAATAACTACATAATACGAATGAGGTGAATGTACGCATTTACGCTGTGTAAACGTTACTATAGGTACGCCCTTAGATTAAAACAAAAATGGGTAGATTAGGGGTTAATAAATGGGTTGCTTAGGCTGAAATCTATAATCCGTACTTTGACTTTGCTAACTAAAAAATTTGGCTTAAGCCAATTTTTGGTAATTATAAAGCGATCTTAGCAACTAACCAAAGTTTTTGCTGAGTAAAGTCGAACTTTTTAAATTAAGAATGTAAATCAATAAAAAATAATGACCTAAACTTCGCTTCTGTGTTATGACTCTAAAGTTCATTTTATTTTATTCGTATACTGCTCCGTTCCTATTGATCGTAGCGTGATGAAAAGTATATAACCTGCCCAGAAGTATGAAATATAATTGTTCCAAGTTTCGTTTAAAATTTGTGCAGTAGTTTTTGTTTCTATAAAGAACATACAGATAGACAGACAGATAGAGAATATTTTTACTGATTGCATTTTTGGCATCAGTATCGATAACTAACCCCCTGATAGTTATTTTAAAAATATATTCAGTGTAAAGAATTGACTTCTCTACAGATTTATTATAAGCATAGATTACAAAAATAATTTCGATTATAAATTCCAATTCAAAGTTTATGCTTAGATTTTGCTAAGCTCAGTTTGAGCAAAGTCAAAGTATGCACTATAGATTTCAGCCTTAGTCTCATGACAAATGAGACGATAAAAATGTGTCTAGAGTGATTGTTATACAACATAGCAATCACTCTAATTACATTTTTATCTACAGTCTGGAACGTCTCACTCTCTCTGTCTATGATTCAGTTTTATCGTCTCATTTTGTTTCATTTGTCGTGAGACTAAAGTAACCTATCTACCCATTTTTGTTTTAATCTAAGGGTAAGGTAAATCCCGATTCCATGGATTGTCTCCATGCTCTGTCTCCACGTCTACATGATCGGTACATGTTAATTTAGGATATCAGTTATCAACATGTATAGGTAATCGTTAATTGCAATCGTTTTAGTACCTACCTAACTGCGTGACGAAGTAACAAATATAGACTAAACCTAAACCTTTTAAAGCTGTAAGTATTAAACCTGGCGCATTTATGATAGGCATAAGCAGGTTGGTGTTTTTACTTGTCGATTCTTTAGATAGATACGAGAGTCCAGTTAGAGACGTTCCGCTAGCCAACCCAGTATTCGGTGCATGCAATATTCATCTGTATGCAGCGCGCCTTCAGATTACTTATAAATATCGCCCTGGTTCCGATTGCGACCCCCTCTTCCGGTACTTATCAATTTTATTGTAACGCTTTAAAAGTATTGCTTCGTTCAGTAGGGGTATTCAGAGAGGTTCGGTCCGAATCCGATGTCGAAAATGATATAGATCTCCATCTCGCTCAGCGCGATTCAATAAGACACAGAAGGCATGTCAAGTCGATCTTCGGTTTCAGACCGAAGCTCTCTGAATAGCTCCACAGAATTAAATCCCGGGTCTTATTCGCGTCCTCTCCTATTAAGACTATTGTAACATAGTTGAAACGTCGAGGTAAGAGAATTAAAAATATTCAATACTTAATAAGCGAATAAGACCCGGAAAAAATGTTAAGTCGTGCTTTGTTGCTGATATTTTGAATTACCTACCTACCAACAAAATATACACCATCCAAAAATTAACATAGATAGATAACAACACCCACTAGGTATCTATCCGAGGTATCTGTTATCTGAGGACGTCCTCAGGCGCGTTGGAGCGCCGATTTGCGCAAGACGGCTGGCACAAACTGGATGCGAGAAGCCGAAAATAGATTCAGGTGGCGTGCAATTGGAGAGGCCTATGTCCAGCAGTGGACTGCAACAGGCTGATGATGATGATGATGATTCTAACAACTTTCGATTTTTTTTTCCGATTTAGGGTGTGTGTGTGAGTAATTTCCCGATAAATTTTTATTTTTTTATTTTACTGATTAGTTCGGCCATCAGAGCCGAGTTCGAATTGCTTTATGCTGTCAAGCGACCATTAACCGTCTAGTCTCTTGTATTAAGAAATCTCTTAAATTCTTTGACATTATCATTGTGCGTTGAGAAAATATATTTTAAAAATTGAGACCAGATATACAATTTTAAGCATAAATACTTGCAACCGGCAGGAATCGAACCCGCAATCTTCTGCATTGCAGTCGGGTATTCGCACGATGCGCCACGGAGGTCGTGATAGAGAGCGAATAATGTACAATACTTACGTAATAATAAATCAATGTAGTAGATACGCTGTTTTCCCAGTGAACCGTTCAGTCTTCTTAAAATCTCTTACCTGTAACAAGAAATAAGTAAGGATTAGTATGAATCTTAACAAAAGTGAAGATTACATACATCCGTAATTATTATATTAGACCGTCTCACGAGCGTGAGCTGCGTTGTCCATTGTTCGGCGAGCAGTGGATCGGTCTGTTGCAACCTAGTGGCGGCCGAGCAATGTATAACAAAACATGGACCCGGCCGGCGCGCGCTCGTGACGTTTTAATATGAATCATATTATCTAAATAGTGTATTCACGTAATAGAAGGCAGATAAACGTTTTATAAATGTTGTGAATTGCATCGTTTTGCAGAACCTAGGGCCTGTCTTTTACCGTTTCATTTCATGGTAACAACTTCTCGGTTATTTCCTTAGACTCAAAGACAATGAAGCCAATTGACTGCACATAATGCGGATTTTTCTGCAAAACACAAATCACCTGTGCGGGCAGGGGATGAGGTAATAATCAAAGTTTGTGATTGGCTTTTGCGTTACATATCTATAGTTAGATATAGATAAATAAGCCGGTGCGTTTGTGTTTGTCCGATATGATTTTAATAAAATTATGATTTATTTAACTTTTAGAAATTTACTTTTATGATTTTAATGACAAAGATACTATTATCTGCTTGTATCCTAACTTAGACAATTTAAATTTTATACAATCATATGTAATACTTAGTATGTTTTTTTTTTGTTTTTATTGTAAGTAAATTCTAAACTGAACGATTAAAAAAAAATTAACGAATATTTGTAAACCGAATTCAGCAACGCCACTCAAAATTTGAGTTCTACTTAAACAATTACGTAAACAGCAAAATGCCCATACTCATTTTAAATTTAGAAGCGAAAAGAATTTTAAATTTAGGTTTTAAAGCTGTTTTTTTTTGTTTGGTCGTCTTTTTGTTTTCATTTCGAACCCATGATTTTGCGTATTAGTCCACTTGGACATGAGACTACTTCCACTTTTGCGTTTTGTACCTACCAACCATATTGCGCGTTGTGCTCATTTTGCGTACCTATTGCAAATTTGTTCCGAAGCATTAAGAATGTAAATAGAAATAATATCAAAGACCATTGAAACGTATGAAACTGGAAAATAGCAAGGTGCAAGTAACTCTCATAAAAGACCAGGATTGTTGAAAACGTTTGTTTTGTTGTCCGATTCCAAGAATGGGAATGGTAGAATTAGATTATTTTGTTCTGTTTCACATTCCTCGAATGTACTGGACCCACCCAGTAAACAACTGGTTCAGAAACTCAGTTGCCATGGCGGATAAGGTATTCTTTGGTTGCAACTATTTACGAATAACAATGATTTTTTTCTTTATTTGCAACTAGTTGCCGGCAAAGATTAAAAAATTCTTTCCACAACCGGTTGCGAAGTTTAGTTGTCATGACGGCCGAAAGGGTAAATATATGCCCGATTTCAAATAACATAAGAACATAACATATCAGTAAGTGGCACTGTCCCTATGTAGGTGATGTTTTGATGTGAAAATAAAATTATCGTAAACAAAAGTAGCTAATAATTGTAATAAAGCAAAAGGTTTAGGCTCAAAACTCTAATAGATTGAGATATCTATCTCTTATGTATCTACTTCGTACTCTCAAAAGGTGTCAATGTCAACAAAATTTACAAGTCTTCGAAATACTTATTTGTAGCGTCAGATATAAAGTTAAACCTATAGGATGTTTCTATCGAGGCAGAAGTAGTGTGCGAATAGGCGGATAGTGGCGGATGCCAATTTCCGCTTTTTCCGCTCTCGCGCTTTAATGAAAGGAACGTCTCCGCCTTCGAACGTCCTGTTCCACATGTAGCCACTACGTATATGGAAGCTTACCTAATGGACAATGTTTTTATATTGGAAGATTGATTGCAATGGATATTGACATGACTTACTTCCTAATTTGATGTTTAATGCTCTAGGCATATCCTACTAAAAATATTTTGAAGGAAAAATACATCTTCAAAAATTTGCAGAACCTCGACGTAAGTGAATTTAAAAATAGTAGTTTATGCCCCGAGGTACTAAAGCTCTGTCTCATATAGAGGGCGTCATATTGAATTCAAAGCGTACGAAGGACTCTTGAGTTAACTCCCAAGAGTAGCGACGGTGTTAAAAACTTAACTTGTACGAGGTATGTACCTAGAGTCTTGAGTGAAGCGTAGGATTCAAGCACTCAAGATTAGGACAGGCTTTATTATCGAGGTGGATACTCTATTTTACACATCTATTGCGAGACAATAAAAAAGGCTACAAAAATAAGCATTTAATTATAATTAATTAAATTAATTAACAACCAAACCATAAATTGATGCTACGTGTATAAAATATAGTATAACAGTTTTTTATTATTTTTTTATCAATGTTTTAAAATTTGCAGCTTTACATTAACTAAAACTATTTGCCTTAATCTTTTGTCAAAATAAAAGTACATAACAGCAAATTAATTCAATTTTTCTTCTTTTTGTGATATGTCTGGTGGCTGGTTAGAAACGGCTGTATGCTAACAGAACTTTAGTGATTATATCCTGTTTGATCACAGCCTTCATGAATTTCAACGTTCCAAATTTAAATTGCTTTAAGCCCTATGAGTTAAATTCGCACTTTATGCCCTAGAGACTAATGACTCACTTAACATTAACCTTTTTGGGCAAATAAAGTAACTTAGTAGAACTGTAGATGTGTGAAATGTATTGTGTTTTTTAATTTAAATTATGGCTTAAGTAGGTTTTTAAGTTAGGATTTTTAATATATCTGTAGGTAAAGGAAATTACTAGTTACGCTACTTAATTAATTGTAATTTATACGAATATTAGGTAGATAACCTAAAACCTTGACCGAATTAAGATAAATAGATAAATTAAAAACACTTTCCTTCCACGGGACGGGATATCAATAAAATTCAAAGTCAAATTTTAAATAACAAAGGAAACGGCCGCGGCGCACTGTGTCTAATTTTTAGACTTTTAGTGTCGTATAAAAACTAAATTACATTTCGAATTGATCATTCATTCCCCATTCACAATGTGGAACATTTTTTCATGAAACCTATTTACAATCATTTTTACCGGTATTCCTATGGTATTGTATTGATAAGCTGGTAATTTGCGGGACGTAGCTAGTAAGAAAATGAAAATATTATATTTAATCTACGTAGAATGAATCTCAATTTCTGGTTTAGATCGCGTTAGAGCATAAGTAGAGCTAGGTACATTTAGGATTTTTTGGGTCTTTTTGTAGAAGGTTTACGCTTATTTCTTATAAAATGTAAATCTATCTGAAGTACCTTCTCGTATTGTTTACGGTAATCGGATAGTTGAACTAGTATTAAAGTAAAGTAGGTAATCGATACCAAAGCTAGAAGAGTAGATACTTACTTATTCGTCTTATGATATTCGATACCTACCTACCTATACAAGATTATTTGCTATTCGCATGTAAGTAGGGTACCCTAGTTTATTTTGTGAATACTTAACTAAAATGAACTAGCAGCATCCCGCGGTATCACCAGCGTACGTCTCGATCCCGCGGGAAAATCGGGATAAAAAGTAACCCCTCGATGTTACTCCTCGATAATTTAGCTTCAAGAGTTTCGCGTAACAAACAAATAAATATTTCCTCTTTGCAATACTAGAATAGATTTAGTTCTAGTATTATTATTCTTTAGTATCCGTTGTCTAGTCACCGTAACACAAGCTTAGCAAGCTTACCATGGGGCTACATGGCGCTGTGTGTTCGTCACATGATAAAAAAAGTTCTTAAATTAGGGATTTTATTTGTTTGTGTTTGGGATTTTTAATAGAATATTTTGCAGTGCCTTCAAAAGCATCTGAATTTAATGTCATACTCGTATTTGCATTACAAATAGAAACATGTTCTTTCTAAGTTTTCTTTCGTGAGGAAGATAGGTAGGTACTAGTTAGGTAGGTGTACCTATATGCACAATGGCTGTGGCAATGGGTTAACGTGTTGTACGCGAACTTAAATGTTTGTTGAAATCACGAAATTAACGTGACGAGTAAATATGAGATCGTGGTTTGAAACAGTTAAATAAACAGACATTCGTCTGCGAATTCATGGAGATGTACTTCCATGGAACAGGTTTTGAATATACAGACTAAATACATGACCGTTTGTTATTTGAAAACGATCTTTATTTTTCTATAAAACAAAATTCATGGATAGGTAATGTGGTGCTCCCCAAACATCAGTTTTGCTGAATATGGATAAGTAGCTCAGTATGATAAGATAATATTCATGTATAGATACACCTTCATTTAAACTATACCCCCGCCCGAACTACGATTAAAAGTGAATATTGTAAGGTACAATGAGTAAGAAGTTATTATAAAATTAGGTATGTACCTATTATATATCCACTCTTTAAACATCGCTAGGATCGCCAATCAATTCAGAATTTTGTAAATTTTTCATGAATTTAAAGAACAGTATGAGAAGAAAATAAAAACATTTGAAAGAAAACGCTTTGTCATTATTTGTAACTGTTTCTTGCAATGTACAGACGGTGATTATGGTCGTTAACAAATGCCATTTCATTTTCCAAGCAGATGTTTTGAGAATGTATAGAATGCGGAGAAAAACTGCTGCTCATCGACCGACAACTGTCTACACTAATATTATAGAGAGAAAAGATTTATTTGTATGTTTGTAATGAATAAACTCCGAAACTACCTAATAGATCGATTTTAAATATTCATCCACCAATAGAAAGCCACATTATCGAGGAGTAGGTAGGCTAAGTTTTATCTCGATATTTCGACGGGATCGGGACTTACGCGGGTGAAACCACGGGACGCTTCTAGTTTACTAATAAATCTGCAATTTACCGCAAGTGTTCATCATTCTGTCCTGTTAGTTTACAAAATGGTTTACAATTATGTAATTTGTAATTTACGCTCATGATGTTTTGTTTGTTTACATTGAAAGAGGTTAAATATTATTTTTAATTAAAAGTGTTTATATTATCTGTGGTAATAAAACAACCTTGCACTGTTTTATTGAATGAATCGGCCTTGATACACTTACGGGATTAGTGTTTGCAAGTTGTGTTTATGACTGCGCTGGCTTTAGTGATTTAGTTGAAGTCTTAATTCATAGAATGAAACACTTCTAACTATGATGGATTTTAAGTTTCTATGTTAAAATAATAATCGTTTTGGTTAGGAAAGTAAGTAGGGCTTTCAAAACTGTATCAAACTGTATGTTGTGAAATAAAAGTTTTGGACCTAATAAAGAAATCCAAAAATAAAGTAAGGTAGTTAAGTGATTATAGAATAACAAAGAAAAGGCGAGCAAAACAATATTATGGTAAGTTAATAGCCTTATAAAATATTAAAAGGGGAAGTGAAATCCGCAATGTAAACAGGAAGAGGGCTGTTATCATTAAAAATCGTTAAAAATAAAGCTATAAAAACAGGTGATCTACCAATAAATCTTCCATAATATTGGAGATGTCTTCTTCCGTAATATTGCAGAGATGGAACGCCCTCTGATGAGAAAAAAAAACAGAAGAAACTCATAGGCGTTAAAAATTATCTAATAATAATAAAGTGGTAACAGGAAATAGATGATTTTCTTCTTAAACTATAATATTCCGTAGGCGTTAGAATTACCTCTGGATCATTGTATGCTAATTGAATCTGTGACATTACCGCGATGGGTGGCGCTCGTGGCGTGGGATCATTCTTTCAACCTTATATTGTTAAAGTTAATAGCACACTCCGCCGTATTTTGTACGTATGGTGTTATGTAAATGTACAAGGTATCTACCTAACAACTTAAGTACTTCTGAAGTGGCATTGCCAATTTGAATTTTACTAAGTGTCGCCGTGTAACGCTTTATAATTTAGAAGATAATATCGTTGAAATTATGTAACAAATAGTCTAAAAAGTAATTTGCTACTCAGCCAAAGCCCAAAATCGTGATTTTGGTCAAACATCGAGATATTTTCACAATATTTTTTTTTAACGAGAAAATACTGAACAAGGCTGAGCTACAAAATCTTTTAGTAGGTACCTACTAAGAAAAGCTCGAAAGCAAAGTCTCATTTCCATATCGTAGAATCGAATGTCAAAGTTGATTTTGTTAAGAAATGCAAAGATCCTGAATTTTATAAAGTTCTAAATCCGGGAGTCACACAATAGTCTAAATAAATATACGTTTTTACTTCTTGTTATAGGTACTTATTTTTAATACTAAGTATACAGGTAGTAGGAGCAAAAATCTAGATGATTCGAAGCTACATCTCAATCTTCCTATGTAAATAGAAAAATACAAGCCGGTTAATCTGCAACGCTAAAGGAACTAGTAGATGTCGCTATATGCTTCAGTCGAAAATACGCAATCCTTAATTTCATCCCGATGCGATGAGCACCTGTGGTGCAAGCGGTAGATGCATTACAACGGATTTGTAAGCATTGCATCCCAAAGCATTCGATATGATTTGAGCCAGTCAAATCATATCGGGAAAGTATTTTTTTAAAACAAAATATACATTAGTAGGTTGTTTTGCGAACACTAGACCAAAGTTAATTAGATACATCGGTCTAGGACTTAAAATAGAAATCCTTCGCTTGCCTCGTACAACTATAACTCAACTGAGGTTTGACACTTTCAAAATTAGAAGCTTGTGAATTTTTAACGCAACATTTACTTGAATCTAACAGTAGATTTTAAGATCTTATTTATAGATATTTTGGCCTTCTACCTAATTAAATTTCCTCGATTGAATATCAAAGGCTAGTTGATTTAGGTCAAGTGCTAAACACTTGTGGATACAACCACTTTAGGTGGAACGTCCGATCCTTTATAATCAGACGACCCTTGTTCTTGCTTTATGGAACGGAAATTAATTATAACAGTTGTAAGTTCTGAGGACTAGAGAAACTTTATTTACTTAAAATTTAAATAAGTTTATAGTTCCTATTAGGTTTATTTAGTTATCATGATCTGTAGATGCCTCCTGCGGGTTTTCCCTTATTATTAGCTCCACCCTTTTCCCTTATTATTACTCCAGATTAAAACTAAAAATATTTGTATTTGGTTTGATATTAAATTTACCACGATCTTCTATGTAAATATGAAGTTATTTTTAGTGAAAAGTAGAGTCCACGTGTAAGAAAAGTATTTATAGAAGTTAGTATTATATTGAATCTAAGTAGGAGTAAGTAATAGGATTTCGTGGAACCTTTTAGAATTTAGTTCTACCTACCTATGTTTGTAATATTTTTTATAATGGGCAAAGACAATGTTTTACTATCTCTTTCGATATTTATCTACCCACCACTATTTATAGAAATACTTCTAACTTACATTACTTTCAGCTAGGTACGTATACAAGAACATGACCTTCTATTTGCGAAACAAAATGAAAGTCTTATCTATTCCATTACGAAACACATTTAACCAGATATTAAAGAAATAAAAAGTAATATCTAAGCCACTGGTGAATGAGTGTTTGACATGAGCACTTATCTACCTGTTCGAGCGTTGTGGACTACTTTGGTAACAAACTTAATCAATTTTCGTCTAACTAGTCCGTTCTGACTTGTGATTATACCGTTAACGGTTCTACATGTGAGTGCGATATTAGTTAAGTACACCTACTTTTGAAATGTAGGTACTAGTGATGATTTAATGTAATTTTTTTTTAATTTCTGAATGCGAAAGCAAATCTCTGTTACTGACATTCGCGAACGCGAATGTTCAGTTTTTGTTCAAATTGGGCGCCAATTGTCTATGGCTGGGAAGCAGTCTCGAGTGTTCGGCTTGTATTTTGTTTCGAAAATTGCCTAGTTGAAATGAACTCGTACGACTGAAAATAATGATTATTTCAATATTCAAAAGTTATATAAAGATATATAAAAAGTTTCAAAAGTTTCATAGATGAATTTGTTTTGTTGCATTAAAGACCTAAGAAATCAACGAATTTTGATTTAATTGACCTACTACAAACTTCAAATTCTTTTTTTTCTGATATTCATATTCGCAAAACATTTTGCGAAAGCGAATATGCAAAAACATGCGAATATTCGGGAATGCGAATGCGAATATTCGTTACATCACTAGTAGGTGGTAGTTAGCGTTTAGTTGTTCGTCCAATATAAATATTGGTTCCGTGTGATCAATGCACTGGTGACGTACAGTAGCCTAATGTACCAACTTCATATTATCTATATACCTACTGTATTAGGTATGTAAAAACCAAACATTTCGAGGACATGTAACAGACATGCAGTAATCGTACCTTCGCGAAAGAAGGTAGTCCGTAAAGGTTGCTTCCTAAATGTTAATTAAAAAAAAACATTATACTGTATATCATACATACCTACCAACCTATAATTATCATCAGTTTCCTTTTTAACCGACTTCAAAAAAAAGGAGGCGGTTATCAATTCGTCTGTATGTATAATATTTTTTTTTTTTTTTGTATGTTTACCGATTACTCGAAGACGGATTGACGGATTAAGATGATTCTTTTTTTAATGGATAGGTAAGAGCTCCAAGATGGTCCCATAAAAATTTGATGTGGATCTGATGAGGGTCTTCGGAGTGATGAACGGAAATGCTCCTCAAAACGCATTAATCAATCCAGTTGTTTATCGATTACTCGAAGATGGCTTGACCGATTGAGATGATTATTTTTTTAATGGAAAGGTGGAAGCTCCGAGATGGTCCCATAAAAATTTGATGAGGATCTGATGAGGATCTTTGAAGTGAGGACCGGGAATGCTCCTCAAAACGCTGTATTCAATTCAATTGTTCATCGATTATACGAAGATGGCTTAACCGATTGATATAGTTCTTTTTTTAATGGAAAGGTGGAAGCTACGAGGTGGTCCCATGAAAGTTTGGTAAGGATCTGATGAGTATCTTTGGAATGATGGACAGGATAGCATCCCAGAATTGAATAAATTACTCATTTTTGGACTTCTACCAAAAAGAATAGTACAGATTGATGGGGCACCTGAAACCACCTTCTCATCAGCAAACTCCTTAATAATGAAAATTACGGTAACAATATTGTTGATTTTTAGGTAGGTAAGTATACTAAAAAGGGTAAAATAAAAAAATAATTTAACAATTAAAAAACCGACTTCAAAAAGAAACAAAAAATAATTTAAAAAACAACCAAAAAAAAAGAATTGATAAAAATGACCAAAATAACCTCTACATAGGTACAGAGCCACCGACTAATTAATCTGATTTATCATCTGAAGTCGGGCAGTTTTACTGGTTGGTTCCATATTGTACTTAGGTTGGCTGCCCGACTTCAGATGATAAATCAGATTAATTAGTCGGTGGCTCTGTACCTATGTAGAGGTTATTTTGGTCATTTTTATCAATTCTTTTTTTTTGGTTGTTTTTTAAATTATTTTTTTTAACAACATTGTATAGCACAGCTTTCAGCCTCTCATAAATAAAGTTGGAGAAATCGCAAAATTTAATGTCTCCTAAACCTCGTTGCTTTTAGAAAACTTCTCGATAAAGTTTATGTTGTTTTAAGATACTTAGGTATAAATACAAGAAATCTATAGATATATTTATAAACTGCATCCCACAGTTTCACCCGTGTAAGTCCCGTAAAAATGTCGAGATCGAAACAGCCTATGTTAATGTACATAATGTACCTAGCTTTCAATTGGTTAAAGAATTTTTGAAATCAGTTTAGTAGCTTCGGAGTCTATTTTTTACAAACAAATAAATCTGTCCTTTTTATAATATTAGTATAGATTATTGTCTCATCCGTCATATTTTACCCAGTAAGTTTCTAGTCAGTGATCAATCAATAAAGTACGAGTTACAGACTCAAAAGTTGGGTAATTTTAATTCCAAAAATAAACTGTGTAAACTATTATTTACATTTTTCCGGGTCACGTATTGTCATTTTTAAATAATCTAAGCTCAAGGTTTTGACCATGCTACAATAGTCTTGGTCGCAAGGGGACAATACGCGAATAAGACCCGGGAAAAATGAAAATATGACTTATTTATACCGAGCTCCACAACAGCTGATGTTGTCAGAGATATGTTAAGAATAGACTCATTGGATGTTGTATTATTATTTTGTCTTGCCTTACATAAATGGTGACTGCCGATGCACCGGTTGAGGCCAATAACTTCAGCACATCTATTGGTAACATGCGCATGTTCTCTGTTTATTTATACTACTACGTTGTTGGTATCAGAATCACAGCCAAAAGTTCACAGAAATTTCAACGAACAACGCTTTATATTTCGTGTATTTTCCACTACGAATCTATTTCGTCCCATAAATGAGAACAATGATATAAACGAGAATGATATTAAAGTACGATTGTTTGACGGCTATGGATTCAATGTAAGTCTACAATTATTCGAAGTTAGTGGCTGTGGGTAGTGGTCGTATGTAGAATAGTCCAAAAAAAAACCAATAGACCCCCAGTACCTACGGGCACATTAGGGTCTATTCCGAAGGCTTCGCTTTTCCAATTTGCTTTCCATTTGCGCACGAACTCGCCCATTTGGAGAGCCGGATTAAAAAGTTGTTTCTTTCGCTCTACGGTCACTGTTTGCCAATTAACTTGCATGTTTTATGATCCTCTTCGTTTTGCATGTTCAATTCTAAATTCCAATTTGCAAACAGCTTTACATCTTCGAAGTTTATGCTTTAATGATTGCAGAATGATGTTAAATACGATTGTAAAAACGGTATCCTGTCCAATCGGGTGTTAAAAGTACAACTTTCTTGGGTGTTAGACATATCGAGTCCAGTGGGTCACGTGGCGACTTGATGGCTAAACCGGTGGATCACAAACGTGGTCTATTCAGTTAGTTGTAAAACAGGTTTCCGACCGTTGATATTGTGGTCATCAATCCCTTGTCATGAGATTGCATTACTTTGATTTAGGATTTACTATAATGAATTGTGAAATTCACTAATAAACTCGGTATCCGACTAATATTAAAATAGGTATACGTATTTGACGTTTGAAAGTAAGCATTTGCCATGTCCCGACCGAAGCTTCCCACTAAGAAACCCCTTTTAGTCGCCTTTTAATCGTAAAAGGCGACCATAAGGTGTTTCTTAGTGGAAAGCTTCGGTCGCGGCTTGTTACGACCCTCGATTTTGGTCGTTTTCTTGAAATTATTGTTAAACTTATTTTCTTTGCAGATTTACATTAAAATAACAATAAACTCATTCCTTGTTCCTCCCTAACCTACTATAGTTTTTTTTAATGTACAAAATTCGTTAGGTATGTGTTGTGTATGTCAAAATCATTGTGTTTTAATATTAGTGTGTTTATTGTACTTACTGACTAAACGTTCTTTCTTACGTCTGTACTTTGTACCTACCAGAAAATCGATTGATTCGACCTAAGGCTAGGATAATAATGAATAATTTACGCAATAAGTACTTTCTACGTAAAATGAAGAGTTTCTACATAAATATGGAAAGTGCTGTGAAACAGGATTTTGATCACCTTTGTTCGTAATGCGGGTAATCATAATTTACAACCTGAGGCTATCGAACAGGTAATCTCGACCAATGCAATGGCTCGAGAAATCGCCGCTCGATAAGCGGGCCGTTTCAGCAGGACGCATAATTACAAGCCGCAGACTCTTGGTAGGTATTCAAGCTAGGCTAGCCACGGTATAAACTTGAATATTTGCAATTATATGCAACTAGCTGTCATACAGAACAAGATTCTGTTGATTAGATTAAAACTTGTAGTCCTAGTAGGTATCTACTCCTAGACGGTGGACGCTTAGTTTAATCAGCTATATTTTTTGAAGTAAAACTCATTATTCGGTTTTATCCTGCTGTTTTAATTATGTTGAGCATTGTTGCAATGCTGTCCTACGTTTCGGAACCTTTACAGATTCTTCCCTCAGGGTAGACAACATCGAGAATACAAAAGAATAATGTAAACTGTACCTTTTCTTTACAGCAAAGTAGTCGGTAACAGTAACAGAGAACATTGAAATGTAATTGGCAAATAACAATTGTTTTTCAGCTGCTAACAACCACAGCTAACAACTAACCTTAGTCATGATTTGTAATCATAATCCATCCTAAATTTGAATGCAGCTTGTATAAATAATCAACGAAGGAACCTCTAATACTTTTTGTATATAATACCTCTAATACTGTAATTTAGATTTTAGATTTCGCAATATTTGTGCTTGACTATCTTAACAAGTGAGAAGATTCTGACCTTAAAAGAGTTAAAGTTAATTGGCACCTGACTATATAAATAAAGTAATTTTGAAATTAAATTAAATACAGCCTTGATGTGAACAATAACTGTGAAGTATCAAATCTTCGATCAAGGTTGTGTTACCTTGTAATTATGGGGATTGATTAAGAGCAGGTGTGCATTACAAAGCAATGTGATTTATTATTATTAGACATCGATAAGATTTATAGGTATCGGTATTTTTGGTTCAAGTTATTGTTACCTCGTTCTAAAGGTATAACAAAGTAAATGCTGTCAACCTTGAAAAAGCCAACTGTTAAGTTGGCGAAAGCTCGGTCGTCTAAAAATCATGAATAAAACGCGAAATTAAAGTAAATGTTACCTAAAAAGAAATAACAGACAAGACAGGCAATTATTTTGTCTGCAAATTGTACCTACCATTTACAATTTCTTCCTTTTATATTCTATATAATGATATCTAATTATCATGAAGGTGAATATTTTTACCTAAATATGTTCCTGCGTCTGTTTGTTGCTGTTGTACTTGTACCTAACTATTTTAGTGATATCTAATCCATACGTAAAATATCCTG
The DNA here is from genome assembly GCA_949358125.1 of Idaea dimidiata. Classification (NCBI taxonomy): domain Eukaryota; kingdom Metazoa; phylum Arthropoda; class Insecta; order Lepidoptera; family Geometridae; genus Idaea; species Idaea dimidiata. The sequence continues at coordinate 8,169,184 of OX442334.1, forward strand.
AGACCTAGATTAACACAAATAAGCCCTATACGATTTTCGTAATACAATTCGCGATGACATCTACTTATAGTTTTTCAAAAAATATTAACAGAAAACAATCATGGAATTATTAATATTGGCAAAAACTGACTATATCTTTGAATGGCCCTAATGAACAACTTGTTTGCGTCGTACTTAGGATTTCTAACTGTTTACCCAAAGTAATAGGTAACCTTGAACTTTATAACGTCCGCGTCCGTCGCAACATCGAACGTCGACTAGCCACATTTCCACAAATCGATATCCAATATTAAATGACCTTTTGATGGCCAAACACATTAAAGATACTCACTCACTTTCTAATATTACTGTAAATGAACCGGCAAGAACTAGGTAAGTTGTATGTAATTAAGTACTAAGTAGCACAAATTACAGATCTATTATTAAAAAAAATAAGCAGGTAAGTAGGTGTATAACAAACCTTGTGTGTTTAGTGATCTGTAGGTGAATATATTGTAAATATTAAATGCTTTATTTTTATGACTGGTCTGAGTGATGGATCACTGCAAAGTCTAACCGCTAGCTGATAGTTGACAGCTGTTTGGACTCCAAACAGCTGTCTACTATCAGCGAGCGGTTTGGAGAGTGTTTTCTAAATGACGACTTTTGATAAGAAAGGGGTTTTCAAAATTTTCACGGCACTATAACCGGAGTAAACCGCGGGCCATGCTTAGTAGAAAAGAAAAAAAACCCAAGGGAATTTACCCAAATTAGATATATTGTAGATTGTAGACACATTTAATTTTCTACCTGACAGGTGTCTACGTACGAAAATAAATATTATTTCTATTTTTAACTCTACGTGGACAGCTCTACGTTTCTTATACTGGACACGTATTCTATAACTAAAACACGTATAGGGACCTTTTTAGATTTGTTTCGAAAACGGTTGAACATATTTAAAAAATAAAAAGTTTCATTAAAGCTAAACGCTTCAGAGTGATCGTCTTTTCTTATTACCAACAATTGCTGAACCGTTTTCGAGAATAACCTAACAATGCTGAGGCGATATTGAGGAGTTTTAGTTAAAGAATACGTGCCCTGATAACTTACAGTCCCCGCTTTTGCTTATTGGACCGGAATATCTTCCGACATTCATAAATATTCAAATATTGGAAGTGAACAGAGAATTTTGCTACATCGAGTTGTGATTTACTGGCTAACTTTGATGCGTTGTTTGCATATGTAAACGGGTCTGCGACTGACCTCTTACCGGAGGAGGCAAACAAGGTTGGAATACTGACTATTTTAAAAAGAAAGTCGGATATATTTTATAAAAGAAAAATTAGCGGTTTGAGCGGTCAAAGTGTTTAGCTTTATTTGAAATTTTCTTTTATTTGTTTGATCCATACAAACACTGTTTTTATTGTAAATTAATGATCGTTTTTCTCTCATAAATGCTGTCGTAAGGCGTAAACGTATTTTTTGCCTTGAAAAGTATTTTTTGCGAATTCCGGTTTTTTCCTGCGTTCATACTGTTGTTAAGTAGGTATTGTGTGTTGTTGTTTAGAACTTGTTAGGCTATTCACTGAACCAAAACTCTAGTTTCTTATATTCCAAATTTCATTGCAATCGGATCGGTATCTAGTTAATGCGTGAATGTATCGTAATTATCATAATCTCTAAACATCTTAATATCTTCACAAACTCTTGTGCTTTACAAAAAGCATTATTTGATTTAAAAAAAAAGAATAAAGCTGCTTTTAATGCAATGTTTCTTTGAGCAAAATTTGCCATTATCAATATTAAGGGTATGTACTTTTCCTCCAACCACGATCTTTTTTCTATCCTGTATACTATACATAGCAGTTGGGCCAGTAGCTATTTCGTGTCAATCAATACATAATATTCTCAGTATTGCGTAACTGTATTACTGTGTAAAAGTAACTGCGTGATTGTAGGTTATCTTATCAATAAGGTCAAATACTATATTGATTGGGTCAAACTGACTTTTAACCTTGTCTATCGAACATAAACAAATGGTTTTATTTCCTTATAAGTACTTGCAAATATACCTACGAGACAAACGTTTCCATAGGCATGAGTACCCATATACTAGCCGTATTATTCAATTTTACTCGTATTAGTCTTGATCTCTTAATAATTTCCTAAAAAGCTCGTAAAGTTTCACTAACCCTGATCCTTCTATATCGGTTTGAGTCGTAGGTACATTCATTTATAATAAGTTAAAGCAACCGAAATTAAAAGTACTTACCTAAGTATGCATTGAAACTTTAGTAAAGTTACTAACACTAAAGTAAGTGAAAGCTCGGTAAACTTTTGTAAGAATTACGTTTTATTAATAAAACGCAAGTAAAACCTAGTAAATATTGTGTTTTATTATGCAAAACCGCGAAAACCTTAGACAATATTAAAGTCCATATAGGTAAATAAATATATATTCACCGAACAAACGTTTTCATGAGGGAGTAACGTTATGAATACGTAATAAATTGCAATGTAATTCCTAAAACTTTATACCAAGGATCTTCACGTGATTTTCTTTTTTATTATATTATGATGTTTTTATGTGATTCTTTATCTGAGTCCTAAAAAAATGTTAGACCACTAATTAGTCCCACTATAGGGCAAGGGTCTCGGGAGATTGGGAGACAGTAAGGCAACACTCTAGGCTAGGAATTGGGCTTGAACCCAGGCAGCGTTTACGGTATGTAGAACTTCCGTAAATAAACATTCTTACTTAAAACAATAATATACTTAATATTTCAAAGGGTCCTAAACCGTCGTAATTCGTAATAGGTACTTACTAAAACACCGTTACGAAAGAGACGAACTTTCTTTCTGTTTTTTTTTTTCGAGTCCCTAGACTGCTCATTAAGAAGAGATCCCAAGAATTTATCAACTTTGCGGCATTTATAATTGGCAAGTAGAGGAAAATTAAGACAAACCATGATTCAAATAATGATCTCCTAAATACCTATAATACGTACGTCGTCGCTAAGTAGCCGTTATATCGTTTAGCTAAATAAAACACATCAAATAATAAATAAATAAAATAACTTTAAAAAAAAAGAGGTTTTTAGAAGTAGTTGGGGTATTTTTAGGGTTTCGTAGTCAGCAAGAAACCCTTATAGTTTTTTATTTAAAAGTTACTTTATTTTTTTGAGCGACAAAGCTTGACAAAGCAACGAGAAACGATCATGGTAGGGCGGAATATGTCGAATTCCAAAACAGAAACTCTTTACTAAAATAGAACGAAACGTAGGCAAACTACTTTTATCCAAATACATTTATATAGCACTAGCTGCGCCCCGCGGTTTCACCCGCTAAGTCCCGTTCCCGCGGGAATATCGGGATAAAAAGTAGCCTATGTGTTAATCCTGGTCCCCAGCTACTGATATTCCAAGTTTCATCGCAATCGGTTTAGTAGTTTATGCGTGAAAGAGTAACAACCTCACATACATACATACAAACTTTCGCGTTTATAATATTAGTAAGAAGTAAAATAAGACGAGAAACGATAATGGTAGGGCGGAATATGTCGAATTACAAAACAGAAACTCTACTACAATATAGGTAACGAAACGTAGGCAAACGACTGTTATCCGAATACATTTATATAGCATTTTCTTCTTTTTTCCATGAATAAATAAAGTTCAAATCGTATAGTCCAGCGATTTACTTCAGTATACGTGAGGTGTGATGTGACGGCAAAGGACTAGGATACCTAGATATAAATATATTCGTCAATTTCCCTAGGGCTAGACATTTCAAATGTTTTAGGGTTTCTTTTTAAGCAAAAAGGAGGACTTGTATCAACTCTTTGGGAATGGAGAATACGTGTTGTTTCTCTTTCGTATCAATAATTCATTGAAATGATGGATGACAAGCGATAAGTCGCGTCCCTAGAGCAGGACGTAGGTTCGTCATGAATATTTAAAATGCGATACTTTGGTTGATATATTGGGTTCTAAATTTAATATTAAATTATTCAAATGTTTATTTTTATCCCTGTGCTAAATATAAACACGTCAGAGATAGCTACTTAAAAGCTGTTTTCCGAAAAACTCATTTTCCGGTTTTAATCGCGTTGTTTTTACTAACAACATTGGTCCAATACCTCACCTTCGTTTCGGTTTTGTTTGCAGACATCTTCCTGATAGGGTAGACTGAGATCTGCCCTGAGGATATTTCTCCGGTGAACAACGGAGTTTTATTTCAATAGAATGTCGCAAAAACATTAGAAAAATCTTTGGTTTTTTATTCATAAAAATGTACCTATAACTTGTATGGCTCTTAAGGTCTGAACGAAGTATTCTCGACTTCTTCCCGTTTCATATGGCAATTAATTAATAACCCGCTCGCAAGTAAAACAAGGTGGACACAAAGGGTTGTTGCCATAGTAACTGTTGACAACCCTAACTGCGACCCAGTTGGCCGAGGCGCTCTCGTTGATTCCCCTAATATCCGACGTATCCGACCTACTTTCCTACCCACAGCCCATCACTCTGACCTGAGAGTGAGAATAATCAGTGAAGTCCCCAATTCACGCGCGTTAGTTTTTATTAGTTAATTAAATATGCAAAATAGGTGTGTGTATGTGTGATTGAATCGTTCTAGCAAACTGCGAGATGCAATGGTTGTTATGTAGGTACTGGCACTTCAAAACATCAAAGTCTTCAAAAAATATTAAAACAAACTTTCATACAAGCTTCCATTTTTATAGGTAACCAGCTGCCACGCAGTTTTACCTGCGTAAGTTCCGTTCCCGCGGGAATATCGGCATAAAAAGTAGCCTATGTGCTAATAAAGTGACATACATACAGATATACAGTTACACACTTTAATCTAGTAGAATCCTTGTTAAAGTAAGAATTAGTAAGAAGTATAGATAGGTACACTAGTTATTGCCTACTACATAATATTAAGTTAACCTTATAATCATATTATGTGAGCCAGGATAGCGATCGAGATGGTTGTTTTATACCTACCTACTTAAACTTGATGTGAAGTTTGTAGAGTAAAACCGTTTATGAAAACTGTAAACAGTCTACCGACTTGTAAAGATGTAGGTCACGATGGTTTGAGACGTTGCATTGTAACAGTTGGTGATGAATCTGAACTAATATTTGACAATAAAATTTACAAGGAGCGTTCTACAGTAGACTTAGTTCTAGTTACCTAGATCAATAATGCCAATTTTCAGAAAATAATAATCCAAACAATCTTTAGAAACTTCTTAAAACAAAATCGCAATCTGTTCAGTTGTTTTTGCGTGAAAGAGTATAACAAAGTCACATACATACCTACATACAAACATTCGCGTTTACAAAATTAGTAAGATTCATTTTACAGTTATTGCCAATTAATTATATAAAGGACACTGTGTCTACTAACAAACTGTTTTGGTTAGTCACAGCACAAACCCTAATTTGCACAATGTAAACAACATCGAAATTATTAATATTGGAGTAACTCGTGAGAATTAAACTGAAACGTAATCCGAGTTTAAGAAACGCCACCGAAACTGAACAATTAGAAGCTGAAATAGAGACAAAAATTATTATAGTATAAACTTCCTCTTCTATTGTCTCCATTTTCATAACTAGAACATTATGTACCTAAGATTGTTTTAAAATAATTTACATTTATTCGAGCAATCGATCTTAGATATAAATAATAGCGAGGTAAGTAGTTACCTACAGCCTACGTTATGGTTTTTGCTCAAGTTCACGTGATGTCATGGTCAAATATGGTAACCGAAACTTTAGTAGGTACCTAAGTAAGTCATGTTTTATAACGATGTGGTTAGGATGAGGTAATTCCATATTTATAATGTGGATTCAAAGCTTTGTCTATATTGCTTTGTTGTTCACAATGGTCTTATGCATATATGCTGTGCACAGTATTGTCCTTAGTTTTTATACCTTTGTCCATTGTTTAAAGTACATAGCGTGTTAAACTTTACTACAGTTGAAAATTTTCAAACAGTTGCCGCCATGTTGTCGCAATTTCAACTTGCTACACTACAAAATTTGAAATATGTTAATTTGCATTCCAAACGGTTTTACAATTTATATTTGTCGTAACTAAACTACCTCTACCGTGACACGTGACAATTTAAATAATTTAACCATATGTTGAGTGGTTTTAGTTAAGAAAGTTAACTTTATATTCTGTGTATTGAATGATCTGGCTTAGAAACACGATTCCCATGTTCAGATTTACAATTTTAATGAGATTTTCTCTACATTTTTGTAGTTATTTCTGAGAAAAGAGCATTTTATTTTCCGTTTTAGGTAAACCTTAATTCCATGAAACTTAATTACTAGGTACTCACGTAAACAACCTAATTAGATGAAGCAATATTTTACGTAGATACATTATATAGTAGATCCATAGACCTTTCATCCCCTGAGAATAAAATTGAACGGAAATGTTTTATGTTGTGTTGTTTTGCACATGTCTTCGATTTTATATGAACCTTAATTGACTTCCTGTACTATCAAGAGGGTGAAGCCAGGTGGATTAAAGCTAACACAGCTGACGCAATCGACAACAAAATAAAAGCTTAATAATATGCGCCTATTTAGGATTTAGTTTACTAATTGGAGCAAAATATTTAATTGGTTCATTAGCATATAACACTGTCCTCCTACGACAAGCTATGTTAGTAAGATCTTGACTTAAATAATTTATCTTAAGTCAAAATGTGCTAATTAAAGTCGCGTTTGGTGGTTATACAAAAAAAAGAGACGTTAATTAGTAGATTCTCAACTCAATAACCCATGATACTTCAATACAGCTATTATTATTTATAGTACGATGGACGCAGATGCACCTTGCAACCCCTGTTCTGGGGGTGGTATTTTCCCACGCACATGTGCTACTGATCTCATAATACTATTTCGTTAAGACCCTCTCGTTACTCCATTGTATTATAGCTTTGTAAAAGTAGTTCCATAACTGTAAGAGGTTAGAATATTATTATTAAATATCGTGTGATGTAGACAGTGGAGTGCATAAATGTTCCATTGCACGAATGTAGGCGTAATGTATTAGATAAACAATATGCCTGTCATAATGATTCTTCAAGCGTTTAACTTATTGTTATAATAAATAAAAATAAATGTTTGTTTTTACAAAGTCATTCCGGTTTTTACATTGCCGTTTCCCTTCTTTATATTTTTTTTAGCTTTTCCTTCCTTAGTGTTTTTATTTTTGGTTCAAATAATTAATTCTAATGGAAATTAAAGTAAAGCTGAAAGATCTCTTTCAGTTCTTGTAATGGGGAAATAATATAGAACTGATAAGAGATGTGTTTTTTTTCTTCCTTTAAATTTAAGTAGCTGTCATCGATTCTACTCATGCTCGGAAGTGAACGTATGGTCATTATTATTTTTACGGTTGGTTAAATTTACAACTGTATTATCTACTAATTACAAATTTGTTACTGTGCGTGACTTTGATTAGGTTGGTAATTCGTATAGGAATAGGTAGAGTTGCTAAATTTTAGTTATTTTAAACTTACTGTTTCTGTATCGGATTAGAACACGGAGCCGCAGACCTGAAAATGAAAGAAGTTAACATTAATCATTAACATTTACAATTGAAAGACATACAACTAAAATTGATTTCTGTACCTAATGCTGTTGTGTTAGATAGTCATCTAACACATCTAGATAGTCATCTAACACATCAGCATACAGTAGGTGCGATAACGGCTCTACCTTAACCATTTTTAGCTATGCATTTTAATTTCTTCTATGGTTTTCGCGATTTTGCATAATAAAACACTTTAGTTTGGTGTTTTAGTTTAGTTTTACTTTTTTCACCTAGTCCGGTTAAAGTTTTTTTAATTTATTACGTGTGTACCATGATTCTCAAGCCTAACAGAGCAAATTGACAATGGTGCACTGTTAAACGACGTGTGAGGTGACATAATACAAATTAAGTTTAAGTGCAGTTGTAATTCTTTCAGCTTAACGATATTATTAAATTTCTATTAGTCGATAGTAATCAGCCAATATAAAAATGTGTACTAGTTTGCGTTTACCCTAAGTGGGTAATTACTTTTAGCTCACGGTTCACTAAGTTGTTTTACACCACACTGATCAAAGTAATTCGAGACAGGACTTTTTTACGTCTGTTTTATCCATTCCTTGAATTCTGTGTGCGTTTTTCTTCGCATTCGTAATTGTGTGAAAGTGATATTTCTACGATAAGAAATTACACAGCAATTTTAGAATTTGTAGTAAGAATGTATAGTTTGCGATAATTGGTGATGTAACCTCACCAACTTACTATTATGTACCTAAGTACGTCTTTTTAGTGTAATAACACAAAGGGTGTCTTTCTATGTATAATATGTATGTATTTACAAAAAAAAAGGTAAAATGTAGCATATAAGTTGTTTAGTCACCGTAACACAAGCTAGCAGCTTACCATAGGCCCAGATGGCGCTGTGTGATGGTCACATAATTTATTTATTTATAAATTCACGCAATATGTGAGTATTCATTGCCTACTACTCACTTAGGGCCACCCAGAGTTTCGAAAATTTTCCAGTTCTAGTTCTTTCTAGTTTTTGTTCGTAAGCTATCAATTATAACCAGATTGCGATATTATATGAATCGAATAAAAACCCGATTGTGTTATGTTATTGTGTTTGTTTACGAATTTGAGGTCGAATCCGATGAACGTAACATTACAACTAACAAGTCGGCTTGTACGGGTAATATCGGACTATCTCACGCCCCGCACTCACGCTCACTTGCCTGCTTACATCACATCTAAATGTAGACTCAAGAGATAATACCTCGTCGGCTTTACGTATATTTATAATACTAGAGTTTGGCTGCAGCTTTATTTGCGTATGAATATGACGTCTATGGAAGACGTCTTTACTTTTTACGAAGATTGTCGAAATTCTTGGTATGTAAAAGTTGGTTACAATAAAAATATATTTGTCACTATTAGAATACTGGCTACGTCCCGCAGTTTTACCCACGTGTATCTTCGATTCCGTAGGAATATCGGGATCAAAATTAGTCTGTGTCCTCGATAATGTAGCATTCTATAGATATTTTTGAAATCGGTCAGTAGTAAATCAGTAGTTTTAGAGATTACCTCTAATATACCTACCTACATACATGTTACCAACGTTACCTCTTTATAATATTAGTATGGATTTAGGAGGAACCTACTTTATAGAAACAAAACCAATGTATGATTGTGACATTTTTAAATTAAAACTCGCATGAAACAACTCTCCGATTTAACATTCTCAAAATTTCACAAAGTTTTATGGTTCAACAGTTTCTGTTGTTTTTCATTTGTTGTATTACTTCGGTAATAGGTAGCAAAAGTTTAAAGAAGTTCAAATTAGATACTGACGAACTGGCACTTGTTTGTTAGACCCTTACGACAGTAATGACTGTTTGAGATAAATTAGTTAATTGTTAGTACCGGTAATTATCTACAGTGTCTGCTGTTAAATAGCCTCTTCCGATGCCAATTGAATTAACGAGATGCTACTTCTTTGTAGGCATCTACTATGTACTATCGTGATAAAGGAACCGATAAAATATAAGTAATTAAATTAAATTAGCACTGGCACTTTCCTGCCAATTTTTCATATTTTATTATAGGTTTGAAACAATTTATCAATAGGAAAGTAGCGGCACTAGCAGGACTAAATATAGTGTCTGTTAAGAACGGGAATTTTCGACAAAAACAGAAACATATTATAATGCTTAGACTGATACCTACTCGTATATACGCCGTCAAAAACAAACTAAGTAATGCACAAGTCTATGTGCGCATACGCAACTGATACACACAGGTATCTTATCTTATCAAATAAAATTTGTTTTTAGTATAGATAAATGTTGACATAACCTACTCCTACGCTATAAGAAAGTACAGCGAGTCGTTTATAAGTCTTGATAAAAGCCTCAATAAGGTTATTTTATGAATGATGCATTTAAATGTACTATAAATATTATTAGTTTGTAGCTACGGATAAACTTTTTAAAGTAACACACTTAATTGGAACACATAAATTCATATTTACCTGCGTTAGGACTCCTCACGTTATTCGTTCGTAAAATAGTCGAAACGTCGAGGTAAGAAAACAAATGTTGACATCACGTATAAAAATTCACACTACCGAAAAATTTGTCGAATTAGGCGCGAAATAAAAAACGGAGTAAATATAGGTAGTTATAGTTTGTATACATGTCTGAATATACTAATAGAGGATTTATTGTTAATGGCGAAATATTGTACTTGTAATAAATCGCAGGACGCGCCTGGTAGGTAAATGGTAAAGTTTCGTATCGTATTTTTATGAATATTCAAAACGTACGGAATACATACAAGATTTTATTTTACAGGCGTAACAGCACGGTTTACTCCGGGATAAATTTAGTAAAGCCCATAACCCTTTGAGGAATTGAATCCGACAGCTATCTGGGGTCTAACGAGATCAATCAGTCGGCCAGACGGCAGACATTGATGTCGCATGTATTTGTATCTCTGAGATTTTACTAGCCGCTGTCGTGTTATTTTAGCGTTTGAATCGATCGAGTACCTCCTATCTTGAGTTTGTTTTGGAAATGTTTGCTGATTTGGTGTTTAGTATAATTAAGTCTGTCAAGCACTTATTAAGTGCACTTGTAAGCACTTAAATACACGTTTTGATAGAAATATTAGATGAGATGCTAGTTTACAGTAACTTTTTAGAACAACAAGAATGACAAATTACATTTCAGAGGAAGGAGTCTGCAAAGGCTCCGAATCGTAGGAATACGGTAAACTGGAAAATAAGACTTGTTTCACTTATATTAAGAGATTTAAAAGCATCTCAAGTGATACTCTTTGTGAAGGTGTAGGTAGAGTATAGCGATGTCTACGAGTTAACACTTTATAGAGACTAGTTCCTTCCATTACGCTTTCAGTGTAGACAATTAATTCAATTGTCTGCCAACTCAATTTATTCTTTGCTATACGGGTTTACTCCATTTTAATATGCATTTTATTGCCGAACACAATTTCAGAATCGGAAGACAAATCCTAAGACAATAAACGCATAAGCAAGAGGTTGCCGTTAGGTTAGTCTTTATGCTACGTCTACATAGGCAGGAAGCTACCTTAGCGCCTTAGGCTACGTTTGCATATGCAGGAAGCTACCTTAGAGCCTTAGGCTACGTCCGCATAGGCAGGAAGCTAACTTAGCGCCTTAGGCTACGTCCGCATAGGCAAGAAGTTACCTTAGCGGCTTAGGCTACGTCCGCATAGGCAGGAAGCCACCTTAGAGCCTTAGGCTACGTCTGCATAGGCAGGAAGCCACCTTAGAGCCTTAGGCTACGTCTGCATAGGCAGGAAGCCACCTTAGAGCCTTAGGCTACGTCTGCATAGGCAGGAAGTTACCTTAGAGCCTTAGGCTACGTCTGCATAGGCAGGAAGCTACCTTAGCGCCTTAGGCTACGTCCGTATAGGCATGAAGCTACCTTAGCTCCTTAGGCTACGTCGCATAGGCAAGAGGCTTCCTCAGCGCCTAGGGGCGAGTCCTCTAACTAAAACGAACGATCTAGACAGAAAGTTCGCGACCGGCTGCACTAAGCGCTTGGCGCCTAGCTGTGTATCTTAGCCAGAACGCAGGCCACTAGACTCCTAGCCGCTAAGCTAGGCGCATGCCTATGCGGGCGTAGCCTTAGGGACGGTACATAGTTGTCGAAAAATGCGTTGAGCGTATAATCGGTCGCAAGAACGCATCATCGGTTGAGTGTGAAAGGTTGTATGTTCTACCATGTTATTGAGAATTCTGGCGTTATGCGACGATAAGATAATACGCGACGCACATTCCGTCAGATGTGTACCTACCGACCTGCAGTATCGTAAGTTGGTACCCTTGAGACAATAAACGTATAAATGAGGACAGTCCCTGAATCAATATTAATTTTACTATTTGTTTTATTTACCAAGGTGCTTACTGCTTATTCATTTTTTGTTGACTCCGCTCTTGGCAGAATCACGGCACCGTTATCAAAGCTACTGTAAATTACGAAATTGGAATTTAAATTAAATGTTTCTGCTCTAATTTGAAATGCGGTTTAACTATTCAGGAATGATAAATGTGTTGAGTATTTGGGTAATCAATTCAACTTTAATGATTACTTTAGATTGAGACACAGTCTTATTCCCCCAACATATTTAAAGAATTGAGCGGAATTGGTTTGGTTCAGTGACGTAATATTATTTAGGCACGAGAGTAACTAAAATACGAATTCAGTTTTATTTTAGATAGATCTTCTTATCTGAGCGGTGTTTCATCCGTAACGTAAGTTCGGAGGCCGCTAAAAGTACAAATTAATAGCAACGCAGTTGGAAAATCATCGTTTACCAGACCCACTGCAAATAGTCTGATCGACGGCAAAAGTCCAAATCGGCCCATCTCTAATAATAATTACTAATTCTACATTTGATAGAATCGACACAGAGAATCAAACACAAGTCATTATAAACGTAATCAAACATATAAGTCAAGCTAGCGAGCGGTACGGTGACTGCCGACAGTGACCTCGTAACAAAGCCTGTCCATTATTAATTTCCCCGCACAGTAAATCACATGAGCATAACGAATAAGCCATTGCATCCGTCAACAACGCCCATTGACAACGTTTCGAAATATTGGGCACTATCATAGGCAAAGAATATATTATCAAGAAACTATTAACAAATCTTCTGAATAAGTTACGTAAATGTTATTCGTTTCCCTGTGCAAGTCTCCGTTGATTGAATTGCAAAGAAGGTTAGACGTGTTTTGTCCAATTTCACGGTTCGAACAAGGTTAAAACCACGGTTAAACAATTTGTTTACGTAGAGTAGGTACAGTTTTTGAATGTATTTAGTCAAGACGTAGGTATACATGTACCTATTTGGTTAATTAATTATTTGGATTTTGATTATGATGGATGGATATGAGTTAGGTATAAATTGACCTTACAACATTTATGTTATAGGTTAAACGCCAAATTACGAAAGAATATGGCATGACGAGTAATGAATATGCTTACTACCATAGTCATGAATATAATATTTAAGGTGATATACTCACGATATTGGCGGCCAGGAATCTCAATATTTCTCAGTAATTACAAAAAATTAAGAAATACTATTTTGGTATTTTATTTTCAACTTTATTTTGGTAGTTTTCTTTACACGGTTGGTTAAAAAACTTATAAAATGACAATGAAAAAGACTTTCTAAATTACTAACAACTGACTCCACCCATCTTAATTAAAAATTAAGAATAACCGGAGGCAAAATAAATGTTTACTTAAAGAATTTTAGCATTTAGATTGGAACAATAATTTTACGCCAGTGATAATAATCTCTGGAAACAGCTTTGTTTTACGAGTACCTACATACCTTGGGTACGGTTTTATATAATATTTAAGGTCTACAAAGTTTATGTAATGATTATAATTTACTTATGTAGGTACTTACTTTTACGACTCAAATAACATACGAAAGCAATGATATTTGTGGTACCTACTACTTTTATCGATGGTCTAAATAAGACGATTCAATCAATCTACTTTATAGCTTTTACTCAGTCATATTTATTGGTGAAAGTAACTTCTTTACAAGGTATACCTATCTATATTATAACTGCGTGGGCGTTTAATTTCTGGCTTCGGGTTCGAAATGTGTTCATTTATTCAAAACAATTTACTAACTTGTATTCCAATTATTTCCAATCGGTAGATACGACAGGTAAAACGGTATTTGTTATCCAAATTTAAGGCGGCGATAGATGATAATCAACGGTCCTTGTCCGATTGCATATAAATGAGCGAGATGGCATTGCGTGAAAAAATCTAAAATTTCTCGTAAAATCAATAATTAACGAAGATTAAAATAATATTTTTATAAAATACGATGAAGGGGTTCTAGGTATTTTGTAAAACAGGGGTAACTTTGCCGGTATAATAGTGGTATTTAAAGTTATTTTTTATTGTTTTTGAAATGAAGGGGACACTTCTTGTATCATGTACAATAACATTAAACATTGTTTAAAGATCTATTTGATACCGGCTATGAAGAAAACTATTCAATCGGAAGGGATTTCACATGAGTCGCGTCCTTTAATTTATTTTAATCTAGCTAATGACCTAACCTTGCCTTTTTACGCGACTGCGCGACGCAAAGGAGGGTAATGTGTTTACCGGTCTATGTATGTATGTATGTATGTATGGATGTTTCTATGTGGCGTTCTAGAGGCCAAACGCATGGACCGATTTTGATGATTCTTACGTCAATCGATTCGTCTTAATCTGGCGAGTGTGACTAAAGACATGACAGTAATCCCAAGTAACTTATGTCACCACCAGACGCCATATTGTCAAAATTAAAAAATCCAAAATCGTCAAAGTATGTCAAGATGGGTATCGTTGAATAGGTTTTTAAAAATTAATATTAGGTTTCTTTCACCATTTTTCGTTTTAAAGAACCGTTTAGGAAATATAACGGTTTAAAGTTAATTTACAATTAGGTATTCTTGCTTTTTATTACTAACGAACAAGTTTTTATTTTTGTTACGTAGTTACGCTTGGAACTATCAAAGTGTAAGCCGTGGTATAAGCCGTGATGGTACAGGTGACAGGAATGTATTGATATAAACTAAAAAAATATTTACATAAATTGTACCTACCTACTGATTAAAAGCCTAATAACACTTAGGTACCTAAAAACGTTAAAAGAATAATAAATTTAAACAATAAATAACTAAACCCTAACTGAAATAGAATCTTACTAATATTATAAACGCGAAAGTTTGTATGTAAGTATGTATGTATAAGAGTAACCACCTCACATACGTATGTATGTGAGGTTGTTACTCTTTCACGCAAAAACTACTGAACCGATTGCGATGAAACTTGGAATATAGGTAGCTGGGGGACCTGGATTAACACATAGGCTACTTTTTATTCCCGCGGGAACGGAAATTACGCGGGTGAAACCGCGGGGCGCAGCTAGTACATTATAACCCCCTAATGAAATGAATAGATTACGAGACTTACCTACCATCAATAAATGAAAATAACTAAAAAGCGTAAAATAAAAAAAATAATTTATAAAAAAACAAAAAACCAGACTGCGTAAAAAACTCGATTAAAAAATACGCATAGAAACAACAAAAAAACCAAAAAGAAAAAAACAAGCCCAGTAATTTGAAATTACGCTAAGTAATAATAGTTTTGGAATCGATACACACAGAACACATCATAAATGAGTAAAAAATTACTCACAGTCGGGACCCATTGGAAAAATTAGATTGGTAAAATGAATGGGTCCCGACTGTGAGTAATTTTTTACTCATTAAGCGTAATTTCAAATTACTGGGCTTGTTTTTTTCTTTTTGGTTTTTTTGTTGTTTCTATGCGTATTTTTTAATCGAGTTTTTTACGCAGTCGGGTTTTTTGTTTTTTTATAATTTTTTTTTTTTTATCTGAAGCAAAAGGTACCTAGTGGCTTCGATTAAAACCAAAAGGGTAGACACGTCACTTAGTCAAGACAAAAGTAAATTATTATTGCTTGAACTAAAACCTGTAAAAATAATAGAAACATCATGAAACATTTATTGTACGATATAACGTTACAATAAAACCAATTACCGCAATAAACAATCACAATTCAAAACAGTAATATCCGTCAGAATACATGGTTCGGAAACAGCATACATCCGTGATCTTTGCGTAATGAATGTGCAAAAACCATCTTCAATTCTTCACCTACCTTACTAAGTGACTTTCAATAGTGACTTTGGTAGGGTAAGCATTATACTAACCACGTATTAACTATATAAGTGTCTATAAAATGCTTTGTCCTGCCTGACTGACCGACTGATCAACGCACAGCCTAAACCGCTGGATAGTAGAGAGCTGATATATTCATAACTTTAATAGACTTTAACAGACACACGAGTATGTTTTTTATTATGTAGTAAGAAAGCGTTTTTAGAAATTCCTACTGCAGGTTCGGGTCTCCTTAGCCAATAATGCTCCTATTATAATAAAGGTCTTCCCGCAACGGGCTTTGAACAGACTCAACAGACTCATTCATCACTGTGAAGTGTGAAACCTACCATGTGACCGAACAATTCAAATGTGAACAATACTTAATTATTAACATTAAACATAGAAATTGGATCAACGCTCTGCTTTTGACAATTGGATTTACTGTACAAAACAATGACACAACAGAAGGCGATAGAAAATCATGTTTCTAAAAATTATTTCAAAGGATTTAAAAGTAGGTACTCCATTAAACATGTGAAACTGGTCTAAATTGTTCTTTATTGCTAACAGAACGACTATAATTTTACCTGTACCTGCCATCAAATTATACACGATCTGAGTTAGGTATACTTACTAAAAAATAAAAATGCAGGAAGCATTTTTAGTAGTAGTTTAGAAGTCTAGTAGGTAACCGTTAATATTAATCAATAACCTATCTTAATAGATATAAAACTGCAATAAGCTGCATAACCTGGCACGTTTAGTGCACTAACACCAGCAGTTTGGGGCATTTATTTTGTACTTTACCGTAAGAGGCGCCATAATGGGCGTACGTTGATTATATCGAGCACTTCCGGTGCACAATACGCCGGAAGTTACGGCGCGTGCTCATCGCAATCTACCCATGGAATCGTGGTCATGGAGATTGGTCGATAACACCACGGTGGAACAGGTACCATGCAGATATCACGCTATTAGGAGGGGAAATATTAAAGACAATAAAGCCTATTGACTGATCAAACCGCAACTTTTCTACAAAGCACAACTCACTGTTACGCGCAGGCGGTGAGGTAATCATCAAACTTTGTGATTGGCCATCCATACTTAGACTTTAAATTTGTGATAGGCCGATGCGTTACCTATCTATACCGAGACTCTTTGTGATTGGCTGTTTTTGCACGAAAGTGTTACTAAAAAAACGTTTTCGTGAGATGCGAATACTAATTAACAGTCAACTGTTGTAATCGTCTTTGGGAAATATACATCGACGATTCTGTAGGTATATATATGAAATTATATTTTTTTTAAATAAAATGAGAATGCATTTTCTGTCGTAAAATATTGTAATCAATTATCTCTTATCAGCGTACTTACTAGTTATCGCAGGAACAGGTGCATTTCTGAACGATTTTTTCGCGATAACGACTTTGTGCGAGCGCGTTCTGAAGGCACACTAAAATCTTTAGATTTTTAAGACGTATCAACGATCGTAACAACGACGAAAAATAACATTCCATTCTATTTCCAAAAAAATATTTAGCCAGTCTGAATTTAGAACATTTCTCACTTGATCGATATCAATCCAGATATTCTCGATCATAAAATAGATGAAGACGTTTATGAGAGAGTTATTGCTATTTTATTATAGGACAGAAGCAGACATGACGACGACGAGACGCGACGTGCTGCTAATGTTTGGAACAGAGATGATAGTTGAAGAGTTCAATTTTATTGTACCTAGCTATTGGCTCCGACAGGCATATATCTTCATCTAAGTCTGCCTCCATAATAATATACTTCAGTGTCAAGGGTAAATGAAAAAAAAAAGTTTTTGAACTTACATGGTTGTGGTTATCAGCGAAATATCGAGCTCCGCGAATAACTTATTAAACATGGTAAATACCCCGTTTTTATGTATGAAAACAATCAAGTAAGTTTAAAAACTTTTTTTTGTTGGTTGGAAGTTGGTTTGAAAGTAAATAAAAAGTTAGTGGTAAGTCCGTATAAAGGTCCCCATAGGTACCTAAATGAATCGTATTTAACAAAAATAAAAGCACTAAATAGCACTAAAAATTATCAAAAAATAAATAAAACCCATGCTTTGCTGCATGCATGCACTTTTATTGTCACTGAATATTATTACACTCGATATTTATTTTTATCTTGTACGTACTTATATGCTTTTGCATATAGGTACCTAACAAATAAACATTTTAAACTCACACGACTTGAACTCATAATTATTTTTCCCAGGTCTCTTTCGCGTATTATTATTTTAAATTCTCTTACCTCGACGTTTCGATCATGTTACAATGATCTTGGTCGCGAGGGCACTGAATAAGACCCGGGAAAAATAATTAGGGGTACGTAACAAATTCCCCAAATTGGGTAGGTTATTATAACGTTATCAAGGACGTTAGGAGTTTTGCGTAAAGAAAGTTCTAGGTGTTCCCTTTCCGAACTTAGTGGCACACACGAGTTCTGATTCTACTGCAAATGGGTGTTTACTTCCAAAAGTGAGCAATTTACAGTATCCCGATAAACTATTCTGATCATTGTCATATCCTCATGAAATTTGTATCACCTTTGCGCTTTCCACCATTAAAAGAATCATCACAATCGACGAGCAGTGTTCAGTAATTGGCGAACATCCGTAAAAAAATACCACAGCTACAAGTGCTACAACCCAATCAAGAGCCTCCTCCTTTTTTGAAGTTAATCAAACAAAGAAAAGCAACTAAAATACTTTGTGTTTATAGTGATTCTATGATGATTTATTTTATATCATTACCATTCCATGGGAATAAAAATCGCAGGTTCGTTAAAACTCGCTAAAGCTAAATATCCAGTGAGAACCATAAAATCATCACTTAAACACATAAAAGATTATTAAAAGCTCGTGATTTACTTTAACTATTATGACTTTTTTATGGAAGATGAAGATGATGTATTCATTCAACGTCAATTCAATTCAATAATGATTATATTATGTACAGTACCTATTGTAAACAGAAAGAGTAGGTTTATTTTCAACTATTATATGCTGACCCAAAAGTCTATCGAAAGAGCCTCTTGATAATAGCATTTGTATTGAGTAGTGCCAACAGACTTAGGAAGTGCTATTATAGGAACGAACCTTCCCAGAGGACCTCTTTTGAGTGTTTATTGGAGATCAACGAGTAGATGCAATAACCTTAAACTGAGATAGGAGAAGGGATAAAATGTTTTAGGTACCAGGGACACGTTTTAGTACGTTTCGAGCAGAAATAACCTTTTTATGAGTCGCGTCAGGAAGTCGTTCTAATCTAAAAATAGCGTTGACATTATCCAAGATTCATTGTTAAATATTTTACGGGTCAGGGATATGTTTTTTCAGATATTTATTATTATTTTCGGGTAAGAAGTTTCATTCAATTAAATCATTCTTATATGGAGCTTCAAGAGAACTTTGAGCCGTCATGCGTGACTCCAGCTCAGCGTTCGATAAATGCCCCATATTATATTGCTGAAGACTACCTTTATTCAATGAATACGTAAGAAACAGCTGTTTATAGCAGACCGTTACAAAGGCAAGCAACTTTACGCGATCACAAGAGAAATAAGAATCAATCACAAACTGATTGATCCGAATGGCATTGATTGACATCGCATCCACGTATAGTTCTATGAAAATACAAAGAATGTTAGAACGTAATGAGACATGAAATTTCACAACAACAACAACAAATATTCCACAGTGTGGAAGTTCCATCAATCACATGAACACGTGCCGGGAGGATTATTCACAGTAATCATTATGATGTCGGAATGGTGGACTGGCACCTAGTAATCCCACGCTTGTGATGCTACGGTACACACTCACTGTAGCTATGGAGTAATGTTTCCTCATTATCTTGCAAGATAGTGTGAAATTGCAATTTTATTATGACATTTTAACAATTGAAGAATCCGTGTAAGTTGCTTTTTATCTCGAATCGTAGCATACATTTTAAATTAATTTTCAACAGTTTTTTTTTATTTGTTAAGTATATACTTACTTATCTTTTGCGCTTTGTTTGGAAATTAGATATTTTAGTCAAACATAAATTGGTAGTTATAGTTCCACAAAATTAATAATTAAAAAAAAAACTGATTTCATAACTAAGTTAGGTACTTTTTACCCGACTGCGCGACGCAAAGGAGGGTAATGTGTTTATCAGTCTATGTATGTATGTATGTATGTATGTATGGATGTTTCTATGTGGCGTTCTAGAGGCCAAACGCGTGGACCGATTTTGATGATTCTTACGTCAATCGATTCGTCTTAATCTGGCGAGTGTGACTAAAGACATGACAGTAATCCAAAGTAACATATGTCACCACCAGACGCCATATTGTCAAAATTAAAAAATCCAAAATCGTCAAAGTATGTCAAGATGGGTATCGTTGAATAGGTTTTTAAAAATAAATATTAGGTTTATTTCACCATTTTTCATTTTAAAGAACCGTTTAGGAAATATAACGGTTTAAAGTTAATTTACAATTAGGTATTCTTGCTTTTTATTACTAACGAACAAGTTTTTATTTTTGTTACGTAGTTACGCTTGGAACTATCAAAGTATAAGCCGTGATGGTACAGGTGACAGGAATTTATTGATATATACTAAAACAATATTTATATAAATTGTACCTACCTAATGAATAAAAGCCTAATAACACTTAGGTACCTAAAAACGTTAAAATAATAATAATAAATTTAAACAATAAATAACTAAACCCTAACAGAATCTTACTAATATTATAAACGCGAAAGTTTGTATGTATGTATGTATGTGAGGTTGTTACTCTTTCACGCAAAAAATACTGAACCGATTGCGATGAAACTTGGAATATAGGTAGCTGGGGGACCTGGATTAACACATAGACTACTTTTTATTCCCGCGGGAACGGAACTTACGCGGGTGAAACCGCGGGGCGCAGCTAGTACATTATAACCCCCTACCTAATGAAATAATAGATTACGAGACTTACCTACAAGCTTGTGCTTAGTGTAGAATCGATGTCTGATATATGTTATTTGAGAAATGTGTAATAAGTGTCATAGTTAATAAATAAATATTTGATTTGATTTTGATTTGACCTACCATTAATAAATGAAAATAGCTAAAAAGCGTAAAATAAAAAAAATAATTTATAAAAAAACAAAAAACCCGACTGCGTAAAAAACTCGATTAAAAAA
This sequence comes from Idaea dimidiata, assembly GCA_949358125.1. Taxonomy (NCBI): domain Eukaryota; kingdom Metazoa; phylum Arthropoda; class Insecta; order Lepidoptera; family Geometridae; genus Idaea; species Idaea dimidiata. Next base: position 8,190,208 of record OX442334.1, read on the forward strand.
TACGCATAGAAACAACAAAAAAACCAAAAAGAAAAAAACAAGCCCAGTAATTTGAAATTACGCTAAGTAATAATAGTTTTGTAATCGATACACACAGAACACATAATAAATAAGTAAAAAATTACTCACAGTCGGGACCCATTGGAAAAATTAGATTGGTAAAATGAATGGGTCCCGACTGTGAGTAATTTTTTACTCATTTATTATGTGTTCTGTGTGTATCGATTACAAAACTATTATTACTTAGCGTAATTTCAAATTACTGGGCTTGTTTTTTTCTTTTTGGTTTTTTTGTTGTTTCTATGCGTATTTTTTAATCGAGTTTTTTACGCAGTCGGGTTTTTTGTTTTTTTATAAATTATTTTTTTTATTCTAGTTGGTATAATCTCTATTAACATATAAAGAGTTAAGGTTGGTAACACGAATGTGCTAGCCGATGTACTGCTTGCAGCTTCCGGCGATGCCCTGGCACAGCGGAGTGAAGGACACCCTGGGTTTTTAGTGGGTATACCCCTGGCACCCACCATCTAGACCAGGGGGGACCCCCACTCACCGGGCCGCTCTCCCCCGAGAGCGGACTGATGGTCTTAATTAGATTTTCCCAGGATAAAAAAAAAGGAAAAAAATAATGGTAACACGAATGTATGTTATGTATCTCCGAAATCACCGAAATTTCATCAACAAAATCGAAATCACCGATTTTGTTGATGAAATTCATAATTTTTTGTTTTTTCCTTATTCCAGGTACCTAAACGAGGTCATTGTCTTTCGTTTATTATTGGACAAAATTAAGCAGTGATACAAAGAAGTCATCAAAGTGTAATATAGTCAAACAACGACTGTCAACGACCTCAATTAGACGTGTCACTCCTTATATTCCAATCCTCACCCAAGTTTCCTTCTCATTTATATTTATCTTTATAAGACATCTGTTTCAGAGAATGCTTTTAGATCTAACAAAGGAATTATTTTACAGTCAAACGTAGGTAATTCTACAACAATTTTCCTCAATGTCAATGAACTTGCAAGTTGGTGTATGGCTTTAAGATGGTGTCGAACTGTTTTAGACGCTACCATAATATAGTTCTATTTTCAGAATTGCGAACATGTAACAGGACAAAACAATAAAACGGCAACAACCTGCTAAGAGAAAGTCATTTCAAATACAGCTACAGACTGCTTGTAATATGGCTGTTTTTCTTCTACTCAGTCAATGTAAACACGATTAAGATCAAGTAACGTAACCATTATGAGTAGGCTTTACGTTTGAGTACATCAACAATTTGAGCTTTAGTGTGAACTTGAATAATACAAATTAATTGTGTTTTGGCTTTGTGACAAGCTTTTGATACTGATCGTTCACATCTCAAATACAGAACATTCCTGAAACATGACGAAGAATGGCATAACGTTGTGGTGTGGGAGTGAATTAAAAATACATAATAATATATCCTCGGTCATCCGATTTAGAGAAACTCAATGTCACAGTTTCTTTTCCAGTTATTTTTAAACATCGCACATCGTTTCCAGCGATGAAACAATCTGGACCAGATGACAAAATATGTGCGCACAATCTGGTTATAACTGAATTTTTTTGTGATAGTTTGTTATTTAAATATTTTTGTACTCTTATCTTATTGATCAATAAATCATAGAACTAAATGAAGAGCTAAATCTAAATTAAATACCAGTTACATATAATGCACGAAATGAAATAGATCAATATGAATATAAATTCGATTGTGAAATGAAAGTAATATCGGTTCAGAAATACATTGAAGTGGATGAGCGGTCGTGGTTGCACAGTACCTATAACGTTGTTTATAAGCATCGCAACGGCTACTTGAGCACGATTATCCAGTTTCATAGCAGAAACGATGCAGCTAAGACAATGGAGAAAACCTTTTATATTCTAGATCGATAACCTCTTGAACGAAAACCGTTGACACATGACCAACTTTCGCAAAGTTTGAATTCCACAGAGGCTTGAGCAACAAGCGGGATCAATTTGGTTTCTTTTGTATTTCTATACTTATAATAAGAAAATACTCCCATAACCCCAACAACCCCCCTTACATAAATTTAATGGTTCCTTTTTGTTTTATTGGTATGTCCCTTTTGCTGCTTCATATGTAAATGATACTAAAATAATATGTCGTTGTTAGTCTGGTGCATAAATCTTTATCTTCAGTGGTTTTTCGTGACGCCTAAAGTTGTAGTTCTACTCGAGAAAGTTGCTCCAGCAGTCTCGGAATGTTAATGGTTAAAGCAATTACTTCGTATGAACCTCGACCGCTCCTAATGGGATAAAGGACAAATTAGAAATTGTGTCGAGAGAGCCTTTATTTTCCGTATTTTTATTGTAACCGTGAAAAGGACGTGAACTCGTGTAAACAGCCGAGGGTTTCATTATGTTTATATTATTCACGCGATTCTCAGTGTGTTACAGAGGCGTGTCTTTACAACTTTATCGGTTACTTTATGAATGGATAAGGTTGTAAATCAAAGTCGGTTCGTTTTGACCACATTTAGGTACGTTGCGTGGCGACGACGTGACTGCCGGACCAAGACACTACTTGAATAATGATTCCCTTTTATTGCTAACGAACTTGATACCGTTCGGTGCAGAATCTGCTTAGCAATTAAAACGTCAATATTAACATAGTAAGAGAATACGATGTTCTTATTAGTATACCTACGCCTCGACTAGTTGGTCGTACTTCCATCGACATCTTTCATTAATAGTAACTGTATCTGTGATTGCGCCCCAAACTTATACAAAATAAGTTTATACCCCAAATCCACCATCATTTTACTTTTCTAGTCATAGTCAGTAGTCGTACAGTACAGTATAGTGTACAGTACCTAGTTCTCGGTTCGATGCACTGCATGCATATTGATTGTCATGATTGTGATTGGCATTGTCTGCATACTCAATTAATTGATGTAAAAGCGGCTTACTCTACTCATGCAAGAAAGGTAAAGTCTCGATTCTGGCGCAAAATTTTCTTATTAATGAAAAAAAATAGTCCATTTTTAGTATTTTTGGTACTTTGGTGCATAATTTTGCGATTTAGTTTCTGCGTTATTTTAAGCAGCTCAAAAGATTTTCGAGGTTTTGTGTAAAGATCTTTTGCATCAGCAACCACTTCAACAGTTGTTAAAGCAAAATGAATTACTAAAGGAGAAATTAATAAATTCATACAGATTTATAAGTTAATTGTGTAGATATAGTTCATGGTTTAGTAACTATGTCAATATGTCAGCATGATTTGAATGTAAAGGTTAGAAACTGTAAAAAAAATTGTTTAATAAATAACAAAACAATTAATTAAACTTATGTTCAAAGTCTAATTATTATCTAAACATCACCATTCTAATTATGATATGAAATAATAATTTACTTATCTACTAATACTTGATATTGATTTTGATGATGTAATTTATCATTAGGTTGACGTTACATACACTCCATGTTGTAATGTGTAGTACTTACATAATATATACATGGTTTTATTATACTATACAATGTTAATTGGCTTAACTGCATTTTCCAAATCATAGACGCACGTATCTTATCAATAATGTTATCATTTTCATAACTTTAATACACATTTATGTTGTCATGTCAATATATCATAATAAGACTAGTAAAACAACAACATATGTTTTTGATGCACGTGTGATGGTGGGATTTTAATACTTATTTGTAAAAAAGATGGCACTTTTTTTTAGAAGTTTTTTAGATTATTTTTTAGATTATAAAAAAAGAACAGAATAAATAAATATTTAATTGTACTCAATTGAGTACATTTAAACTTAATTGTACTCAATTAAGTTAAAATGTATATAAATGAAGACATTGAACTTTGAGATTACAAATTTGATAATACGATTTCTTAATAAACGCCCACACTATAGTAATGACGATAAATTTGTTATGGTCAAAGACGTTTTCACTAACAGTGGGCAGGTAATCTTGTCTAATAATAAATGACGGAATATTGGAGCAACTGCACCTACAGCTTGGTAGATAGCAAAGTAATAAATCAAATTGTTAGTAGAAAGTCATGATTTTGCATAATCATGATCTTATACCGCTTCTACCTAAGGCAAGGAAAGATTTTACTTACAATGGTTACGTTATGTAATAATGAATGATTCATTGTAATACTTGTTATGATTTACAAGATGATTTTATTACATAAAAGTATACGCTTTTGTATTGTAATGTTTACAAATTGTTAGTTAATTGAGTGTTAGCAAGTATTTTAGAACAGCAATTTGTTTTTAAATTAACTCTATTCTAATACAGATTCGATTAATTTTTGACTGCGACCGTTTGGGGCGTTATCAGATTGGGTTATTCAGTGGTTGTGTAACTTCTATTATGATTCAGTTTTCAGAAATCTCAACTCACGTAATTGGTCTATCAAAGTTTTAATTGCGTCACGGAGTCCTGGTTTAATTTTTCGAGTTAAATTTCCACAATGTACCTAAAAATGTTACGTATCAATACTTAATGAGTATAGATAACCTAGGTATCTAAAATTAAAAGCAATTTTTCAGCCTAACACGGAAGCACATTGTATTCATTGATTGGTCATCATAATTCAAAAGTGTTTTGTCCGTTTCAAATTAAAATATCAAGGTTATTAATATAAATAAACTAGTTTAACCTTTCAGTGAGCCATTAATTTAGATAAAGAAACAAGTAATGCAGCTACAATTAAAACTGTTTCTTCCTTACTTAATTAACTTCGTTTAATTTTTACATGCATTCGAAGTAATCACCTTCTTACTACAGAAATTCGCAAATTAGAAAAAGCAATATTAAACTTAAGTCTTTCTTAACTTTGGGTCTTTCTTAAGTTTAATATTGCTTCAACTAGAGAATTAAGCAAACAATAATGCATTATAACTATAAGCAATATTTTTATGCACGACCCAGATAAAATAAAATAACAAGCGCTAAAAACAAGTAATTGTTTAACGAAAATAACTTAAACTCAGCTAAAGTGCCACTAAAATATTTGTAGGACAAACGTCAAGGGTCCGAACAAAACCGCTCTGTTGCCCTCATTCACGTAGCCCTATCCACTAGGTATACGACGCGACGCATCGACTTTCTTGACACATATAGAGTACATAATAATAAACCGGGCGAATTCCCTCTTATCATTATTAGATTTCCCCAAGTGTCCTATTTGAACCATAAAGCGAATATTGAACATTTTCTGGTATATATCAATAGTTTCAGCAATAAAAAATAATTTTATTGCTCAGAGAATGTTCTTGGTGCCATTTAGGAAACGGTGGCGGTGGGTGTCGCGTCGGTTGTAGGGATAATTTGGCATAGAATTTTAGGAATCAGAGAAAAGAACACAGACATTGAAGTAAAGCATAATACTTGCAGTTATTATAAGCAAAGTTTTTTGATTATATGTAACTAGTGGAAATTAAGTACCTATCTAAATATCTATGTCTTATAAATCATTTGTAAAAACATTGCATTTATATATTTTATTGTTCAGGTTAGGTAAATCAATTTACCCTCCCCGAAACACATTTTAAGCATATTTTTATTAATATAGTTTGTCTGCTGTTTATTTAGATATGGCAAATAAACAGCAGATAAATCAATATTATTAATAACAACTTTAGCTTAGCTTTGAACTCTGTGAAGATAAAATATTCAAGGAACAGAAAACGTGATATGTCGGCACATCTATAAAGGAGACTAATAATTGTAGCAATTATTACTGTTGCGACTAACAATTTGTTCATTTCATTGTTGTAGTCTAATCGACACTACACAATGCGTTGTCATTTAACATCTCAGTTCCAACAAATGGTATCCTGAAGCATAGGTCGTTAGCATGCGTGGGAAAACAGCCCAATTTAGACATTGTCATTTATCTGGTTTACAACCACTGTGCAAATTCAGTAAACCAAGTTGACAAGTTATTATTAGAAACTATATCAATTGACAAAGCTTATCAAACTGTACCTTAGTGACTGGAACCAGCTGGCACTAGGTAGGCACCAGTGTAAAGAAAGGGACGGTATGAGATAAAAATACTAAATAATATTACTATCAAACTCGCGATCAACGAATAACTTTTCTTAGTACAAAATTATAATACTTGTAACATTTTAAATTCCCAAAGGCAATAATGTCTTAGAACTTATAGACAACAAATTTAGCGCAAGTAAACAACTAATCAGCCGGATAGCCAGAAGTTTGTAAGCGATCATTCTCTAAATAAATTTTAAAAGTAAAATATTGAAGTATAAGCAGTTAACCGTCGTTCTAATTTTTTAGGATTCCGTACCCAAAGAGTAAAACGGGACCCTGAAACTTGTACTGTCCGTGTGTTCGACATCAAGGCTATATCCCATCAACCGTTTTATCTAGCTAGACTCTAGACTATTCTAGACAGTTAAATTGTCACAGATTCATTTATTTCTGTTGCCACTATAACAACAAAACAGAGTAAAAGAAATATTTAAGTGAGGCTCCCATACGACAAACGTATTTTTCTTTAAATATTTGATACTATTGTCAAAGTATAGGTATCGTTCTTCATTTTAATCAAACTTTACTATATTAGGATTATGTTAGCATCTCATAAAACTCTTTCGCTTTCGTCGTTAACTAAGTATGGGTAACTTGTGACGTCACATGAAATATATAAGTACCTACCGTATAAAAATAATTTATTTAGATTGTCACACTATGGATGAATGAATGCTTTATTTGTTCAACAAACAATTAGGAACCATTAATACATCTAAGGTAAAACAAATGTGGAAGTAAGACAAACATAAGAAGCTATGTACGAGTAAAATAAAAATAATAAACACTACTTAATTATTATTATTTTAAATAAATCTATAATTTTAGATTAAGGTTGTGGATAAAATGCTTTGCTAACATAATTAATGAGCTTGACCCGATTGCGAAGGTCTTGGGTTTATGATGATAAAGGAGTTAAATGTAATATTTATTTAGGTAGGTATGTATTGAATCGTTTTTAAAAAAAACTGAATTAAAAGTAAAAAGTACTGAATTGATGCGGGGATTTCTAAAATTCTTATACTTAATTAATTATTTATTAGAAACTATCTGTTCTGTATTAGCAGGGTATATTAAACGGATTTCTCCCTTATGGCTCCGATCCGCGACGGCTTCTAGATGGTCACGATTTTGATAAATTTTGAATGCTTTTAATTTAGTCTTTTTTCTGCTTCTTGAACTAGATACTTAGTTTAACGCTCATATGCGTAAACCAAAAAATATAACTAAGACATTATGATGATGTTGGAACAAACAACTAAACCCAAGATGTGTGCTTGAAATTCCTGAGCGATGAGTTCCCGTATTTATTTTATTGTAAGGAATAGCCCATGAATCACACAGGAATCTTTAACCACAGTTTAAAATCTAAGGAATATTAATAATCTGACTCATATGATTTTGTTATCGACAAAAAATCTTCAAAAACAATAATGTGGAGATTAAGTAGTAGGTATGTTATGCACGTGGTATATGCACGGATCGAATACTCAATTTAATTTAAACGTTTTAAACGGACTACACTTGTACAAATAATGTTTTTCTTCATGACAATGGGATGGATCACGAAACTGTATGGCAGCAGTTGAAATATTATTAAAATGAATTTATGCTTCAAAATTTTGTATATTTGAAAGTATTCATCAAGTTAGCCAGCATGTTATACAATTCTATATAGGAGACAAATTTTGACTGAGTCATAAGATGAAAGTAAAAATAAAACCAAAATCGGATATTGAATCATTGTTTCATAATGATTTTCCATTGCGATATGTTAGAAAGTGTATATTGAATCGCGTCAAGAAAGCAAAAAAGACAATAGAGCGACCCGTTGAACAGAATGAATTCCCGAGTGAAGAAATTAATCGAGTGGCAAGTAAGAACGGTAATTGTAAGAATGCATTATCAATCTATAAACGTATAGCGCTTTCTATTTGTATTGTAAGTATCAGTACTAACTATGCTATGTATGATTAGTTATACATTATATTTAACTATCAATACGAAGTGCTAGGCAACTTTTTCCTCGAGAAATATTATGAAAGAGTCTGGCAAGGTGCGATTTGGCAATGTGTGCGTGTCAGTGTACTGGCCAGGTGGCGAAACTGGTTGCCTTCCCTTCTCGTTGCGGTTAGGTGTGTTAAGCAGTTGCTCTTTGATTATTCAAAATTGTTCTTAAACATGATAAAAGAAAGGGTACCATTTATAATACTAGATAGAGTACAATATAACCTCTTTTAACGACAATTTGAACAGCTTTCATAATGCTTTGACTAGGCACATTGTTTTTGTAGAACATTTTATTGCAATCGGTCCTAATTTTATGTTTAGTTTTAAGATTGTCTACAAAAGGATGATAAATATCGTATGCATTGTGCTACCTGCTTGTGGTTCTCGTACCTACATATCTACCGAATCCCATTGTGAGATGTAGGTAACTGAAGATTGGATACAAGGCCGCTCAGGTAGTCAGCAGGTCTTTTATATACAACACAAAAGGATGAAGTGTTTAAGCGAATACGAATTTCGTATTAGACATATTAGAACATTTATGATCTCCTCAATATCTGTATAATTTATCTTAAATATGTATATATCTTAAGTATAAACTAATAGGTACTTAATATTCGTTCCTATTTCTAATTATAACAGGACATAATTTCCTCAGTAAATGTAACAGATGCTTATTTGTAAAGTCATATTACCTAGTGGTGGCTATTTAGAGTTTACTACCAATCTCAATGTTAACGATGTAAGACCCCTATGGTGCATAGCAATTGGAATTTTTATGAGAAAAACCTATTAACACGTCAAACACTTGTATATGCATATTGTTATATATGTGGGTATACATATATCAACCATATTTCCATAAAATATAAGCAGAATTATGCTGAAAATACTTTTAATATCTACCTAACGATTTGTGTTTATGGTAAATAGAAAAACAACTTTGCAGCCCTTTTCGTTTTTGAGTTGCCCATTCTCAGAATAAAGCTCTATTATGAAAACAAGATGACACACAAGTTGTGTCATTCATTTCATTAGCTCTTGTTTATTTATAATCAATAATATTTTATAACGTGACCATTTTTATTGGCCATTTATATTTAGTTTTCTAAGTGTTGACATCCAATCATTGTTTGTAATCTGATATCTTGTCTGGATGATCTGATTGATTTGTGACGAAGATTTATCACGTAGATGGTTAAACAATCAAACTTGTAGGACCAAAACCAGTCCTAAAAGTAAATCAAAACTGATTATACTGACCTCAAACTCTTCTAGTTTAGATCGTTCACTCATATTCTAATGTCTCGACTCGAATATTTATTGTCTAATCCAACGTAAGTTCCGATCCTGAAGGAATAACGATATTTTTCTTATTTATAAGAACCTTCTCCTGGCGATAACAAACACAGCAAAAAAAATATTAGCAAAATCGGACCAGCCGTTTACGCGTGATGTGCCGTGACCAAGGTAAATTGGGATTCATTTTTATATCTACGAAGATTGAATCAAACCAATGTAAAGTATTTCTAATTAGGCAACAACAGATGAATGTAGGATTTTTTTAATAATCAATGTACCCAACTACATCTAATATACCAACATTTATATAGCGTTTGTTAGCTAAAATTAAAATACCATGACACAGTTTTGCTTACCGTAATTTGGTGGACGAAAATCCCAGAGATCCTGTCGGAGGACCAATCAATAAATATGCAGCCGTGCAAACCTCTCTGTAGGTAGATACTAGTCACTTGTTCGCAGAATCAACATCCATTCGTCTATTGATTTGAATGCATCCAAAGATCACAATCACATTGTCCAATAACAAACCAACAAACAGACCAGAACTGTGGATGAATGGGATGGTAAAGAGTTTCACTTGTCAATAAACCACCTTCGACTACGATATTGTTTTCCTCTCAACACTGATTTGTCTGCAACAAACACTGATTTGCAAACAATAAATACGATAGGCCGTCAAATAAATCACATCAAATGTATTGATTGTGGAAACACTGGTTAAAAACAATATAAAACGCGAGGCGCGCACCGTACGTGCCGCCCCGCCCGCGGTCACCTCCGGACTAGCAGAGAAGCGTTCGAAATTCGAAATATTGCGTTCGGATGCGCTCGTACGAAGTTCGTTGCGTTCGAATACTTGGGGCGCAATGTGGTTTGAGTTTTGCCAACGAGCGCACTGCACGATGATTGTTTTTATTTTGATTGAAACAAAACACCACCACTGGTTCCACGCGAATTTTGATTCGAAAAGGTAGTTGAGTATTACTTAAGAGATTAATTTATGTACTTAATTATCCGCTTGGAATAAGCGATTTGTGTTTATTAATCAAGTACCTATGCACAGATGTGCAGACTTGATCAAGTACCTATGGTACCTATGCATATTATGCAATGCAAAGACTCATTGACTCAAGAGTTCAAAATGGAAATTCTCTTACCATTCCTTGGCAGAAATTACCTATCTATTCGTCCTTTAAAATTTCATCATATTCAAGACAAAAGGCCTTAACATTCGTTTAAGTTAGAGGGGAACAAACCTACCTATAAAATTACCTGTATCATTTTTATCTTTAAAGAAAATCTCACATATTATTTAAGTGTAGAGTTGTAGAGTCTAAAAGGATCGTTTTATGGTCAATTATACCCATTTTTCTTTACATGGCGGCTGTCTCGACGTTGTCTGCTTTATCTCAGTTGTGGCGACAATGCAATTACGATGTTTCTAGGATAAACTGCTTTTAAGGACCCGTTTAATATTTGCGACAATGTCTGTCTAAGAAAAATAAGACTTTTTCTTTTGCAAGTTGAATTTTAATGATATGACCGAAAATATAAAAGGACATACTTAAATGAAAAAATATGGATATATACTGTAACATCACTGACTCATGATACTCAAATTTTCATTTATATTAATAATTGCGAAAGTTTATTTGTTTGTTTGTTATTCAGATTTGGCTGAAATTTAGCACGCAAGTAGTTTAGACCTTGATTAATACAGAATAAGTTATCCCGGTATTTTCAATAGAACGGGAACTACGCGAGTAAGTACGACACAACAGTAATTTAATAAATACTTGTCATAGAAGACCCTTGTTTATTAAATGGAAGAGATCGCCTATAGTCAATAAAGCCGCCCATTGACTCCCTTTAGTTTAAAGTTTTTCTACACCGAAATAATTTGCTACAATTTGTGTTTTGGTTTGTATCTTAGATAGCAGTCGTTAGGTCAAGACATGAAAACTCTTAACACCAATTGAGCCACATCACTATATGAAAAAGAACAATATAGCAACAATATAGCATAAAGAACAATATAGCATTAATATATCAATCCTTTCCCGGTAGTGCGATGCTTAACCAAACATATCTTTAGTCGTAAATAACTGATGGCACAATTTGTACACATCCTCAATCAAGGGCCTTTCAAATAGATCATGGCGAGATTGAACATCTTCTAAAATAGCCGTGTCTAAATGGGTACATTCATTTCGTTTATCTATGGGAACGACACTCAACCTCGTGGTTTCGTTGACGTTGATACATTACCCTCAAGGGCTAGAGTCAAAGCCCATATTAAAAAGTATTTTGAATTTGGAGTAATTAGTAAGACTGGGGTTTGATTTAAGAGTAGGTAGATAGGTACTGGGCAACCATTGGTGTATGTTCCACAACCAATGGAAAACCACTGACAGAGATGTGTGACTGTGGAAGGACATTGGAGAGGGATATGCCCTGCAGTGTGTAAATATGTACATGCTCTTCGAGGAGATAAGAAGAAGAAGAGATTGACTTTTGACTGGTGTTCCAATAAAGTTAGCTAGGAGTGACTATGTTTTTTATCTTTTTGATTGTGTTTTGTTCGTAGGTACTTTGACAAAATTTAACTAATTTGCCAATTTATTACAAAATAAAGATGGTCGTGTTTTAAATCTAAGTATGTTACATACCTAGTTTTGTAAAGCATTTATTTAATACTCTAAATATCCAATTTGGGTCTTCTCTGACTCTAAACCAAATAAAACACCACAAGTCCAGCAAGCCCACAGCCTTCTGGACTTCAAGTAATAAAGTCCACAAGGATGTTATTTTAAACATTTTCCTATATAATAAAAGCTATCCTATTATAATCCTTGAAAGTTTTATACCTATATCTTGCATTCTACGCTTGATAGTCATGGCTCGGACCACCCAAGTGTTCGCGGCAGTTCCCGACAGGTAATTATACTACAACTAATGCTAAGCTTATGGCCATGGCTTTAATATTGTACGGTCATCATATAATTTATTTCAAATGGAGTGCATTTTACATCCTTTTTATGAGTAGTTAAGAGGAAATGTCATCTGCTAAGGCTAATGCCCTTATGGTCTGTTTAGTTATCCGTATTCCATTATCGTAGGTTTTATTCTAGGTCCAGACATATTTGCTTTGATTATCCGAAAAGAAAACAGTCAATTACGTTTGTATTTAGAAAGGGTAGTGTAATCCTTGTGTAATTCCCAGGATTTTTAGTCACATATTTCAAGTGTTTAAGTTCATTAGTCTACCTAACCTAACCGACTGATACATAAAGTTCTCGTAAAAAATGTTTAGAAAACATCAAAGTAGCTTTATTAAATGCTAATGGAGAGAAACATTAAACAGACACCAAAATAAGAAAACGAAGCTTAATCGAGAATTTACTTCTCAATAAAAGTCAATAAACTTATCAATACTTATGTTCTTTAAATAGTTCGGAAACTACTGCGAGGGGATTATTTCACCCTTCGCATAATATATGAAACCACAATGACGAAGTAGTTTTGTCCCTTAAATGTTATGAAAATTGTATAAGAATTTTCTCCCTCTGTTGGCTTGCAAGTTGACTGCTATTAAATGTAATATTAACAAAGATGGACTACGAATAATACGCTAGAATAGAGTTTTTTTTGTGACCTAACTGGATAAGTTACCATTTTGGTCATCATGAGGAAAGGTTCTAAATGTTTGTGTACCTATCTACTTAACTGGAATTAGGTACTTATTTGTGGTATCTTGGTAAGTTCAAGCTCGATTTATTTATTTTTTGAACAATTTCAGCCTTTCCTTTATTGAAATAATCAGAAGTAATAGAGTTTTTAAGGAAAAGGTTATATTTATTCAAGACCTGGACAATTCAGGTACGTAGGATATTTAGAGTCGCATAAGTTGGACCCTTGCCTACTTTAGTACCTACGTTTTATTACTTGAGGCGAGACAGGTATCTTATGTCCCAGATGTCGAGAACGTGCGAGTCTGAAGATTGCTGTTATTAATCTACGTGGGAAAGCTTGTTTTACATACATTTCGAACGAGTCGTTAAAGTAAATGACTAGGTTGTAATAGGAAGTAGGTCGGTTTTCTTGCTTGAAAGAGCTGCAGAGGCTGGATGGAATGGCTCGTAAAAATCTATGAGCAGTGAATGTCCCTAATTCTAATAACGATATTACATAAAGTTATTGTGTTTGCATTGTCATTTATTTTGTTAATTCGAATTCAAATGAAAAGCTTTTGTTTTGAGAGGCAGTAGAAACCCCTAAATATTATGTAGCTTTATTTTAAGTACTTACTACAAATCCTACAGCAAGCTATCTAGGTAATACCTTGGTAATGTATTATGCGTGATAGATAGATAACGTAGAGTGGATTACGTAGTTTGGAGCAGTACCAATTTTTTTCTTTAAAAAACCGTTTGCTGGGCAAAGGCCGTCCCTATCTCTTTCCACCTTTCACAGTTTTCTGCAACCTCCGGCAAATACCGTAAGATCGTATCGAGAGCGCTTTTGCGACCGACCTCGGCACTGCCGAGCGTACGGAGCCCAGAATGTTAATGTATTTGTCCAATTTTCAGGAATTATTCTGGAGAGAATTACAATTTTAAAAATAGATTAAAAAAACCGACTTAAAAAGAAAAAAATAATCTCTACATACAGAGCCACCGACTTATCTATTGTTATCTGAAGTTGGGTAGCCAAACTATACAATACGGACCTAGCCAGTAAAACTGTAAAGTCGGTGAAGATCCCTAAAAAATGACGAATGGAGAATCTGTTTCTTTTTTGAAGTCGGTTAAAAATACATTAAATCTTTATAGGTACCTACGACCTTTAATTTACTCTAATTTAAATCCAGTGCTTTTCAGTTCTAGATGGATTTAATTAATAGGACCGAAACCTCTATTCAGAGAGAGGGTTCTAATAATATTTGGATATTTTGTTTCTCAGAATTACCTACTAATTGTTGGTATTGAGAATAGAAAGGTTCGATAGATCGATACTAAGAGCTTTGAATTTGAATAAAACATTCGTTGAAATGGAAAGTACCATTCGGTATTATTGAAAGCAATAAGTAGGTATAAGTTGTCCTCAACCACTAGCTTTGTTTGTCAGGTGAAAATAACTTTCTATCCACGCAAAGAGGGAGTGAAAAGCGCTGGTAATAAAACCGTTTATTTCTTAAATAGGTAAATACTATAGTAGTTTATGCACTGAGGTACTAAAAGCCCAGTCTTAAATAGCGGGCGTCATATTGAATCCAAGCGCACGAAGGACCTTAGAGTTAACTCCCGAGCGCAGCGAGGGCGTTAAAAACGCGAAGGAGTTTCGTACCTAGAGTCCTGAGTAAAGCGTGGGATTCGAGCGCCCAATAGGATAGCTGTTTTTGAAAATAAAAGTAATTAAAGTTTTGATTGTAGTTGTCCAAACTAAATGAAAGAACAAAATAAGGTCAATGACCTCTAACTCTAAGAAACAGCTGTATTTCAAGTTACCTAACTTTAAACTCAAAATTTTCGAAAACTACTTAGAAATTTTCAGTTGTTGTTCGCCTAGATTTCTAGAACAACACACTTTCGGCTTAAATGGTCATCGTCGGAACGCTCTGTATATTTTAAAACAATAAAAAAATATCGATGTACTCTTATTTGCATTTATGTAAGTGTCTATAAATATTGGTAAATTGTGTATATATGAAACGATAAACATCAGAAATCGACACGATAAGAAGTTCATGTGGAAAAAAACTCACCCACCTATCCATTTCCCCCTCGAAACTGTGTGATGAACACTACAGTGTGAAATCAGGCTGAAGTTCGCGAAGCCATTTATTACCCGTTCTTTCGTGGAATCGGGGTTAGGTAGCAATATCGGCCGTGTTAGGAACCCTTTGTTGTCAGCCTGTTTCCATGGCAACGGAACCCTGGTAAATCGGATTCATTAGATCGCTGTGCAATATGGGGCTTGATAACACTAGTGCTCGCGAAAATTTGTGTTAATTTAGGTTACAAACGGTCTATCGTGTATTCATTTGTTACCTCGTTTATTCTGTTGCCCTCGACTAGATAAATATAGGTAAGTTAGGTACATGGTAGGAATTAGATCTTAAAAGTAGGTGATGGATGGGGCTAAAGTAAAGAATAAGCTAGACTCTACCGATTGAATTAGAAGGTTTAAAAGGACATGAAATCTTCTACGAATTGCAGAGAAGGCAAAAAGACACGCGTAAGATTCCCCATATGAGATTGTCAGACTAGTTGAAACCGAAGAGCTCACACCCAGCTCTGGGGTGTCCGTCTAGGGTATGTGATATTCTTTAACTAAAACGTTCTGCAGTGCTTCAGCCATTGTTAGATTTTTATCAAAAACCGTAACTCGTTGAAAGTATTATTGATTTATTGCATAATGGCCAACAAATTCTAGGCATTTTATGGATATAACTAGGGCACAGAATATACAGGGTGAACCATTTTGATGGGCTTTCAGGCGGATAACCTAAACTATAAGACCTAGGGTGCTGAAAGGAGTTGTGCTATGAGTAAGCAACACTATCGATCTAAGTCTAAAGTCGAAAATCTAATAATGCCATTTTATTTTTGTCAAAAAAATAAAAATCGGGGACACAACTTCTTTTAGAATTTTATTGCTATCTCTTATAGTTTAGGATGTCCCCCTGAAAGCCCAACGAAATGGTTCAACCTGTGTAGTAGTAAATTAGGATATCTTAGCTTATTCAAGAACCTATTAAGATACCATAAAAATAATGGCTATCAGAATAACCAATTGATGATGATTACAAATGAACACAAACAATTTTGTTTACTCGAACGTTGTATAAAGAAAAGAACAATAATTTCTTCTTTGCGTGAACAAAGTAATCTAAGAATAGTGTGCCTCAATTATTGATGTTAGTGTAGGGTGACCATTGTTTATTGGTTCGATAATAGTTCAACTTTTCGACTAGTTCTTGTGTTTGTTCGGATGTAGAATTTCAGTCAGAAACGAGAATTTTAGAGAAAGAATATACTAAACTATTTAAGTACCTAGATAAACAAAATTGGACCATATTTTGGTTTTATCGGGTCTTATTCAAGATACCTTTATTAGATAAGAGCCGATTATGGTTTTAGCCGACTAGCAGAGCTTTTCTATAAATATAAATATCTCAAGAATAGTTTTGTGCTTGAGAGCTGTGTTGTTTTTTGATAACTATTCAGAAATTTTTGGTAATTTTGCAAGAATTGGGACTTCGAAACCGTAATATAAGGGGAACCTAGCAAAACTTTTACGAATTGCGTACTTCTCGAAAATAATATATCAAAGTTGGGGACAGTAGAGAAATTTTATTTATTACTTAGAATAAGTTCCCTGGTGACATGTTTTGCTTATGTTTTTTCTAACGAGCCACGTTTAACTACTTACTTGAATTTACTACATTAATTGTGGTCACTGTAAATATTACTTATTGCATCTTTGTAGGTGGTCTGCCTGGATAATTTAAAAGGGACCTAAATATTACACATCATTATTGTGTCATCCCACTAATAACATGTTACAAATGTGAAATTGTGTTTGTTATAGTTAAAGTTGATGGTTCTTGATCGTTGGTCCGTTTGCCAAAGACTAAAAAACGGGTCGGGTAAAAAAGGTTTCGCCGAACATTTTTCGTACGTAGCGTAATTAATATCTTAGGCCATTGTACAATTATGATACGTATGAGGCTACATAACTTACACTTCTTCGGGATGTTTTCCTTTATTCATTGTAAGAGCGATGTCAATAGGTACGTAGGTACCTAAAAATTACATAATAATCATCATCATCACATCAGCCGTAGAACGTTAACTGCTGGAAATAGGCCTCTCTCATTGATCTCCATAGGTTTCGGTTGTAGGCGACCTGCATCCACCATGAGCCTAAATGAAGATGAATACCTAATAAACTCAAAGAAAAGGCAAAGTTGACTAGGTAGGTATACCTATCACATTTGCGTAAACAGAAATATTGTACTTTACTTATACCTATGTATGGGACATTAAATCTACGGGCTGGCCGCCAGGCGTGTCTTGTAACTCTCCACATACCTAGTCAATTCATTCTAGATTTCAATAGGGCAAAACGGCAAAATTTATATTGATGTTTTACTGCAGCAATGTGATACCTATATGTGAGTAAATTATACAAGAATCTCCCCCCCCCAACAACCTGTTTCACCTCTCCCCCACCCTTAAAAAGAGTCCCGTTTTACAGTGCTTCTCATTTTTCAGGACAACGACACAAGATATGTGAAAATAGACTAAATTATTTAATAATATATTTCCTACAATTTCATTCCACATTTTGGTACAAGTTGAGGATTCCTTGCTACGTAGCTTAGGTTTCCGCCTGAAAATTTAAAACCAACAAATTATCAAACCAGATAACTGGGACTGAAAAAAGAATGGATACTTTTTAACTCCTGATTTCAATGTAGTTTTTTTATGGATAAGTGACTTATGCAGCAGTGTTTTTAGCTAAGTATATTTAATCAAGATCGGATCAGTCATTTAAAATATATGTGGGATAAAATTCGGAAACAAAACTGAATGTTCACAAATATGCCCGTGTGGGGTATTAAGTGAAAGAATATGATTTTTGTGACAACACTTTGCTATGTTTGATCGAAATCAGCTCAGCCGATCAAAACATGTGCCGTTCAACTCGGAAATGAAAATCAAATGATTCAAATATGCCTGAGTAGGGTATCAAATGAAATGCTGGTGCTTGTGTCGTTTTCCTGAAAAGACAACTGTAAACCGATACATTTTTCAATGGGGGAAACAGGTTATGGGGGGGCTGGAGAGTCGTGTATATAAATGTACTCACATAGTATAACATTGCAGCAGTAAAACATAATTATATTTTACATATCTACATATCTCGGCAATTCGTCTGTATGTATAATATTTTTTTTTGTATGTTCACCGATTACTCGAAGACAGCTTGACCGATTAAGATGATTCTTTTTTTAATCGATAGGTGGGAGCTCCAAAATGGTCCCATAAAAATTTAATGTGGATCTGATGAGGGTCTTCGGAGTGATGAACGGAAATGCACCTCAAAACGCATTAATCAATCCAGTTGTTTATCGATTACTCGAAGATGGCTTAACCGATTAAAATGATTCTTTTTTAATGGAAAGGTAGGAGTTTCGAGATGGTCCTATAAAAATTTGATGAGGATCTTCGAAGTGAGGACCGGGAATGCTCCTCAAAACGCTGTATTCAATTCAATTGTTCATCGATTACACGAAGATGGCTTGACAGATTGATATAGTTCTTTTTTTAATGGAAAGGTGGAAACTGCGAGGTAGTCCCATGAAAGTTTGGTAAGGATCTGATGAGTATCTTCGGAATGATGGACAGGATAATATCATCCCAGAATTCAATAAATTACTCATTTTTGGACTTCTACCAAAAATAATAGACCCCTAAAGAACTAAGTACAGATTGATGGGGCACCTGAAACCACCTTCTCATCAGCAAACTCCTCAATAATTAAAATTACGGTAACAATATTGTTGATTTTTAGGTAGGTAGATATACTAAAAAGAATAAAAAAAAAAAAAAATTAAAAAACCGACTTCAAAAAGAAACAAAAAAAAATTTTAAAAACAAAAAAAAAAAAAAAAGAATTGATAAAAATGACCAAAATAACCTCTACATAGGTAGAGTGCCACCGACTAATTAATCTGTTTTATCATCTGAAGTCGGGCAGTTTTACTGGTTGGTTCCATATTGTACTTAGTTTTGCTGGTTTTTAAATTTTTAAATTATTATTTTTTGTGGCCCTTTTATTGTCTCGCAGTAGACAGGTAAAGTAGAGTATTCACCTCAGTAATAAACCCTGTCTTTATCTTGGGCGTTTGAATCCCACGCTTCACTCAGGACTCTAGGTACATAACTCCTTCGCTTCGCTCAGAAGTTAAGTTTTTATCGCCCTCGCTGCGCTCGGGAGTTACCTCTCTAGAGTCCTTCTTACGCTTTGGATTCAATATGACGCCCGCTATATAAGACAGGGCTTTAGTACCTCGGTGCATAAACTACTATTTTTGACGCTGAAGAATCTAGAATGAATAGGTTAATACAGTTTTCGCGTTTACGATACCTATGCAATGGTATGAAAAACTCGCACTACACCTACTACAGGCATAATAATTTATCTACTTTGAACTTCCTTTTAATTCTGGAGGGAATCTAATTTAACGAGGAACACTCGAATTGCTTTATTACTTAACGTAATTTGCGGTACAAATATTGGCCTACTTCGGATTACAGAAACAAACTGAGTTTTGAAGAGATAAGTAGGTAGGTATCAAAGCTCTTTACTTGGATAAACTAATTACAAAAGTTCGTCTCAAAGTGTCGGACAAGCATATTTCGTCATCGTTTGTCGACTTTGATTGCTTTTGGAACTTTTTAAGCAAGTTATAAATGCCAACTGTGGGTAATGAAAGAACCTACCTAAATATAAGTAGGTTAGGTACATATATAATATACAAGTATAAAATATGTTAATACCTAGGTAATAAGGTGCTGCCGGATAGTATAAGAAAAAAAAATGAACTCACCAACAAAAATTAATTGTAATAAATCTTAATAATTACGAATATATAATGTCATAATTATAAATTCCACGTTAATGAAGGTTTTTATTAGTAGTTTATGCACCGAGGTACTAAAGTCCTGTCTTATACAAGGTGTAACGGGTAAGTCCTTTTAATCCGAAAGGGGTTGTTCTAGACGTCTAGGCGAACAACTTTTGTTCTACGACTTTTGGAAATTCGAAGTACTTTTCGATAAATTTAGGTGTAAAGTTTACTTGAAAATCAGCTGTTTCTGAGAGTTCGAGGTCATTGACCTTATGTTGTCCTTTTATTTAGTTTGATGGTTTACAATCAAAACTCCAATTAACTTTATTTTCAAAAGCAGCTGTTTTTTCAGTGAAACATAATCACAAATTTTTCAAAAAAAAAAAGTTTGAGTTTTCAAAAGTCTTAAAACAAAAGTTGTTCGCCTAGACGTCTAGAACAACCCCCTTTCGGAATAAAAGGACTTACCCGTTACAAATTGTATAGCGGGCGTCATATTGAATCCAAAGCGTACGAAGGACTCTAGAGGGTTAACTCTCGAGCGCAGCGAGGGTGTTAAAAACTTAACTCCTGAGCGAAGCGAAGGAGTTATGTACTTAGAGTCCTGAGTGAAGTGTGGGATTCAAGCGCCCAAGATAAAGACAGGCTTTAGTACCGAGGTGAATACTCTACTTTACACATCTACTGCGAGACAATAAAAGGGCTACTTACAAAAATAAGCATTTAACTAACAACAAAAAAATAGATAAATGCAACGGTTATTAAATATATTGACAGCTCTATTTTAATTAAATTTAACAATGTTATATCAAAATGACGAAACCACACATCGGCCTTAGCTGATGAAAAAAAAAGTTGGGGCTTTATACTAACCAAAACTTTTTGCTTTACCCTTCCGTCCGTGAAAATAGAAAAAATTAGCCCAGTTTTTATTTTTTTAATGTGTTATGTCTAAGTGGCCAGTTCGAACTGGTCGTATGCTACCAGAACCTTAGTTCCAAATTTAAATTACTTTATGCCCTAGGTGCATAATGAGCACTTTATGCACCTAGGGAATAAAGAGTCACTTTATGCACCTAGGGAATAAAGAGTCACTTTACGTTGACCTTTTTGGTCAAATTAAGTAGCTTTGTAGAGCAGTAGGTGTGTAAAAACTTTTATTTAGGGCTTTACTAAACATTGTATGCCTTATAATAAGGCCTGTGTAGTTAATACGTCGTTTGTAGCAAAAATGATCACAAAAACTATTAAAAACACTTAAATATTTGATTAATAATATTTACCATCTTTGACAATCACAATTAGTTACTAAAATCATCAATAGTTTAAGAGTTTAGTAGAATAATTGATTTTTTCGCTGCGTAAGAAAAAGGCTAGGAGGCTTTTTTCTTCTAATAAGGAATTTACAACCGTTTAGTGTTGGAATTTTAATGGAGATGTCAAAAATATTAAAAATAATGCAAGATAATAAGAATAGTAACAGTTTTAAATTTTCGTAATTCATATTAAATATATATAGGGCCTTATTATACGATTATGGGTTAGAAGGCCCTTCACAAATTGCTTTAGGTATAATTATGTTGACCTGTGTCTTAGATTGTAATTTTTATTTTTGTTGCAATAATGGGCATCCCACATTACTGCAACTTAAAAATAATATAAAAACTCACGTTTTTGCAAGAAAGGTACCTACTCAAACCTACAAAGGTAGATTTATAATATGATATTATATGTAGATGTCTATTATGAATCCACTTTTTTTGTACAGTCGGGTAAAGTGCCGTGCCGCGCGGCAAACGGCATAATATAAAACGGCGAAATTGGTAGACTAGACAGGTATACCGACTATCAGGTAAATGGCCACAGGTAATGTTTATATATTTGTAGAAAAACAACAAAAAGATAATACGTACCTATACGTTTTTGCCCGACGTTTTTCTACATAATTGCCTTCGTATTAAATGGATTTACTTTTTGTTAAGTCTAGAACAAAGACGAACGTAAAAAAGCTTTTAAATTATCGTAAAGTCAAACAGATTTAAAGTTTTTATAGACACGTCTAGTTCAAAGGTACCTAAGCTTTTTACGTAAATTTATTAGTGAAGTGCACAACTAGTAAGAAGAGATACTAAGTGTGAAGTGAACATTTTTCTTAGTAGGTAGATAGGTGCCAACTCTAAGGTTGATTCTCATTTGAATAGCCCGTTTGGCCGGGCCGGGGCGCGAACGGGTGTTTTTACACGACTGTCAAAGGAAGTGTTATGGTTTTGTATGAAGAAAGCACGGACGCTGCACGCCCGCGCCGCGCCGTCGCGTTGTAATTTAGAAGTTAGAACGGGTTAGGGTTAGAGTCCATGTCAGTAGGTACCTAGTGGTCAAACGCTCACACATCAATTAAAAAAAATATTGGGAAAGTTCAAGAGCCTTGTCGGGCCACGCGCAGTGTAGGGTTTCGTAGTTTCCAAAAATAATAGGGATTGGAATCTGCAAAAGTCGTTACAACTACCTAGTACGAGTCTGTAATATCCAACGGGATTTGTTAAAAATTTCATTTTCCCTCAAACTTAATTATCGGTACTACTATCGTGAATAAATATGATGTGTCTAAGTACAACCACTTTGTTTTTAGAGGGGGTACAGATGACTCTAAAAAATAGCACTTAAAAATAAATACTTATTTCAAAAACGGAAACCGAAAATGAAAAGTAGTTTTAGAAAACCCACAATGTTTTAAAAAAACTATCTAACAATACCTACCCCAACACGATAAAGTACACAAGAAAAAAAAACATCCTCCATTTGACATAAAAAATGCTTATTTTTGTTATTGTTTGTAGCAATTTCTTGGCGTGAACAATTATAGATATGTAGGTATACTCAAGCAAAGTACAGCTTCTTAGTACTTAGTATCAAGTGTCTCTAAGCTAAGCCGCGGACGGACGCCGAACGGACAGCGGACGAACGGACATACGAAAATCTAAGGCGATTCTATATGGGTTTCTTGTTGACTATAAAAACCTAAAAACAGTCATAATAACAGACAAAGGAGTGATCCTCGAACTAAAGTCTAAGTCTTTTAGTGAGGGGACCGAATTCTAAAACAAAACAATCTCAATTTAACACAACACATTGAGCTTTAAAATAACCTCTAAATAGCTTTTCTTGGTATTCTGAGTGTGCGGGTGAAGGACATAAGGTCAAAAGTTGAAGGCGCAGACAGACGTCACAACCAAATCTATTTGTAAACTATCTCCAACAATTCGTAGGGTGAATACCTACTTCTAAACCCTTATCTAATTGAAACGGCTATATAATGTGGTTTAACTTCAACTTTGTACTTAATTGGAGACTTGAATTTCATTAGGATGATACGAGGCTAGCCATTTTATAAGGATTAATATAATTTTATTAAAATTAAATTGAGTAATAGCTAGTCAAGTAGATTAATTAGCTGATTTACTGTTAAACTTTACCTTTTCAGATAATTTTAAAGTATGTTAAATAATAAGACTAGCCTAATTTGTGTTGCATATGTTTCATATCTTATTTTAGATAGGTAAATTCTATGGTATAAATACACAGCTTCCCGGTTGGTCCCATAACAAAAAAATAGAAAGGTATATGGGATGTTTTCTTGGAACCCTTGACAAAACTTATATTTACATAGGATTTCGAAAGATTGTTTTTTTTAAATTACGGAACCTTTTTCACTAAATGGCAATGCCCATGGTAGTCCTATAAATTCCTATAATGATTATGTTATTGAAAAAAATTCTATAATTAAAATTTGCATAGAAAATTGTTACAAATTTTCTAGCACTGCATTCTGCATGTTACCTAGTTGAATGTACTTACTGTAAATCTATAGGTAACTTGAATATCTGTGTCAGTCATTAGCCCCCCATTAGACCGTCATCATAACTTACCTACGTACATACTTTATCTATCAGTGACAAACATGCAGTTAACAGGTAAACAAGTAAAACGAACTGTGGGTAACATCACATAACTGTGTAACCACTTTACCACATCTGTATCTACCTACGGTAAAACTGGCTCTGTACTAGTTGACACATTGTTAGACCCTCAAAAAGGAAAGGTGTGAGTGTGAAGCAACTTTGTAAAATAAATTGTCCCTGATGATGATTGATGTTTAAAGTTGTCAATTTAGTTGACCTATATAGCCGCTGGGCGAGA
Organism: Idaea dimidiata; assembly: GCA_949358125.1. Classification (NCBI taxonomy): domain Eukaryota; kingdom Metazoa; phylum Arthropoda; class Insecta; order Lepidoptera; family Geometridae; genus Idaea; species Idaea dimidiata. Next base: position 8,214,441 of record OX442334.1, read on the forward strand.
GCATCTGAATTTGTTGATGACTTTTTAACTTGGAGTATAGGTCTCTTCAATATTGTGTTTTTTTATAATGCCAATGAATAATAATAATTATGTGGTTGTCCGTTTTGAATACCGTTTGAACCTACTTTAAAGGGTCTATCTAAAGACCTACATGTTCTTGTACCTACCTTAGTCTCTTTTGTTACCAAACGTGTAGTGTGTTACATATAGGTAGGTGCATTATAGAAGGGACGGACTGTTAAAAATATTATCAGTGACCGGTGGTAAGTAGGTAGATAAGCTAGCTTTAGGTATCGCTATCGATTTACAAAGTACTAACTCATGACAATTCCAAGAATTTAATGTAATATGTGGCATAAGTTTCATCAAAACGTGACCAGTGATTCAGAACAGAACAAATAGTTTTTATTTAGATAGAAGACTGCAATGTAACTGAATGAATGACATACCTAAATAATATTAGAAACTAACTGCGACCAGCTTCATAATATTAAGTGGTAGGATATACCTACTACATCTAGAAATACGTAGAGGGTCTACACGTCTATAGGTAGGTACAAAATTGAATCATTACTTAGATCACCATAAAAGTCTCGTTCGTATCATTTGGTTCAGCATCCATAATATCGTTTTACTTATAAGGTACCGTCACCTGCCTACATTTGCGCCTAGCGAGCGAACGACCGCGCGAGCTAGCTCTATTTGGGTCGATACTGCAGGACGCACGTCTGGAGCGTTACCCTATTTAGTTAGACTAGGTAATAGCCCAGTTTACACAATAGTAGAGCGGTCTTGGCTGGAATAACATCACAGTCTAGCACAAGTCACGTACAATGGGTCTACTGGAGGACCTTAGTGCGGAAAATGGAATCCCAAGAAGACTGAAGTAGAGCGGTGTTGGTCTAGTGGTAGATACTCCGACTTTCACTCTGGAAGTCGTGATTTTGAATCCCTGTCGACCGTTGTTTTTCGGATCCATCGACCGAAAGAATTAAATGCGCAATGTCGTTTTCTTGCCAAATTTCACTAGGTGTTGTACCTTGGACCTAAAAAATCTGTTGTACCATGGACTGTACAATTCTTTTTCTTCTTCTCTGGGTGCCCCTCCAACTAATAAAGGTTGGCAGTAAGTTCAGCATATTTATTCCGATTTCTGGCGAGGCTGAATAGTTCGGCGGCACCTGGATTAACTTACAATTCTTACGTACAATTTTAAACCTGGATTAACTTTAGTGGTTCTAAACATTATAATGCCCGGGGACTATAATACGTAGGTATCGAATTAAAACAAATAAAAAAAATAGATTACGATAAACATTTGAAATTACGAAAACATAAAAGAGGCGTAGTAATTGCTGGTAAGTTTATTTTGTTGCCATTTTAAACAAAGTTGAATAATTAATATTGTATTTTGTTGGGAAACTGCGACTATTTGTAGCAAGGGGTCCAGGGGGGTACAAACCATAGTACATTGGGGATCACAGTACATCTGGAGTGTTGTACCATAGTTCTATATCCCTTTTTTTCAACCGTTCAAAAGTCATAGTTGGCAATGTTTTTTTTTACTTTAAATATAATAGATCAGATCCTCAATAAATTTTTATGGGACCACCTCGGAGGTTTAACGTTTCTAATAAAAAAAGATTCATCTCAATCGGTCAAGCCATCTTTGAGTAATCGGTGAACAATTGAATTGATAACTGCGTTTTGAGGAGCGTTTCCGTTAATAACTTCGAAGATCCTCATCAGATCCTCAATAAATTTTTATGGGACCACCTCGGAGGTTTAACCTTTATAATAATAAAAAATCCATCTCAATCGGTCAAGCCATCTTCGAGTAATCGGTGAACAAACATAAAAAAAAATACGCGACGAATTGAGAACCTCCTTTTTTGAAGTCGGTTAAAAAAATTGGTCCAGGGTACAACAACAGGTTCCCCTACTCATACTCGTAGTAACTTTGCATAATTATAAATTGTAAAATATTTTATTTCCAATTGATTCCAGTAATTTAGACAATACGCATACGGGAATCAGGGTTGAGCATGTCTAGGTATTGCCGTTTTGGTAAATCACTGCGAATTTTACTACTTTAAAATGACGACGAATTATAATAATAATTATAATACTTTTAGTACCTTTTACCTTTACCTTATCATTATCTTAGTAACAAAGTAAGGGCGATAACTAAGCGCAGTAGTGTGTAATTATTCATTTAATTTTATACGCATACATCTGCTGCAAAAAGTTGACCGTGCAAAATGCTGAACGACAAAAAAGCTCTAATTATTAGGTACATAGTCATTTTTTAAATAATAGTGCACCGACAACATACTCGTATGAGCGTCTTCCTTCATAGTTATTTGCTAATTACCCACTTACAGCTGCTGGTCCATAGGCGCGTGCGCATTAAATTACACACTGCAAGCTGCGTGATCATGCGCAGCAATGGAGTAGATTTTTTATTTAATTACGCTATACATAGTGCATATACCTATCAACGTGAATTTTAAGAGTTAGGTAAGTAGGTATCTAATAGCTATTTACTTAATAATTCTATTTACAAACGAGTCCAGCCGTCAAAAGGAAGGAAAGAAGACATTTTTTTTCCAAATTATTTTTCGAAAATGAGTCAAGACTTTTGAAGTGAAACATTTTTGTCAATTGACAAAATGATTTTAATGCCGTACGTACCTATACGCTACCTGCTGCTGGTTGGTTAATCGTATAGTGTAGGTAGGTACTTATAAGTGTCCCGTACTATTCCCTCGGGTAAGTCCTAATCCCGTGGGAACTTCAAAAAGCCTCAGTGAATACCTACACATCACAAAGAACACACCCTCCAAATTTCATGACTCCTGGACCAAAACGGTGTGGGCTGTGCGTTGACAGCGTTGATATAATATGCTCTATAATTCAGTCAGTCAGTCCAGACTTTTAGTTTTATATGTATAGTATAGAGTATATATAAGTTCCTTTTAGTAATTTTTATATAATGCTCAAGGCATAATATCTGCTTACTATAAATAATTAAAGGAAAAATTCATCTCCAAAAATTCGCTCGCGGCGAGGCTATACATAAGTTGCCCACTAATTTACCTACTAAAATTGGCCCAGTTTCTCGTATGCAAAAGTAAGTAGGTAAGTTTAATATGCACCTCTATTTTTTCATAGAAGGGTTACAAGTGACCTAGTTTTCCGAAAACAAATGAGTTCCATAAGTGTACCCTGTCTATGCATCCCAATGGAACTACCAAACCGTGTTTTGTAAAGGTGTAGGTAGTAAATTAGATTTCGTTATGAATTAAATATTTTCTGGTATGGTGTTTCCTCTGTTATCACGATGTTGAATTGCAATTTAACTAATTTTCCGGTCTTAATCGCCTGTTAGAAAGGAGTCTGGGTCTCTATTTTTGAATCGCTCGCGCCATTTCGAGTGATTTTAATACCTGTATTTCTGCTAAATGTCGTTAGTTTTCTATGTGAATCGCACGACCGCAACAAGGGGTATCAACCACTCGCCGCAGGAGTTAGAGATCGAACGATAATCAGTAGATATCGAATTATTTAAATCGCCTGACGAGCAACGAGCGATTCAAAAATAATGCTCCTGTAACGGCTCCAAAACCGCAGAAAGGCATTGTAACAATACTGAAAATAATAAAAACATCGCGACTAAAATTTATTTTCGCGAGTTCCATTTTTATATATTTTAAATTAGCGTATACTATTGAAATATAATTGAAACACTTTGGGGCTTGCTTAAAGTTTGCGCAACTCCCCCGATATAGTTAAAATTGGAGAATAATGCAGAATAGATAGACGTATATGGACACATTTACTTTTTGAAGTACGAAACCTTAAAAAAATAGTACTTATTTAAGTTAGATTTTATAATCTTTTTATCCTTTTTAATCGTATTTTTCTGATACATGGTAACAAGGTAACGCTTTTGAAAGCTAGATTTCATAGAACCTATATGGGATATTTTTATATAGAATGCTTCACCCACGAAAATAATATGTAAGAAATACCTTTTGTGATAAACTTGTACTTATTACAAATACATTGAACATTTAACAACACGTAAAAAATACAGAGAAAAACTCCCAATTCCTTACAAAAACAAAATAGGTACAAACGAAACCAAACTGTAAAAACATGTAACAAGGACCATTTTCAAGTACCTAAATGGTTTTTAAGATACAAAATGACCAAAGCAAAGTTTCTGCTGGATGAATAGGCTACCCATTGAATAGCCTTATGTATGTATGCTCGGAGGATGTGAAGGAACAAAAAACTTCGCCTAAAGCAGGGGAGTTTGTTTCCTTCTTGCTGAACTGTGTATCGTTAAGTGAGGCAGTTGTTGTATTTTTATATTGTAAGGAAATCTTTAAGGTTATAAAAAAGGTAATTCATATGCATGTCGTTTGGTTTTAGTAATACAATATAGGAGATGAAAGACATTACAGGGGTGAAATATTACGGATGTTTTATCAACAATTGCTAAATTTTATACTGGTATTTATTTTTGAAGACAAACTAAAATAAATAAGTAAATAGCTGGTGTTGCGGGTGTCTAAACCCGTTACTTTTTTAATCTGCAAATTGAATCTCTTGCTCATTGTGCCCTACTATCTGCAGTAAATTGTTGCCTGAAAGTGTTCGCTTTCAGCAATAAAGCCGCTCATTTGTACAACTTAATTTTAAGCGTGGCGTGCAATTAAAGAGGCCTATGCCCAGCAGTGGACTGCAACAGGCTGATGATGATGTACCTACTTGATTAAATTGGTAGTTCTAAAGTAACAGCCGTATTTACAAACGACCCTATGCATGGCTTAATGCTTTGTGTCTTAATGTCTAGCTCTTCGAAATAATAATTAATAATCAACGGCAGGAAAAATGTGACTAAAGCTGAGTGCATGCATAGAGTTTGTGAATCAGGCTATAAAAGTCTTTGGTTTTTTTGCCTGTTGTGTTTTCTGTGTAGGTATAATATGATGATTAGATATCTTTTGTATAACTATATGTATACATATAACAACACACAATGGCGTAGGTATGTCTTTTCAATTTAATTTTAAATTTTGAGAACCAAAAATTAGCTACACCTATGTGGCCATCATATGTATATGTATTAATGACCACAAGAATGAATACATTAATTTTATTGTAAAATATGTAAGTCTATAAGGTATATATTAACCGCCGGTATATATTAATCGCTTTAAGCGATAAGGCCGCCTATTTGTTCAACATTTATTTAGTTTTAAATGTGTTGTTTTTGTAATATTTTTGTGATTGATCAAATAAAGTATTATCTATCTATCTATCTATTTATGGGCCTTTGTAGCCTGAAACAAATGTTTTATTTTAATTTTTTTTCACAGAAATATTATAATATTAATAAATAAATCCTGTGACGAACACACAGCGCCATCTAGCCCCGTGGTAAGCTGCTAAGCTTGTGTTACGGTGGCTAGACAACGGATATACTACTTATATTTATTTTTCTTTTGTAAATACATACATATTATACATAGAAATACGCCCAGATCAGATACAAATATTTATTTTAAGCATAAATATTTGCACCCAGCGGGAACCGAACCCGCAACCTTCTGTATTGCAGCCAAGCGTTCGCCCGACACGCCACAGAGGTCTTCAAATATTGTATATTATACGACGAAGATTGGCTGTATGTTTTAAAACCCCATGAGTACCCGTAGGTATCGTAGGCCGATAGGCCTAAACAAGCATGTTTAAAGTCCTTGGCCTTCGAACAATCACTAGATGTGTGTATTTTTTCAACAAATCAGCTGAGTTACTACGTATGTGTTATATGTACCCATTCCCACAAGACGAGAGGTCGTTTCGAAACGGAAAATATTACCTAAGATTACTTGACAATAGACCCCATGACAACTAAGCACTTAATTGTTTACGAATTGCACAATATTCGTGTGTTACTTGTTTACTACTTACATTTTTGAATTGTGTAAATCCTAATGCTAATCAACTGAGAAAGTAGACTCGGTAAATCAAATCAAATCAAATCAAAATAGTTTATTTCCTTTAGATTCTTGTACAACATTAAATGCACATGATCATTTGGCTACGTCTTAGGTGTATTGATTTTAGTGTGGCTTCGGAATGCGCCCTCCGATGAGAAGAAGCCACAAGAAACTCATGGGTTTTTTTTTTGTGATCATGTGTTAAATTACAATCGTCATAATACAGATATTTATCTATAATTCGAACAGGAGCAATCAATAAATTATGCCCATGGATTTTTTTCATTATGATATGACGACGTATCATAGTACGCCTTTTTACACAATTTATGTTTAATATATTTTTTAATCTTTTGATGGACATGTAGGATTTCGGACTCGCGTTGTGTGCAAATCTATATTCTATATTCCTATACTATATAATGATAAAGATTTATTTGTTTGTCTTATAATAAAGGTAGAGAGGACAAAAAGTCTGTACTTGGTCGCGGGTAACCGCTAGTAATTTATAAGGCTCCAAAAACTACTAGGCCGATTTCTATAATTATTTTATCATTCGAAAGCCACATTATCGAGAAGTAACTGATATTGAACCCGATATTCCCATGACATCTGACCTTACGCGGGTGAAACCGCGGGACGCAGCTAGTGTCATATTAGTAAAATAGAAAAGGTATAATGCAGGTAGGCTTGCTTGTCTGAAAAGGACTGGGGTAAGTCCTATATTTTATAGTTTATTTTATTTCAATAACGGTTCAGTAATTGTTGCTAATTCTGCTTGATTTCACTAAAGCGCCCTAACTGGTAATAAAAAATTACTAAACTTCTATTGATATAATTTCTTCTATGGTTTTCGCGATGTTGCATAATAAAACACTTTATTTACCGGGTTTAATTAAAAGTACCCTCAGTCCTTTACTGACCGGACCTACATTGTAAAAGTACAACGCAGATAAACAAATCACAAAATCTTTAAAAATTAACAAGGCTTTATTCAGTACATAGCAAGTGATTATGCTTGTAAAAATATTTTTCAATTTATAATATTTTTTGTTTTATGGTACCATACACGCACCATAACACACAGGTGTGTTGTATGCACTATTGCAAAGGGGTACTACTATCAGCTCTTAACTCGTGTAGTTCCTATGCATGACTGATGGATGAGGCCCTGCATTTAAACTGTTTGGCTTCTTAAAAAAGCGTTTTGTGATTAAAATACATAACTTACCAATACACTAAAAAATCTCAGTGATTTTTGGTGTTTCAAATGTTATTTATTTCGAAACGGAACGTTTTTTTTCGAAACGGGTCATATATGTACGTAACATGTGTTAAATTGCTTAAAAAATATAACAAAAAATAAAAAGAATGATTTTTCTTGTTTTTAATTAATATTATTTTTAGCATTTACCCGTGATCGGGGTACAATGAAAAGTCCTCAAAACGTCGGGCGTTGAAAAATGCGTTTAATTTCATATTTACATCACGAATACCGGATAAAAATCTAAGGTTAAAACTGCTTAAGAGTAGTTTAAGAGCTGAGAGTAAAGCCCCGGTTACCTGTGTGCGGTTATCTGTATCAATGAATTAAGGTAACATTACAATATTAGTTTAGTAAATGCGACACTTAACTCAAAAGCTCCAGAAATGCGATCGATCGTGATCTGTAAATATCATGTTAGATTGATTATTAATTTTTGTGTTTGAGGATTTTATTATTTCTTGTTTTTGTATAATTACTTTCTTATTTTCGTATTTTGAGTAAGTCCTGTTAAATAGATTACTATTTTCTGTATTTGTGTTCTCCGATGTTTGTTTTTGTCTTACAATACTTTGCGAAGCCACGTTTTTAAACCCAACATTGGAATGACTGTTTTGATCCGGAGAAGTGCTGCTTGCTGTATTTGTGGTGTTCAATCTATTTGGTTTTTGGATGACTATAAATTTTTGTGCTGGCTTCTTAAACGCAATATCTGAATGTGTATTTTGGGCATGTTCTATTAATTCATGTTGATTCGAAAAATTGTCTTCAGCACTTATGGCCTCTATTTGTTGTCGGTTTTGAATTATTTTATACTTTCCAGCTGGTGTCTTAAGCCCAACATTTGGATGCCTATTTGGGGTATCATAGTCTGCTTCATTTTGCTCAGTAAAACTGCTCTTAGATTGATAATTATTTACTGTATTTTTGGCCTTCAATCTTTGTCGTTTCTCTGATACCACATACTTTCCAGCTGGTCTTTTAAGCGCAACATCTGATTGTCGTTTTTGGGTATCAAAATATGCTGCATTATGATCTGAAAAATGGCTGGGAGCTTGATCATTGTCTTCTGTATTTGTGGGCTCTATTGTTTGTCTGTTTTGTGTTACTATATATTTGCCAGCTGGTCTCTTTATAACATTTGTATGCCTATCATAGATTACATTTTGATCTGAACTGCCTTCTGAGTGTGGGTTTTCCTTTCTTTTCCGTTTTTGTGCTACTTTTTGTTGACTTAAGTTTTGAGTTGGCTTTATATACCCAACATTTGAACGTCCCTTGCCATATGGCAGTGACGGAGCGGCATGTTCGCTTGTCTCTTCTTCTGTTTCGTCGTTTTTTAGTTTCAATCTGATCCGTAATGATTCGAGTTCCACTTGGTCTCTTAAATGTTGTTGTTGTAAGGTTCTGATAGCAATTTGTTGTTGGCTTATTTTAAGGTCTCTTTGCTTTACTTTATGTATTATCTGTTCTCTGGTAAGAGTGTCAGTGTAGTGTCCTTCTGATGGCTCAGAAGTACCTTGAGTAGTTGGTTTTTTGGAAAATTTTAGAAATTGCCCATTTTTTCCTCTTGGCATTTCTAAACCATTTCCATGATGGTTGCTGTTTTCATTTTTCTTCTTCTTCTTCTTCTTCGGTGGTTTTTCATCAAGCTGCGGAAAATAATTTAAAGCCAGTAAAGATTTTTGTTGATACTTTTACATACTGTTAAATACACATCAGCCTTAGTGCTACCGCGTGTCTAGGTTCCAGTTAACAAAACTGGCACGGTGGGCCACCCCGTCTGTGTTACAACAATCATTTGGAACCACTTTTGTCCCTCTGATAACTCAAAAACTATTTCTCATAAACAATATGTCAAATTTAGCTAATTATTGAGACTTTCGAGATTCATACATGTGTGCATAAACACACTTCAACTGGTTATTATGATATACAAAAAAAAGGACTACTAGTAGCAGGCATGAATCTGACTTGGCTAGTTATGGCTGGCTTTATGAATATGCCTTTCCAAGTTCTAAAGCTGTCAGTTCTTATTTTATTGTTTTGAAAATTTGCGTTGCTGGTAGTAACAAGCCATCGATCGTACTTAATAATAATTCGTATATGAGAACTAGGTATATAGTCGGACCTATGCGACTAGAACCGCATTAAAAATGGTAGAGCGCTGGTGCGAAAGTAAGACCTATCAGACTGCCGAAACTCTTCCAGACAGAACTGAGTTTAGCAACAGACGTAAAATATCTTGGTATTACCCTGGACAGAAAACTCAACTGGAGCAGCCACCTAAATAGCAGACTCGACAAGGTTGTCTTCTGGCACTGTCGGAGAATGCTGGGTAGAAAATGGGGTCTCTTTTCCAAATAAACCCTCTGGCTTTACAAAACAGTCATTCGACCTACTCTGCCAAGCTGGCTACTGTTGTAGTGCAACTAACAAAATTTCAGCGGTTAGCCTACATGGCAACCACAGGTGGCTTAAGGACCACACCGACAGCTGCCATTGAAGTCATGCTCGACTTGCCACCATTACATTACCATATACAGCAGGAAGCCGAAGTAGCTGCGGTAAGGTTAGAAACACTGAACCTGTGGAGATATAGCACCTTCCCATCCTCGAAGTAGGCAACTACAGGATCCCGAAAAGGTTTGTATTTGATAAGAAATACAAAATTCAGCTGCATGAGGACAATAATTGCGAGGGCCTTAATTCCAGAGAACTAAAGATCTTCACGGACCGGTCCAAAACAGAAGTAGGTACAGGCCCTGGGGTGTTCTCAGAAGACCTATATATCTGCGTCGCTAGATACCCACAATACGTTGTTTCGAGCGGAGTGCTTGGGAATCATAAAAGCGGTGCAAGCCGTAACAGTCAGGAAGGTAAGAGGACTCTTTATCCGCATACCCTCCAATAGTAAATCGGTATTGCAAGCCCTGGACAATCACACAATTAACTCAGGGCTCATTCACGAATGTCATAGCTTATGATAATAAGGTCAACCAATTGACGCTATAATGGATCAAGGGACACAGCGGATCAAGAAGTAACAAACGATGCAGTTGATGAGCTTGCGCTAAGAGTGTCAGACGCAAACGCGAGGCCCAATTTCGACATACCAATACCATTTGGTAAGGTTAACTCACTAATTAATGAACGGACCTAGGCTCAGCAGGATACCTACTGGGCGAAGTTCGAGGGCTGTAGGCAGGCAATAGAGGCCATGCCCACGACCAACCCCAAACTGACCAGGACTCTACTGAAGCTGAAGAGACCCCAACTTCGGACGGTAACCGAAGTTCTGAAAGGTCACGGTTTTTTGGCAATCACCTGTTTACATTGCCGCGGATGCATGAAAGAGACGGCCGCGCACGTGCTCCTAGAGCGTATCAGAGCGTGGCCTTCAGCCACCTAGGCTCTCTTAGGTCTCTTATGGAGGTAACAAAGAACATTAACGGTCTTATGGCTTTCCTCTGGGAGTTGGGTTGGCTCAATTGTGTTTAAATCCCACCCAGACGCAAAATAGGCGCTCAGACGTCGCCTTGCGAAAATCAATCCGACAAACAAATACAATACATACGTCAAAATAAAGACTTATGTTACTTTATTGACTTGTATTTTACAATTGTTTCCTTTCGAAACTCTGATTGTCAAAAGCAAGAATAAAAAAAAAACTTACATAAAAAAAGTAAACTTACCGAAAACAGTATTTTAGATATCGAAGGATCAAGATTATCACGAATCAGTTCATGTATCTTGTCTTTCTCTGCTTTCAGTTCTGCTTCAGATTTAAATATATTTACTATAGAAAAATATGGTGGTTTTTTCTCTGGATTCCTTGGTTTGGGCTGTGGTTCAGATTTCTTGAGAACTACAGGAGTGTTGTTTCCACCAATAATTTGCACAGTAGTAACTACTTCCCTTGCTTGTTGTGCAGGAACTTGGGTTTCCGGAAACATTTGCCCAGTCAGGAATTCTAAGGCAGCTTGTGTTTCATTGTGGTATTGCAATTCTTGTGTTTCAGTCTGGCATTGGACTTCTTGTTCATTGTTGTATTGAATTTCTTGTGTTTCAATGACATATTGAGTTTCTTGTGTGTCATTGTGGGATAGGTTCTCCGCATACTTAAAATGAAAGAAATTTTACATTTATTTTATTCTTATTTTATTTGACTGCAACGGGTGATACACCCTCATTAATTTTTTTTATTTTTATTCTATTAACTCTAGTTTTTTTTATTTTAAAATAGTCCTGTCAGGACTTGTTTTGTAAAATAAAAAAAATCTGTGACAAAAAAAAAAAGATCATCGGGTGATTACTTAGCTGTTCCTTGTACAGCTGTTCAGCAAAAGTTGTGCTGGAGACCATTTTTCTGTACTTAAATATTTATTGTATATTAATATGTATGTATTTACAAAATCCCAAAAACAAGGTATGTAAAGTACTAAGTATATCCACTGTCGAGTTCTAATAGTACAAGCCTAGTTAATGTATATTTACATTAACTAGGCCAAAAATAGAATTGTAATATGTAAATAAAAATAACGAAACTTAAATCTAGAGTGACACAATAGGCGGCCTTACCGCTTTGAGCAGTTTCTTCTAGGCAACCTTGGGATGGAGAGGATCACACGAATGATTAAGGGGTTAGGTATAGTAGGTAATTGTTACTTTAGGGCTATAAGGCTGTGCTGTTTGCAATCTCCTAGTTAGTCCTATTAGTGGACTTCACAAAATTGGTTATTGAAAATACAAAGGGTCTATTGAAATTATTTGCCTAAACGGCAAAGTTATTTCACACTGGGTACAGTTGCAAAATGTAAAACTGAGTGAATTGTGTTTTGAAGTTGAGGATCATCCTCTCAACAAAAACTACTGTTGAGTAGAGTTCTAGTTGCCTATGACCCAGACAGTGACATGGCACTTTGCCTGAGTTTAACCACTACCTAGATATAGGGGGAGTATCTGCGATAATTTAAAGGCCAATAACTGTATCTAAGTCAAAAATGGCTTGAAGCATCCCACTAATATAAATGTGACAGTTTAGACATGTTTGTGTTGCAGTCACACAAAATCTACTGAAGAAATTGTAATGAAACTTGGTGGAGATCTGCTACCTTATTATCTATCCAGTGGAGAACAGTGGAAATTGACTGGCACTATGCAGTACATTACTGCTTTGACATAACGTGGTTATCACCGGTGAAAACCTCAAAACAGCAATGTACTGCATAGTGCCTGTCATTTTCCACTGTTGTCAGACGTCCACTGGATAGATAATATGGGGGCTGGATTAAGACATAGGCTACTATTTATTCCGATATTCTTCAGAAACAGGACTTATAAGGGTAAAACAGCAGGGCTTAGTAAAGAATATATTGGCATGTTTCAGTAGAGGTACTTACTAGGGAATTTTGTTGACTCAAATTGAACCGTGGAACAGTTGTAGAGCGAAGGAATCTTTTCTTATTTCTCATAGTAAAATCATAATCAGTGAAGTGAGCTGAACAAATGGTGCTATAAACTGCAGGAATCCAATTCAACCGACCAGTTGCATAGATCCAGGCTTGTCTTGTTTCTGGATCTTTGGGGAAGCTGTAAATGTCAAAGATAAGCAAGTTAAGACCTATGGTTCTTTGTAATTAGTCTATCTATACTAAAATTATAAAGAAGAAAGATCTAATTGTTTGTGTGTAATAAATAGGCTCTGAAATTACTGAAAAATCCTTTCACCCATGGAATGTTCCATTATCGAAGAGTAAGATAAGCTACTGTTGATTCCCAAAGGATCGGGACTTACTTAGTTGAAACCAAGGGAGGCAGCAGATTTATAAATAAATAGCCCCGTGTTGCCTAAACACAGATGGGTTAGGTCCAGTGGCCAGTGATTATTTTTACAATCCCAGGGGTTTACGGACATCATTCGTAATACAATCTATTTGTAACGCATAATAAGCGTTACGAATATTGTAGGTTTAGACACAGTTTAATCATATAGGCGATGAAACAAATGTTTTAAAGAATTTCATTGCAGGTTACAATGCAACTTAAGTGTGTACGTAACTTACCGATGAAAAGTAACGAATACTTACTGATGAAAAGATATTTTTTTATTAGAACTATTATTTAAACAGTTTAGTACGGCACAATTACGCATTTTGTTATAATGTTTTACGAAATATTCAGTCTATGACAAAAACAACACAAACATTATTTTATTATGTCTTTCCTATCGGTTGTGAGTGAGCCCAGTGTAGCCAGTGTCAAGTATTATTTTTTGCAAGTTACAATTATTTATTTTTAATCGGTTGTGAACCCATTATGGCCATTAGGAAATTAGCCAGTGTCAAGTATTATTATTATATAATGCAAGTTATTTGCATCGAAACAGTCAAGTCGTCATAGTTAAAGTCAAGTCGAGGGAATCATTGTAAACACGGCGGCCATTTACAAAGATTTTTCACGGAGCTTTGGAGACAACACTTAAGTCCATGTTTTGCACCGATTTTCCCGTTCATTCCCCTTGTACACCTTCACGAAACTAAATTGAATAATATGCCCGGAAATTAAACAACTTGCACGCATTTGAACTAGGTTTCACAAAAATGAAAATTTAGCAACACATCTCCTCAAAGCGTTCCCGCCAAAACTCCAAGTTATAATTGAATGCTATAACGCATGACGTTTAATGCTTTACAGTGACACTGATGCTATCACGCATGACGTTTGGCTTCCATCCTCTGTGTTTGGTTGGTGGAAGGCTCGATGCGGTTGGCGTACGAAACAATCATGCAAGGATTGCGCAAGGTTGACAATGGGTTGATGCAAAGTAAATTTCTATTTTTTTTAAAATTTTATATGATGCACTGCTGCCATCTATATTTGAATAGGAACATTTTACACCGGAAAAAAAAAGAAGTTTACTTTTGTAATGTTGGTTAAATTGCCAGCGGAGGTGCTGCCATCTAGGCGTATTTAAAATAACTATAATGGAAAAAATGAGTTCGGTTTTGTAATGCTGTGGCTTAAAAAAATTGGTGCTGCTGCCATCTAGCACTGAGGAGAAATATTATTGCATGAACCTCAGTCAGAGGCCGCTGATGTGCGGCAAACAAATGGCTTGTTGTACTAAAATTGAAGTAAAAAAAATGCAATGTTAATGGAATAGAAACATTTAAATATCTAAATAAGGGCGATGTAAGAAAAAAAGGAGAAAATCCCTTGCCCTGTGGAGTTTTGGCGGGAACGCGTTGAGGAGATGTGTTGCTAAATTTTCATTTTTGTAAAGCCTAGTGTAATAGACCTAGACCTGTTAAACCTAGTTTTGTATTCTTGTCCATACAAAGATTGTCTGGAAGAGATCGCTTTTAGCGATAAGGCCGCCCATTGTACCTTTATTATAATTAGCTGTAAGTATTTGTTTATGTAATTTTCTGGTACAATATAGTTTTATCTAATCTAATCTAATCTTTAAATGCGTGTAAATTGTTTGATTTCGTGGGCATATTAATCAATTTAGTTTCGTGAAGGTGAAAGTGAAAATAGGTGCAAAACATAGACTTTAGCATTGTCTCTAAAGCTATGTAAACACTCTTTGTAATGGCCGCCGTGTTTACACATGACTCCCTGGACTTGACTAATGACTTTAATTAGGACGACTTTTTCGATGCAAATAAATCTTTTGTACTTTCTTCACTATGTGTAAAAATACTTGCATATATTAATAATACTTGACACTGGCTAATTTCCAAATGGCCATTATCGGTTCACAACCGATAAGAAATGAATGAAATCCCTTGTTATACCTACCCCTGAGACCTACCCTGAGACCTCAGCCTAAGACATACCTAACTTGACCACACTAGACTAACAAATTTAGAAATTTTTAATTCAACTCCATTGTCCTAAAAGCGATACAGCGGCATCCCAGTAGTGGTCCCCTGTCCTGAAACATACAAATATAAGCATCAATAATGTAATTTCTCCGTTTTTTCATCAAAATCTCCGCATTTCTCGCATCAAACCCTTTGTGGGAACTTTTACACTACCGTGAGGACATTAGCGAGACATATTTACAATTTACAATGATCGAAACGTCGAGGTAAGAAAATAAAAAATAGTACGCGATTAAGACCCGGTAATATGTTAATATGTTAACAAATCGTGTAAATTTAAAAAGTTTACATTAGCGAGGTCCGAGCGGCGTAAAAGTGACGACAACTAACCGCGGTGTATATTGTTAGCGCGGCGGGAACATCATTATTCCAAAAACTTTACCCAAAAAAAATAGACCACACTAGACTAGGTAAGTATGTTTGTAGGTACCTTATCTGCTATCTAAACCGGAGTGCTAGGTAGTAAGTATGGATACAGACTCAGAATTGAATAGGTACCTAGACTACCTAGGTAAATCGAAAGAGCCTATGTGTTATTCCCGGTATGCAGCTACATATATTCCAAGTTTCATTGTAATCAGTTCAGTAGTTTTTGCGTGATTGAGTAACAAACATCCAAACACACACACTTTCACATTTATAATATCAGTAGGATATTATTCTTATTACCTACACAACGTAGTCTAAGCGTAAACTAGGGTTTATCAAATCGGATTTTTACAAGTTACATAAAAACTGTCCTAAATTAGATGAAAGGCACCTACTTAATAAACTTTTTAAATTCACACGATTTGTTAACATCGATTTGTCTCGAGGGGATCCTCAAGAATAGGATCATTGTAACACGATCGAAACGTCGGGGTAAGAAAATGAATAATAGTACGCGATTAAGATCCGGTAAAATGTAAATAGGCACCTACCTGCCTGCCTAATAACCTGTAGGTAGGAGTTTTGGCGGGAACGCTCAGAGGAGAGGTGTTGCTAAATTTTCATTTTTGTGAAACCTAGTTCCAATGCGTGCAAATTGTTTAATTTCGGGGCATATTATTCAATTTAGTTTCGTGAAGTGTACAAGTTGAATGAAAGTGAAAATCGGTGCAAAACATCAACTTTAGTGTTGGCTCCAAAGCTTTTAATGGCGTTTACAAATGATTCCCTAGACTTGACTTTAACTATGACGACTTGACTGTTTCGATGCAAATAACTTACATCTTACTAATATTATAAACGCGAAAGTTTGTATGTAAGTATGTATGTATGTGAGGTTGTTACTCTTTCACACAAAAACTACTGAACCGATTGCGATGAAACTTGGAATATAGGTAGCTGGGGACCTGGATTAACACATAGGCTACTTTTTATCCCGATATTCCCGCGGGAACGAGACTTACGCGGGTGAATGAAACAGCGGGGCGCAGCTAGTAATATATGAATAATACTTGACACTGGCTAATATTTTCTAATAGCCACAACCGGTTCACAACCAATAATAAATAATAACCTGTAGGTATTAAATATCAACTTAAATCCGAGCAGGAAGGACCTATTTTCGTCATAGATATCTTCCTTGCTTTGTTCGCGATAAAAGCTTTCTTGTGTCATTCATAACTTGTGCTGAACTGAATCCAGTAGGTTGAACCGTGGTTAAACCTACCTAGTTACATTGAACAAGTACTTACAATGAAACTGAATACAATTTTAAAACGGAACTACTCAAGACACGATTCTAAAACTAAATCTGTCTCAACATCGCCTCAATATCGTTGTATTTACCATCAAAAACGGTTAAACATTATTTTGGAAATTGCATTGCATAAGTACTTACCTTTAAAATTAACTGAAAATACACATTTACATTTAGGCACATATTTTGAGTAAATGCTTATTATGTGAATGTAAAATACTTACCTATATCAATCAATATAGTACAGTAGTAGAACATTACACAGCGCCATTAGCTCCGTCGTCGTAAGCTACTAAAGCTTGTGTTATGGTGACTAGACAATCCGTTGTCAAGCAACTTACGAGACATTTTCCATAAGTGGCCCTTAACCAACCCTCAACTAGTAATTATGTACAACTAGCAGTACCATGTTGCTTGGTTATCCCTGTTGCGGATATTAGCTACCTATTTATATTTTTATTTTATAATTATTAGCCCATAACACCATCTCTTTATCGTGTTGGCTCAGAACCTTGTTTACACACTACACCTTGTCCTACAGTTAAAACTATGTATTTCAAACATGCTGGGTCCACCTGTTTCTGAGAAAATTGGTGATAATGATAACACACACCACAGACAGGCAGATACAGGCGGATAAAAAATTCATTCTTTTTTTTACTTTTTGAGGTAAAGAACCTTAAATTACTCCTAATAATAGTAAAGCCGGCATTTTACTTAAGCAATTTAGCTGATTCTGTACTTGGACGGACATGGTGGCGGCCTCGTACAGACATCTCATCACATGTATGTATCGCCAATCTACTCGGCAGCGCTGGAGACACTCCAGAACAGACCAGATTTCAACCGAGTCAAAGGCCTTTTCATAGTCCACAAATGCTAGAAACAGGGGCTGATTATACTCTTCGGTCTTCTGTATAATTTGAAGCACTGTGGGGATGTGGTCTATGGTGCCTTATCCGCTCCGAAACCTAGCCTGTTCCGGTGGTTGGAATTCGTCTACTCTTCTCAAACTAAAAGTTCCCAAACTAATTTTAAATTCAAAAAGCTGCTCAATGAGTTAGGAACCCCTCAAATTTTAAGTGGTTAGTCTATATTCTACTGTTACACAGTTCAACAGTAGGTAAACGTCGACCAAGCGATTCGATTAGGACTAGTACGAATTAGGTCCACAAAATGTTATCATAAACTTATTAAGAGTTGGAATACTAGTTAGGGACGACAGTTCCAGTACGGCACTGGTTTTCGATATCAGAGATGTGGTCGCAAACTTCGCTTCTCCAATAGTTGAAGGTCTACCGGTCTGTGCGTTATAGTTTAATGGTACGTAGATAAATAGGTAATCTTTGCAGTTTGTTTGAATACCGTTTATTATCAGTGCTTAATGGTTTAATGTGAATGCAGACTTGAGACTAAACTGTTGACCGATTGGTTTTGGCGTTTCTTGTCTTAGCAAGTTTGCTTGCTGATTCTAAGTATTTACAGTCAATTAACTATGATTTGTTGACATCACATGTTGACATAGTTATATTTGACCGGGTCTTACGAGTAATCGTGTATTATTATTTATTTTCTCATCTCGACATTTTAAGCATGTAAAAGAAAAAATGTAACTATTACAAAAAAAAAACAAAATTTAAAGTTGAAACACATTTTTTTAGATGAGATCTTTATTGAAAAGCAATATAGTATAGGTTTGTAGGTTTGCTAGATGTTCAGGAGAAGTCGAAGTGACGCTCTTAAAAGCCTATTGTACGTCTTTATACACTTGCAGCCTATGGGCTCGCTACACACAGAAAAGCTACAGCGACCTCCGAGTCCTATATAATAATGCATTCCGGATTGTGGTGGGGCTGCCCCGATTCTGCAGTGCCTCGGGAATGTTCGCAGAGGCGAGAACTGCTTGCTTTCAGACCACTATGCGCAGTCGGAGTGCTTCCCTGGTACGCAGAGTGCGGGCCAGCTCCAACGCAATCCTGGCAATGATCGCCGATAGGCTGGACTGCCCTTACATGCGGCATTGCTGTAGCAGACATGTACCAGTTGAGCCGTTTGTAAGGAACTATTGAATTTAATTTTTATTATCTAGTATTGATTGTTGTTTGTGTCCATATGTGTAAGCATAGATAAATTATTAGGGTTAAGTGAATGTATTGTATTGTATAATTATTGTGTATCGTATATGAATTTTTGTGATTATTATTATTTTTGTATCTATTTCTATAGGTCACGGCCTGAAATAAATGTTTTTTTATTTTTTTTATTTATTTATTTAATATACCTAAGTCTTTAACTTGCTTTCTTATCGACGCCATTTTAAAATTTAAACAAAAAAAAAACAACTTGAACACCTTATCTTTCATCTTTCTTCACTTCTTATTTATCCAAAGGTTACTTGGAACAGACGATTTAAGCGATAAGGCCAGCCATCGTGCAACCAAGATTTAAGTTGTTCATGTCTTACCTTTTTACCCGACTGCGCGACGCAAAGGAGGGTAATGTGTTTATCGGTCTATGTATGTATGTATGTATGGATGTTTCTATGTGGCGTTCTAGAGGCCAAACGCGTGGACCGATTTTGATGATTCTTACGTCAATCGATTCGTCTTAATCTGGCGAGTGTGACTAAAGACCAAAGTAATCCAAATTAACTTTTGTCACAACCAGACGCCATAATAATATTGTTAAAATTTAAAAAATCCAAAATCGTCAAAGTATGTCAAGATGGGTATCGTTGAATAGGTATTTAAAAATCAATGTTAGGTTTCTTTTATCATTTTTCATTTTAAATAGCAGTTTAGGAAATAGAACGGTTTAAAGTTAATTACAATTAGGTATTCTCGCTTTTTATTACTAACGAACAAGTTTTTATTATTGTTTTTTTTTAATTTTTGTGAATTTTCAATAAAGAATTTATTTATCTATCCATTAAAGATATTTTACAAGGAGAGCGCATCATCATAAAATCGTCCGCGACAGTAATCAAACCTGTACCTCTCGCTTGCCGGGCGAGAGATAAGGGTGATAATTTCTTCTACGGTTTTGCGAATTTGCATAATAAAACACTTTATTTATCGGGTTGAATCGCGTTTTATTCATGGTTTTAAACGAACCGAGATTTCGCCAACTTAATGGTTGGCTTTTTCAAGGTTGACTGAAGTTGAAATATATAAATATTTCAAATATTTTAAATATTTTTTTTATAATATTCTATAAGAAATATTCTATAAGCAACAACTACTTACTTCATAAATACATTTATTTTTAAACCACAAATAAGTACACAAATATTAAACAAACTTAAAAAACCTTACAAAACTTCATAAATTAACCAGTTATAGGTATTTTATGTTTACAATCCGACCAAATATTACGAAGCAAACACGCGTATTATTCCGCCCGCAGTCCTTTCATAACAGTCCATGTGAAAATATCCTGTTTAAATTTAATCCTTATATCGCATCAATCGGCCGTGGATGGTATACATTTACTTTCGTTTTAATTCGGGAACAAAGTTCGGTGTTGACTTTAAATTGCGATAGCTTGGCTGATATGCTGGCTGGTAGGATATATAACTCTAATATTGCGCCGTACCATGATGTCTTATAATAAGTCGCGTCGCGAAGACGTCGCGTTGTCGTTCAATTAATAAAAATAAAAACACATCAAATAATAAAAAAAAATTACTAAAAAAAACTTTTTTTTAATTGTCTGTGGTTTTTAAAGGTAAGTATATTATTTTTATTTATTTTTTAACGACAAAAGGACGACATAGCAACGACAAACGATCATGGTAGCGCGGATTATGTATAGCAGTGTCCCGCGCTTTCACCTGCGTAAGTCCCGATCCCGTATATTATGGGAATATGTGGATCAAAAGTACTTTACTCCTCTATAATGTAGCTTTCTAATGGTGATCGAAATCGGTCCAGTAGTTTCAATGTCTATTCATTACAAACAAACAAGCAAATCATTTTTTTTTCTTTATAAAAGTAGTATAGATGTAATAAAACGTTTTATTTATCCGGTTTTATCGCGTTTTTATTCATTGTTCTGAACGAACCGAGCTTTCGCCAACTTTACAGTTGGCTTTTTCAAGGTTGACTGAGATGTAATTTGTCTAATTTTAACATTAAAACCGGATAAATAAAGTGTTTTACACACCTACTGCTCTACAAAGTTACTTTATTTGACCAAAAAGGTCAACGTAAAGCGACTCTTTATTCCCTAGGTGCATAAAGTGCACATTATGCACCTAGGGCATAAAGTAATTTAAATTTGGAACTAAGGTTCTGGTAGCATACGGCCATTTCGAACTGGCCACCTAGACATAACACATAAAAAAATAAAAACTGGGCAAATTTTTTCTATTTTCATGGACGGAAGGGTAAAGCAAAAAGTTTTGGTTAGTATAAAGCCCCAACTTTTTTTTTTCATCAGCTAAGGCCGATGTGTGGTTTCGTCATTTTGATGTAACATTGTTAAATTTAATTAATATAAAGCTGTCAATATATTTCATATACGTTGCATTATTCTATTTTTTTGTTGTTAGTTAAATACTTATTTTTGTAGCCCTTTTATTGTCTCGCAGTAGATGTGTAAAGTAGTGTATTCACCTCGGTACTAAAGCCTGTCTTTATCTTGGGCGCTTGAATCCCACGCTTCACTCAGGACTCTAGGTACATAACTCCTTCGCTTCGCTCAGGAGTTAAGTTTTTAACACCCTCGCTGCGCTCGGGAGTTCACCCTCTAGAGTCCTTCGTACGCTTTGGATTCAATATGACGCCCGCTATATAAGACAGGACTTTAGTACCTCGGTGCATAAACTACTATTATTATGCAAAATCGCGAAAACCATAGAAGAAATTAGTATAAGTAGATGTGTTATAGTATTTACAAAAAAATGTATAATGTGTAGTATATTCGTTGTATAGTACCTACCTACCAATAGTACAAGCCTAGCCTGCGTTGTTTAGGGCTAGATAGCGCTGTATTAGAGTTGCACAATATTTATCAAAACTACATATTATGGGTATAACTCTTTTTCCTATTCTTTCATCTCTTGTCCTAGTTTATCCGGGGTCGGGCCTTCTCGTATTATTACGCGAGGTCGTACGATCCTGAGTTGTCGGACTATCCGACTGTTCTGTGACTTTTTCTGCTTTGCCATGCTTGTACGAGTATAACATGTGTCCACGCAGGTGAAACCGCGGGGACCAGCTGGTACCTAATAATAGTATACTTATGCATTTAAAATGAACCTACTTTGTATTTTTTTAAAACTGATACTTAGTATTGAATAATAATAGTTAGGTATATTATTATTCAATTCTTGCTTTCAAAATCATTTGATCACTTTCATTTATTAAATGATTAAATTTTACTTGATTCCGGGAAATATCAGAGTAAATAATTAATTGAAAAGGTTCAGCTAGTCCACCTAGACCCTAATATTAAAAATGGAAATGTTTAGATGTTTGTTTGTGTGTCAATAACGCAAAAACGGCTGAACGAATTTGACTCATAATTTACACTTTACTTAAAAGCTTGAATACGTGAGATTTCGGACTTTTTATCCCGGTATAACCACTTGATCGCGAACTACGTGAGTGAAACTGCGGGGCGCAGTTAGTGTTTAATAAATTCATTCTCGCTGCACACGCTCATAAATAATACAGCAGAAAACTTCAACTGTGGCGTTAACAACTGAATACATAGTCTCAATTATACGGGAACGTAGTGTTTTCTGAATTTTACATCCCGTTCCTCGGTGTGGTTGTATGTAAATGTATCGGGAATATTGTAATGCTTGAAAGACTATGGATTCCAGTTAAACCGGGAGTTTTCCTTTGAACTGTGTTTTTATTGACTGTTTTACGAGAGGCATTGAAAAGGGAGCGGTTTTAAATAATCAGTCCAATACTTTGCGTTGTTCTAGGTTGGTTCTAGGGGTTGTTCTAGACATCTGGGGAACAACTCTTGTTCTACGACTTTTGAAAAATGAGACTTTTTTTTGAAAATTTTGAGGTTATGTGTCACTGAAAAATCAGCTGCTTTTGAAAACAAAGGTAATTGAAGTTTTGATTATAGTAGACAAAACCAAATGAAAGGACAAAATAAGGTCAATGACCTCGAACTCCGAGACACAGCTGATTTTCAAGTAAACTTTACCCATAAAAAATTTCGAAAGGTACTTCGAATTTTCAAAAGTCGTAGAACAAAAGTTGTTCGCCTAGAAGTCCAAAACAACGCCCTTCGGCTTAAAAGGGCTTACCCATTACATCTTGTATATTGTGGCTCAGTGTCAAAAGAATCAGCATGTTGAAATGCTAAGTGAGTAAACATACAAATAGGACCTGGGTATGCTAAACTGTTTCACATTTAGCATTTTATTGTCGACATAATACTCTCATCATCCAACCTACTTCCGATTGGTAATAAACTTGAGGAAAAACAGAGCAAATAATTAACACTGATTTTCTTTTCTATTTCGTAGAGCCAGAGGCAACTAATAACGTATTGATCGCAATCACGGTTGTCAAATTAGAACCCGTCTTTAGAAGAATAAGATATTGCAGAAAAAGTAGGTAAGAAGGTTACCCATAGATAGCGCATCCTATCCTACTAATATTATAACGCTTCAGCTTTGTGAGTATGTGTGTATATGTGTATGTTACTCAATCACGTAAAAACCGCTGATCCGATTATCATGAAACTTGGAATATAGGTAGCTGGAAACCTTGAATAACACATAAGCTACTTTTTAATTCCGATAATCCCGCGGGATCGGGATTTACGCGGGTGAAACCGCGTGGCGCAGCTGGTTAATAAATAAAATTAGAAAGATACTAGCGCACCTAGCCTTGTTGTATGGGTGCTTCAGAACAATTAATACTAATAAGGGTGTTTTGTATTAACGATAACTCAAGTATACGGGTGGTATTTTACGTTATGTTTCACAGCTGTTGTTAGGTTATGTTTTACAGCTGCTTTAGCTTGCTTTCAAAACAAAGATAATTGAAGTTTTGATTGTAGTAGACCAAACTAAATGAAAGAACAACATAGGGTCAATGACCTTGAACTTTAAAAACAGCTGATTTTCAAGTAAATTTTACCTTAAAATTTTCGAATTAGAACAAACGTTATTCGTTTTGATATGGAGAATAGCCCCCTGTACAGTTTTAAATTTGAATCCTATAACCCTGTATAGTCAATTTCACGAAAGCAGTCTCGCAGCAGTTAGTTACTGGCAGCAATCTGAGGCCGTATTCAATTTTCCAAAGAAAAGTTTATGGTTAAATGTCAAATGTTATCTGAGAACTGTCAAATTTGAGATTGAAAATTGACTGCGATGATATTGAAATGGTGCTAAAATGAAATTTTTGTTATTTTTGTAAATATATACGAGAATACAGGCTCTGATCAAATAGAAATATAGTACCTTTGTGTCAACGCCTTTTAGTGAAAATGTCTATAAATTGCATGCCACTAGTTACGTACTGTAAACGCCGCTAAGTGCGGCCCTTGTTAAGAAACTATTATTATTGTTTGACACACATATGTATTGGTAAAATTCATACACACCTACTTAAAGTCAAACATCAAACACATTTCCGCGTTAAACATTTTCAATTTTCCGAAACGGGCGTGTAAACAGGGTGATGTAAAATAAACTAGAAATAAACACGTCTGGATCCAGCTCCGGGGAATTTACATTTCTTGAGTCTCGGATCGAGTTACTGAAGTTGAAATGCAAAACTCGATACCGTATCAAAACAACTCACCGTGTTATTTCCTAGTCAAGTTTTATTCAGATAGGTGGATAGTAGTGGATACTGTTGTGTCTTTACCTACTAGAAGATTTGCTCTATTCGCTCGGATCTGAACTTGCACAGAGCAAAGGCACTACAGTATCCTCCTAAAATAATAATTTATAGCCCCGCGGTTTCACACGCATAAATTCCTATCCCGTAACGTATGTGACGCATCACCTATGTCATACCAAGCGTTGCTTAACCCGTATGATTATTCAAAGTACCCTTTATCTTATTTCAACCACTAAACTATCCCTGTACCAAATTTCATTCAAATCGGTTTAACCAAAACAAAAAATCAAAAGTAGCCTATAACCTTTATCGATAAATGAACTAACAAACACAAAAAGAATTTTTCAAATCGGACTGTTCCTGAGATTAGCGCGTTCAAACAAACAATCAAACTCTTCAGCTTTATAATATTAGTATAGATTATATCAGGTGGATGCTGTAGTGCCTTTACCTGCTAGAAGATTAGTTCTACAAGCTCGTATGTATGTAAGTTGGCCGTATTTTCAATATGAAGTTAATGAAAATTATTTCATTTAAACATCCACCACTAAAAACAATCAATTCCATTTGACTCCCACTTTCCGAGATGTGTCCGTGCCGATGACTGACCAAGTAGAGCTTCTTGGGGCTTCTCTGTCACTTTACTTCGTCGCTTTTCATTAGGTGAGATTATGGTCAAACGTCTTACCTATCAATTGTTTAATAAAAAAAGATAGGCCTCACCCATTTCCCCCTTTCTCCTTCCTCGAGGTATCTCAGCAAAACATAAGAAAAAACTAAACTGAAACGTGTCTATAAAGCGGATTAATCAAGAGATAGATGGTATAAAAAGACGATTACACTTACGCCTAACACGATTAACTACAGAATTAGTTCTCCCAATCATCGAAAACCTCTACAAGTTCGAACTTCGTAAGATAAACCTTTTGATAATAGACATCCAACCGAACCTACCTAACCGACACTGTTACAAACTTAACCACATATGACACTTTGGGATATGGATTAATTGATAATGGCTTTCGGTACTGTCACGAGGAAAACATTAACGATATATTTGTACTTAATCCACCTGCTAGAAATGCGACAATTTAGATGTTTCATCGTCAAAACATCTGGACGGATTTGGCTGAAATCAGAACTAAGCGCGTCAACTCGCGGCAAAGCTAGTTGATTTATAACTTGTTTTTTACGTGTTCACAAGCGGTAAATTAAATTAAGTATTCTAAAATTCCCCCGCATTTTATGAATTTTATTTATTTTAAATTATTTTTAGGGTTCCGTACCTTGTAGTGTAGCACAAGTAAAGCAATAAATAAAAAGTTGAAAATTAAAGTTTCTCCATATTAAACTTAAAACCAGTGTAAGTAGGCCTCTGGTTTGAATGAGCATCCATACATTAGAATTGTCATTAATTTCTGATCATTAATTACAGATCCGCATATAGTCGTACATGAACCTTCGGCAAAGCAGTTCTAATAAACTGGCAAATGATTCGGCTTTCATGGTACTTGTTTAGTAAAAAAATTGAAAATCTGGAATTAGATTATTAGCTCCTCGGCGTGAAAACACGTGTGAAAATTGCTGGCACTATCCTATCACAATTACTAAATTTAATTTGACGTTTAGGTGGACCCTTAACCGGTTTGTTTATTTCTTCAGATTATTGCAAGTTTGTAATTTAATATTTACGCTAAAAACCGGATAAAAACCGGTTTTATTATACAAAATCGCGAAAACCATGGAAGAAATTTAATATTTGTTTCAGGAATCAATTTGCGACATAGAGTCAAATTTATATCTCTTGAATACAAAGGAAACTGTCATAGATTCTAGAATAGTTACTACACTATAAGCGGTTTGATCTGGAAACGGCACTAATGTGTCACGATTAATTTGCACTTGATGGTAATGTTATTGCCACGTACTCGCAAACAGAGTTTCTTGCTATTCTGTTGTAATGTAACGAATTGTGAGCTGTTAGTGTGGAGTGCTCGTTTGTCTACGTCTAGGTATTCTGTGATTCTTCTTCGAGCAATAATTCATAGAGAATAATTATACTTCACATTGTGTTTCGTTGAGAGTTATGTCACCTTAGTTAGAGCTGTTATGCTTAAGATGTCTTGGGTTTACGTACGACGCAGTATTGGTAATTCGTCCAAGGCGACACGCAAGGTATATTTTTTTTAATGAATAATGTATTAAAATCTTATATACAGGAGTATAATCTTAGTATTTCTATGTTTCTAAACATATGGTATTGCTGTGTATATTACAAATTGTCAATTTATATTCGAACTAGCTGCGTCCCGCGGTTACACCTTCGTGAGCCCTGAACCCAATAAAATTTGACATTATCATATGACAAATTGACATTTATCATATCGTAAAATGTCAAATGTTATTTGAGAACCGTCAATTTTAAGATTGAAAATTACGTGCGATGATTTTGTAATAAATTTCTTGTTAATTAAATACGGTACTCTGATCCCGTGGGAATATCGGGATTAAAAATACTCGGGATTATGTTACACCTCGAAAATGTAGCTTTCTATTGGTAAGAGAAAATTTTAAATCGGTATAAAGTGGTTTCGGAGCCTATTCATTACAAACGAACAAACAAATCTTTACTCTTTATAATTTTATAGTATTGTGGTGGTGGCCACAACACTACACGAAAAGAAGAAGTACATTTTATAGTATAGATAAACTAAACACAAAAGTTATTAAATAAAAGTTCTTATTTCCAAAAGCCGTAGGTCGAACATAACTCTTTAGTCAAATAAAACCATTCAAACCATAAAATCTATCTGTAACTAAACTATAAACTAATAACTATGAACCCATGCGGCTAATTTCACATTCGAATCCATACAAAAGTTTGAAACCAACGTTTCCAATTACATTAGAATACCGGTAATCATCACCTCATGAGATGAGAATTCTGAGTTTTAACATAGGTACCCAAATTAAATATTTAATTTACGATTTTAAACTGACATGGTTGTTTTCACTACACATTTTATTAAACAACCGGGTATTTGCCATGTTTCAATTTATTTTGTAGTAGTGAGCTTATTGTCAAAGGTAAGAGATCAGTAAAAAGACGCAGCCAGCGAGTTACAAAGCAGGTAAAGGTAAGGTAAGGTAAGTAAGGTAAGGTAATGTTTTTGTGGATATATCTTTTCTTTAAAATTAGTTATAGAAAGCAGGTAGTTCGATATTGACTCCCCTAACTGTTATCACAGTTATCACCTACCCGCAATCTCCAGTCTCGTGAACAAGCCAGCTGCCGAAATATCAAGCTTCGTAAAAAACAAATTTAAACATGGTAAATAAGCCGTTGTTTAATAATCTTTAAGCTCCCTGTTTATGTGTAGTGGTGTGGCTCAGCTAGTGTTAAGATAACAGGTCGCCCTAAGCCCTCTAACTTGACCTAACCACTGCCATCAGAGATAACGACCCAGACCACCTACCTAACGTACCTTCCGAATCACAGAATATACTTTATGAAAATGTGTCACAGTACAAATGAACGTTAATAGACGGTCCCAAAGGTACCGGGGAAATTAAATTGTCGGTCAATGAAACATGCAAATGAGAGGTGCAACCGTACCGGCTTTTGTGCGGTCATTCCCAGGTTATATTATAAAACTATTGTTCATATTGTATTGTAATCAAGTTGGCAGGCGTAGCTGCGAAATAGTTACCAGATACTGAAATTACTGTGGTCAAATTGAGAAAGATAATCTAAGTTTTTAAAATGCCTTGAACAATAAAAACAAAAAGAAATATTAAATTGGAGTGAAAGCGCGTCTCATGTTGGGTATGTTTACTGTAAAGTGAACCACCTGAGCCAATCAATAAAGCTGCAAAGCTAGACCGGTAGATGGCGTTGACACCAAGCCTTAGTTGGTAAAAAAATTGGCAAGGAGAGATATGGCCGAAAAAATATAACATGTCACGAGATTCCTGTGTAGCTCAGTGGTTAGAGCAGTCGCCTGGTTAGCGAAAGGACGCAGGTTCGAATCCTGTCATGGGGATTTTTTGGAAATATATTTCCTTGCTAAAAATATTTCTAAGTTTTTAAAGATAATCTAATCAGAAATATCTCTTAGCACTATTCGTAGCAGGGTAACGCGTAGTTACGGCCCAGTTAAAAGTTATGATAATAAAGTCAAATATACGACGAAAAGAGAACCTACTCCTTTTTTTGAAGTCGGTTGAAAACTGAATTTTTTTTGTACTCTCTCTTTTCTTGTTTGTTTGTCGGTCCGGGCGGAATCTTGCAACTTCAATTTGAGGCACTTCCCGATTAGCTGGTGGGCTGAAACTTTGGAAATAGTTCAGAACCAGATAACAATGCAACACCCCCACTTTTGATTGACCCCTTATTTGCCCTCGCAGGGTTAGTTTACTCTTTTTGGGACATTTAAAAACGTGGGTTTTTGATTTTTTTAATCTATTTATATTTATTTTGAAAAATATATAAATACGCTCCACGAATAAGTTAAATTATACCTATCCCTATCTTTTTTGCTATCCTATTTTGCAATAATATTTATACAACAAAACCACTTTTATTCACGTACCAAACATCGCAATGCGTTTAGCAGTTTTTATTTGAAGGAGTAACATGCCCACATAATGTTATATACCTATGTATCATTTTCGCGACTAAAAGCTTTAAAGTCAGGTACTTACTAGCGAGCTGTAACCGTTATTGTTGCATGTATACACTGTAATAAAAAAATATGGTGTGAACGTATTTCGCGAGTCTGCAACGGGGTTACACGGGCGGCGTTTGTTGGTTTTTTTGCGAACCAACGCACTAGAACGACACGCACACATACAAAACTTTGTTACTGTATCAAGGAAGTTACGGTTGCAGCTCGCTAGCGAGTACAGTGTGAGCCACTTCCTTTTTAAAAATCCACTTGTTAAACTTATTACTTGAATGACTAAGCGAAATTCAATTCGTTTAAATTCGAAGAAAAAATTCCAAGAAGAACAAAAAAGTTATAAAACACGCGCCAGATGAACACGGGTAGGCTAAACCAGCCTACCCTTTCAACTGGATTCCAGTCTAAAAGCTTTGCAGACTACGAGTAGTGATATCTCACTGACCGTCACCGACGGACTTTTCAGTTTTGAAGATATCTCTGCTAGTTTTCTTTTCTTTTTTTTCACCGATACTATTTTTAAGTCAAGACAACAGTAGAAAACCATACTCAATTTAGCTACAGTGTTGTTGTTTTAGTACTTTTCTAATTTTGAAAACAATCGGCCCATAAAAAGTCGCTAATATGTAGAGCCCCGGCTGAGCCTATCCCTCGTCTAGGTATCAATGTTTCAAACCCCTTTTCACATTGTTTTTTTGCGGATTAGGCAAATCTATTCATTGCTCACGCTTTTACATTTGTTCAAAGGTTTTTCATTTGGTTGGTGATGTGGCATAAGCTACGCCGCATCTTTCTATTTTTGTTCATATTATCATTACGCCTATACTCTCGACCGTCTCATACTTACCTAATAGGGTTTCATTCTGATTTTACGATCCTCTTTTTTATTTTGTTACGTATTTTAGTGTAGACTTTTTACGCGACGCGTAGGTGCGGATTAAAGCTGTTAGATTACAGGTATTTTTAAGTTACCTAGATAACAAAATTATTTTTAAGGTATAATCCATTGATTAAATGTACTCCCGATGTTCTGGCCTTTTAGGCTAAAACGTCCGCATAAGCAGGAGACGGTCGAGAAAGTTCGCGACCGGCCCCACTAAGCGCTAGGAGGGAAGCAAGCTGCCTGCCTATGCATGCAGCCGCAAGCCTTAAGGTTTGACCTATCAACAAAGCGTAGGTATATTAATCCTACTAATATTATAAATCCGAAAGTCTGTTTGTTTGTTTGTTTATTTGTTTGTTTGTTTATTTGTTTGTTTGTTTATTTGTTTGTTTATTTATTTATTTGTTTGTTTGTTTGTTCCCTCTTCACGGTCAAACGGCTCGACCGATTTGGATGAAAATTTGCATAGGGATAGTTTAAATAATGGAGAGTAACATAGGATACTTTTGATCCCAAAAATCCCGCGGGATCGGGACTTACGCGGGTGATAACTATTTAATAGATGAAAATTTGCAAAGGGTTAGTTTAAATGATGGAGAGTAATATAGGATACTTTAGATCCCGAAAATCCCGCGGGATCGGGACTTACGCGGGTGATAACTATTTATTGAATGAAAATTTGCATAGGGATAGTTTGAATGATGGAGAGTAACATAGAATACTTTTGATCCCGAAAATCCCGCAGGATCGGGACTTACGCGGGTGATAACTATTCAATGAATGAAAATCGACACAGGGGTAGGGTAAGTGATGTAGAGTGGCATCATGATCATCGTCATCGTCATCCTTCGTCATTGTCATCGTCACTTACTAATCCACACTTAAACGGACGACCAGGGAAGTATTGATGATGCCAGGCGCGGCAGCGCCTGGCTTTAACGGTACTTCAATGGGCGACCGTTTAGGTGTGGATTTTTGCATTGCGGTATGTAGGTGTTCGAACAACGCGGGTTCGCGACTTGCGCGGGTGAAACCGCGGGGCGCAGCTAGTAAATAAATAAATTTAATAAATGAATGAATTATCCAAGTATTTAGGTTCATTGTCTTAACTTTGAACATGAAAATAAACTCCATAATTATGTCTTAAATCTTGGACTTCTTAAAAAAAGCGGCAATGAAGACCAACTACAATACAAAAAGGGCAACAAATTGTATGTTTTAATTACGCTACAATTTCTATACTAAGAGAGTTGGACAAGTTCTGTCTATACGTTTTGTTACTCAGAGCGTAAATGTGTTAAGTTTAACTGTACAATTAAAACTTATAGCTGGACTTCACACTCTGTAGCAAGTATATTGTGCTAAGTTAGGTAAGTCCAGATATTAAGTTTATTTGTAGAATAAGAACTATTTAGTAGTTACATTAAATTAGTAGCAAGCTAGCAAGGGAAGTGAATCTATTTTAGGGTGCGATATGTAGCTTTACTTCTAGAGTTCCACCTACAAAAAATACTCCAGACGCCATTTCGCCAATCGCCATTTTGTTTGGCTCCTCTTTGTAAGTACAAAAAGGGGCCAAAAAAACAGGCGATTTCATGTATTCACTTTTAGACCTATTAATAAACGTGGAGTAGATAAGATAGGATTAATTTTACCACTTTTTGTTTCTCTCTGTCAACTTTAAAGGTCACGAAGAAAGAAAATCTTTTTACCGGATCTTTTAAAAAATCGGACTGTTGATATCCAACCCTAACAACCGTAAATCGCAATACTTATAAAAACTCATTTTATATTTTACATTTATATTGATGATTGAAAATCCAAGATAAGTAGTACCTACCTAACCTATAGCTACACAATAAATATTTACCCAACATGATCGCATATTGTACAAATATTGGTCCGTTTTATTTACATACCAAAATGGGTGGACTATTTTTGTAGGCAGATAGTTTTTGAAAAACGCATCAGATGATCATGTCGTAAAAGTCCTGCCCGCATATTAGTCTTCGAAATGGTCAATCAAACAGAATACAGTATAGTAAATGCAATGCGATTGCGACTATAATCAAATGATCTTTAATATTTATTAATACATTTCGTTGATGGAGCATTGGAATTATAGATACTTCTTACTTCTGCGGGGGTTTTAGCTTTTGTGAGTCTTAATTATAGGTAGGTAGGTACTTATATTCATTGGTGCACCTACGCTTTTTTTAAATCGGCTTTTAATATATTTGTGCAAGCTAACTGTGATGTCAATTTGTTAGGCTGACCGTGCTGGTTTGCATAAAGATATCTATGCTTTTAAGCTTACTTCAAACAATACTTAAATAAAGCTTAGTAAACCTACTAAAAAGTCAACACAAACATGAACTTTCATAAAATCATTTCCGAGTTTGTTGAAGAGAAATGTAAATGACTTCAGGGAGAGTTCTAGAAACCTAAGAACCAGTATCGAGATATTTCAAGCTGCGATCTCCTTCGGGATGTCGAAGGAATGCTGTCGAAATTGGATTGGGAGTTAATATGCCTTATGAACCACGATATGACATAGACTATAAACTTTAGAATCAGACGATTCGAACGATTAAAAAAAAACATTTATCGATCTATAACGGCGACATAAAAATTTAAAAACAAATGGCTATCAGAAATCGCTTTTAGCGATAAGTTCGGCCATTTGTATAACGTTTTAATTTTAAGCTCTCTGTGTAGTTGTCTTACTTTAGATGTGTAAATAATGATTGTAATTGTAGGCTGCTCAAATAAAATATTAATCTGTCTATTTAAGTATAATGTAATCTGTATACTGTTGTGAAGTTCAACATGCACTCACGCAAAGACGGCGACCGTTTACCATAAACTTTTTAAATTCACACGATGAGTTAACATAGTTATATTTTACTGGGTCTTAATTGCGTATTACTAATTATTTTCTTCCTCGACGTTTCGATCATGTTACAGAGATCTTGGTGGCGAGGGGACTAAAATGATAAAACGCAATTAAAACCCGGTAAAATGTAACTACGATGTTTACGATGTGTGATTTGAAATATTCGTACCTACCCGTCTAAAGGTGTAAAACTGATTAATAAAACTTATTAAAAAATTGAGAACATTATGCAACGAAAATATAAAGAAAAAAAAACTTATTAAAATTTTTCTGTGGTATCAATTTGTTTGTTAATTAATCTGCCGACGGAATAGTTGTAGTCTGCAAAGTACGACCCGCTGTCGCATTTACTGAAATCTATTTGCGTTGAAAAATGTAGATTATGTTCGGTAAGCTTGGGCATTAGTTATTCAAAGCTATTCTCATAGAAAATGAAAGGAATAATAGTATCTAAGCTAGACTAGTAAAGGGCCTATATAACCTTAATAGTGTGACAGGGATATAGCTGGCGAATTTCAGATGTGTAAGTAAAGGACATAAGATGCGACTATGCAAAATTTTATTGCGTAAAATTAAACAATGGCTAGTTTCAAGATAACTAAACGTTAATCTTGAAATTCAAAACATTCAGTGCCTGTATTGAGCTAAGTTCGGTTCTTATACAAAGTTTTATTAGTTTTTGTACAATATTGACTGAGTAATATCACTTATTTGTACAATTTAGAGGGAAGTTTGGATTTTTTTTCTATCGAGAAAATTTTTAGGAATCGTGTTTTCACAACATTCACGTGTTAGTAAATATCCTCGACTTTAATAAATATGACTTCAAAAACTTTTATTTCAAATAACTTTTGTAGTTATAGAAATATGTTTAGCAAGGAAATATATTTCCAAAAAATCCCCATGACAGGATTCGAACCTGCGGGTTGTTTCTATGTTTAAAATGCCTTGAGCAATAAAAACAAAAAAGAAATATTAACTTTTGTAGTTATTCACCCTAGAAACATCAGTTCTGGCCTACTACGGCCCCTTAAGAGTGGGTATATATATTATTTATTTTATTTGGAAGACAAACAGTAACAGTAAATCTTACTAATATTATAAACGCGAAAGTTTGTATGTATGACTGTGTGACTTTGTTACTCTTTTTCGCAAAAAACTATTGTACAGATTGCGATGAAAATGGATACCGGGAATAACACATAGGGTACTTTTTATTCCGATATTCACGCAGGATCAGTACCTATGCGGGTAAAACCGCGGGACGCAGCTAGTAAAATTAAAACCTTCCTTTACAAACTATGAACAATTTATGTGTCTCCGCATTACTACTATTTTATTTAACCTACTGCTATCTTCCTGTTCTTTACAGCTAGATATTTTTTACTGATTATTTATTTCTAGATAGTAACCAGCACCGCTGTGAAGCTTAGAGGGTTTCAAACGCTATCTAAAGTGGAATTTCATGCAAGAATAATACGACACAAAGCTGAAATACAGCCCTAGAGATGCAATGTGAAATTGGAAAAGTTTCAACAGTTGTACGCTTAGTTATTCTGAATTCTTTGTGTGACCTTATTTCAGTGTTGTTGCTGGCGAGGCCCATGCTTATTGCTATCACGCTGCTGTCGTTCGTTGTTCAGATCACATCATATATCACGGCGGTAGCTGAAACTAAACAGGGCCTGTACTCTGTTTATACTAACCAATGAAAAATTTGTCAGAATGTGACAGATTTACTTCCTGAAAAACATTTTTATTTTCGATTTTTCGTTCGTTCGTAGAATAACAGTAGAGGCCAGAGGCCCAGTATTGTATGACGAGCTTGCACTAGATAGACTAGATGTCGCTGGTCTATGTTCTCCGTCTTCACCTAGTGTTTGAGTTTGCCCTAAGGCCTCTAACTTGACCTAACGACTGCTATCAGAGACAACATTAAGGCATTCACGAGCTACATTGAAAATGTTGCGTAACTCATAAATAAATTTATAACTGAAGTAATGTATTTAATCCTTTTCTAAATATTCTCCTTTGCATTTTAAACATTTTTTCATTCGATCAAACCATTTTTCGAGACATTGGTCTGGGGGCATGTTTTTCACGTGTTCGTCGAAGACGGGTATAGCCTTTTCTGGGGTAATAAATGTCAACCCTCTCATTACATCTTTGATTCTAAGAAACAAATTAAAAACTGCATAGTCCTAGTTCTCGACTGTGAGCGGGATAAGTCACCAGCTCCACTTTTCAGAAGCTAAAAACGTCTTTGTTTTCGTCGCGTTGTGTGTTGTAGCATAACGTCATGGTGCAATTGGATGTTATTGCGTGGTAGCTTTCCTTTAACTTTTCCTAAAACACCGGGCAAAAAAAGTAGTGTTCCACTCAACATTAACTGTATTTTATTCCTCAAGTAGAACTGTGTAGACAAGACCCGTTTTGGGGGAAAAAAATGCAATCAACCTTTTGCCTACGTTCTTCGCTTGCCTTAATTTTGTTGGTGTGCTCTCACTTTCAAAGGCCCATAACGAAATTGCTGATTTGTTTCTAGAATGTAACAGTATATCTACGTTTCGCCATATGTTATAGTATCGTAAACAGCATTCGAACACTTGTGGTCATACTTCAATAACATTTTGTTTACACCAATCAACTTGAACCCGTTTTTGTTCTGTGGGGAGTTAATCCAACAACAACACAGTTTCAATCGCCAAATGTTCTTAAATCTTTTCATATGTGATACGTCGGTTTGTAACGATAAGTTGTATGACATTCGTAATATTTTGATCAGTGATCGCAGTTGACGACCGACCTTCAAGAGATTCGTTATTGAGATAAACACGGCAACGATCAAATTTTGCGTATCAACACCACATTTCAGCCTTACGGTGCTCAGATGTGGTGCTCTACTCCCAAAACCATAATGAAGACGGGCTAAGCAACCTTTCAAAGAAAGAGAACTTTTAAAAAACCATAAAAAATCATCGCTCTGAAGTCTTTTCGCGTTAATTCCATTTTTGTCGCAGAATACCAACTTCATCACTTGATAAAAAAATGTACACGTACTATCCCGCCAATTTTTGTTTTAAATGAAAGAATGAAAAAATATAACCTTTTAAATTCACAACTCTATTAATGGCCAGGAGTGCAAAACTTTCAGTGCGCCCCTAGTATATTAAGTTGATAAGATGCGCTACAGCATTGCTCGATAATTGTGTATTATCTTTTATCTATTTCTCTTTTTTTATTTATTTATCTTTTTTATATTTTGTGTATTATCTATGGTAAGCCATAGCATAGTTAATGCTGTTCGTAAATTAATTTTGAGACCTACTTAGATCTGTGAAGTAATTCATTCAAAATGTTCAATTCCAATTCAAATTACAAACTACCCTACCCAAGGCTTTACTTTCCTCATCAAGTCTACACAAAACACGAGTCAATCATAATTCCAAACTTTTGCTGAACCCATATTTTCATATTTACGAGCAAAAGTTTCCCCTACGTCGAGTTACGACATTTACATCAACAACATCATTGATCGATCGCTATCAAAGATAAAAACTCGCGAATATCCACCATCATCGACTGAAAAATGCGTACTACGAAAATGAACGTAAAGGAAGGTAAACAAAAGCGTAGCCATTTTGAAATCTATTATGCAATTAGCGTGTATAATACCAATTACTAGTGATGGGTATTGAATGGACTTTTTGGTGTCCGAGGGACGTAGGTCGGATGCGATAAGTCGAATTGATTGATGGTAGTTTTATATGGGCCGGGCTCTGTTCCGGTGAAATACTGAAGCCCATCGGTATCAGACAAATAAATCTTATTCGAAAAATAGCGCGTTCATTGATTCAATATGATATGATGACATGGTTTTTTCTGACGATTGATGTGTGAGGGAGGCAAAGAATAGGTTTAGTGTTTTTATTCTAACTATTAAATTGGTATTTAAGGTCAGGTTGAATTTATTAATAACTAAACTATCATTCTTACTTCTTCACGTAAAAACTTCTGAACCGATTGCGATGAAACTTGGTATCTTGGTAGCTTGACCATTAGACTTTTTGATTTTCCCGTGAAAATGGGACTTAGGCTGCTAGTGCTAAAATAAATAAGTACACTATTAAAATTTCCCTTTCATCATAGCATATTTCGTTTCAGTTAATTATTCAGAGCGTAAGCCCAATTATAAAGTGGGAACGAAATAAACTTCGTTTGCATGTAATTAATGGGCGTAACAATTTTCCGGAGCCTTCATTTGCCATATTGTCTTCAGCCTTCCGCGTCATAAAAAAGGCGCACTCGTAAAAAAGACACAATTTTCCTACTTCAAAAAGGTCACATCTTTAAAAAAACCTCGACTTTTAAAGCCCCGGTTTATAGCTAGGAAGTATGGTGTTTTATGAAGTCGACAGTATAAAAATTACGTTTATTGCTTGAAGAAGAAAAAAACTTATATTCGCTGTATTAGGTAACAATTGCTAAAAGAATTTAGGTTAAAATATTTTTGTTTGTGCAGTAAAATGAAAGATGGTAACAATTTTATATCGAAATCGACATACTTAAATTAATGTAGAAGGTGATGTAGAATGTGTGTTGACTTTCTATCCTTAACTAAATGACATAACCAATAACTTTTTAGAATATTAAAATTAATGAATTACATCTCGGTCAACCTTCAAAAAGGTAACTGTAAAGTAAGCGAAAGCTCGGTACTTTGTAATAATGCCGTTTTTAAATAAAACGCGAGTAAAACCCGGTAAATATTGTGTTTTCTTAATTGATATTTTTTTTTATTCACTCTAATTTAGTAAATCTAGACCTAGAGTGAGGTCTGACCCACTACCCAGATGGCATGTGATGCAGATGGCACTCAGGGGATACCACAGTATACTGCTGGTAAACAGCGTATGTCTATTCAAAAGCCCGACTGCAATGCAGAAGGTTGCGGGTTCGATTAACGCCGAGTGCAAGTATTTTTATTGCTGTAGTACATCCGTTGTCCATACCCTTAATGCTTAGTTTGGGACAAGATTGCGCTAAATTTAACTTCAAAATAAATAAACGCGTTTATAGTTACCATAAATGCTTAATTGGAAGCCTCGAAAATTTTGAAATTAATTAGTTATCAATGTGTGATGATCGTTTTTGGGATAGAACGTTGGTATCTTTGTACAAAGTAAATTGAAAACTCCATTACTGGGAAAACATTATGTTATTCGGTATATTACTGTATCTACATTAACATTTAAAACAAGACCAATTAATATTCAAAAGTCGTTAACAGGATTATTCCATTTTCAATTTGGCTGTTTATTTTATTCTAAAGGCATTTAACCCTTAGTGAATAGTCAAATGGTAAGTGAGTTTAATTATATTTTAGTACGGAACCCTTTAAATATTTTATTTGACGGTTTTAGTTGGGTACGTTTGGGATTATGGGGGTTGTTACATAAAAATATAATGGCATACCGAATTATTCTGACTTTTGGTAACATTTCAGTTAACTTTTATTTGGAAACAAAATATGCACCTTTGTGTAAGGTATAGCTTGGTATTAAATACTTAAATTATTTGATGTCCCCATTTTCTTCCTTAACTTTGCCGGGCTCTCTACGATATGTAATGTTAGTTTAAAATCAATGCTGTGTCGTTTTATTAGGGGTTAAAGTATGAAATTGCCGATTTGTACTGAAAATCTTAACTGTTTATTTTTTAAATTTTTAACAAATTTATTTAATCAAAATAGTTGTCATTATTATCTATACATTGCTGCCATCTAATGGGAAGGTTATTAATGCCTTTGCGATAGAACTCCGACGATCTAGACTGCACAAACTGTGTGAAAGCATTTTGTACTGCCTCCTGGGAAGAAAACTTCTTGTCACGTAGATAATTGTCCAAATCACGAAAAAAATGGTAGTCCGTTGGAGCAAGGTCTGGTGAATACGGAGGATGACGAATGGTTTCTAAGTGCAGTTCCTGAAGGGTCAAAATGGTTTCTCGTGCTGTGTGAGGTCTCGCGTTGTCGTGGAGCAATAATGGTGAAGATCGATTCATGAGTCGGGGCTGTTTTACTGCTAGTTTTGTCAACATGGTTCGGAGTTCGGCACAATAGACATCTGCCGTAATTGCTTGACCAGATCGAAGAAAACTATAGTGAATAACACCATGCTGAGACCACCAAACAGTTACCATTACCTTTTTATTGGTAAGTTTTGCTTTAGGACACTGTTGTGGCATTTGACTTGGGGTCAGCCATTGCATTTTTCTTTTCCGGTTATCATAAAGAATCCACTTTTCATCACATGATACAATTCGATCCAATATTTCTTCATTTCTGTACCGGTTCAACAAGGCAACACAAGTTTCAACACGCGTTTCTTTCTGCAGATCAGTCAAATCATGAGGCACCCATTTTTCGTATTTTGTTATTTTATTGATTTGACGCAAGTGAGTCAATAAAGTGGGTAAGGTAACGTTAAACCATGCCGCTAATTCCTGGGTAGTTTGACTAGGATCGGCTTCCACTATCTCTCTTAATTCATCGTTATTCACCTGTGTGGGTGGTCTTCCTCGTGGCTCGTTCTTTAAGTCGAAATTTCCATCACGAAAGCGTTTAAACCAAAATCGCACGGTGCGTTCATTAGTAGACCCCTCTCCAAACGCAGCATTGATATTGCGGGCTGTTTCTGCCGCGTTAGTTCCGCGTCGGAACTCGTATTCAAAAATCACTCGAATTTTCGCAGTATCCATCTTTCTTGTCTAAATTGAATAACAAAAACAATTAAAAGTCGATATTCAAATGTTTCACATTTTTTAAAAAAAGAACATCACAGAAACCATTTGAAAAAAGTTTCATTCGAAAACCTCAAACCATGAAGATTCTATGTCAATTCAAAGAACCTATTGCATTAAAACGGCAATTTCATACTTTAATCCCTATTACATATTTCTTTAAGTTATAATGTTTTAGAAAGATTTTATTTGACAACCCTATGATTTATTTACCCTTTTTAACCCTACATTTAGCCATTACATTGCTCTACGGCGTTTTTTTATTTTAACTTTCCTATAAGTCTTTAAATGTTAGTTAAATAGGTCTTATAAAGGTCTTTAAACATTATAAATTGAAGAAAAAATTAAGACGATATAGATTATAATGATAAATTAATTTAAATTAATTTTTTCTTCAATTTATAATGTTTTATAACGAATTTAGTTGACAACCCTATGATTTTTTAACCCTTTTGAACCCTACATTTAGCCATTATGTATCGCATACCTACTTTTAAAGCACTTTGCCCTACGGCGCGATTGGAAAGAATTCTGTGTCGGATTGCTATCATTATCCCCAGATTCGAGCGTCACCCCACTTTTATAAAACTCCATGTAAAAGCTTACAGCGCGTGATGGGATATATATCGTATCGGTTTTTTTAACCGATACGATA
This sequence comes from Idaea dimidiata, assembly GCA_949358125.1. Classification (NCBI taxonomy): domain Eukaryota; kingdom Metazoa; phylum Arthropoda; class Insecta; order Lepidoptera; family Geometridae; genus Idaea; species Idaea dimidiata. The sequence continues at coordinate 8,255,038 of OX442334.1, forward strand.
TATATCCCATTTTTACATATATTAAACACACATAACTATTGTGACTTTTTCTATAAAAAGCTTGCCTGAAGATATCCCTTTTAGCGATATGGTCGCTCAATTGTACAACGTTTTATTTTGAGCTTTATTTTTGGAATTTCACTCATAAGTTCACACTAGTTTGTAAAGTCAAAAATGTATAATTTTACAAATCTGAGGAAAGCTAGCTAGCTAGCTACCCTTACTTATAAAATATTATTTACACACGACTAAGTTATGTGAAGTTTGTCTCTGTCTGTCAACTTTAAATGACAGTAATGGGTATCGGATTAAACGACGCATAGTTATGCAGCGCATTAATTAGCGTTTATAAGTAAAGGGGTAAGTTTCTAAAGGTACATGTAGCAAATTGAACTAAAATTAGGTTACCTATACCAGGTTACCTAGCTGCAGCTGTCTAGCCAGCAGCAGAATCATGCCTAAACTCACTTTTCTGAGAGTAAAATCAAGCTAAAATTTCTATATTTCTTCATATTAAAAACTGATGTTACCAAAATCTAAAATAGATAAACAAATAATCTTAATGAATACTCCAGCAAACTTCAAACAAACTAAACTCATTCATGGGATGTTTCGGCAACGAACAACACTCCAAGCAGAACTGTATTTCAAGTCATGACCTTCACAGTCTATTTTTTGTGTCCCATCACTAGATATTTTAGTTGCAAACAGTGACATGCGGCTTCAAGGACGTACCTAAATCGAGGATTTCCCGCCACCATTTGCATGTTTAGTGTGTTCTTTGGTTTACGTCTACAGGAGTGGCTTCGACGAGCATCGTGTGTTCTCAACACTCAGCACTTTTACGGCATACATATATCGGTGTACCTACTCGCATACGAGCTATATTTTTTTTTTCAGTGACATGGAAACGTATTGAAACCAGTTTATTTACCTTGTTTTTTTGTCCTTTATTTTTAAATGGAAACCAACTTCGTCTTTATGTTTAAGTATCTTTTCTCGGTATTACAGTAAATATAAATAGTTACTATTCTAAGTCAATGCGGATCTAATACTGTGTCTATTCTGATTCTATATCCTTTTTTATGTGTAGAATGTAGAAAGATTTGTCTCGTAGAGTAAGAGGATCAACCACACATAGCGTTTCTTTTCACGGGATTTTTTACTAGTTTAACATGAATAGAAGATGAATGCGAATATTTTTTTTGTTTTGTGTATTTATATTATATTTACCTTATTATTTTAAATTAAGTTAACGTAAATTTTTTAAGTGGTCTCTTTGACGATTGACTATAGGTAGGTAAGTCACAATAGTGACTTAAGAGGTCATAAGTAAATCAATAAATATTGCATTACACGCTGCGCGAGCTAGCCCCAAAATAAGCACTAGGCTTGTACTATGGGTACTAGACAACGGACATACTTCATTTTATACTTTTATTTTTGTAAATACATACTTAAGATACATAGAAAGACACCCAGACCAGATACAAATATTTATTTTTTATAGATATGAGAATATTCACAGAAGTCTTTTTTTTCCGTTTTACAGATTCCCATTTTATTTTGAATCTTTGACCTATATAAAAGGCGTCTGCGTCCGGCCAGAAAATTCGTAATAAACCAAGGGAACAAACAAAAAGTGACCGTACAGTTACAATGAAAAGTTTTTCCTTTATCACCCGGCCCAGATATCCGTACATCCCACACACACTCACCACCACCACCGATACAACTCGAAGTACTAACCTTAATTCAATTCTATTTGTTACTTCCAACCCAAAACTTTGTTGATGCATGACTTTAACAGTAATTTGACTTTTATTGCTTCTCCCCGGATATTTTGTAAAAGGTTCCGTAGGTACCTTGTACTTCGTTTCGTAGTAAAATGAAAAAGGCAAGAAATAATTTTCAATAGATTGCCGTGTAAGTGGTTTAAGATCAAAAGTCACGTCATTCAAGAGAAAATGTTTTTATTTACATTTCCGAGGTATATTTTGTAAATTGAAGGCTTTGTGAGGAATCTTGCCGAGGGATCTGGCTTTATAAAATGTTGCTTTGAGATTTCGCTGATTGAGTTTAGGGAGTGAATGTCGAAAATGTAAATATTTGAAAACGATTAAGAAATATTTGTGAACAATTTTGTCGTAAACCTTGTAGTTTTCGAAAATTAGTTAGCATTTAGGTAACGGGTTAGGGATGATTTATATTAGACCGTTTTTCGGCCGTGCCGGGTCCGAGCTTTGTTTTCTGTTGCTCGGCCGCCACTCGGTTGCAACAGACCTATAGACTGCTCGCCGAGCAATGGACAACGAAGCTCGGCCGGGTGACGGTTTAATATAAATCATCCATTAATCTACACGTCTATCAGAAAATCTTTTGATCTACGAAATTCAGTTTTTTTTATCAAAGTTGTTCAAAAAGCTTTAGGTACACGAAAATCTTGGTTTTAGGGTTTCATACTAAACAAGAAACCCATAAAGTTTTGTCATTTCCGTCTGTCTGTATGTCTATCTGCAGCTTATCTCAAAAATTGCCAGAGTCGATAGTATACCACAATAAAAAAAACAATGTTTAGAAAGCCTCAACATGTTAAATTGGTATTCTAAATAAATCAATTAAGTAAACAAGTCCATAAATAGGTGGTATAAGCACTACTTTTATCAGTGAACTGTCACAGAGCATAGCATCCAGTGGTCTTGGCTCCGAACCAAGGTACAGTATAACTAAAGCAGTAAAGCAACGTTACTACCCCCTCTAATTTTTCAAACAACGTGGCATTGCTCCAAGATGAAAACACGAATCCGATAGTGAATGCAGGAAAATATATATTTAGATTTATGAGAGGTTGTGCTGTTGTTTTGGAACAGTGAGAATTGAAAGTTGATTCATGTAAGTAATACAAATTGTACGCAAACAAAGTGTTCTTTCATTTTCTGGTAGCTGCGCCCCGTGGTTTCACGCGTGTAAGTCCCGATTCTGCAGATACCTATATTTCATCGCAATCAATTCAGTAGTTTTTGCGTGAAAGAATAACAAAATCACATACATACATAAATATAAACTTTTGCGTTGATAATATTAGTAATAAGTAAAATGGTACAAGGGAATTTCGATGGGACCCGGAATTTCGATGGGACCCAAAACCTACAAGATACTTCAGATTGTCATAAACTTTTGAAATTTGGTACAAATCAAAAGTACATAGGTAGATAAAAAAATTCGAAAAACAAAAAAGAAACAATAATTAAGACACATTTTAGTACATACAAGTTTTTAAGAGATTGACACAGTTACTTTATTTTTAAACACTTAATTGAGGCCATAGACATCAGTAGCTGAATAAATAAATAAATCTAGGTAGATTGAGGTCGGGTAAACCTACCTAGGTTCCTGAGAAAATCATAATTGATAACACACAGACATGCAGACGGTAAAAAATAAGTATGGTCTTATTGTTTGCCTACGAGAGTAAATTATCGAACACCTGCTTACATTCGAAAATATACTTTTGAAAAAGACCTGCAAAGAGTAGACGTGGACTGGTCGAAAACGTCTGCAGTAGACACTTTGATTCCGACTCAATAGTTGTAAAAGCCGGTTTTGCCAAGAAATGAATAGCTTTCACGTTTACGAACCAACCTGCTGCAATTCTCGTTTACAGAAAACTTGACGTTCCGGCTTTGTGTCTACTGCAATGAGATTTAATATTACTATTATCGTAACATAGAGAGGAACTCAAAAGCCAATTGACTGATAATACCGCGATTTTTCAATAAAAAACAACTTACCGTTGCTGCTAGGGGGAGGTATAATCAAAATGTGTGATTGGCCACCTACCTATAGCTACTTACTCTTTGTGATTTGCCGATGCGTTACCTATCTATACCTAGACTCTTTGTGATTGGCCATTCTTGCAAGAGACTGTTACTAAAAAGACGTACCATTTTCGTGACTGGGAATACTTATGATTACTCAATTGCTTTTATAGCCTTTGATATTATTAAATGAATACCTTTCTAAAAACGTCAATGTTTAGGCAACATTTGTAATATATTCTTTTAGCTCTGTTGTAGTCGAATGTAGGTATTTTAAAACGTACAAATTTTTGTAATAATTTTAAAAGGCAAATGTTTTCATACATTTTGAATACATTTTTTATTATTATTTAATACCACGTTTCCTTAGTCGATCCGTGCTTTCCCAGTATTTCTGTCAGTATGTATGGATTATGTTTATTCCTTCTACTCTGACAGGTCGCATTTTTTTCCGATTAATGAAACTTGGTAGGTATACTATAAAAGTTCTATGAGTATTTATTTGTTCTTTTTTGAATAGTTATGACTATAAGATCTATTTTTGATTCAACTGTGATGAACCTGAAGTAACTATAATCAGCTTTCTACTGGCTTAAAACACTTTATATGTTAAATTTTTAAAACTTTTTAAAGTAACATGATTGGAACTCATATTTACACATTTTCCCGGGTCTTAATCGCGTGATTTTAACTTATTTAATTTTCGTTACCTCGACGTTTCGAACATGTTACAATGATCTTGGTCTCGTCTTGATCGAAAGTGAAAACATTACCTTGAAGATCCTCGTCATACCCTTACATTTTTTTTATAGAACCAACTATTAGAGCTTTCCGCCTTTCAATTTGACATCATCCTATCGTCGATGAATATAAACTATCAACAGCACCCCGCGGTTTCACCCGCGTAAGCTACCTTCCCAAAGATGTATCAGGATAAAAAAATAGCTTATGGGTTATTCTAGGTCTCCAGCTATTAATATTCTAAGTTTCATTTATTTATTTATTTATTTATTTATTTATATAAATTTATTCATTGCAATCGGTGCAGTAGTTTTTGCTTAAAATAATTACAAAGTCACATCAAACATTCCCGTTTATAATATTAATCGGAAGGATTAATAAAGACCTACTCTTATCTCCTAACTACCGTTGTACTAAATTAGTCTTTAATTCACACAAACTCGAGTTTTAACCGTTTTATGTAAAGGACATCTTCGTTTCAGTTACAAGTTTGTGCAAGTTTCACATGCGTTAGGAAGCTGGGTAACTTCCACTGTCACTGCCAAAGAACAAGTTTGGTACTAAACTTCGTCAATTTAAATTTTCTTGTTATGGATTTTATAGGAAAATTCGTTTGACTCGTCGTTTCTTGAGTTTGTGAGGGGACTTCGTTTAAATCGTACCATAATTATAAAATTTGTGTGTAAGTAAGTAAGTAAGTAAACGAGCGTGCTACATCTTAGAACCATTGCAGTTTTTGACACGACAGAAGAAGAAGAAGACTTGCATTCGTTACTTAAACTTACATCATTATTTACACAGAAACCACGTGACATCTGTGACAGAGCCCACCTGGCGAATGATGTTAATTATTCACATCAAGCAAATCCTACGTCGCAACAACCTCCAACGGCCGCGCCACGTTCAAAGAAGCCGTCCAAAACCATTTGTACTTCGGTTTTTAATTGAAGACTAGCCCCCTATGATTAACAGATGACCAAGTTATGTGTGTCTCTGACAAACAATACATACACTTTTACAAACGTTTTCCGTCTGTTCGTATGGTGCGGTTTTTAATTTCAGAAAAAGTAACAAATCCAAACCAGCTGGACGCTGTAAACGCTGGTTAACAGGCTGCTGTTATGCTGTGCTGCTTATGCTGATAAGGGATGAATCATATTATCACATACCGGGTCCGAGCTTCGTTGTCCGTTGCTCGGCCGCCACTCGGTTGCAACAGACCGATCGACTGCTCGCCGGCGATTATAAGTAACATTTGTTTTACACTTTCTCTAAAAAAAAAAGTCAAATACAATAAACCAATAATCCAAATTATAGTCTGAAATTAAAAACCGCATATACGAACGGACGGGAAACCGTTGTAAAAAACCATGAGCGTCTTCTGATTTCTTCTCATGTGGGCGCGTTCCAAAGCCATGCAAGTAAGGTGATGTGAATCCTACTAATTTTATAAAGCTGAAAGTTTGTTTGTATGTGTGTTAGTTACTTAATCACGCAAAAGCTACTTAACCGATTGCGATGAAACAAATAGGTTTTTTCCCGATATTCACCCGGAATCGGAACTTCCGCGGGCATACCGCGGGTCGCAGCTAGTAATAAATAATAACAATTAGTCTTTGCAATTTAGTCTGCGTACACGAGAACGTTAAGGTAGAATTAATATTAGATGAACAGAACATTTTCAGTAACTTTTCAAAACAAATTACACCTCGGTAAATTTCACGAAATGTCGGGCATTGAAACCACAGATTGAAACAATGCTAAAAATAACAAACTCAACACGATCCTTCTTATCTTTTTTGCGTGTCAGCTCTCAGCCAATCATTATCGTATCCACCCACAACTGTGCCACATATAGAATAAAGAAGTAGTTGTACGTAGTAACTTCTTAATTCTATGGCCACAGCAATGGCAAGTTTTAATCGAGTCGTAATCACGATTAAAACCGAAAAATTAGTTTTGTTTCAAATATTTTTTATTTCATATTTTTAGGGGACTTTTTGATTGCCACTAAAAATCAGTTTAGACAATAGATTTAGTACTAAATAATAAACTTTTTATGTTTATAGGACCAAGCAAAGACTAAAATCTTTCTAATACATAGATAATCTCTACTTTGTTACTCTTCCACGCAAAAACTACTGAACCGATTGCTACTGGTAGCTAGAATACAGCTTAGGGAACTGGATACCGGAAATAATAGATAGATAGAATAGGATCGGGACTTACGCGGGTGAAACCGCCGAGCGCAGCTAGTATTAGTATAAATCAACTTAAATATAAAAGGTTAACTTTTCCATTAATAAAATAGTCGGAACCAAATCATTTTTCACCGAAAAATGCCCAAATTATGTACAAGCGAAAACCATTTCTGCCATTATCCATGAAATACGTTCTGTAATCCATTTGGGAATATTGCAGGGTGATGTAGATTTCCAGTCTCTGTTTGGGCTTTGCGAACAAGTCGGACATAAAAGTAGACTGGTCTCTTTTAGAGACTAGAAGGAGAAATGCCGCCTGATAGTGAAGCTTTTTTATCTCGGTCCTGACGCGACGGACGAGGTTCATACGTTCCAAAGTCAAACTGTTCGGAAGTTTACTCACACAACTGTAAAAACCGGTTCAGTGGGAATCGGATTCGTCCACGAAGTGTTCCGTACCATTTTCAAAATTGGGTACCGAATCCTAAAATAACCACTGGGCCAAGCGAAATCTCATAATGCAACTGACACCGGTACATCACTAGATGGCGCCAGTCGTAGAAATATAACGCGATATCGTTACGTTTATAATAGGGGTTAAAGTATGAAATTGCCGTTTTATTGCAATAGGTTCTTTGAATTGACATAGAATCTTCATGGTTTGAGGTTTTCGAATAAAACTTTTTTCAAATGGTTTCTGTGATGTTCTTTTTTTAAAAAATGTGAAACATTTGAATATCGACTTTCAATTGTTTTTGTTATTCAATTTAGACAAGAAAGATGGATACTGCGAAAATTCGAGTGATTTGAATACGAGTTCCGACGCGGAACTAACGCGGCAGAAACAGCCCGCAATATCAATGCTGCGTTTGGAGAGGGGTCTACTAATGAACGCACCGTGCGATTTTGGTTTAAACGCTTTCGTGATGGAAATTTCGACTTAAAGAACGAGCCACGAGGAAGACCGCCCACACAGGTGAATAACGATGAATTAAGAGAGATAGTGGAAGCCGATCCTAGTCAAACTACCCAGGAATTAGCGGCATGGTTTAACGTTACCTTACCCACTTTATTGACTCACTTGCGTCAAATCAATAAAATAAAAAAATACGAAAAATGGGTGCCTCGTGATTTGACTGATCTGCAGAAAGAAACGCGTGTTGAAACTTGTTTTGCCTTGTTGAACCGGTACAGAAATGAATATTGGATCGAATTGTAACATGTGATGAAAAGTGGATTCTTTATGATAACCGGAAAAGAAAAATGCAATGGCTGACCCCAGGTCAAATGCCACAACAGTGTCCTAAAGCAAAACTTACCAATAAAAAGGTAATGGTAACTGTTTGGTGGTCTCAGCATGGTGTTATTCACTATAGTTTTCTTCGATCTGGTCAAGCAATTACGGCAGATGTCTATTGTGCCGAACTCCGAACCATGTTGACAAAACTAGCAGTAAAACAGCCCCGACTCATGAATCGATCTTCACCATTATTGCTCCACGACAACGCGAGACCTCACACAGCACGAGAAACCATTTTGACCCTTCAGGAACTGCACTTAGAAACCATTCGTCATCCTCCGTATTCACCAGACCTTGCTCCAACGGACTACCATTTTTTTCGTGATTTGGACAATTATCTACGTGACAAGAAGTTTTCTTCCCAGGAGGCAGTACAAAATGCTTTCACACAGTTTGTGCAGTCTAGATCGTCGGAGTTATATCGCAAAGGCATTAATAACCTTCCCATTAGATGGCAGCAATGTATAGATAATAATGGCAACTATTTTGATTAAATAAATTTGTTAAAAATTTAAAAAATAAACAATTAAGATTTTCAGTACAAATCGGCAATTTCATACTTTAACCCCTAATATTTAAAATATTTATGTTTGTTTTATTTATTTTATTTTTAGTCTTTCTAGTTATAGCGGCAACATAAATACCTACATCATCTGTGAAAATTTCAAGTGTCTATCACGGTTCATGAGATATAGCCTGGTGACAGACGGATGGACGAACAGACAGCGAAATCTCAGTAATAGGGTCCCGTTTTTACCCTTCAGGTCCGGAACTAAAAAAGATGACTCAAAATTCGAACGTCTCGTTGTTATATTACCAACCATGTGGGCACCTAAGGTTGACTTGCGCTGCTTTTACTTAGCCCCGGGCTAGTGAGCTAGCCCAGAACTAACTCTTGTGATTGGTCTTGCACTGACACAAATGTCAGTGCACAACCAATCACAAGAGTTAGCACGTTATTTATTTAGTGAGCCCCGGCTAAGTATAGCCGTGCAAGTCAACCTAAGTGGGTTATTTAGAGAAACTTTAGTAAAACCATTGATGTCAACTTTTTACCACAAACTCGATTAAGATTTTGATGTTTTGTTATTCGTCGATTTCATCAGAATTTCACCTTAACATCCGCAGCAGTGATTTTCATTTCATTATCAATTCAACACTTGTCGCCCGCGCTGATTATTTTTATAGTATGTCACATAAATATATAGTAAAACATCGGTAAATAAATTAGAAAGATAGAAGACCGAATATTCATAACCTGTTAATGTACATTATGCTTATACGATATCAATCAAATATAGTGAAGCCAAATCTCATTTTTGTGAAGCGAATAAATTACATTATAATTTCATGAATACTTAACGTGGCTACGATAGGGCTTCGTAGGTGCCTACTCAAAATAAATTATGCCTAAAATATACATTAATAAGTAAATATATATATATGTACTTAATGAATTATGTAAATTTAAATTGTTATTTTTTATATAAAAACCGAAAAAAGGATCAAAAATATCTTAGACTTTGTGACAATCAAACTATTAATTTAAATCAAATTTAAGTTAAACTGAAATTTTGTCTGTTTGTTAAAGTAGTAAGTAGCCCGAAAAACTGTCAAAGTTACCCCGGTTTACGGTTTTTCCTCAAGAATGGAGGTACCTAGTCAGTTGAAATTAATTTTCTCTCAACCTATTGTAAATAAGTCATCCACATTAAAAATAGTCTTGGTATGAACACAGGTATGGTGCTATAAAACGAGTGACTTATATAATAAACTAGCTGCGCCCCGCGATTTCGCCCGCGTAAGTCCCGTTCCCGAGGGAATATCGGGAAGTAGCTTTTGTGTTAATCCAGGTACCTATATTCCAAGTTTCATCGCAATCGGTTCAGTAGTTTTTGTGTGAAAGAGTAACAACCTCACTTACATACATATTTACATACTTACATTCAAACTTTCGCGTTTATAATATTAGTAAGATAAGTCGCTCGTTTTATAGCACAATGACTAGCTAGCTACTTCTAAACTACAGCTCTCGTACTTTTATTACGAACTAAAATGTTCATCAAAATTTTTATGAGGCATTTGACATAACGATTCAATTCTTGATAACAACCGAAAGCTTTTAGCCATTTTATTGATTTACCATCTCTGTCAAAGTAATTGTTGTTATACTCGTACAATAGGTTTTCTTAGACACTAAAAACATTACTTATAAAATATTATTTAGGTACGCATGACTAAGTTATGTGACGTTTGTCTCTGTCTGTCAACTTTGAAACTTCATGTGACAGTAAAAGACAAACGATGCATAGTTATGCAGCGCATTAATTAGCGTTTATAAGTAGGGGGGTAAGAATTTTACTCGATCAACGTCTCTGACAATAGTTTGAGCAGCATTGAGCATTGCGTAGCTCCGATTTGGTAATAATAATAACTAGTCTTTTCATATATTTTTAGTTGATTTATACGGGACATTGTGAGTTGGAGTAGGCTTGCTCAGCACCTTTACCACCCATACCTAGTGAGCCATGCCCAGAGGAAAGAACTGGATGGCTCTTCAGTAAGGGCGATGCAGGCGACAAACAGGCGAAAATGTAGGTAATGTACGTTATGTATATTTTACAAGGGTCCAACGTTTAAATCTGCAACTCATCCTACTAATATTATAAAGCTGAAAGTTTGCGAGTATGTGTGTATGTATGTATATTTATGTGTTTGTTGCTCAATCACGCAAAAACTACTGAACCGATTGCGATGAAACTTGGAATATAGGTAGCTGGATACCGGGAATAACACATAGGCTACTTTTTCCCAATATTCCCGCGGGAACAGGATTAATGCGGGTAAAACCGCGGGGCGCAGCTAGTATTGTATAGTCAAAGTCATAAGTCAAAGTATGCGAACTTTTTCTTTCCTTTAGTTCGTTTATAAACTGGAACTACATTCAGCAGCCCTCGTTGTTTTTTGAACCTGCAATGGAAAAACGTTTTTGTGGCTGCAGAGGCTTTCACAGCGCGGAGTATTTTGCTTGGAAATACCACAGGTGGGAGAGTTATAATAAATAAGCCGGACCGGATGTGATGATAGATTCATTGCCACATGTGTACTTAACTAGAGCTAATTTATAAGAGAGCGATATAAACCCACAAATGGGCTGTCGAGGGTTGATGTGACAAATACTAGAAGTTAAATGTTTTAATGCGATATTCCCGGTTGCATCCCTTTTCCGGATGCTCAGGGTCTGCTAAAACTCCGAATTATTTGGTCGGAACATTAACGTATCATCATAATATATCATTAACCACACCTACTGCAAATAGATTTAGTAATGTTTTCATGGTCGGTCGCCTGCCTGACACCAACACTCCTTTGGAACAAGTAGTTATTTGGGGAAGAACTCTAGAATCGCTAGTGTCCCCCAGATACCTTAATCACATTTGACGACGCCCACTGGAAAAGATGGGGTAGCCCTATTCTATGTTGGGCAACTTAGCTGATAATTTAAAAAAAAGGTTAATAGTCGCTTGACAGTGAAGCATTTTAAACTAGGCTCAGACGGCCGAGTTTCATCATTTACACACCTTTAAAAAGTCGGAACAAAATTCGAACGTTGTTGTTAGTATACCCACTATGATAATCTAAGCTGATGATGTTCCAATAAACAGCATAATATATGAGATGCGTTCAGATAATTTTATTATTATATGTTACTAGCTGCGCCCCGCGGTATTACCCGCGGAAGTCCCGTTCTCGCGGGAATATCGGGATAAAATAGCCTGTGTGTTATTCCCGGTCCAGCTACCTATATTCCATCGCAATCGGTTTAGTCAAACAAACAAACATGTGTGAATGTATGTTAGCGTGATTAAGTAACATACACACAACCTCACAAACTTTCAGCTTTATAATATTATAGTAGGATAGGATTCACATTAATTTATTCCGAGATAATAAATGTTAAAAAATATGATAGCTACGTCTGTTATCTACATTTCCCATGTGAACAACAATGTGTTCATTTAACATGTGAACAGAACAATGGAAGTAATAATTGCACCGCACATTTTCCAACTCACTGCATCCAAATCACGACCAATTCGTTGCTTATTGTTATAGCTACCATTAATGTTATGTACGAACCTCAGATCGGTTCGAAATCTATGTAGGTAGGGTTTATTTTTTTTTAAAGTGGCCCTTTTACTAAGATTCCACTGTCCGTCTGTCTGTAAATAATCCTTGAAATTATTCCATGATATTTTTGTTACTTCGAACAAATTTTAATATTAATATTACTTGGAGTTCGCCCCGAACTGAGACCTGACGACCCCCTATCTCCCCAACCCCCTACCGATCCGGCTCATTTTTTCTAACTCATAAACACATAAATTCTCCTGATCTAAACTACGCGCGTACCATATTTCATGAAGATCGGAGCTACGATACTCAAGTTATCGTCGAACAAACATACAAAGACACAAAGGTACAAAGATACAAAAGTTACAAAGATACAAGCGCCAGGCCCGTCTACACTGGACTTCAATCGCTTCGCTCGTTCGGTCAATTACTAGGAGTTCGCCCCAAACTGAGACCTCACGAACCCCTATCTCCCCAACCCCCCCTACCGATCTGGCTGATCTTCGAACTCATAAATTCTATTGACCTAAACTACGCGCATACCAAAATTCATAAAGATCGGAGCTACGATACTCAAGTTATCGTCGAATAAACATACAAAGATACAAGCGGACCTCACTCGCTTCGCAATCATTTTGATGTCACGGTTTGTTGTGCGCTTTTTAAAGTACTGTATCCAAAGGAAAAAAGGGGACTCAGCTGTTACTAAGATTCCACTGTCCGTTTGTAATCGAAAGAAATTGGGGTTTCTGGCCCCCGAGAGGAATGTAACCGGGAACATCCCTCTGATGAAAAAAAACTTTTGAGGTATTAGAAACCGATAGTGTACTATTTGATTTGATATCATTGTTTGAAATAAATTGAATCTGAAGTACTGATTTTGATTAAACTTGACCTGATGACTTAATCTTTATAGATAACATGAGTTTGGGCAATGTGTAACGAGGATAACTTTTTAAGCCGAAGGGGGGTTGTTCTAGACGTCTAGGCGAACAACTTTTATTCTACGACTTTAGGAAATCAGTTTTTTTTTTGAAAATAAATGCTATTAAATTTTGATTGTAGTAGATCAAACTAAAATGATCTACTTCAATAAAATATTGTTAAATGAAAGGACTTAAGATCAATGACCTCTAACTCTAAGAAACAGCTGATTTTCAAGTGAACTTAAATTTAACATTTTCGAAAACTACTTCGAATTTCCAAAAGTTGTAGAACAAAAGTAGTTCGCCTTGACGTCTAGAAGATATTCTAGATACCCTTTAAGCTGAAAGGGGGATACCCCTTTCAGCTTAAAGGGTATCTTCGTTACACCTTGTAAACATTACGATTTTGCTTTGAAATTTGGGAATGAGTTAAGGATTAAGTTTAGGATTCCTGCTTGAGATCCATGTCACATTTTGATATTCAGGAATAGGTATTCCTGAACAAAAATATGTGACAGCTGTGTAGTTTGTAATTAAAAAAAAAGAAACAAAAAATAATTTAAAAAACAGCAAAAAAAAAAAGAATTGATAAAAATGACCAAAATAACCTCTACATAGGTACAGTGCCGCCGACTAATAAATCTGTTTTATCATCTGAAGTCGGGCAGTTTTACTGGTTGGTTCCATATTGTACCTACTTAGTTTGAAGTCGGTTTTTTAATTTTTTAATTATTTTTTTATTTTACCCTTTTTAGTATACCTACCTACCTAAAAATCAACAATATTGTTACCGTAATTTTAATTATTGAGGAGTTTGCTGATGAGAAGGTGGTTTCAGGTGCCCTATCAATCTATACTTAGTTCTTTAGGCGTCTATTCTTTTTGGTAGAAGTCCAAAAATGAGGAATTTATTGAATTCTGGGATGCTAGCCTGTCCATCATTCCGAAGATACTCATCAGATCCACATCAAATTTTTATGGGACCATCTCGAAGCTCCTAAAAAAAGAATCATTTCAATCGGTCAAGCCATCTTTGAGTAATCGATAAACAACTGGATTGATTAATGCGTTTTAAGGGGCATTTCCGTTCATCACTCCGAAGACCCTTAGCAGATCCACATCAAATTTTTATGGGACCATCTTGGAGCTCCCACCTATCTATTAAAAAAAGAATCATCTTAATCGGTCAAGCCCTCTTCGAGTAATCGGTGAACATACAAAAAAACAAAATATTATACATACAGACGAATTGATAACCTCCTCCTTTTTTTGAAGTCGGTTAAAGACTGGGTTATTTCATAAACTGAAAGTATTTTAATAACCGACTTCAGAAAAAGGAGGAGGTTCTCAATTCGCCGCGTCTTTATATTTTTTGTAACTAAAGAACAAAAGCAGGCACAGGAACTACATGAAATCGGAGACAGCTTTCTATATTGACAAACAGAAGTCAATGTTGCCTCTATAAAATAAAAGTATTAGACTGCCATATTCAATACAGTGTTGTTAAAGTTTTCTCTAAAACGGATCAGATAATCATACGAGTAATTTTTAACCCTTTAAAAGCTTTAGCGAAACTATGCGAAATTGTTAAATTGTTACGACAAAGAAAGAAATAACACTGTTGAGGCGACGTTGAGATTGTTTTTATTGTTTTGTACTCTAAGTCTAGAACTAAGCATAACTATTTAAACAATTTAATTCAGAATGAAATACCGCGACAACAGCAATGCAGCAAAATGTAAACGAAACATTGGTTACGCTTGATTCTAAATTTGAACAGGTTTACCGTTAGTAAACCAGTCCTTAACCAGCTTGTAACCACTCTGTAACCAGCCTGTAGCCACTGCAGCGGCAATGTGGTTTCAATCTAATTACTTGAGGTAGAATAGTTCCCAACTTGCCTTAAATAGTCGGGTGTTACAGTTACCAGGTTTCTCGCGCATTTATTTTTAATAATTTCCATTGGAAATATACCTTGATTTTTCGTTAATTTGAAATAATTTTAATAATTGGATGTTGATGTTGCGGTTCGTTTGTAATTTTTTAGGGTTCCGTACCCAAAGGGACCTATTTACTATGACTACTTTATTCGTCTGTCTGTCACCTCAAACAGTCACATGTCTGTGTATCTGTCTGAGTATCTTCGGAATGATAGACAGGATAGAATCCTAGAATGCAGTAAATTATTATTTTTTGGATTTCTACCAAAAAGAATCGGCACCCAAAGAACTAGGTACAGATTTATAGATTGATGGAGCACTTGAAACCACCTTCTCATGAGATGAACTCTCTCTGATGAGATGAACTCCTCGATAATTACAGTTTTGTTGATTGTTAGTGGCAGTCGAAAGTATGTAGGTAGGTAGAACACTAATTGTGAATCCTGATAGTCATAGTAGTTCTCAATTTTTTCAAAATAGTCAATTATCTACATGTTCTGATTTCGCTACTATTACGATTGATGTCTCTCTAGTACAAAAGCTACTTAATAAACTTGATGCTACTAAGTCAGCTGGGCCCGATGAACTTCCGGCTATTTTTCTCATTAGATGTTCTAAATCCATTTCTATCCCTTTAAGTATTCTCTTTGAAAGGTCGTTAGCCGACGGAAGGGTCCCCATAATTTGGAAAAAGGCGTTCGTAACTCCAGTTCATAAAAAGGGTTCTAAAACAGATGTAGCAAATTACAGGCCGATATCCAAATTGTGCATTGTATCCAAAATGCTTGAGAAGTTAGTATATATGCAATTGTACCCAGCACTCCGGCAGTCCCTTAGTAGCGCTCAGCATGGGTTTTTGCGCGGGCGCTCCACTGTCTCTAACCTAGTTCTCTTTAATAATTTTTTGACAAGTGCAATGGACAAACGTGAGCAGGTTGACGCAATATATACTGACTACAGTAAGGCATTTGATCGGATCCAGCATAATTTACTGATATATAAGCTATCTTCCATAGGATTGAGGGGGGACTTGCTCCGTTGGTTTACTTCTTACATTGAGAATCGCTCGCAAGCCGTTGTCGTTAACAACTACATTTCCAGCTGGGTTCCTGTGCCTAGCGGGGTGCCACAAGGTTCGCTTCTCGGGCCTTTAATGTTTATTATTTTTGTCAACGACATTGAGCGGTGTTTGCGTTCAGCTACGTTGTTATGCTTTGCCGATGACATGAAAATCATTGCAAGGGTTAAGTCGGAGTCTGATGCGTTAGCACTGCAGGCGTATTTACTTAGGTTGGAGGATTACTGTATCAAACATAATTTAGATCTTAATCCTACTAAGTGTAATGTTGTAACATACACTAGAAAACTTAATCCTATTATTTTTAATTACAAGCTAAAAGGTGATCAACTTAATAGGCTCTCAGTTATCCGTGATCTGGGAGTTATTCATGATAGTAAACTTATTTTTGACGAGCATATTGAGGCCATCACTGCAAAAGCATCCAGGGCTCTTGGGTTTGTCATGCGTACTGCAAAGGATTTTAAGCAAGTTAAAACTATCAAAATACTATATTGTTCTTTTGTGCGTAGTCATTTGGAGTACGCATCGCAAATCTGGAACCCGCAATATAAGGTTTACATTGATCGTTTGGAAAGGGTTCAGAGGAAGTTTCTCCGATGCCTATGTTTCCGTACTCATGATTATTACAGCAGGGAGAGTTACACATATCTATGTAAGAAGCACCATTTGCTTCCATTGGTTAATAGAAGGGCTATAGCTGACCAAGTTTTCCTTTACAAAATTGCTGCTAGCTTGATTGATAGCCCTGAACTGCTCAGTCAGCTGTTTCTAAGAGTCACCTCCGTGGCTTTGAGATCCTACGACTTATTGTTTCTACCCAGGGCATCAACTAACTATAGGCAGAATGAGTTTCTTTTTCGGGCGAGCATTGAGTATAACAGGCTTAGTAGGGAGTTAGATATTGACTTGTTTAACACTGGCTATAAAAGTATTAGGCGTATGCTTAGCCGGCTATTCTTCAATTCAATTGAGGTACTTACCTGATTTGCTCGGCGCACGGTTGCTTACGTTTGCCTAGTTAGTATCTACTTGACTGGGTGGATGTGGGTAGTCTGCGTTAATATTGTCCGTTGGTACTTTTGTTTTTATACTTGATATCTTCATATATTTCTTTTTTTTTTATTCAGGCTGTCTTTTTGTTATTACGTTGTTTCTATTTGCGAATGTTCGTAATTGGCTTTGTGTTATCTATATATATATATATTTACTTTGTATTATAGCTGGGAATGTTCCTTAAATAAATAAATAAATTAAAAAAACACAAAAACTGACTTAAAAAACTAAAAAATAGCATCTACATACAGTGCCACCGACTTATCTGTTTCGTCATCCGAAGTGGGGCTATTTTACTGGATGGGCCATATAGTAGTTAGTAGTGGCTGCCCGACTTGAGATGACGAAACAAATAAGTCGGTGGCACTGTATATAGAGATTCTTTTTTTTAAGTCTGTTTTTACCTTATGACATAATAAATGATAAATCGTACTAATATCATAAACGCAAAAGTTTTTATGTATATATGTGACTTGTTACTCTTTCACGCAAAAACTAAAACCGATTGCGATGAAAATTGGAACATAGGTAGTTGGGACCTGGATTACGACATAGGCTAATTTTTATTCCGATAATTCCGCGTGACCCGTTCACGCGGATGAAAATTGGAACAACCCGTTCTCGAAGCTCTATTTATATATGTTATAGCGTCCTCACCGTTCCCACCTTTTGGTATACCGGCAGGGGTTTATTATATAGCATATAGCAGGGTAATTCCGCGTGACCCGTTCACTTACGCGGGTGAAACCGCAGTGCGCAGCTAGTACTGTATAAAAACAACAAAAAAGGCTGCGCTTGGCGCCAGGTTCCAACATAGTACTTGTAGAAACAGTATGTTGATTTCAAGAGGGCAAGTAATCTAGACAGACAAGCATAAAAGTGCAAAAACACTGACTTATGCAAACTTCAGTCATTACAATACCAGAAAAATGATAAAATTTCTGAACAAAATATCCTACAAACTGAATTGTTCGCTTCACCAATCGATTGCCCAACTTTACTCTTTGCGTTTGGTCTTCTCTTGGTCGCAGGTCGTGGATTGAATACTGAAATATAGACCAAGTATTCAAATCGTGTAAAAAACGTATAAAACTCAGTTTTAAAGTCTCGTTCAACTACGTCGAATGAATAAGAAGTGTTCTAATTAAAAACGTATGTTTCGCTGGTTCTGTTTGCTGATTGGATAGATTTACTAATTAGCTGCCAATTAAAATATTTCTACTAGCAGTGTGACGTGGTCACATCTACGTAAGTCCCGATCCCGCGGGACCATCGGGATCCAAAGTGGGATATTATGTTAAGTAGGTAGTTATTCAGTACGGTTCGATAAAGTAGCTTTCTATCGGTGATATATAATTTAAATCGGGTAGGTTTGAAGCGAATTCGTTACAAACAAACAAATATATCTATCTTCTTTAAAATATTTGTATAAATTGTAAAACATATAAAATAACTCTGTATGTGCTTTTTATGCTAGAGCTAATGCAATGTTTTATTCGTTTTCGTCAAACGCTATTATAATTTACTGCATTTTAAAACTAAGCAAGTGTATTTAATTGTATTTAACTCTTAACAAACAGTTATTCAAAATGTAATTTAAAATATTACAGATTTTTTATAATGGTCATTAAAATATGATAATATAATTATGTGCATCTATACCGCTATATTTTTGTGCAAACACGAAATTGCACCTATTATTAAATCCAGGGCGTATAATAACCGAATTACGATAAAGAAAAACAAAGGAACCTCGCATTTTCGAAATAGAACTGTCTATGGCTGTCTGCAATTTTTTTTTAGGTTTTAGTACTTAGGTTGTAAGGATCAAAATATTGCTTTAGGTGCTTCAACAATTTCAGCTGATATTTGGCCGGCAGGCATGCCATGATATCAGTCATACATCGTTTCGAATTCATACGAGTATAAAACCAAGTGCGAAATATGTAAACTTTTTTGTTTTATACGTCTGGCAGTTATGATTTTTTATTAAAACTTTACTATTACTTTGACATACGCGATTGTAAAGTTTGCACAGCTTGGTCGTAATGTTCCGAGTAGGTACGAGTGGGTCAGGCTACGGGTATTATAAAATAAAGCTGCAGCATATGTAGGTATATTATATAAACGGAAATACTGCCTGCAAAACATTCCAATTTTAAATATTTTAATTTTTTTTTTTACAACTAGTAGTTATTTGTTATGCACGCACGGCTGCAAAGTTGATTTTTGGTCCGAGTATCTGGATTAAAACCTGAGCAAACGAAGGATTCTAGGATTGAATCTTGAGTGAAGCGAAAGTATCAAAAGTCCGAGATGCAAAAAACCTTTACTGCCGAGTGGAACACACATTTTCCACCTCACTACAGCGAGGAAAACGCCAGGTGCTAAACGCTTTTATTCAGTCCTATACCTAATGCCTGAGGCTGGCCAGTGCGATTATTCAAAGAAATGAGGTTGGAGGACTAATGTGATATAATTATTTAATGTATTTTAGTCAAATTATTCATTAAATCTACTTAATTTAACCTTCGCTTCACTCAGGATTCAATATTATAAAGAATCCTAGAATCCTTCATTTGCTCAGGTTTCAATCCAAGTACTCGTACCAAAAATCCACTTTGCAGCCTTGCATAATAAATAACTATTATTTTATATTTAGCACATGAACAGCAATAGCAGTAGGTATTCTATTATAACAATTACAATACCTTCAAAACATTGTGCAATTTTCAATTTCAATTATTATATTGAATCTACTTTTTTAATTTAAAATTAAGGTTGTTGCAATTGTACTAGAATGTCAGATTGTGACAGGGATAGCGCCAGCGAATTTCAGATGTGTAAAAGAAGGACGTACGATGTCATTGACTATGGAGCACTGTAAAATGAAAGTAAACGGAATTAATAAAGATATACAGAATAATTATAGTAAATTTACAAAAAATATTGTATAATGGGCAAACCTACTAGTTAGAAAGTTTAACAGAAAATATATATAGAAACCGATATCCAAAATTTACTTAGAAAAAGTAAAATATTATTAAGTCAAATAAATTGTTCTATAAGTGCGACTTAAAGTACTTAAATATTTTAAATCAATAGAGAAACTGCTGAGTAAGAGTATTGGAAAGTAAAATGGTAGCGAAGTTTCTAGTTTGGTTAATACTTCATAAATGTTAGTTGCAAGCTAACATTGCTCGGTAAGCTTAGAAATATAACTCACTTTAGGTATACAGTTATTTTATTTTTTTAGTTACACGATTTCTGTTCAATATTATTATTAGATCTTCGACGCAACCGTGGGACACAGCTAGTCGGACTACATTTTCATAATAAATATTGCTACTATGATCTCAGACGTTAACAGGTTTTTGGTATTTTGATAACAAGCTAAAAGTTGTTTAGAAATCGTTATGCAAACGGTCCTAAGAATCACAACACGGGAAAAATAAAATGGAAAATACTGAGTCCACATCAAAACACTACGCATCAGGGGTATCTTTACATTTCATCCTCAGAAATAATGATAAAACATTAGACAACCTTTTATTATCGAGTTAGTACGGTCCTGTGACTGCGTCCCTCCATCCTTTACCTAGGCTTTTTTCATTGAATTAGGATAATTTATTGTTTGTTTGATGTCCCTAAGGTTTATTCACAAATCTCTCTGGAATATTTAACATGTTAGAGGGTTGAATATGTTTGCATTAATTGCAAACGCGTGCCTAAATTACAAATAAAAACAATTTACTAAAGAACGCTCTGTATCCAATTTTGCTCCGACAATCTTGTGAATGATTCGGTACTATTCATAGTACCTATCAAGTTCTTAACATATCTCTGACCTATACAGTTAAAAATAGGAAATCTGAAATTAAAATATTAATTTTTCTATCTCCTCAGCGTGAACGAACACCCGATTAGGTATCGGGTGTTCGTTCCGATACAGTTGCTTTTTTATTGTCTCGCAGTAGATGTGTAAAGTAAAGTATTCACCTCGGTAGTAAAGCCTGTCTTTATCTTAGGCGCTTGAATCCCACGCTTCACTCAGGACTCTAGGTACATAACTCTAGGTCCGATGCAGTTTTCTATGCAATAGAAAATATTATAAAAACCCGTGTCTTAGAAATATTTTGTTAAATATCTTTGAAACCGGCCATTTTTCATTTATAGTGTTTTTTTATTATTATGTAGGCATGCTTAATATATTTTCTGATAAACTGTGTTGTTAACTTGTAAATAGCAATAATTTGATTTTTTCCTCTAAAATTTAGCATAGTCGCAACTTACGTCCTTCTTTTACCATCGATCTAAAGTGGATTAACAGTAAATATAAATTCTTTATTTTTTTTCGAAGTTTGATACAGTAGAATGTTTTTTTGTAGTTTTTTTATACATTATTTTTAATGATAATTATATTTTTGAAGGCTTTTAAATTTGTTTGGGTTCGGACTTATTCGACAGATATCTTTTATCCGTGGAATGAAAATCAGATCTTAACTAATTTAATTAGGCGTTACTTTTCGGATCTCCATATCAACCATGTAAAAAAATAATATTTAGTTTTGAGCCAGAAAATTAGATATTATGTTAAAGTTAGATAATTATGTTAGTATTAGTAACACCAACGCACGCACGATTGCACGGTTAATGATTGGTGTCACTAACACTTAACATAGTAAATTTAATTTTAAGTTATGGTACACTTTTAACGATTTTCTAACTTGTGCATTCGATACATCCATTGATTTTATTCACATTTAGAAGAAAATCCTTTTTACAGAAAGAAGAATATCGCAAAATACGTGAATACATCTCCTAGCTTTAGTCCTATAAAGGCTTTTAGAGAGGGCAAACATCATTGACGCAAGGGGTTAAAAATGGCCGGGCCTTTTTTGTCCTTCCCTTTATGTAGGCCCGGTTTATCCGTATAGGGCCCGTTATAGTCTCTTATGAATAAGGTGTGTTGCAGCTTATTTTTTTGTAGAGCTTTTTCGACCACGGCCCGTGTAACCCGTTTGCCAAAACGTCGAGGTAATTTAAATATTAAATTAAAAAAAAAATGGTTTGAAACGCGTTCTAGACCCGAGGTTTTTAAAATAATAATAAAAAGAAATTGTGTGACTTCATAAGTGAGTTTTTACGAAATTCCGTTCTTAGCTTAATATTTTTGTTTAATTTTTATTTCAGAACTTTATTAGTAGAAAATCAAGTAAATCAAATAAATTTTAATTAAAAATACAATTATGGAACTACTAGCTTAAAATATTAATTGGCGTTAGTTTTATTAGTTTCGTTTCTGAAAAATTTCATATTATTTTAGAGGTAGGTAAACAACCTTTTTTATATAAATTAGTTAATTATGAGCTTTGAAACGTAATGAAATAAGTATAATTAAATAGTTTTGAAGTAAAACTGGCTGCTCCCCGCGATTTAACTCGAATAAGTTTTTGGAGCTGCACCTGCCGATCTCGAAATTTTCGTGATGGTTAAGCAAGGTTTGACGCAGTCAAGTGGGCGATAATTTATGTGTGTATTAATTTTTTTTAAAGCTGCTTCGGAAGGCACGCAGTTGGCCTCGGTTGTTATCTCTGATAGCAGTCGTTTGGTCAATTTGGTGGAAAGTAAATTCCAACACTAGGTCAGTCACACCACATTAGTCAAGATTGGTGTCTGCATATTCTTATAACCTTTGGAGAAAGGTAATATTCAAAACTGTATATGATACCTAAGTTACAAAATTATGCAAAATTTGTTCAAAAATACAAGACTGTATATGTGCCATAAGCTGCCATCGTCTATTTTAACAAATAATAATAACATTATAATGTAGTGTTGCACAGCAAAGCGTTGGTGTGTACTGTAAGTTTTGTATACCAGAGTTTTGAAACAAAGCAGACGTTTCAATCGTAAAGTTTTGTACATTAGTCTAGAATATTCAAATACAATGCACAATGTTGACTATATTTGGCGACCGACTCACCGACGCACTGCTCTGTCTCACAAGTGTGACTGTGAGGAAATAAGGTTGTTGTTAAAAGTATTTTATAATAAAATAATAATTTTATTTAGGTAATCAAAATCAATCATTATTTTGTAGCGATCGTAACTGAAACATAAGACTTTTTAAACTCACACGATTTTTACTCATAGTAATATTTTAACCGGGTCTTACTCGCGTATTGTTACTTTTAAATTCTCTTGACGTTTCGATCATGTTACAATGATCTTGGAGTCCCCTCGCGACCAAGATCATTGTAACATGATCGAAGCGTCGAGGTAAAAGAATTTAAAAGGAACAATACGCGAGTAAGACCCGGTTAAAATATTACTAGAAACATAAGACTTTAATTTATTGTCCTAGCCAAATCATAATTTTGTCCGAATCATTTTGTTCGAGCGTCTCTGCTACAAGTTAGTCAAAGTTTGCTTTCGTCTGTCAGTATGTTGGTTCTTCTTTACATGTCGTATTTTTCAACGATTCTTTGATGAAACTTGTTATATTTTGATTTTAATTAACACTTATGTTTGTTTCTAACACTGTCTAAACTCGTACAACACGCCTGTTATATCATTATAATTCACATTAACATTTTTCACCACATTTTCATCTAAAATGTACAGATATTAGGAAAATAATTTCCACACCGTCACAGAATAATTAGTATGCTAACCTACTTGTACAGCGAGTGAAGTTCGCGATGAGTCGTTAGCTATTTGTCATGTGGCTTTGTAGAGAATCTAGATACCGTACCAGTCTCAGATATCGATATCAATGCACAATGTAGTCACATTTTAGTTGGAATGTGTCTCGAACAAAAGCGATCGTCATTTATGCGATAAAGTATGGATAGCAATTTATCTACAGTAACATTTATGGACAATTGTATAACTAGCTGCACCCTGCGGTTTAACCAGCGAACGTGTCGATCGGCTGTTGGCTTACCAAGTTTCATCGCAATCGGTTAGTAATTCTTGCGTGAAGGAGTAGGTAACCTTTTTATTATTAAAATGTTGGTTTTAGGTAGGTTCATATTTTAATGTCAAATTGTTCACTTATAAAAATATCGTTTTCAGAGATCCCATAGTTTCAAACAAGAAGAAAATCAGCTGTGCTGGTTGTCCCACTAACCAATTGAACCATCACGCTAAAAATACTTAATTTTAGTAAGTCTATATTTACTTTTTAACAAATCTATTAGGTATTTGTATCTTTCGTGGAAGCGCAGTAAGGCAACTGGATTTAAAAAATTGGTCAACACAACAATGGTCAAGTGCTATAGTGACCCGAGAAAAAACCCATTTAATTATTAAACTTCCACCGTGACATTTCAACTTCACAGACTCTATTCACTAGTAAAATTCACAAACAAATTGTTTACAGTATGAAAATTTTAACCGTACAACAGTAAAACCGACCCTCGGTTTCAATTACCTTCATCTTTATGCCCATGTTGATCTAACCGTTCCTTATTTTGGATAAACATTAAACACCCTCTGTGTATTTACATAATTATACTGCGAGTTATAACGTCGGTAAATGGCAGGAGTGAAATTTTAAGTAACC
Organism: Idaea dimidiata; assembly: GCA_949358125.1. Classification (NCBI taxonomy): domain Eukaryota; kingdom Metazoa; phylum Arthropoda; class Insecta; order Lepidoptera; family Geometridae; genus Idaea; species Idaea dimidiata. Next base: position 8,279,802 of record OX442334.1, read on the forward strand.
TCGCTTGTAAGGGGACTTGATGACCGCATTATTTATAAGACGTTCGCCTTACTCCCGTTTAATTTCACTTTTTCCGTGGCTTAAAAGCTTATGCCCGTGAGATATTATGTTAAGTGTTGGAAATAAAACAGCGGGCGTAAAAAGGTACTTATTATATTACCGACATTGCTGAGTTACTTCGCCTCAATATTCAACACTCAACGCGTCGTTGCGTGCTGTTGAAACTTAAAAAGGGAAAAGGACGTTTTTTCTGATGAGGCTTTCGCCACGTACAACGTACATACAAGCCATAGGTATAATATGTAGTATATCCGTTGTCTAGTACCCATAGTACAAGCCTAGAGCTTAATTTGGGGCTAGATTGCGCTGTGTGTAATGCCGTGCAATATTTATTATTTATTATTATTATATCCATCGAATATGGATGATTTACATTTTACCGGGTCTTAATCGCGTACTATTTTTTATTTTCTTACCTCGACGTTTCGATCATGTTACAATGATCTTGGTCTCGAGGCGACTGGATCATTGGTCCCCTCGAAAACAAATCGTGTGAATTTAAAAAGTTTATTATGGATGATTTATACTAGACCGGACCATATCCAGGCCGCGGCTGGGACTGGCTACTTTTGTACGAAGACTGGACGGATGCGGCACGGACGGGTGGATAATCTGCAATACAAAAGTATACATCATACTTTAGTCGTATTGCCATCCGAACTCTTCCATGTTGCGATACGTGGTGCAGCTACTAACTGATAGGAGTGGATTATATTTTCTTGTTTTCAGCAATTTGAACGATATGGGTTATTTTTTGTAGGTACCTTCAGTGGTTAGTCTTCCGGATTAGTTTTGGTCCTCTGATTGGAATTGAGTTAGTCCGATGACCGATGGGCACATAGAGCCACATCGCCATAAACGACAACGTGTTGTCGTCTACTGCACGCTAGTCACAGTTTCTAAATATAAAGCACAAATTGTGCCGGCAATAATATTTCGGAATTGAGAAAAAAATATGAAATAGGTATATGTAAATATTTAGTGATATTTTTCTTTCGATATCCTTTCTATATGTATAATTCTTGAAAAGTTATAGTTAAAAAGTAATGAAAAAAATGGTATATAATTATTGCAAACAATATCGCAAAGTGTCTTTAGACCACCTTGAAATGGGTTTTGAAATTATTACTTAGTCAAGGGTTTCAGAATTCCAGTTTAATAATTATACTTTAGGGAGGGCCTTTGAACTTTACGGATAGGTATACTTCCTACGCTTATATTAATAATTAACACCATCTAGGATTGTTTATGTTATGTTGCGTTTCATAAATCGTTGTAAGTTATGTCGAGTTTGATCCTTCTGGCAATATAGAAAAATCGTGTTAAGTCACCGAGAAAAAATATGTTACAGTGTTTTACTTTAATAACAATCTTTAAAGAGCTTTCTCTTGGCAAAAGAAAAGAAAGGGTAAGATTCTTGTTATTTCTTATTTGAATTGTTAGGTACTTGACGAATGGAGTTGAACGATTACGCATTAACGATAACGACAAGTACCATTGCAATGAAAACTTCCATATAAGTCGTTTTCCTATTTACCCGACTACAAGAATAACATGTGCGTTGATCTTTTACCACATGTTAGTAAAACTTTGGCACTCAACTAGGCCGTGAGTCTAGTTAGTAAGAAGTTTATCGATTTAGTGACTTCACGATATTAGTTGATATCGGAAACACTAACGCACCTACGTCAATATAATTGTTTTGATCTACGAGAAATGAATAGAATGGAGATCTAACTTCTCTATTAAATTCGAAAAAAATATGTTTCACGGTCATACACCAAAAGATGCACACAGTGACATGTTCCGTACAGTATTACGTATGATCGATCTTGTATTCGACCAATTATAATAGCGGACGACCTTTAGTGACAGAGAGGCGGTCGAATCATCGTTCTAAGCCCCGCAACCACCGTTTGCGTGGAACATTTTCTCATAGGACTGCTACTTCCATAATAATAAATATTCGAGTTCGTTGGTGTTGATGATGCTCTGCAAATCACGACTGACAAAATAAAGAGAAACAATCATGGTAGGTTACGTAGTTGGTACCAATATCGATTTCTCTAAATCAGATACTGAAAAGGGACATTGTTAGTCACAATACCTTGATGGTTGCATATTATGGATACGTTGGATCTATTTTGCGATTTGGTGTAATGTTCTGGGGAAACTCAACCGATAAACAAAAAGCGTTAGTATCGCAAAAACGTTGTATAAGAGCAATTTTTCACCTTAAAAGAACTGAATCATGTAAGGATTACTTTAAAAATTATAAAATTTTGACTCTTCCGTCGCTATATATTCTAGAAACAGCACTATTTGTCAGAAATAATCTAGAATTATTTGAGAAATTTCCAGATGGTGGAAGACGTGAGGGAGTTCTACGGGAACGCGCTCGTAGAACCCACTTCATGGAAGTAAGTGTGTTATGTATGGCTCCAACCATCTACAATAAAATCCCAGACAAAATAAAAAATGTGAGTAATACAATTCATTTTAAAAATCAACTCAGTGCACTCTTAATTGACAAGGCGTATTATAACATAAAACAATTTCTAAATGACATCACTCTACAGTAATAATGTTGTATAATAATAATTTTATTATGTTTGACGAATTTTCATAAATTAAAAGTATAAAGTTGTATTAGTTGACATAATATCCATTTTAACATCGAACTCTAATTATTTTTTAATATTTATTTTTGACATTTGTAAAATATACCCTCTAAGAAAGTGAAACTATATAATAATAATAAATGATGACTGTTCATTTTGATCAGAACTATTGTTTTAGAAGCACCTAACAACAATGTTGCATGCCAGGCTTGGCGGAGTAAGGTGATCCTATTTCTATGTAACATCTATTAATAATGTACCCTTATTCGCAATAAATGAATTATGAATTATGAAAAAACAATTTCCAATTATCCATCTAATTTATGCCCCATGACATTATAACTACCCGGTATATAAGGCTAGCAAGGATAAGCGTTTCATAATAATATCTACAAAAATATTCGCCAACAAATTGACGCGAAAGAAATCGTATTAACTTGGGCAAAATAAGAAATTGGCACTGCTGGGTTCAGCGCCCAAAATTCCCATTTATTCTATAGGAATCATACGGTTCATTTATATTTTCTAATCGAAATATCTTTATTGGAGGCGACACGTGTTAGCATTTTATTTTCCGGTTGAGTTTGACGATCTCGTAGTCGATAAGAGTAATGAACGATCCGTAGAGTTGTTTCATGAAGCTCTGTAGGTATTAGGACTTAAATAATATATAAGTGCTTACCACAATTGCTTGTTATTTTACAGGCCTGCATTTAATAAAATAAATTATTATAAAAAATCCCAGTAGCGTAGTCGCCCGTTGGGTTGACGACGCCTGGAAGAGCTTATAGTCCTTGAAACACTGTAAGAAGGGAGACCTTCCGCTTTCTTTAAAGCGTAAACTTATCGACATGTGTATCCTGCCTGTCCTAACCTACGGTTCTCAAACCTGGCCACTAACCGAGATTCAGAAGCTCAAGCTCAAGGTTTGCCAGAGAGCGATGGAACGCAGAATTTAGCTGTAAAACGGAGAGATCGTATTCGTAGCACCATACTCCGAGAAAAAACTGGCATCACAGATGTGGGCGACAAAGCTGCAAAGCTAAAGTGGGATTGGGCGGGTCATGTCTGCAGTATGCCTCCTGAAAAATGGACAAATATAGATGTATTTGTTCTGTTGTTGTTCATTCTGGACTCCGGACGCTCAATGGTGCCGAGTTCGGCCGCGTAAACTTTGGCGTGACGATGCCAACCGCTATGAGCCGACTTGGCCGGAGGTTGAAAAAAAACGGGAAAGAGTTGGGGGAGGCCTTCGCCCAGCAGTTGGACGGCGCAGGCTAATTAAAAAAAAACCCTGACTACTTTAAAAGCTAAAATAATATTATTTTTAAGTTGCAATTATTATTTATTTATAATTTAAAGTTATTTTATTTAACCAAGTCCTTTTTTATTAGGTACCGGGACGATTTTGGTCCTTCAATAAGGAGACCATGGTAAGACATAATATATCAACTCATATAATATAAATGCTTACGTTTGGTAGGTATCAATACCTATACGTAGTAAATAAAGACAGTAAGGCTAAATGGCGAGCATCAAATTGTGATCCGCAAAGTTTCTCTAAACTCTAAAGCCATGTGCTAGTTGATTTCTTACAAAAATAAAACAATTAATGAACCGTTTTCGAGAAAGTAATTGAACAGGGCCGAAGCATAGCTGTGACATTTTACTTTTATAATACGTGCCTAGTGCCTACAGCGACATAAAGCGAAATTTTCTCCATAACTTAATTTACTTCAGCAAGACCTTTGAGATTTAAATAAAAAAACATAATACCTGCCTACCCACAATATTGTTATAAGCCGTCGCTACCCTAAAAAATAAGGGTACCTATTCATATAAAATACGGTAAACATAACCGTAGAGCCCTTACAATAAGCCATAAACGTTTATTATTAACGACCGTATGTACTGATTGCAAGTTGAATACCTGGAGAGTACGATACACCCAGCTACGGTAACTTTTATTCCCTATTCATAGTAGAGCGTGGTAGAACTATATTTTTTTTTTCTAGGAGAACAACTCTCCTAAAAAAAGTAGTAAGAGCGCATTCACACGTGATACTTCTTTGATGATTTGTGAAAAAACACGATAGGTACGTCATGACAGATGGATGTTCTCATTGAATACGGAATCGTGTTTTTCGCGATTCGAATCCTGATAAAGCACGAATCGTCATTTTTCACGATTCGTGAAGAGTATGACCACAGTAAGGGTATTTAAAAAGCATTACTTCAGTTAAAAAATATAACGAGTCGTGGAAAAAAAACGATTCGTAAGAATTCACGATTCGTTTTCACGTGTACAAACTCCAGCATGGAAATTATTCCTACTAATGAGTAACAGACAACAGTTCGGTACAGTGTCTTATATTTCTAGGTTCTAATAATACAACTTTATAGCTTCTTGAGTGAGTCGTTTGCCTGCAATAAGAAAATTAAAACTCCTCTCCATCTTTAACGAACTAATTAGCTGGCAATTCAATGCGGCTAATTGAGCAAGCTGTTTTTGACTGAGTTCTTGGGGTAGTTATTTTTAATGATAATGATAACAGAGGTGCAATAATTTTACTTTTATTTAGGGCTTGTTTTATGCCATTAAGCATTATATTACAATACTATCTGCCTGGCTGACGAGCATTCACCTGTAATGCAACATCTAATAATAAGTCAAATTCATGTTACAAGTTGTATCAGGATATTTCACATTGCCTCATTACAAGATGCGCGCTGTATGTAATGCTCGCGATGAGCACCTTAACATAAACATTTCAAAGTTCTTAAGTACTATTTCTTCCACAAAAAGCAATGTAACCAATGAAACTCGAAATAAAATGATATCTCTTTCAAACAACATATTTGGTAGTTTCTCGTGTTTTTGTTTGGTGTTTGGTTTCTTATCAGCTTCGGAATTTTCCTTCAAACTTGGTACCGCCGGATATCCGGACCGATACGACTCCGCTACCTTTCAACCTGTACGTCTCAATAGTTTTGCGAGATAAACATTTGTGGAACTTTTTGGTGAAAAAATAGTTATTTTTCGTACGAATTTTCCGAAAGAATTGTTTGTTTTCTGAATATGACACATTTCAAAGGTTTTAACAAAAATAAACATAATACTTCGTAACCTCTCTTGATAAAGAATAAAACTATACTTTGAAATAAAGTTAAAATGTTTTTACATTAAGTAAGTATATTATATTTTACATTTAAATCATTCAATTCAAATCATACATCGATATCAAATCATTTCAATATTATAGTGTTATTAAACTTTGATTATATGCAAAAATCAAATTTTTTACGAAAATGTAGTAAGTTAAAGTTAAGTAATATTTTCGTTTTGTTCAAAATGAAAGCGGATTTTTCGCGGATGGTTATTTACTTTGTCCTTGGTATTCTATCTGCCAAGACGTCGAGACGAAAAATACAATTTAAAACAAAGTCCCGGACATAAATCTAAGTAACTTTTTGCTTGTTTTTGGACATTCATTTTAACATGATTGAAAACAATCTCGGGATTTATTAGAAGAAATTGTTCAAAAATATTTTGAGATGAACATCTTTCTTGTTTGCGTTGTTTTAGATTCAACTGATTTAAAGGTACTGATAGACACGAATAGCTATCAAGAAAGAAAGCACCTAACACTGCTTAAAAGTGCTCTCACATCGCAAGAGTTCAAGTGTAACTTAATGGCCGGCCTCTGTGGCACGGCGGGCGAATGTTCGACTGCAATGCAGAAGACTGCGGGATCGATCCCTGCCGGGTGCAAATATTTACGCTTTCAAATAAATATTTGTATCTTGGTCTGGGTGTCTATCTATGTATATAAAAAAGTATAATATGTAGTATATCCGTTGTTCAGTATCCATAGTTCAAGCCTAGTGCTTAGTTTGGGGCTAGATTGCGCTGTGCGTAATGTATTGAAATGTATATATACATATTTTGTCCATTTATTATATACATATATATTAAATGTGACTTTGAGTATTACAGTACTACCTGCCTGACTGGCAATAGCGTGTATAATGTAAAATTTTATTACAAGTGAAGCGCATTGATATTACAACTTGTATCAAGATATTACACATTGTTTCCTTAAAAGGTGAGCGCTGTTTGTAATGCTCGAATTCGTTATGTTACATTACAAGTTCGAATGCTCGCAGTAAGAGAATACCTTTAGATTCAACTGATATTCCATTAAGGTAGGTACATATGGACAAGATAATAGCTAGCACTATTTTTGAGCAAATTCTACTTAAAGTTAAAAGTTAAACTTAACCTTTTCATTTGTTCCCTTTTAATTTTAAAATAATACATTTTAAACATATTTACCGTTACAAAATAACATTCTCAAATCTTGTACGGGAGCTGTAAAGATAAATCTAATTAGTGCTCCTCATTTTGTTTCTTCTGGATCGTGTTTCATGTTCGTTGCTTATTTAGGTTAATATATTTTTAAGTGGATAAGCCTCGCAGTTAAAAAATAATTTACTATCATGACACTCCAAGAGACAAAGAGAACTTGTCCCAGAGTAATCTTTTGATCTCCTCTTAGAGTATACATAAGCAAGCTATAGAGCGCGCTTATGGGTATTTGCCTACTGCGCAAAGTGTAAGCAGATGCTCTATACATAGATATTCAAATGTTGAGGTTAAATAGTGATCCGCGAATCATTTTTACACCGCGCGCGGCACTGAACATTTCACCATAATTATTACTAGAATAAATTCCAACGAGAGAAACAGTAAATTCCCGTAACCCTAGGTGACTAATGACACCATCTTTGTCATTTTTCGACTGTTCATACCGGTGCTTATATACAGTTCATACTCGCATACCTGCGCTCTATAGCTTGCTTATGTATACTCAAAGGATCTCCTCGGAAAGTACCTACTAGATGTTTCTTCTGTTGTGATGTTGGATCAAAGTTTAACTAATTTTTCGGTTTTTATCGCGTGGTGTTTATTACTTTTAGCATTGCTTCACTACTCAATGTTTAAGGTCTTGAAATGTTGAGCATTATAACAATGTTAAAAATAATAAAACTTTTAGCCTTATTAATAAATGAGGAGTAAAGGTCGGAGGAGTGAGAACATCCTTTGTCTTTTTCCGTGACAGAAACTTTCAAAGTTGACAGACAGTGACAATAAGTGGTGAAATCCCTCCGACCTTAGGATGTATTCCACTTTACCAAAATTACTTAATAACGGGATATTTACCATGTTTAATAATTTATTCGCGGAGCTCGATATTTCGCTTGTAATTCCAACCAGCTTGTTCACGAGACACCGTCTCAACCGTCACCGTCACCGTGAACAAGCTGGTTGGAATTACAAGCGAAATATCGAGCTCCGCGAATAAATTATTAAACATGGTAAATATCCCGTTATTAAGTAATTTTGGTAGTGAAAATAACCATGTTAGTTTAAAATCGTGTATTCCACTTTGTTAATAAGACTGAATAATGAGTTTTATTGACCTAGACCTACTACTATATTAGAATGGTTCCTTTTACGGTGATTCTTAGAACGTCGAAGTTTTACTACGGTGAGCATTGTTTCATCGATGAAGCCACATTCCGTAGCAATCGAATGCCGCAATTTTCTTGAAGTACAGTCAGAAAAACAGATCACAATTTTTGGTTTACACGATAACCTCAAACAGTATGAAATTTATAAGCCTTTTTAGTAAAAGGGGAGTAAGGTCAGATTAGTTATTCCGCTTCTTGTCTGTCAACTGTGAAAGTTCTTGTCGCGGAAAAATACAAAGCATGTTCATACTACTCCGACCTTTCTCCACTTTATTAATAACTAGCTGCGCCCCGCGGTTTCACCCGCGCAAGTCGCGATCCCGCGTTGTTCGAACACCTACCTACCGCAATGCAATAATCCACACTTAAACGGTCGCCCATTGAAGTACTGTTGAAGCCAGGCGCTGACGCGCCTGGCATCATCAGTACTTCCCTGGTCGTCCGTTTAAGTGTGGATTTTTGCACTGCGGTAGGTAGGTGAAGTAAGTTAAAGTTTGTATTTCGTCAGTAAGTGACGATGACGATGACGAAGGATGACGATGACGATGGATGACGATGATGATGATGATGACGCCACTCTACATCACTTATCCTACCCCTGTGTCGATTTTCATTCATTGAATGGTTATCACCCGCGTAAGTCCCGACCCTGCGGGATTTTCGAGATCAAAAGTATCCTATGTTACTCTCCATCATTTAAACTATCCCTATGCAAATTTTCATCCAATAAATATTATTACCCGCGTAAGTCCCGATCCCGCGGGATTTTCGGGATCAAAAGTATCCTATGTTACTCTCTATCACTTAAACTATCACTATGCAAATTTTCATCTATTAAATAGTTATCATCTGCGTAAGTCCCGATCCCGCGGGATTTTCGGGATCAAAAGTATCCTATGATACTCTCCATCATTTAAACTATCCCTATGCAAATTTTCATCCATTAATATTATCACCCGCGTAAGTCCCGATCCCGCGGGATTTTCGGGATCAAAAGTATCCTATGTTACTCTCCATCATTTAAACTATCACTATGCAAATTTTCATCCAATAAATATTATCACCCGCGTAAGTCCCGATCCCGCGGGATTTTCGGGATCAAAAGTATCCTATGTTACTCTCTATCACTTAAACTATCACTATGCAAATTTTCATCTATTAAATAGTTATCACCTGCGTAAGTCCCGATCCCGCGGGATTTTCGGGATCAAAAGTATCCTATGATACTCTCCATCATTTAAACTATCCCTATGCAAATTTTCATCCATTAATATTATCACCCGCGTAAGTCCCGATCCCGCGGGATTTTCGGGATCAAAAGTATCCTATGTTATTCTCTATCACTTAAACTATCCCTATGCAAATTTTCATCTAAGAAATAGTTATCACCTGCGTAAGTCCCGATCCCGCGGGATTTTCGGGATCAAAAGTATCCTATGTTACTCTCCATCATTTAAACTATCCCCATGCAAATTTTCATCTAATAAATATTATCACCCGCGTAAGTCCCGATCCCGCGGGATTTTCGGGATCAAAAGTATCCTATGTTACTCTCCATAATTTAAACTATCCCTATGCAAATTTTCATCCAAATCGGTCGAGCCGTTTGACCGTGAAGAGGGAACAAACAAACAAACAAACAAACAAACAAACAAACAAACAGATTTTCGGATTTATAATATTAGTAAGATGATAATTAGTAGATCTCAATTCGTTAATCTTCATAACAGAAATTTTATATTAATTTAAGTTAGGATAACACGCTAATTTAAGAAAGATGAAAGTGAACTTGAGAAATGATTCCAGTACGAAGTTACCATCTTGAAACAAAAGTGAACCGCTAAGCTCCTTAGCGTTAACCATTAATTTTAATTAAGCTCAGATTACAATGTTATCAAAATGCAGTGCTAAAATTTATTTTGTAAACTCTCTGATGTCTTATTACCAGTTAACATTAAAGCTAGCAAAAGGTGCTCCGTAAAATAAACAGACAGGATCGAATTATGGGCGATTCCTATTGAAATCAGTTTTTTTGTAATATTGTGTATTTTTGCTTGTTCTAAAATATATAAACGTCGTCTACCCTGAGAAAGGAGTCTGTAACTTGGCTTCGAAACATAGGAACGGCATTGCAACAATGCTAAAAATAATAAAAGCAGCGCGATTACAACCGGAAAATGTGTTCTTTTAATTCAACATCGCGAAAACAGAAGAAAAAGTCTGCCGATTATTTTTCGCTTCGGATCTGCTATTCCCATATTCCCATCTTAACGTATATGAGATGGGGAGCCTATGGGCTTTTTAATGCCGTGGGCTCCCCAACTTAAGAGTTTACAATGTAACTGTAACGTATCGGTAAAAAAATCCTTCGTCTTTTATTTTATATTTAAAACTTGATTTAACTGAGTATCTGACGACCGTCAAAGATGACTGAGTAGTGATCTTTGACATGGTAGAAGTACTGTTGAGTGTCCGTTTGACAATCAAACATTTGTTTTCTTTAAACGACTCTCTTGCTGTCTCTCTCTCTCTCTCGTCATAATATGACGATCGTCTTCATCTCATTATGAAGACGTCTTCATTACGATGTCCATTATGTCTTCATGTCAAACGAACAATAAAGACTCCTCTATGAAAACCGGGTTTTATGGTTGGTTAATACCACCAAATTTCGACCAACTCAGTAAATGTATTCGAAAATTCCGAATTGGTTAATAGCAGCCCTCAATTATATGTTATTCGTCCTTACTCCGTCTCTGTACTAGAATAAAGTCTTTCATAGTGTGAATTGGAAGCAGTTGTACTAGACGGATAGCTAATTTAATTTTAATTACCAACAGTTTTCAACTGTTTGCGGAACAGTAGGTGAACTGACTTCGTTGCTCGTACGTTCTACTTTCAGAATACTCTGAAAGTTTTGTTTTAAGTATATTTTGCTTGAAGTGGAGGGTGTTTTAGTTGATTTATCAAACATTAGTGTTTTATATTGTCCAGTAAAACTATCTAATATATACAGGGTGTCAATGAAAATAGGACAGCTCATGGAAAAGGGTTTGGAGTTCAGAAAATATATAGGTATTTTTCTTCTATTTTCGCGATGTTGAGATGAAATGAAACTCATTTTCCAGTTTTAATCGCGTTGCTTTTATTATTTTCAGCATTGTTGCAATACCTTTCCAACCCTTTAGTTAAAGCCTTTACATAGCTTAAGTAAAAAAAAGAAAAGTAAAGAGTACCTACTTTACTATCACATTTCACTTCAGAAAATATTCAAGAATTGAAAAGTTGAACGGATGCAATTTTTTTATTTATTATCCATACAGGGTGTTTCAAGAATGACCAGTCATCTTTAACGGAGAAGTTGTACTACTAAGGTGTAACGAGGACCCCCATTTAATGCCGAAAGGGGGGTTGTTCTAGACATCTAGGCGAACAACTTTTGTTCTACAATTTTTGGAAATTCGAAATAGTTGTCGAAATTTACAAGTTTAGTGTTTACTTGAAAATCAGCTGTTTTTTAGAATTAGAGGTCATTGACCTTAAGTTGTCCTTTCGTTTAGTTTAGGTTAATACTATAATTTAAACTTTAATAAACTTTAAAAAAAATCGAATTTCCAAAAGTCGTAGAACAAGAGTTGTTCGCCTAGACGTCTAGAACAACCACTTTCGGCTTAAATGGTCATCCTCAAAGGGAATTAGTACTGATTTGGTTCTCACAAAAGACAAAATGATTGGTCGATGTTTCAACTTGAATACTTAGCCTTGCTAACTTGCTAATCAATTAATCAAGCAAAAAAAAAATATTACTGATAGATATATAGATTAATAGATTACAGCTTGAGTAATAGATTACAGCTTGAGTACGTATATTGTGTTATCTACACCTAACATTATCAGAGTAAGTTTAGGTCTACCTTGATTTCAACGGAGGAAGGTAGGTAAGTTTAATGGTCATTTAACAAAAAAGGACGGCGGCAGCTGCTGAACTCTAGGCAGTAGTTACAAAAAATAAAGGTCTCAAACAAAAAGTTGGTTGACGTGACACGGAAGGAAAATTGTCGGCCCAACGGGAAAGGAATATTGAATCACAGAGAATAATATTGAATTTTTTTTAGGTACAACAGCATCACTTTTGTTTTATTACAGTTATTTGTTAAAAAATATGTAATGGATGTAAGTAGTTTTTATTTATAATAAATCAGAGGTCATTTTTTTTAAAACTATCTGCCAATAATGTGCTACAACACTACAGGATCCTATGCACTCCGCACAAAAACTATATAACCTAATAATCAATACACACCTACTTATTTACCCACATAAAACTGAATCACAGAATGTATTTATTTTATTCTATGAAACAACGGCGAGTATTTTGTGAGTCTCCTTTATTAGAAACCCACTCAAACTAATTGAGTTTTAGTTTACTTCAGGATAATCAAGCATTAACCCAGTTTATTTAAAAAGAACCACCGTGTACCATGTTAAAGTTAAATGCTCAACGTTAGAACGGAGTATGTATTTTGTTTTGTGTCGGTGGATAAAACTGATGGTAATAAAATAACTATAGGTAAGTATACTAGCTGCGCCCCGCGGTTTCACCTGCGTAAGTACCGTTCCCGCGGGAATATCGGGATAAAAAGTAGTCTATGTGTTATTCCCGATATCCAGCTACCTATATTCCAAGTTTCATCGCAATCGGTTCAGTAGTTTTTGCGTGAAAGAGTAACAAACTCACATACATACCTACATGCATTCTTTCGCGTTTATAATATTAAGTAAGTAAGAAGTAAGATTTGAAGAGCAAAGCAAAGTAGTATGAGCAAAGTAGAAGGTTGCGGTTTCGATTCCTGTCGGGAACAAGTACTCATGCTTAAAACAGATATTTGTTTGTTGTCAAACAAATGTAATATATAATAAAAATAAAAAAAACGTAAAAGTTTTATATCCGTTGTCTATATAGTTGCCGTAGTCAAGCTTAGTAGCCAACCATGTCTTTAGAATTTCACAAAATTCATAATTATATCCCTACTGTTAGATATAATAACTTAATAACAGACAATAACAAATTCCGTTAAGGCAAACACAAACATACGTCAATTTGTCTTTAAATCGAAATGGAAAAACTAGTTTTCATTTAACATTCAATAAATAACAAAAGAAAGGAAAGTTCAAAGTGAAATCTAGTGATACTATAGCAGGTAGCACGTATGAACGTCTATCCATGTAGGTAGGTAGTAAATATTTGACAGAATTTTAATAACAGAACGGAAACGTTAAAATCCTCGTATAAATCCGAAAGTTCTACGGGAAATGCTAACAGTTTGGCTCTATTTAATAACCTGCTAGAGTTCGCCAGTTTGGGACGATAGTTTCCAAATAGTTATAGAAAGTTAGATCGTGTGGATAGATGGTGCGACCTAAATGACGGTCGACGTTTAGATTTCGTTTGTTCATGTGATACCTACTTCGCTATTTAGATTCAAAGCAAATAATCGGAAAATATGTGTAGCCAGCGTAGCCCTGGAATCATAGCATAGGAATTCCCATTTTCTTTCCATGCGGTGACGTAAAAGGCGACTAAGGAATCTAGCTGATGGCTAAATTTAATGTTGTCAGATCTATTAACAGTATGTGTGGAAAATTTTCTCTTATCTTCTTCGCTGACTCCAAATTCTTTAGAGATTTAAGCGGAGCCTGGGTTTGCGAGAGGGATGCAACTGGGAACATTGTTCGAATGAAAGAGAAAAAGAATCGCTTAATTATCTAAAATAGTAAACATGCTACATATTTTGTTAGGTCCATACTATCTAATTATTAATAAAATTACTAGCTGCGCCTCGTGGTTTTACCCGCGTAAGTACCGATCCCGCAGGAATATCGGGATAAAAAGTAGCCTATGTTTTAATCCAGATCTTCAGTTATCTGTATTATTGCAATCGGTTAAGTAGCTTTAGCGTGATTGTTACACAATCAAACATCTTTTTTTTTTTTTTTTTTTTTTAGGTGGAGAAATGCGCCTTATGCACTGCCTCACCGTTCCGGGGGGAACGGTGAGGGTGTGTGGGGCTCCCTGTAGCGGTTTACCCACTAAATGCCGCCTATGGGACCCATTTATGGCGGCATGAGGTCGTCGCGACGACCTCGACGTCCTCCGCGACGTCTCCCTCCCGAACGGTGTGCCCGCGTGGGATCGGAAGTGGTTACTTCCCTTTCCCGCTCCGATATTTCTTTGGCCATCATAACAGCCTCAGAAAATCGGATCATGGCCTGCCTGTCAGTCACCATCGCAGATACTATTGTGGGGAGCGACAGATCACGCCCCACCACCTCTCGAAGCTCGTCCCGCTGCTCACGCCATGCCGCACACAGTTCGAGTGTGTGAACAGCGGTGTCCACGGTTGTCGAGCAGTGGTGGCATCTCTCATCGGGCTCTCTACGAGCTATTTGACACAGATACTTTCCGAAGCAACCATGCCCGGAAAGTATCTGCGTCAGCCTGAACGTAAGCACCCCGTGTTGTCGCTCTACACACAATCAAACATCTAAACTTTCGCATTTACACTATTACAAGTAGGAAGTAGGATAACTATTCGGCACACTTGCAGAAAAAAAAAAACAGCTTCTTAACATGCTCATTAAGTATACTAAAGCATGATAAACATTCCAATTCATCTACAAATGTCTACATCTATTAACACTAAAGGTATTTACCACCAAAAAGCCTTGATACTCGAAACGACAGTTAAGAACAAGACACATAAACGACAAGAACATTTCACCACACTTCAAAGAGATTTATTTGAAGTAGAGGTAGAAATATAGAGACATGACCTGCTGTTCAGGCACAAGTGTTACTTAGATTGAAATCGAAATTTAGACTTTAGACCCTTTTGACCACTATTTTGGAAATATTATTTTTTAGTAAACAAAGCATTGAACCCATTTTGACCTAATAAAGGGGTTAAACTTAATCAAATTATTTTTTGTAAAGTTTGTGAATATAGAAGCAAGTTTGCAAAGTGTTTAATCCACGAATTTCATTGTTAGCTGTGGTTATAGTCACGCTCACGCAATTTAACGCACCTTTAAAGCGAATATTTGTGTGAATTCCTCTAATATTATAAGCTAGCTGCACCACATGGTGTCATGGCCCGATATCGTGAGAATTTCATACTAAAACATGGCTGTTGTATGACATAACATTTCAGTTGTTTATGTGCCCTCATATTAATTTGGGTGTAGATCTGTGGTTAGACTGTTTAGTTGTAATTTAACTTACAAGTACTTTCAGTTTTGTGATTGATAAACTATCTAGATTGTGTGCGTTATAAATCGTGCTTCATCGTATTTGCCAAATGGCTACATATTTTCTAAAACGCTTGAAAATATTGATCTTAAAAAAGAGACTCTATCATATATATGTTCTGAAGTTTTTGTTGAATGTTCTTCAGCGAAGAAGTAACAAACGTTCATACATTAATTTATTACAAACTTTGATATTTATAATAGAGTGACTTGTCTATTTATAAGGGATGGGTAGGGTAGGGTGTGGTTTTTATGTGTATCTATGTGTAGACGATTATAATGTATCATATTAGGTACTTAATTAAGTTAAATATAAATGTACTAGCAAACACAGATAAACACATTATAATATGCCAATTTTATTCCTTTTTTTAGGATTAGCAGGGCTACTTTAATTCTACAAAGAAAGTTTGTCATCCAGAAAGAAAATTTATCATTATAATAGGCATCAACAAAAGTAAGACTGCAGAATAGAACACTTAAAAATAAAGAAAACTTAAATATTTTTCTATTGACTACTAAGTTAAATATCTTTACCACACCCCTTTCATAGTCGATCTTGTAACTCAACGTCAGTTTGATTGATTATATTCTGTAATTTCGCCTTCCATAGCTGTTTGTATAACCCCTAAGAAACGGTAACCTATATTTCACAAATAAACATTAAACAAAATATCTGAACACGGAAAATTAATTAATTTTCGTTTGATAGGTATTCGATCTATTTTGGTGTGTCGACGTTTTATATTACTATGTTACCGGAAAATAATAAGAACCGCAAATTTATAAAATTTATACATTTTCTAGGAAATTTATAACTCTTCGTAGGATTCTAAACAAGAGGTAAATTATATTATTTTACGCCCACATTTTCGCAAATTTAAAACCTACCGACCTCATGCGTAAAATAATAAGTGAGTGTCAAGTGCGCTCTGATTGGTTGAACAAGTCACGTGTTCCTTCTCCTTTCTCATACATCATGCCTTTTTTTTACGAATTAGGCCCTTTGGCGACCGCTGCGAACTTACTGATCTTGTTATTTTCCGGTGACATAAACATATATCACAAGTCTAGTTGTTATCTTACGGTCAAATTATGTACTTACCGACTGTTATGTATTCTATGGCCGAACGCTACAGAACTACATATAGGTAGTATACATAGCATGTAATAGTTACTCCACATGCAACTATTATGACGTATTTATTACTAATGCCAGTGGTGCGTTCGTGGTGCTGATAAAGACGGGGATTTATATAAGGATAGATTTTGTATTATCAAACGTAGACAAATCTTTTGTCTACTGTAGATTGTAAATTGAATAAAATATAAATAATAAAGTTAAAATTAATAAGAACAAGAAACTTCGTTACTTTTTAATAAGGCACCCTCTCTAAAATTACCATTAGGTAATGGACAAGATCCTTTTCCTCTATTTATCTCACTGGAAACGTTAACGGTTACTGCAAGTTTCACTTAAACTTCATAAATAATCTGCGGAGTCTCTCTTCTGCGAAATAATATATGTGGTATACCTCTAGCTGCTGTTGGTATATACAAGATGTAACGGGCAAGCCCTTTTAAGCCGAAAGGGGGTTGTTCTATACGTCTAGGCGAACAACTTTTGTTCTACGACTTTTGAAAATTCGAAGTACTTTTCGAAAATTTTAAGTGTAAAGTTTACTTGAAGATCAGCTGGTTCTTAGAGTTCGAGGTCATTGACCTTATGTTGTCCTTTCATTTAGTTTTGTCTACTATAATCAAACCTTCAATTACCTTTATTTTCAAAAGCAGCTGTTCTTTCAGTGAAACATAACCTCAAAATTTTCAAAAAAAAAGTTCGAATTTTCAAAAGTCGTAGAACAAAAGTTGTTCGCCTAGACGTCTAGAACAACCGCCTTTCGGCTTAAAAGGACTTGCCCGTTACATATTGTATACAAGGTGTAACGGGTAAGTCCTTTTAATTCGAAAGGGGGTTGTTCTAGACGTCTAGGCGAACAACTTTTGTTCTACGACTTTTGGAAATTCGAAGAACTTTTCGAAAAATTTAGGTGTAAAGTTTACTTGAAAATCAGCTGTTTCTGAGAGTTCGAGGTCATTGACCTTAAGTTGTCCTTTTATTTAGTTTGATGGTTTACAATCAAAACTTCAATTATCTTTATTTTCAAAAGCAGCTGTTTTTTCAGTAAAACATAATCTCAAAATTTTCAAAAAAAAAAGTTTAAATTTTCAAAAGTCGTAGAACAAAAGTTGTTCGCCTAGACGTCTAGAACAACCCCCTTTTGGAATAAAAGGACTTACCCGTTACAAATTGTATATATGTATTATCTAAGATTGTTGTTGTCTTTTTAATAGACTTTTTAACCCTGACGGAAAAGTACCACTGTTAGTTACCTATATATAACTTTGAGGTATCCATTTATCTGTGTTTCTGTGGGATCGTGACTCTCAAACGGATGAAGCGACGACTTCGAAAAAGAAGTTGTCAATTCGGTTGTAGCTTTTTTTTAAACTTTTTATGTGCTATATGAACCTTTTTTAAGTGACTGATTTCGGTTCAATGTAGAAGTTTAATAAATTGTTAGTTCCCTTTCATGAACTAAGAAAAAGTATTTAGGTTAATTAAAATTATTTTAACTGACTTTTAAAAACCCTAAAGGTGAAAGCTCACGCAAACATTGCTGAACCGATCGCCATGACTTAGTATGTAGCTGAAGACTCCAAATATACTATACATTTGACTTAACATTTAAACTGCTTGTTATTCTGAAATTCCCGAAATCAGAACTTACGCGGGTAAAACTGTTGCTAATAAATAAATATCTGTAATTATCACACTATTTCGGAAATTTACATCTTCACAATGTGAAATAAAAAGTGATAAAAGCATATTTGCATTATTCTCAGTCAATACAGCGATAACAAATTCTCAAAGGCGATGTACAAAGAAATGTTTCAAAAGAGCCTATTCGACCCTTTGAGCTCAATTTCCTTTAACGGAATCCTGAAGAGTTGAAATGCCAGAAATCGAACGTGAATAGTGTTCCAATTGTAAACTTAAAGCGGAGTAGGAGGCTTTTTTAAAATCCTGACTAAAAAAAAGGGTGTTATAAGTGTCATGTCTGTGTATATATCTGTGGCAACGTACATTCTTAACGGATGAAGCAACTTTGACATTGTTCTTTTTCCTTCTGTTTTCGCGATGTAACTGAAATAAAACTCATTTTTCGGTTTTAAGGAGGGAAGAAGTCTTTCTTCCTCAGGGTAGACTAAAAAACGCAATGAAATCGGAAAATGACTTTCATTTTAATAGTTTTTTTATTAATAGGTGATTGATACTTTGTCCTAATACAATACATGAAGGGTAGTTATATAACCTAGAATATCTAGAATTCTACGTTAACTATTCCTTCGTTAGGTAATCCAGTTACGCAAAGTTACGTAAACTACGAACATTTCTACAAAATTCCACTTCCTTTTATAACTTAGGTGCCTTAATCTTGCTAAGTACACGGATATCGAAAACCAACCTGCCTAATCGATTTACAGCAGTTCCTGATTCAAAGGAAAAATATTTATTTTATAATGAAACAAATATCCGAACCCCTACCTATACCTACAATCTACATCCATTACGAAATGCAGACGCTGCTGGTTCCAATATAAAACTGAAGATATGCAGCTGAATTTCAAAGTAGGTAGATATTTTGACGGAATGGTACAGATACGTAAGTAATACTACTTTTGAATGTATGATTTATTTTATATTTTTGCCTAAAATTTTGAAATAAAAGTATCTTTTACGATGCTAGGACTAGTTCATGTATTTTTATTGGTCCCTGTGAGACTGATTGCCAATTAACTACACGACATTTGAATTAAATCAAAGCTATTTAAGAAAATACTGTAAGATTTAAAAGCATATTTGCTTGGCACCTACCTACACTAGTAGTTCTAGGAGCTCGCGAGTATCGAACAGCACAGCACAGACACAGTCGTAGACAACACGAATTTCTACGATTTTCTCCCCCGTACAGGGTGAAATACCCTTTTCTTCTTCTTCCGTGCCTTATCCCACTTTAAGAAGGGTCGGCTCTCTATATCACGTGGCGCCAAGACATTCTGTCGAGAGTTGTCGGACCGGATAATTGCCCCTTCTCTAAAAGTTTTGTCATACTGGTCCACTATGTCGAAGGGGGCCTTTTCTATTTTCAGGTAGGCTCACAGTAACAATAACCCAAGTTATAACATTAAATACCCTACCAGCGAAAAATCCCCCATTGCAAAACCAATTCTATAAACGATTTTAAACTAACATGGTTATTTTCACTACTAAAATTACTTATTAACGGGGTGTTTACCATGCCTCATGAACAAGCTGGTTGAAATTACTAGCGAAATATCGAGATCCGCGAATAAATTATTAAACATGGTAAACACCCCGTAAATAAGTAATTTTAGTAGCAACTCTATAAACTCAAGATCGGTTGAGCAATACGACATGTAGACAAGACATATTGACTGAAAGTTCTGCCAGACTTGATGCAGAGATGCTTCACTCGCTCGGTCAATAATATAGAATCATTCCTCTAACATAATGTCGCCATATATGTTCGTGTATATACGTATTAGGTAAGTATATAGCGACAGCACGAACTTGCTTTTAGTGTGAGCAAACATTACTTAAACGCCATCCGGCTGTTGACTCCAACATAGAACACATTAGGGCAAAACATTATCCATCACATACATTTAAAAACGAATATCATGTTTACCTGACTTTTTCAGTGACAAAATTATGAAAGATTTATTTCGTTATTTACATTAATATTTTACTAGGCGAGCTTTGCTGTTTTATTTAAGTAAGTTTCAATGTACTTGAAGTAATAAAGATAAAAGCCCGCGTCTTCTAGATAAGCGCGAGCGTTTTATCAAATTTAACGAAGCTTCATTGCAATCGGTTCAGCAGCTTTGCTTGCCGCTAGCTTACCCCAAGTTATTGCTATAAATTATTAATTATTATAACATAACGCGGGTTATGTTTTATTATGTTTCTAGTCTCCCCATATCCTTTAGACACCCACGGAAAGAAATGTAGTGACTCAATTCTAAGCTGTAGCTACACAGCCAAACCTTCTTTCTCTTTCTATTATATTGTTCTTGAATTTGTTCTTCTGAGGTAAATACATACAAATACTATATAAAGCTCACATTTTTTCGCGGTTTCACCCGCGGATGTGGAAAACACGTTATCACGGGAGCGGGTGGCCGAGCGTTTCTTGAGCGGTTGCACTTTTTAACCGACTTCAAAAAAAAGGAGGAGGTTATCAATTCGTCTGTATGTATAATATTTTTTTTTTGTATGTTTACCGATTACTCGAAGACGGATTGACGGATTAAGATGATTCTTTTTTTAATAGATAGGTAGGAGCTCCAAGATGGTCCCATAAAAATTTGATGTGGATCTGATGAGTGTCTTCGGAGTGATGAACGGAAATGCTCCTCAAAACGCATTAATCAATCCAGTTGTTTATCGATTACTCGAAGATGGCTTGACCGGTTGAGATGATTCTTTTTTTAATAGCTCCGAGATGGTCCCATAAAAATTTGATGAGGATCTGATGAGGATCTTCGAAGTGAGGACCGGGAATGCTCCTCAAAACGCTGTATTCAATTCAATTGTTCATCGATTACACGAAGATGGCTTGACCGATTGATATAGTTCTTTTTTTAATGGAAAGGTGGAAGCTACGAGGTGGTCCCTTGAAAGTTTCGTAAGGATCTGATGAGTATCTTCGGAATGATGGACAGGATAGCATCCCAGAATTCAATAAATTACTCATTTTTGGACTTCTACCAAAAAGAATAGACCCCTAAAGAACTAAGTACAGATTGATGGGGCATCTGAAACCACTTTCTCATTAGCAAACTCCTCAATAATGAAAATTACGTTAACAATATTGTTGTCGGGCAGTTTTACTGGTTGGTTCCATGTTGTACTTAGTTTGGCTGCCCGACTTCAGATGATAAAACAGATTAATTAGTCGGTGGCTCTGTACCTATGTAGAGGTTAATTTGGTAATTTTTATCAATTCTTTTTTTTTTGTTGTTTTTTAAATTATTTTTGTTTCTTTTTGAAGTCGGTTTTTTAATTGTTAAATTATTTTTCGTTCATTACACAGGTTCAACTTTACAGTACAGACTTTTTGTCCTCTTTTCCTTTATTATAAGTGTATAGATCAGAACATGAAAAACATTTCATCGAAATAAATATTTAATCTATGAGTGCGTACGTACGTAGGCATCTAAAAGTAATAGCGATTTATTTTTGTTAAGAAAGCTGCCTAAAATAACTTTTTTACCTTCTTATTTTGTTTTATAAAAACAGTCGTGTAATAAAGAGAGGGCCTACGCTTTTTCGTAATTTAGATTTTCGTAGTCAAGTGACCATTTTCTTCTACTTACAATTTCAAACAAATTTTAAATTTCGAACGTCAGAATTTAATTGTGCGTGCGACCTTTTTAAGCAAATGTCATATAGGTTTTATTTAGGAATTTTTAGACTACATCTTTAAATAGATAGATAATAAATTAAACTGAGAGTCCGTTCATCAATGAATGAATGAATGAATGAATACTTTATTGCACCAAAACTTAAATAAAACAAACATGACTAAGACAAAAACTTAAATTAGTGTGGTACAGTGGGGAGCCTTATCGCCTAAGAACGATCTCGATTTAGATGACCTCTTCTAAAAAATCACGTTCAATAATATTAATCATTTTATTTAAGATAAAGAATCCATATTATGTCACAATTATTAACTTAAATTAGCTTACATTAAATATTAGATTAAAATGAATTGGTTATGATTTTCTCTTTTATTGATATATAAATAAATAAATAAATCCTGTGACGAACACACAGCGCCATCTAGCCCCGTGGTAAGCTGCTAAGCTTGTGTTACGGTGGCTAGACAACGGATATACTACTTTTATTTATTTTTCTTTTGTAAATACATACATATTATACCTACATAGAAATACGCCCAGACCAGATACAAATATTTATTTTTAAGCATAAAAACTTGCACCCAGCGGTAATCGAACCCGCAACCTTCTGTATTGCAGCCAAGCGTTCGCCTGACGCGCCACAGAGGTCGATATAGATTAAGTATATTAAAACAAAAATAAATTAATATTTTATATCAAAATTGTCATTTTGTTTACTAATAGCCATCATGTGTATGCTATTCCAGTCGTATTAATAAGGGATGATTTATATTAGACCGTCACGAGCGCCCGCCCGCGCCGGCCGGGTCCGAGCTTTGTTGTTCATTGCTCGGCCCCCACTCGGTCACAACAGACCGATTGACTGCTCGCCGAGCAATGGACGACGAGGCTCGGACCCGTGACTGTCTAATATAAATCATCCCTAAGTCGTAGAAAAAAGTTGTCACTTCAGATACTCCGGCTGCTCCATGCTTGAGATTTCCTGTACGTTATTTCCTATATCCCTGTCTTGTATTTTTCAGTCAATACTCACATCGTTCACTTTCACAAACAGTAGACAAACACGGATGTCGGATATATTCCCTGCAACTCTAGTAGGTAAGGATACAATACTCGTAACACGTAGGTTCCTTCTCGTCATCCCTTCAACGCCAAATTGAGTTACCCAACAGAGTTAATAAAGAGGTCTATACGTGATCTGAATAACAATACACAGTCTTAAATATAAGCCAGATGGAAATTACAAAAAAAACTGGTTATAAGGGTAAATACAAAGTACGAACAGCGAATTTAAGGATATGAATGTTTTCCTGTCTACTATTTTTCGACTAAGGCTCGATTGAGTCCCATCTACAGAATCACTTTCCAGTGATTTACCTGCGCCAATGATTAACTTTACAGTTAACACGTTGGCCAAGAGATGTCGCTCTTTTTTCTATTAAATATTTCGTAATTTGTTTTATTGCACAAGGCATATTTTACTATAAATATGATTGATATTTATTGATATTTATTAAATATGGTTGATATTTGTTTGCCAGTAGAATGGTGCACAATAAATAAATGATTATTTTCTGGCACCAAAGACCCATTGAAAGTACAAAAATGTATAGTATGCTTTGTACAAAAACAGAAAACTTTATACAAACTTGTTTAATTCAAAGTTTACCGGTCAGGAGTGCAAACAGTAATAAACTTTACTATAATGATACACAATTTTTTGATGAACTAGTTTTCAAAGCCGCAGAGATCAATTAGATC
Organism: Idaea dimidiata; assembly: GCA_949358125.1. Taxonomy (NCBI): domain Eukaryota; kingdom Metazoa; phylum Arthropoda; class Insecta; order Lepidoptera; family Geometridae; genus Idaea; species Idaea dimidiata. The sequence continues at coordinate 8,303,600 of OX442334.1, forward strand.
ATTTTTATTTTAGTTAAAAAATATCAAAATCCCTGCCTACACAGAACAGTGTTATAAAGGTATTTAATTGTTTAACATAGTAAATATAATATAATTGTTTAGCTATTATAAAACTAAAATAAATATAAAACTTAATATAACCTATAAAATAAAAAAATGCCCCCGAGTCCTCGTTCCCAGAAGGCTATCAACGTTTTCCCTCTGGACGGCCAAACTAATCTTCTGAGCGAAAAAGCTGCCAGCTCTCCGGCCACCAGAAACCTCAATTAGCCCAAGCCCAAGCTCAGAAACCCAAGATTTAAAAAAAATTGAGGCTTCAGGAACCCAAGGACCCAATTAGATTTTTATTTTAGTTAGAAAATCTATGTTATAATCTTAATCCGTTTGTGGTATCATAGCTCCATGATTCTATTGACAGATACACAGGAGCCTTAAATTTTCCCTTCTTTTTCCGCCGGGGGGTTAAGAAATAGTGATCTTTCATTTAAAATTTATTATTTAAAACTAAAGTGTACTAAGTTGCACACACAATATACACGTAAAATTTTGTACTGTATATTAATTGCACGTATGTTTATATTCAGTATTTTCATTCAAAATATTCCGTCTAAAAGGAGCCCTTAGGTGTCTCAATTCTAACTAAACTGTTCCCCTGATGGTTATTTGATCTGGGATTTACGCGAGCACAGATCACCGACTGTCAGAGCATTAGTGAGACTTCGGAATCCTCTTTGAATATGGATCAGGTTAGACGCCAATTATATTAATTTGAGTAATAAGAGCTTACGCTGTTATAAGCACTCAGACTCAAGTTAGTGAAATCTTTAATCATAATACAGTTCATCTAAATTTAGCGATTAATTAAGAAAGACAAAGAGTCGATATTATGATACTTTCCTTTGTTTTCTTACAATCGAATATAGAAACACCACTTAAAATTTAGGTCTATTTAAATATGCAGCAATATTTGAGCAGTTTGAGAGCTGCTTAGTTGTTTAAGTTGAACTGAAATTTTGAGTAGTTTTTCTATAAAATGATGTCAATCTTGCATAGTTCATTGCGTGGCGATGTAAATTAAGAGTATATTATAGCATTCACATTAGTTCATTCGCTACATTTAACCTCTATTCTGTATTGTTTTAAAATAATCATAATATTATTGTACTTATTTATTTTAAGTGCTTAGCCTGCATTGGGCGTTCATTGAAATATTTATAAAAGGAAAAGTATATTTAAACACAATATTTACCGGGTTTTAGTCGCGTTTTCTTTTGGGCAATATGTGATGTTTTTTTTTGCAAAATCGCGAAAATCTTAGACAAAAATTTATTTACAAAAACACAAAACATGGCGAACGCAGGACGGGATTCGAACCACACATCTTTACTCAATCTATGAGTAACATCTTTAACCAGTTAGACCAATGGGGTTGGTCAGGCCCTGAATCTTGGCATCTACATTTTTCCGTCTACTACACACAAACATGGCAATTTTCTTTCACAAGTTTGGAAAATATTTCGATTCGCTACTGACAGCTTGAAATCGATATTTACATAACTAACTAAAACAATTAAGTCTGATTTAAGCAATTTTATTCCGTACGGACCCAGGGGAATGAAATACTCAACTCATTTAAGTCTGTCTAGGACTAATTCCATATAAAATGAAAGCTCGCAACTAAAACGCAACATTAAAATAAATCTCAATTAGCTACGCTGAGTTAAGCAACTCTACTTTAGACGAATTAGTATTACGTACCTACTACATGATGTCATGTTCTAATAGGGTGCTTGAATAACTTGAAAAGTTCTAGAAGTCTTACTAATGGTACCTACAGGTAATGATGTCTACATTAGCTATGTCTCGCAATTTCACCCGCATAAGTTCCGATCCCGAGGGAATGTCGTAATCAAAAGTAGCCCATGTTACACTTCGATAATGATGCTACATACCGATTTCAAAAATTCTTCCTATTGGTAAAATATTTTTTTAAATCGTTCTAGTAGTTTCGGAGTGTATTTATTAATGACAAACAAATAAATAGGTAAAAATTTTCCGCTTTATTTTTAGACAGACTGACATAATAACAGCAATGCATAGTAGGGCATAAACTGGTCCTAGAGACATGAAATTCAGAGGGTGTCATCTTTGTAACATGAGTGATCCACTAACACAGGATTTTTAGTAATCTGCATGACATCGGAACTTACGCTATCTCTAGCGTAAGTTCTCCGCGTTAAATTTTCCGCGGTCTCTCGACCAGTTGTAACAATCCTACTTCCTACTTCCTACTAATATTATAAATCCGAAAGTCTGTTTGTTTGTTTGTTTGTTTATTTGTTTGTTTGTTCCCTCTTCACGGTCAAACGGCTCGGCCGATTTGGATGAAAATTTGCATAGGGATAGTTTAAATGATGGAGTGTAACATAGGATGTAACTTTTGATCCCGAAACTCCCACGGGATCGGGACTTACGCGGGTGATAACTATTTATAAGATGAAAATTTGAATAGGAATAGTTTAAATAATAGAGAGTAACATAGGATACTTCTGATCCCGAAAATCCCGCGGGATCGGGACTTACGCGAGTGATAACTATTTATTAGATGAACATTTGCATAGAGATAGTTTAAATGATGGAGAGTAACAGAGGATACTTTTGATCCCGAAAATCCCGTGGGATCGGGACTTACGCGGGTGATAACTATTTATTGGATGAAAATTTGCATAGGGATAGTTTAAATGATGAAGAGTAACATAGAATACTTTTGAACCCGAAAATCCCGCGGGATCGGGATTTACGCGGGTGATAACTATTCATAAATGAAAATCGACACAGGGGTAGGGTAAGTGATGTAGAGTTGCATAATCATCATCGTCATCGTCATCCATCGTCATCCATCGTCATTGATCGTCATCCATCGTCATCGTCACTTACTGACGAAATACAATCTTTACCTTACTTCACCTATCTACCGCAGTGCAAAAATCCAGATGCCAGGTGATGCCGCGCCTGGCATCATCAGTACTTCCCTGGTCGTCCGTTTAAGTGTGGATTATTGCATTGCGGTAGGTAGGTGTTCGAACAACGCGGGTATGCGACTTGCGCGGGTGAAACCGCGGGGCACAGCTAGTAAGTACTATAATACTAAGTAATAAAGATTATCATTGTCTCAGGCACTCCGATATCACAGACCGTGGGCGCCCGCAGCCGCCGTGTCGTACTTCGATCGCGAAATGATGTATAAATGTCGTCATACTAGCAGTTATACCTTCAGTTCCGCCTGGTCTGTCGTGTATGGATAAAATTAAGTCTCAAGGCTTTGAGCAACTCAATAACATCTGTTAGGTCTTCTCATCCTGGCCTCTCTCTGCTTTATTGAAATGGATGATGGCATTTGTTTATTACAAGTAAACGGTAAACACCTACTTATTGTGATCTCACCAGATGGTAAGCGAAGGTCTGAGATGTACCTCAGATCTAGATGTGATCACTCGTGAATGGTAGATGACAAGTGACTGTGGAAAAATGGCATGACTTTGAGAATTCAACATTTAAAGGGAAATAAGTTCTAAACCGCTTTCCGGATCGCAATGATGGGCAATTGGCGTATTAAAATTAAATAAAATTTCATATTATCATTGTTTTTCAGTCAATCTTTAATATCTAAACTCATTTTTGTTTTATAATATTTGACATTTTGGGATATAATTCTTTGGGGAACTTCAGCTGTCACACACAATACAGTTTCTATTGCAGTTTAATTGCAAGTTACAGGTTCATTTTGAGTAAAGATTAGGGGATGATTTATATTAGACTGTCACCCGACCGAGCTTCGTTGTCCATTGCTCGGCGAGCAGTCAATCGGTCTGTTGTAACCGAGTGGCGGCCGAGCAACAGACAACGAAGCTCGGAACACGGGGCCGGGAAACAGTCTAATATAAATCATCCCTTAAGACGGCGATAGATGATAATTATCGGTTCTTGTCCGATTGCATATAAATGAGCGAGATGGAATTGCATGAAAAAATCTACAATTTCTCGTAAAATCAATCATTAACGAAGATTAAAATACTATTTTTATAAAATGCGATGAAGAGGTTCTAGGTATTGTATTTTCTAATATTATGATGCCTATAAGAAAATATAGCGGTTAAGGATTTAGAAGAAAAATTGATTTATTGTGTAAAACAAGGGTAACTTGGCCGGTATAATAGTGGTATTCAAAATTATTTTTTATTGTTTTTGAAATGAAGGGGACACATAACATATTACATTGTTTAAAGATCTATTTGATACCGGTTATGAGGAAAAATATTCAATCGGAAGGGATTTCACATCAGTCGCGTCCTTAAGCGTGCAATCGTAGTGACGTTGTAATAAAATTTTGTAATTTTACATTAGCCTACAACAGTAACTTGTCTATTACGTCTTTAGACTTCACTCGCCATTATTCCTGCCGTAGTCGTTTCCACAGCGGTACTCCGAACACCTATTATACAAACTTCATTACATTGATGTGTTTACTTAGAGGACTACAGCCATTTCCTACAATGGAGTTAATTCTAACTTCCAAGTAACTCGGTCGTTTTAAACTTATGTGGCTACTTCATTATGTACTCAAGAATGGGAGTGTCATGAAGAAAATTAAATTAAATTAAAGAGAACACCGTGGTACTATAAGAAATGCTCTCTATTCAACATAAAATTACGTGGATTGAGTTGCTAACTCATTTATCAGCTTTCGGTAAGTAGTCAATGGTTTAAAAAACATTAGAAAGGCAGTAATCTAGATATTTAACTTTTTGGGCCGAGCTCTTTCGTTTTCTTTGTATGTATTAATGTTAGTTATCGGCTTTAAAAGTTGCTGGTTATTTTACGTTAGTAGCAGCTTCTCTGAATAAACGTTTTTATATTCCTTTTTTCTTACATTACAATTACCTAAGTATATTTAACTTAACTAATAAAATTCAAATAATTGAATAAAGAAAACCATACAAAATTATAGAAACCCCCAAAATTATACCTTCACATTTACAATTCAATAGCTAAATATATTTTTTATTATTTTATACAAACAAATATTTATATTTTCATAATGAAAGGATTTGGGGGAGTTGAAAATAAAATTCAATAGCGGAGCCGGCGGCAAAACGCTGAAATAAATAACTGAAAACTTTTTCAATTTCATCCCTCGATCCACAAATTGTGTTTTGCGTCTGAGTAAATCGAGAAATGAATAACAAACGGCTCTTTTATTAATCAAGGAAGGAGAAATAAAGAAAACATTGCTTCTAATATTTTGAATTTGCGCGAAACCGATCGGAGTCTGAGCGCCTGAAAACCGTTTTAATTAATTAGCCCGAAGCTGTTCCATCTTTTACTACATTGGATAAAAAAACCATTGCCTAAATACGCATTGAAGAATAATAAAGCTATTTAAACTTAATTAGCAGAGGTCGGAATCGGATTGATTTTTATTGATTTTTTGTACTTGTTATAATATGGACATGCCTTTTGTCGGAAAGTAATTTTTTTTTTAATTATTTGGTCTAAATTTGTTTAGCTATGCTGCACATATATGAAAAATACTAACTAGTTTAGTTGGCGGTGGACGATCAGCTTTAAATTCCTTTTCGTGGCATGAAGTTTGTTAACGTAATTACTGAAAAAAAATCACAGTAGGCGTGTCCAAAAAACACGCCCTAACGTCCTGAGTTTCAGTTACCAAAAAAAAAATTTGCAATAAAGATTACAGAGCTCAAACAGCGCAGAAATCTAAAAGACTTACCTACTCTTCGTGACCAAAACCACAGACAGTTAAACAAACTTTTGTCTCCGACAAGATGTCTAAAGTTTATTCATTCGATTTAAGGCCTTTCGTGTACAATTTATAAGATTGACCGCGACCACGACATTAAAGTTTCTGCGAAATCACGTTAAGGCCGTCTTCCAAATTGTAATAATGTGGGTAAAAATAATTACGTGCCTAATAAATAATCATCATCATCATCATCATCATGTGACGAACACACAGCGCCATCTAGCCCCGTGGTAAGCTGCTAAGCTTGTGTTACGGTGACTAGACAACGGATATACTACTTATATTATTTTTTTTTGTAAATACATACATATTATACATAGAAATACGCCCAGACCAGATACAAATATTTATTTTTAGGCATAAATATTTGCACCCAGCGGGAATCGAACCCGCAACCTTCTGCATTGCAGCCAAGCGTTCACCCGACGCGCCACAGAGGTCTTCGATCCCTATCCCCTATAATGAACAAATCCCTATAATGAATGATTATAGGGATTTGTTTTATAACGCCACAGCGCTAATCCACCAAAATTACTCACTTTTTATTATTACCACTAGCTGCGCCCCGCGGTTTCACCCGCGCAAGTCGCGATCCCGCGTTGTTCGAACACCTACCTACCGCAATGCAATAATCCACACTTAAACGGTCGCCCATTGAAGTACTGTTGAAGCCAGGCGCTGCCGCGCCTGGCATCATCAGTACTTCCCTGGTCGTCCGTTTAAGTGTGGATTTTTGCACTGCGGTAGGTAGGTGAAGTAAGTTAAAGTTTGTATTTCGTCAGTAAGTGACGATGACGAAGGATGACGATGACGATGGATGACGATGATGATGATGCCACTCTACATCACTAAACTTATCCTACCCCTGTGTCGATTTTCATTCATTGAATGGTTATCACCCGCGTAAGTCCCGATCCTGCGGGATTTTCGGGATCAAAAGTATCCTATGTTACTCTCCATCATTTAAACTATCCCTATGCAAATTTTCATCCAATAAATATGATCACCCGCGTAAGTCCCGATAACGCGGGATTTTCGGGATCAAAAGTATCCTATGTTACTCTCTATCACTTAAACTATCACTATGCAAATTTTCATCTAATAAATAGTTATCACCTGCGTAAGTCCCGATCCCGCGGGATTTTCGGGATCAAAACTATCCTATGTTACTCTCCATCATTTAAACTATCCCTATGCAAATTTTCATCTAATAAATATTATCACCCGCGTAAGTCCCGATCCCGCGGGATTTTCGGGATCAAAAGTATCCTATGTTACTTTCCATCATTTAAACTATCCCTATGCAAATTTTCATCCAAATCGGTCGAGCCGTTTGACCGTGAAGAGGGAACAAACAAACAAACAAACAAACAAACAGATTTTCGAATTTATAATATTAGTAGGATGTGACATTATTGTATATTATAATAAAGGAATACAAGGTGTAACGGTGAAGCCCGTTTAAGCTAAAAGGGGGTTGTTCTAGACGTCTAGGCGAACAACTTTTGTTCTACGACTTGATATGCGAAGTAGTTTTCGAAAATTGTAAGTGTAATGTTTATTTGAAAATTAGCTGTTTTTAAAGTTCGCGGTCATTGACCGTCCGTTGTCCTTTCTTTTTTTTTTGGCCTACAAAACTTCAATCACCTTTATTTTAAAAACCGGCAGAATTTTCAGTGAAAATTCAGCGTCATTCTATTGTATGGTGTTATTATACACGGTAAATAAATTGAGTTTTAGTTTACACTTACAATTTTCTATGAATAAACGTTGGAAACGTTACTTAAGTCAGTTAGTCTGTGTTTTCAACAGTGTTATGTTTTTATTTAAACACTCAATTTGTCCATACATACATCCAACACTCCATACATCCAAATTTCCACGGGATCATGAATCCCACGAGTGAAACTGCGGGACGCTTCTAATGACATATTCCGCCCTACCATGAATGTTCCTCGTTGTTTTGTCGTCCTTTATTAGCCGCTAAAAAAAACCCCAACTACTATAAAAAACCATTAAGAATAAAAAAAAATGTTTGTTCTTTTTTTAAAATTGTGTTTTTATTATTATTTTTTAAAGTATTTTTTAGCTGAACGATATAGCGGCGACTATGCGACGACTTATAAGAGATCATGGTAGGGCGGATAATCGAGACATACACATATGCGAAAATAAACACAATAATAATTTGATCATTTTGTTCCCCAGCATGGACAAAACAATGGACAGATAATTCATTTGTTATCGAATAATCAGGCATCGAACAATAAGAGCTTAATCGCACAAACGGTATTCCGAACTGTTTTGCATATTCATCACCAATTAATTCAATTTTCATCGGTGGTTTTCACTCAGTGAGTTGATTTTGATTCATTTGTCACTTTTCGCGTAGTTTGTTTGAGAATCGTGTTTAATTGGAGCGTTTTACAAATGGTAATGAATACGAGGAATTCATTTGTTTTTTTGATTGGAACTTTCTATAACGCAACACTGACCATATTTCGATTCCGAAAATGTATCAAAGATAATTGAAGGGTACATGGAGAGAAGGATCATAGTTAGGTTTTCGACGAATCTATTAACAGTGCCAACTTAATTTTTGAGTACTAAGACTTTCCACAAGTAATTCCACAAGGATGCACTAGGACCTAAGAGTTGTGTAATAGTAAGGAACTGCTACCAACTTAGTCTTAAGCTATTATTAACACATTTAGTTATTATAAATAATGTATGTTAGTCTTTAGGTATGTATCTATGTGCCTTGTTGAATGAAATAAATGATTTTATTTTATTTATTATTCGTTTAAAAAAATCATAAATAAAGAAAATAAAAAATCAAAATAAATGAATCACAGTTCACATGAGACTCTTAAATATTTAATTTTACTATGGTTGTAGATGTATAGATTATAGTCACACTAGCTGCGCCCCGCGGTTTCATCTGCGTAAGTCCCGTTCCCGCTGGAATATCCGGATAAGAAGTTTTTTTTATTTTTTATTTTTTTTTATTTATTGTTTTAAAAAGCACTTAATTTATTAATTACAAATCCCTGCCAAACTGCGTAGCGGTTTGTCGGCAGTAGTTCACGTCGCTCACACTAAGCGCCTCTTATAGAACTTAACTTAACTATTATTTATAGTATACCTATTTTTAACTTAACAACTATTCACCAATCCAATAACATGAACTATGAACATAATATAATATAATATAGGCTATGGACATAATGACATGTAATGTTTTTTGAGTAGTTTTTTTAAATGTATTTTACGTTTTACATTGGTAATTAAGTCCGGAGGCAGTTCATTGGTCAGTTTAGGTGTTAAGTACTTTCTTGTTCGTTTTCCATAGTAATTTGTAACAGCAGGCACAGCATATAGTTTTTTATTTGACATTCGGGTTGGATATCTAAAGATTCTTTCCGTTTTGTGTTCATTGCTGCCAAATTGTTCTGTTAATATAGTTGTTTTTACTTTTAGATCTATAGGTAATACATTACATATTTTAAATAGCTTTTCGTACTTTTGTTGTAGTTTTAATTTTTTTGAGGGATTCATCAATAATTTCAATAGCCTGATTTGCTGACTATATATTTTATCCGTATGAGTTTTAAACGTAGATCCATAGGCACCCAACCCGTATTCTATTGCTGCATCGGCCAGTACGTAATACAGTACATACATTAATTTCTTACTTACTATATATTTTAAGCTATACAGTTTACCTACAATTGACCTTAACTTATTACATACCGCCGCTACATGCAAGTCCCATGTAAAGGTGCGATCTATAGTTAATCCTAAATATTTATAAGATTTTACAACTTCTAATTGTTCGCATTTGCAAAGGGTTCGTTGGTTTACCTTATGTAAACATTCATATGTGTGTCCTTTAATAGTTATGCTTATGTGTTTATAATATCTACTGTATGGAGAATATATTAACATGGCTTTCGTTTTACTCAAGTTTATTATGATACCATTATCATGGGCCCACTTTACCACATTGTCAAATTCGCTTTGCATTATCCTTTGCATATTACTATAATCTTTACCACTAAGTAGCAGACATGTATCATCAGCGTACATATACGATTTACACTTTTTCAAAACATTACTCATACTGTTTACGTGCATAACATAGCCTATAGGACCAAACACAGACCCGGTCGGTACACCGTATTTTACTTTACCAATAGTACTTATTGTGTCGCATGCTTTAACTCTAAGGCATCTTTTATCTAGATATGACTTAAATCACTCGTTAATTGGGCCCCTAATTCCACATTCCTTCATTGCCTGTAACAATCCGTCATGGTCTATGGTTTCAAATGCTTTTTTGAAGTCTATAAATATGGCCAAAACTAGTTTTTGTTCATATAATGAGTTATTTATTTCGTCTGTGAATTTATTTAAAGCTGTAGTTGTGCTTCTACCCGGTCTAAAACCATGTTGTACATCACTTAAAATATTGTTTTCCTCTAAAAATTTAGTTATCCGACCAACCATAAGTTTCTCAACAATTTTATTGATTGTGTTTAATATTGCAATTGGATTGATTGTGTTTAATATTGCAATTGGTATAGTAGCCTGTGTTATTCTCGGTATCCAGCTAACTATATTCCAAGTTTCATCGCAATCGGTTCAGCAGTTGCGATGATTGAGTAACAAACACATAAATACACAGACACACATACTCACAAACTTTCAGCTTTAAAATATTAGTAGGATAGGATATATTAAATAGAAGCTAGTATAACTTTAGAAGAAAAAAGATCATAGTCATGTAGAACGAACATGCCCGGATTGAAATCCAGACAACACTAAAATCTTTTTTTATATTCACTTAGATATTTCTGATAAAAACTGCGCCTGACAGACACATATCTCTCACGACAAACGCGTATACCTACTTTGGGCGTGACTCACTACAGAAAATGAAAAAAAAAAGGTCATTTGGTCTTTAATAATTACCGACTCTTATAAAAAGAGTCTTTCAATAAGAACGAAACGATGTTGAAATAAAATAAAATAAAACATGCTGTGTGTGAGATACTAACGAAATTTTTTATTTATTTGAAAAGCCCATTTATGCCATTATGAATGGAATATAACATCGTTCAAATGTCCGTCGCGGCTTCGAATGGTAGAACGAATCCGAGAGGTCCAATTCTCAATGACTCTGCTGCATAGATCCGGCTGAATCTTAGCAATGGCTTGCGTTACGTTGGCTTTCAGGCCAACGGTCGTTTGTGGCTTATTAGCATAGACCTGCGACTTCAGAAAACCTTACAAGAAAAAATCTAGCGGAGTAAAATCACACGATATTCGTGGTAAATTCACGTTACCTCTGCGAGAGATAATTCTACCTTCGAACCGGTAATGCGGAATGTCCATTGTTTCGTTCCCTGTGTGGCACGTAGCGCCGTCTTACTGGAACGACGTGTCGTCCACGTCCATATCGTTCAATTAAAGCCAAAATAAATTATTAATCATTGATCTGTAGCGCTTGCCGATGACGGCGATGGCTTCGCCAACGTCGTTTTCGAAGAAGTAAGGACCAATGACGCAGCCGGACCAAAACCCGCACCCAAGAGCAACTTTTTATGGGTATATTGTCACTTGGTAAACCTCTTGTGGGTTGTGGTTATCCCATATACGGCAATTTAGCTTATTAACAAAACCATTCATCCAAAAATGCGCCTCGTCGCTAACGTATATTTTTAGCAGATCTCATCATCATCATCATCAGCCTGTTGCAGTCCACTACTAGACATGGGCCTCTCCAATTGCACGCCATCTAGATCTATTTTCGGCTTCTCGCATCCAGTTTGTGCCAGCCGTCTTGCGCAAATCGTCGCTCCAACGTGCCTGAGGACGTCCAACACTACGTTAGCAGATCTATGCAGCAAAGTCATTTAAAAATTGAACCTCTCGGATTCGTGCCACCATTTGAAGCCGCGATGGCCATTTGAACGATGTTATATTCTATTCAAAATGACATAAATGGGCCTTTCAAATAAAAAAAAATCGTTAATATCTCACACACAGCTTGTTTTATTCAATTTCAACATCGTTCCGTCCTTATTGAAAGACCCTTTATTACTCATTAATGTAGCCTTCAACGCAAATAATCACTTTCAACCAGTAATTATTAGTTAAAAGAATTTTTGATGGGTACATTAAGTAGCTAATCGTGTATTTTTCTTCCGTAATTATAATGAATGTAATTACTGGAACGGCGACGCGTCAAAGACTAATATAAGTAATTTCCACGGGTTAACGTTATCAGGAAAATGTTCTTACTTCACGGTCGTTTTCCTAAATCTAGATTGTAATAATATTTATATTTAATTTACTTCATAATACCGTTAACGATCGGGGAACATTTTAATACAATTAATACTAGATAAGACGGTCGTTTTAAGTAATTTTTTCAGAGCAATAGCAATGACAAATCTCAGTCTACCATGACGAAGAGTTGTGTAAAGATCTCGAACCGTTGGCTATAGATAAAATACTAAAAATAAAAAACGCAACGCGATTACAATAAAAAAATAAAAGCTTAATTACAATCCACCATAACGAAAACAGAAGAAATATCGAATGCAGTATTTCCTTGATAGTCTCCTGCCGCATTGTACCGATAACCGATAAACTCAAAACTAGTGAATGGATTTTTAATTGGTCAAAGGAATACAAATAATATTTAAGTGTGCCTTTCATACAACAAACGTGTTTTTTTTTGTGATAAAAGCCAAGTACGACCCGGACTCGAGATCGCACGGAATCTATACTTATAATAAAGGAAGAGAAGACAAAAAGGATGTACTTGAAAGTAAATTAAAAAAAAGTGGTCTAGGGGACTTGGGATAAGTAGTAGAACAATGTCTGTCTGTCTGTTCCTTATACAATTAGAAACTACTAATCCGATTGAAATCTGATTTTCAATATTGGGTAGTTCTATTTTCGAGGAAGGTTGTGGTATACTTTGCATCGAAATCTAATTAGTAGAACCCGAGTAATGAACGAAAAATTGCAACCGCTCGAGAACCGCTCGGCCGCCCCCGCCCGTGATAACGTGTTTTTCATTTTCGCGGATGAAACCGCGGGCCGCAGCTAGTTTTTAATAATTCACGTCACGGTATATCAGTCACACCAGAGCCTTATACTAAAAGATAAAACAATTTATTCTTAAATTCGTCGCAATACTGCGAAATTGCTGTCTACTTTATATCATCCACTTTTTCGGGATATAGCTGTTTTGTTGTATGATAAATGGTAGGACCATTCGAAATGATGTGGGTTTCCTTATTTGTGTTCCGTGCAATGTGTTCCCAACAGGAATACTTACGTTTACAAAAACCTAAATTGGAAGGAGTCGGTATAGGATGGGTATCTAATTGGCTTAGGTACGGACGACAAACTCCAAGCTTATAATACTAAATGTAGTTTGTCCAATAGTCTATGTAATGTACTAACTTCATTTTATAGGTATTGCAAATGTGAAAATTATGTTTTTGTATAGGTAATCTATATTATAGTTGCGCCTCGCGATTTCACCCGCGTAAGTCCCGTTCCCGCTTGCATATCGGGATAAAAGTAGCTTATGTGTTATTCCAGCACTCCTACTATCTATTCCAAGTTTCATCGCAATCGGTTCAGCGGTCATGGAGTAACAACAAGAAAAGTGGGAATATAAAAACGTGGGAAAAATACATACATACATATTATTCTCACAAACAACAAACTTTAAAGGGGCTTCCAATATTAATAAATATTATAGTCATACTAATATTTTAAACCTGAAAGTTTGTATGTATGTGTATTTGTTATTCTTTCACGCAAAAACTACTGAACCGAGTTCGATGAAACTTGGAATATAAGTAGCTGAAGACCTGGAGTAACAGTATAACTAGTAACACATAAAACACGTATAGTTATTCTATTTACATTTTTGCCGCGTCTTATTCGCGTATTCTTATTTTTATATTTTTTACTTAGACGTTTCGATCATGTTACAATGATCTTGGCCATGAGGGGACTGGAGCTGATGAGGGCGTCGCTTCGTTCTCTATACGAAACTTCTAGGTAAGAGAATTTAAAATAATACGCGAATAAGACCCGGGAAACAATGTTAATATGAGTACAAATCGTGAAATAGAAAAAAAAATGCTTCTAGCAACTGCTGTGAGAGTGCTTTTGCGAAATTTACTCTATAATAATTAATGACACTAGTGTCGTAATGTAAATTAGGCAAGGTTATCTTGTGAACCTTTGTTATGTACTAATACCATTAATTTATTTTCGTGCCTAAACTATGATAAACGTAAAATGATACATACACACACTACGGGAGATCATGACTTCAAATCAACTTCAAATCGATATACCTAACGCGTTTTAATTTTAGAACGATTTCCTATCCACCTACGGAGGAATGGGCATATGAATAAAATAAAATGACGGCTCAGAAATATACCCAGACCGGTAGGTAGGTACTTGTTGAATATTTAAGAGAGTTTCACTCGATCTGCATATCGTAGTAGAAGCATTGACAGCTATCTGGACTAAATATAGGTGATACCACTATACGCCATTCATCTAAAATATCAAGCGCTGATCCCTATTGACTGACGATACGAGATATTCCGCCCTACCATGATGTTTTATAAGTCGTCACGAAGTCGCCGCGTTGTCGTTCAGCTAAAAAAAATAAAATTAAAAACACATCAAACAAAAACGGATTATGACCTCTGTGGCACGTCGGGCGTACGTTTGACTGTAATGCAGGAGGTTGAGGGTTCGATTCCCGCTGGGCGCAAATTTTTATGGTTAAAAATAAATATTTGCACCTGGTCTGGGTAAATTTCTATGTTTAATATGTATGTATTAACAATAGAATAATATAATTTCTTCTATGGTTTTCGCGATTTTGCATAATAAAACACTTTATTTATCCGGTTTTATCGCGTTTTTATTCATTCAACCTTGAAAAAGCCAACTGTAAAGTTGGCGAAAGCTCGGGTCAAATAATGAATAAAAACGCGATAAAACCGGATAAATAAAGTGTTTTAATAGAATAATAAATATAAGTAGTATATCCGTTGTGTAGTCACCGTAACACAAGCTTAGCAGCTTACCATGGGGCTAGATGGCAATGTGTGTTGGTCATAGAATTTATTTACTATTATTATTTAAATAATTAAAAGAAAAATCTAAACCAACTTAAAAAAAATACAACGACTTTTTAAAATTGTTTGTGATTTTTTAAAGTAGTCGGTATATTTTTGAAGATGAATTTTTCCTTTAAAAATATTTCTAGTCGGTATATTTATTTTTCAAAATCTACTTTTTTAATTAAACCGGATAAATAAAGTGTTTTAATAGAATAATAAATATAAGTAGTATATCCGTTGTGTAGTCACCGTAACACAAGCTTAGCAGCTTACCATGGGGCTAGATGGCAATGTGTGTTGGTCATAGAATTTATTTACTATTATTATTTAAATAATTAAAAGAAAAATCTAAACCAACTTAAAAAAAATACAACGACTTTTTAAAATTGTTTGTGATTTTTTAAAGTAGTCGGTATATTTTTGAAGATGAATTTTTCCTTTAAAAATATTTCTAGTCGGTATATTTATTTTTCAAAATCTACTTTTTAAAATTGTTTGTGATTTTTTAAAGTAGTCGGTATATTTTTGAAGATGAATTTTTCCTTTAAAAATATTTCTAGTCGGTATATTTATTTTTCAAAATCTACTTTTTTTCGTCGTTAAAAGCGTCAAAAGGACGGAAAAGCTACGACAAACGATCACGGTAGCGCGAATATCTAATGACTATGACATTTAACGTATTTTATACCTAGGTACCTATTCTCCGTTCAATAACGGTTGTGTAGCCCTGACATTAAACATGGCTACTCGTATATTCTCTTAAAAAAGTCAAGTCGAATCTAAACGTTACATCTAAGTATTACAAGCGAATTCTCACGGTGAGGGAGCACCTTAAGGTATCATAAAATCGACTAAGTAGTCTACGTGAGATTAGCGAGTATGTGGTTCCATAAAGGCTTGGTGTCAGCCAGGCGTACTGCTGCAAAAATATTGCCACATTCATTTGCAGTGGAAAGTCAATGAAGACACTTACAAATAATAATAATTACAAATAATAAAATTCAGGATTAGACTAGGTACGAAGTAGAAGGAAAAAAAGCACAATAAATGTAGTAGGTATGTCGTCCTCCCATAGTACCAACTTATTATATTTATCTCGATTAAATATCTATTATTTTATAGGTTTTCTATTAGCTGGTTTTCGTGAACGAAGTATAGTGGCGGAGGTAGTATATATTGTCGATTTTTATTTCAAAAATTATTTTTTAATATTTAAAAATATTTCATCACTTTGATTAACGAAATCAATATTGTCATATTGATTTCGTTAATCAAAGTGATGAACACCGTAAAAAAGTAAGACGTATTAACAACTTGTTTGCTCAAGACGTGATTAACTTAACTAAGAGGCTAATACAGTACTGGTCAAGTTTATTCCCTCTAATGTGATATCCCAGACATTACATAATGACTCATATTGACAAATGTAATCCAGTCTCTCTGTAACCATTGGAATTGTAATGTCTTTGAAGTTAGTGAATTTTTCTATAAGTATTTTATTTTGAAGGCATTATTATCCTACTAGAATTGTTTTAAAGAAAAAATAAATCTTTGTTTTTCAATTTGTGGTGAAACGCAAAAGCAGAGACGCGAGTTTGAGCCTTGAATTTGAGTCACAGGAAAAGACAATAATAACTAATGTATTGTGGTAAATACCCCAACTTTCACCTCAAGGACGTGGTTTTGAATCCCGGTCGCGCACCAATGTGCTTTACTTATTAAGAAAGTTATGTGCATTGCTCTTACCGTTAAGAAAACCATCGTGAGGAAACCCACGGCTTAAAGTCACACATAAAGGCACAGTTTTAGAACTAATTGCGGAAACACACAAATAAAAATTTAATTTTATAAAAACCCATTATTGATTTTAAAAAATTATATACCTATGAACTGTAAACTATGAATTTAAAGCTATATTTATCGCAGTTCTGAATGATATTAAACTAATTTTTTGGTTTCGGAAATAAATAAGTTTTTAAAGCACTAGAAAAAACTAAACGCTATTGAATGAAACTGAAAAATGAATTTTATTTTATTTTGATATACCTACCTTTAAAATACTTTAAAATTCAAATCTTATTCACTCAGATCTCAAAGAGCATAAAAGAAGCACATTCATTTCATATCCTTTGAAACCGCTCCGGTCAAGCATCATTTTCCTTATTCATTTCATTACAAAGCCCGAAAGAAATAAGTCAAAAACATTTTTAAATGGCATTATAGTAGTCGCATGTAAACGAAATATACGAGGGCTTTAGGTAAATAAATATAAATTTTGTACGATATTACTACACATAGCGCAATCTAGTCTTAAACTAAGCACTAGGCTTGTACTAGAAAACGGATATACTACATAATCCGCGCTACCATGCTTGTTTGTTGTTGCTATTTCGTACTTTTGTCGTTCAAAAAAATAAAGTGAATTTTTAATAAAAAATACCCAGACTACTTTTAAAAACCACAGACAACTTAAAAAAGTTTTTTTTTTTTTTTTTAAGTTTGATACATGATAAAAAGACATCAAATATTTTTTTTAATTTATTTTTTTAAATATTTGATGTGTTTTTAATTTTTTTTTTGCTGAACGCCAACGCGACGTCTTATAAGACATCATGGTAGGGCCCTATATGTATTGATATACTACATAATATGTAGTAAATACAACATGTTTTTTTATTGATTATACTTATGTGTTTAAAATAACTAGTAATTTGTGGAACTCCAACAAAAGGTGAAATAAGATACATAAAAAATCTATATTATTTATATTGAAATGCAGATCCATTTCAAAGGAAAGGGCACGCAACTCCGCTCTAACCTGATTAAATATTTCTATGGAAAATAAATACATAATTTGATAAAGACACATCAAAGCTAAAAAGGTATTTTGGTATGAATATTAATGATGTTCCAGTAGGTGAAATAATGTTTCTTTTGTATTGAGTTACAATGACGCGAGTATTTGCTCTGTAATTACGATAAACATACCCTTTGACAAAAACCTGCCCAATAATTGCGAAGGGCGACACGATCGTTATCGCTCACGCCTTCACACCCAAATTACTGAATTTAACCTTCGACTTACGACGCTTATCACCAAATCGACATACATTTACAATTTGTAAACAACATGCCTACTGTTCAGTGTTTACTGCCTACGCATTCATATTCACCGCACCAACATTTCCAAAACAGATTTTAAGTAAACAAAGAAATGCAAAACGTTCCGCAATTATGAGTCCGGCTGAGACGAATTTAAAACCGTCAGCACAATGACTGCACAAAAGTGCAAAGAAAACCAGTACAAAGAGATTTGAAAGCATCCGCAGTTCGGATACAGCTTTGGACTGCAAATTACAACAGAGATAAACAAAGCCTCTGCGCTGAAACGGGCGGCCTACGCCAGTTCGTAGCGGCATTTCGTAGCGGACGGACGTCCCGTAGCTGCGCTGCGTAGTGGCACGCGGACGCGCGACGCGTTATGTGCGTCCGCCAATACAAACAAATAGTGATATGAGTTGTGCATCCCAGAGAGCAGGGCCTCGATTGACTCTCCTCATATTAACTTTCCTAGTGTCGTGCACGTTTATAGCTAGTCTCGTCTGGTTATTGCGAACCAGAGCTACCGCAGGACAGTATGAAAATTATTACTTGTCGAGAATTAATATAAGCGCTGTTAAGAACGAAGTAAACAACACCGAGCCGGTCTCGGATCACTATAAAGACTTGATTAAAATTGAGATAGCTATGCGGCGGGTGGAGGAGAATAGTAGGAGATTGAAGGAGTATACGAAGTCTTTACTTTGGGATAATAAAGACAAGTCATTGTGGTGTGTGCTGTTCAAAGATGGAGAGAGATCGGAGTACGGAAATGAGAGGAAGAAAGATGTTGATGAAGAATATATCAGGACGTTGAGGGAACAGAAAATGAGAGAAGCGTTAATTCATTTGAGGCATCACGGGGCGCATCATCGTCGAAGACCTGACACTTTGCCTAACATGCCATATATAAAATAAGGCTTTATGTGTACCTACGTAATTGTATACGGTATATATTCGTAGTTAGATTGGGAACAAGTACCTTCGGACGACATTAAATTAGGGGACCAGTCGATAAACGACGAATATTGTGGAATAATAGTATCTAATATGTGCATAAAAGATCTGTGTACTTAATTCATCTGAGTCAAATTAAGGTATCTTAGTAGATCCGTAATGAAGTTTAATCATTAATTAGATGGTTTTGTACTAATTTCAAATACCAAACGTATCGTAGTAGCTCCCCAATTTGTTTTCGAAATTCTCTTTCTAAGAAATTCAATTTACTTTTAAATTGGATTCATAATTTATCTGCTCTTAAAATTACTTCACACACATCAACAACAAAAACAGGGAATACAAGTATAATAACGAATATTGTATTAGTAGTTTATTTTCCCAAATATGTCAGTAAGAATTTTCATCTTAATTATCATTAATTTAATATCTGTGTTACAAATCCATACGTACTAATATTATAAAGAGCAAAGATTTATTTGTTTGTGTTGTTGTGTATTGTAATGAGTAGGGTTCGAAACTTCTTTGACCAATAGAAAGCTACGTTATCGAGAAGTGACAGAGGCTAATTTTGATCCCGACATTCCCATGGGATCGGGACTTACGCGGGTATAACCGCGGGACGCAGCTAGTTTCTAATCAAAGGAATTACAAACTGTTCCTACCTACGTAATAATGTAGGTATAATAATTATTATCTATTATATCATATTTGCCTGTTTGTGTAATTAAATTGATGCTTAATTATCAAACGCATACCTATCATTAACAGGACCAGTATCCATAATATATAATATCCAGCAAATTAAATTATAAATAATATAAATGGGATTTAATCATGTATGTGTGTTTACAACAAACACTCATACACAAAATTTCACTTTTAAAACGGAATAACAAAACTTTCGAAACTACACGAAACCGATTACGATGAAACTCGGTATGTAAACAGCTAACGACCTGGAATAACACATAGTGTACTTTTATCTCGATATTCAAACCGAGCGGGGCATAAATGCAAAACTTAGAATTTTTTTTAATTAAATAGGTTTTAAAAGTTAGCAATATTAGATCTCAGATCTCACGGACAGTCAATAAGTAAAAGTTTTTAGTTACCTTCTAAAAATATATACCTACCTTGAAATGAATTCAAATTTAAATGAGAATTCCATATTTAAATCATTTAAAATTGGAATAGTTTCAAAGTCTAGTGTACTGCGTGTCTGTGACGATCTTTTATATACGCTATGAAAATACGTACGTGAATGTGCCAGAGCCTCAAAGTAGTAAAGTCTACGTACCTATGTAGGTAGATTTAAATGTCAATTTATTTATTTGGAACTGATGTAGAACTTAATAACTTAATGAGTTTATGCTTAAAATCATACAAGTCGTGCAAGACATTAAGTTCTATTCTTCAACATAAAACTTACTGATTAGCAATTTCAGAAATTTACGTTGGGGCACACTTTTGAAGCCTACTGTACCTTAGACATTTCTTTAAAAGTAAGACACTTTAGAGTACCTTTTTATCGAAAAACGTTTCACTTACGACTTTTAAATTCTAAACAAATCTACTTAAAAAATAGAAATTCTGTGCCTGCGTGAGTTTCGTAAGCTTTTGAATATTTTCAATTTCTCGTGTTACTGTTGTGTGGAGCTCGTTATTTCTTCATTGTTACAATCAAAATTCACGAGACACGGCAAACGTGATGTTTAGCACAAATTCAATAAAACATTTTTTCTTAAAATAAACACATAATATAGCCTTATTAATAAAAGGGGAGTAAGGTCGGAGTAGTTATTCCGTCTTTTGTTTCTGTCTGTCAAGCTTGAAAGTTATTGTCACGGAAAAAAGTCAAACCATGTTCGTCTCACTACTCCGACTAGGCCAACGAGCTGAGGAGCTGAGGACCTCATTGGCTCGGGATCGATAGCAGTCGTTAGGTCAACTTAGAGGCCCTTAGGGCGATCTAAAAACTCGAACGCTATGTGAGTCACACCACTGTACGAAAAAAAGAAAAAGACTACTCCGACAGTCGACCTGGCTTCACTTTATTAATAAGGCTATTAGTTCATCTACTTCTACAAATACTCAAATTAATTGAATTGAACATAAGATGAAAACAAAATATATATCTAAGAAAACGGCTCGTTCCCAATCTAATTTAATTATTTCAAGGCAAGGGTTCGCATTGTAAATTATTGTAAATGTTAATTATTGTAATTTGTTGTATATACAGTGTAAATACATATATACACAGTGTTATGTATGATTTATAGAACGATTTATCAATTTTCAGTTGATCAATTGATAATAATTTATTAATAATCATGATCATTGTTTAGTTCTCTAGTATGCATCCAGACCATCAATTCCTTCATAATAGCTCAATCACTTTTATGTCTGTCAGAATACAAATTAAGGTACCAGGTACATATTTTAAAGTTTTAATTTTTTCAATAACGGTACAGTAAATGTTGATATCACTAAAGCTTCCGTTGTGTTAGTAATTAGATGCAGAATAACCAAATTTGAATGAACCGTTATTGAAAAAATATAAAAGTTTAAAATATGTACCGTACCGTAATTAGTATTCTGACTCTACTTGACTATGTTTTAGACAGAACAATCGGATTTATTTCCACATTAGGAATGTACCCACTATACGGAACAGTTATTCTATGTTCGATAACATAGTGTCTACTATAAAAAAATTAACTTATTTGTCCGGTTTGAATCGCGTTGCTTTTAATATTATCAGCATTGTTGCAGTACTGTTTCTACGTTTCGGAAACTTTACAGACTTCCTCACGGTAGACAGGTCGCGATTAAAACCGGGAAATGAGTTCCATTTCCATTCAACATCGCGAAAACAGATGAAAAACAACGTAGTACCATTTTATGAATGCAATTTTTTCTAGAATTTATGTAATTTTAAACAAACTTTAAAAAAACGTACCAATAAAAAACATCTTCGAGGGCGTTCCCCTGAGACATATTTCCCAAGAGGCTGGCGACATTCCCTCTCTGTGTCTGTGTCGCCAAGCTCACCCTTTGAAAAAAGAAGCCGATACATTTTATTTTAATTATTAAATTAAGTACATTGATTTAAGTATCTTGTTTGAAGTAGAGGAGCATATGCGGCTTATTGTTGTTCGAAATACAAAGATCGGCATGCTGACTAGTCGGCTAGTCTGTAAAGTCAATTGTCGCCTAATCTCTAGTCCACATTATAGGTACTTTTGATAGGGTTCCGTAACCAAAGGGTAACTGGACCCTATTACTGAGACTTCGCTTTCCGTCCGTCCGTCTGTCACCAGGATGTATCTTATGAACAGATATTGCATTTCTGTCGCCACTATAACAACAAAAACTAAAAAAAAATATTGAGCAATTATTTAAGGAGGGCTCCCATACAACAAACGTGATATTTTAGCCGTTTTTGCTCGATTTGACAGACAGACACCGGGACCAGTAAATGTTGGATAGATAATTGTACGAAACCCTCTTCGTGCGCGCGTCCCATTCGCACTTGGCCGGTTTTTTTTTGTAAGTTACGTGTTCGTTTTAGCCCCACGCACTTTTAAAGCTAAAGTTGAATTCCATAGCACCGTGATGTAGGAACATTAACAATAATATTTACCGACCTACTTCATAAACACTGTTTAGTTTATGAGCTGTTTGTGGTTCTATTACTGACGTAAAATGTTAATGACAAAGATTAGTAAAAATGATAAGTTTCATATTACTGGCAAACTAGGTTTATCTATGAAAACTGGTAATAATCATTATTAAGTTATAAAAAAATTTTATAGGAGTACCTAGAGCCTTATTTTTTAATTGCTCGTTTCCCGCTCGATTTAAACTATCTGTTTTCTGCTGATTTTCGATCGATGTCGGACTCCTGCGGCGCGGTGAGTAGTTGATACTACTCGTTACTCAAAAATTACTACAAAATCGCTTGTAGTAGCGCAAGCGATTAAAATTAGAGTCCCTAATCTATTATCAAAAAAACCTGAAATTTCATAAAAAATAATGTTTGTTATTTTAAACTGAATATCGAAAAATCGTTCTTAAATAAATGTTTATTGAGATAAGATGACAATATTTCGAAATTATCCCTTAGATAAGCTAAAATGTTTATCCTAAACCAATATTACTTGTTTATATCCAATAGGAGCCACGTAAATTACTGTTTCTAACTTAAATACATTGTTTTATTGTACTATCCAAACAGCTAAATAATAATTTCTTAGTGAATAAGCTCCTTTTATTTTAAATAGACTGTTGCCGAATTTAATTGATAGCTTAATTTATTTAGGTAAAGGTGTTTTTAACTTTGTGGGTTTATTATGTCTGGTATAGACTAGATAAGCGAGAGCAAGCAAAGGGCTTGTTCACAATAATACGGTCGGCGCCCGGCGTTTTCGAGCCGTGTTTAGTTGAAAATACACGGTACGACGACAATATGCTTGTGCCGTATCCGGTTCGATACACCTGCCGCCCGACCACGACCTGTACTTTGATTCTACGAACGAACGAAAAATCTGTCATTATTAGAAAAAAAAACAACGTGTGACAAATTGCAGTTGAGTGTGAGTTTCAGATCCGTCCACTTTTTTATTTTTCATCTACGGGTGAATAACAAAACTGTTTGCTTCGGCCTATGATGACTTCACTACGTAATAAAATCAAAAACGTAGTTAAATTGTGTAGTTTAACTACCCTAAACTCTAGTTTAGGAAGTCGGCCCTTGCATCTGAAAGTGTGACGAAGCCTTAACTTATAAAGGCATGTTTTCTTTGTATATGGTCTGTGCCGAGCTCTAACACACGGACCAACCGAATCAGTGACTGTGGATGTCTCACGGCGAACAAGCGAACGTAATTGCAAAGCTTCGTGCGTGCGTCACCGATCGGCGATTCGCATTTGTTTGCTTTCGCTTGTCTGATCTGCATGCAGCTTTAGGTAACGGAGTATGAACTAAAACTTAGACCTAGCTACCTTTATAGACCTTACCTAGGTAGCACAGTTTTAGGTATCGACTTAAAACATAAACCAGTCACGGTGTCTTACCTAGATAAGGTAATTTAGGTAACAGTTGTGTAACCAATTATAGCCCAGACATCTATAATGTAATTAGCCACCCAAAGCCAAGTTAAGAGCCATATGCTAACTTGTCATCTATTTTTCTGTACAAATATTTTGTAATCGACGACAGGTTTTGAACAAAAGCGAAAAATACATTTGTAAATAAATAAAACGCTTTTTTCAATACGTTCTTTTTATTTCGTCGGCCATTTTTTATACGGCACGGTTCAACTGGCGCTTCTCACAATTACGCAGGTTGTTATATAGGTACGTAGGTAAGTATAATTCTGTCGACGTTTAAAAATACGGTGTTGTAAATTGTCAGAATGTAGCTACAGAATACGAATAAAACTTTACTGTGAAAAGTCAACGTTCCATTTACGCCATCGAAATTGCTTCTTTAATACACGTGTATTTGGTTACCATTATTTTTATTGTACAACAGTGTTTTACACGTGTAAAAAGAACTACTTACGCAACAACTGGCAGAGTCCCGCTTTCACCTGTTTCACCTGTGTAAGATAGATAGATAGATAGATAATAACTTTATTTGCACAACATACAACATTACAACAAAAACACAAATAATTACATTACATGAAGTAAAGACATAGATTAAACGTAAATTGCACAAATGGGCGGCCTTATCGCTGAAAGCGATTTCTTCCAGGCAACCTATGGATGGAATAGATCCGTTTTAGCATGAGTGGCAGGTTGTGAGTAATGATATTAATATATAATTGAACTAGCTGCGCCCCGCGGTTTCACCCGCGCAAGTCGCGATCCCGCGTTGTTCGAACACCTACCTACCGCAATGCAATAATCCACACTTAAACGGTCGCCCATTGAAGTACTGTTGAAGCCAGGCGCTGACGCGCCTGGCATCATCAGTACTTCCCTAGTCGTCCGTTTAAGTGTGGATTTTTGCACTGCGGTAGGTAGGTGAAGTAAGTTAAAGTTTGTATTTCGTCAGTAAGTGACGATGACGATGACGAAGGATGACGATGACGATGGATGACGATGATGATGATGCCACTCTACATCACTTATCCTACCCCTGTGTCGATTTTCATTTATTGAATGGTTATCACCCGCGTAAGTCCCGACCCTGCGGGATTTTCGGGATCAAAAGTATCCTATGTTACTCTCCATCATTTAAACTATCCCTATGCAAATTTTCATCCAATAAATATTATCACCCGCGTAAGTCCCGCTCCCGCGGGATTTTCGGGATCAAAAGTATCCTATGTTACTCTCTATCACTTAAACTATCACTATGCAAATTTTCATCTATTAAATAGTTATCACCTGCGTAAGTCCCGATCCCGCGGGATTTTCGGGATCAAAAGTATCCTATGATACTCTCCATCATTTAAACTATCCCTATGCAAATTTTCATCCATTAATATTATCACCCGCGTAAGTCCCGATCCCGCGGGATTTTCGGGATCAAAAGTATCCTATGTTACTCTCTATCACTTAAACTATCCCTATGCAAATTTTCATCTAAGAAATAGTTATCACCTGCGTAAGTCCCGATCCCGCGGGATTTTCGGGATCAAAAGTATCCTATGTTACTCTCCATCATTTAAACTATCCCTATGCAAATTTTCATCTAATAAATATTATCACCCGCGTAAGTCCCGATCCCGCGGGATTTTCGGGATCAAAAGTATCCTATGTTACTCTCCATCATTTAAACTATCCCTATGCAAATTTTCACCTAATAAATATTATCACCCGCGTAAGTCCCGATCCCGCGGGATTTTTGGGATCAAAAGTATCCTATGTTACTCTCCATAATTTAAACTATCCCTATGCAAATTTTCATCCAAATCGGTCGAGCCGTTTGACCGTGAAGAGGGAACAAACAAACAAACAAACAGATTTTCGGATTTATAATATTAGTAGGATAGGTGTGAACTGGAGAAGGTTAAAATACTATGAAAATACAAGTCTATGTAAATAAATAAATATTGCACGACATTAAACACAGTGCTATCTAGCCCTAAACTAAGCACTAGGCTTGGACTAGGGGTACTAGACAACGCATATACTAGGTACATATTTTACTTCTTTTTTGTAAATACATGTATCATAATATGTATACATAGAAAACTCCTAGAACCGTAGGAATTCAAAAGTACAGTAGGAATTTAAAAAAATCCTTTCCTAGTGAGTACTTATATGTCAAATGTAAGTACTCAACTACATTTAGTACTTACAGTACTCGTACTGTAAGTAGGTACTAAATGTAGTACTAAATTTCATGTCCCTAGAACCAGCGGTTTGGGCTCTGTGTCGATATAAAATTCAGTAAATAAGTCAATCAGTCAGGGCTTTGAATTTTATATGTACCTATATATAGATAGACCTTCATTAGACGCGCACAAAATTCATAATAGGTAGTAAAAAAACTGACTTAAAAAAGAACAAAATTATTTGTTAAATAACAAAATGATTTGTTAATTAACAAAATTATTTGTTCTTTTTTTAAGTCAGTTTTTTTTACTATTATGAATTCAGTGCGAGTCTAAGAAGTTAATACCTCTACATACAGTGCAACCGAATTATTTTTTTTGTCATCTGAAGTCAGGCAGCCAAACTACAATATAGACCCAGACAGTAAAACTATAACTACCCGACTTCAGATGACAAAACAGATAAGTCGGTGGCAGTCGGTATTTAAATTTTTAAATTATTTTTGATTTCACTCTTCTTAGTATACCTGCATACCTACTTTCGACCGCCCCTAAAAATCAACAAAGTTGTAACCGTAATTTTAATTCGGTATTGAGAAGTTTGCTGATGAGAAGTTGGTTTCACGTGCTCCATCAATCTGTACCTAGTTCATTAGGGACCGAATCTTTTTGGTAGAAGTCCAAATATGAGTAATTTACAGCATTCTGGAATGCTATTCTGTCCATCATTCCGAAGATATTCATCAGATCCTCACCGATTTTTAAAGGACCACCTCGGAGCTCCCACAAAGGATAATCTCAATAAGTCGAGCCATCTTGAAATAATCGGTAAACATCTCTTTAAAAAATATACGCCACGAATTGAGAACCTCCTCCTTTTTTGAAGTCGGTTATGTTCAAACAATATGTAGGTAAAGAATAATATTTGTACTGTAGATCGTACTAAACATCCATCCTATGTATATATACCTACTATATTCTTTGCAACATTCTGTTAATCTTAAATAATATACGGGGAAGCCACAGAATGTGCATATATTAAAGTATGTAAGGCTAAAGTTACGACTTTCTGGAATTTCAGGAAATTTGCTTCACAGAATTCTTGGGGAAACGTAGGTTCCTACGTGTTTAAACATTTTACGCAATTTTGAAGCAGACATATCGGTGTATGTGAATATGAAATATTTTAATTTGAAGATGGAAATTATTTCACGGTTTTTATTCAAACTATAGATCGCAATCTGACTTGATTACTAGAAAAATGCAAGTGTGTGCGCATTTCTGGTAATGCCCGATGGTGTTTAACTTTATGCGTGTTTGATAAAATGCGTTCTTGACATTTTGCGAAAACTAATATTTGTTGACATTTTGAGTGTTTGACCTTTTGCGTGTGATCCATCTCTTCTGGCCTAAGATGGTAGGCGGCCAGAGGTATACCTACCCACTAAACTCTACTTGCATAACATAATGAATATAGTGTACTTGCATGGTTGAATTAGTGAGAGGTCCCTAGCCCATGAAAAAAATGATTCTTTCTATAATTTCCATAGGTTTAAAACATACATTTGAGCAAAGACATGTTCCCCCTATAAAGAGAAAAGAGAAATTATTATTAAGCCACAGTTTACCTAGTGTAGTAGTTGTGCGACTCGAAGCTTGTAACGACCGTTTTCATATTCAGACCCCTTTACGCGCTAAACTGAAAATCCCTATCCGATTCATCGAAAATTGTTGATTATTTTCTGACGCAATGTTTTAGAATATTTTCGTTTGTAAATGACATTGTTCCCTACATTTTGGTATATATTTTAAAAAACAATGACTAAAATTTTAGCTCTTTTATATATTTTTTTGTCTAATAAGGCTTCGAAACAATAAGAAGTTTTTGCCTTCAAGACTCTTTTGAGCTCTGTCAACTATAGTATGGTTCTTAATTTTTCATTTTACATCCCTCTTTTGCGATTAAACACAACTCAAAGAGCATACTATATTCGCCTAATTTGTTGTAATAAAAAATTAACCGTTCTAAATGCAGTAAGATCGAGTAGGATAGGTACCTAATGTTTTTATGACATGAACTATAAAGAAAATTTTACGAGGCTATTGCATAGGAACTTTCCTCGGTTATTAAAAGTTAAATGTTAATATAAAATGTACCTCCTCATACTCAAACATCAATAGCTTGTAAGACTGCAATAAAATATTTTGTTTTGCTTTTTACCCTCAAATGGGCTTTAACTCTAAAAGAGATTATTTCGAGGAAATGAAAGTCACGAAAGGACGAAATTTTCCAAGATTGTTATATAGTCCCTTAAAGCTATAATCTTTTTAAGGAAGTTAGAGATTCATATCGCGTGAACACGAAGATAATTATCATGAATTATGATGAAACTGAGAGTTTTATAATACAAAATTTGTTTCGAAGTAATTTTACAAAGTTTGGGGCCGCGCGGCTTGTAATTATTAAAAATATACGACAATTGCGTAGTCCCCGCAAAACCATGTAATAACGTATAATTACAAGACAGGAATAGTTTGTATGTATTACTTGATACGTTATTTTGTTTTGTTTTAATGCACAATCGTGTTTAAAGCGCAAAACACCTACCAGTGACTCAGGGCCGATATGGGGTCAGAACAATTCTATAGTGCCATCATCTATCAGACCAATTCCGATTTGCGAATACCGAATTATAAATAAATATTGCACACCATTACACACAGGGCAATCTAGCCCCAAACTAAGCACTAAACTTGTAGTATGGGTACTTGACATCGAAGATTATACCACATTGTTATTGAGTTATGGTGCTGAATGCCGACTTTCGGAAGGTCGGCATAATAGGAAGAGATAGTAAGAAAATTTTAAAAGTCGGCAATACAGGAATTATTGTTTTGTGATTTGGAAAAGATGGCATAGTGACGAAAGTCGGCATTCAGCACCATAACTCATTTATTATACTTTTTTTTATACGGATACGGAGATAAAAGTAGTAGATATTTAAAATTCACATTATTAATATATTTATTATGATTACACAGAGATAAATGTAGTACTTACTTGTAATAATGAGACAATGGCGTGCCCATGCAGTTAAAAATAATCGAACAATTTGAACATAATTGATTACAATCCATTATTGCTTGACGGTAATTGATGGACGTATTTTATTTCGCAATTTTATACTTACATTTGTAATATCGCCACCAATGTGACATTTATAAAATACTGGCAGCTTCCTGCGGTTTCAGCCGGGTAATTCTCGATCTCATCCCAATTCTGTTTCAATATTATAGCATTTTATTTTTAAAAACCGCTAACGAGCGGTGTTGGTCTAGCTGTAGATCCCCATTCTTTCATTCTGAGGGTCGTGGGTTCGAAACCAGGTTGACCGTGCACCAATGTATATTCTTTAAGAAAAGGTTATGTACGCTACTAACATCGTTCCTGCGGTGAAGGAAAACTTTCTTTTTAAACTCACGATTTCTGCTCATTACTATTACATACATACATTTACAATGTTCATTGTGCGTGATGTCTTATGTGCACAAACGCGAAGAAGAGACCCGAAGTTCTAATAAAAATAGGAAGGATAACATTATGAGGAAACCGACATGTCCTAGGCCTCACCGATATGAAGAGATGCGACTTTCGCCAATCCGGAGTTATCGGCTCCCGTGGCGTCTTACTGCCTAACCCCTCTAAGAGGAGCCATTGTCCCTGCAGTTGAACAAATTAACGGGTTTAGAATAATAATCATTTATTATTTTAAACATAATAAAAACAATGGAATTAAAACTGAAAAATAAACAAAATTTCATAGGAAAAAATCATATAATTTCATTTGAAAATGAACATTGGTAATTGTAACGTAGATAAAAAACTGTCGATTGCGACAGTTTTTTGTAATGGCCATCAAACTCCAACCCCCAGTGTGTTAGATATTTAAAGGGACATTTGTACAGACATTAAACCGCTACATTTTCGCCAGCAGAAACTCATAACGTGACTTTTGACGAATGGCGTCGATTTCGCAAGAACTTTCAAGTTTCAAAACCTTTTAATGAGATTTTATATACCTATGTTGGTACGCATAATTAATACCTAGAAGTTAAACTCGATTTGTTACTGAACTGACACATGAATTGATTAAGAAAGAAAATAAACTTTTGAAATTTACACGGTATTGTTTTCTTTTCTTACCTTGAAGTTTTGACTAGGTAATGATTGTAACATATCTGGGCCTTTACTTTAATGCTGCAAACAAATGAACGAAATCCAGCCAAAAAGAAAAATATTTTATAATGCCTACTATAATGACAGATTTTCTTCCTGGATGACAGTCTTTTTTCGTTCGTTTGTTCGTAACAAACCAGTGGTTTGGTAATTACTCATTGCAAAATGCGTAATTACCAAACCACTGGTTGTAAAATAATTGTATATACACCCGACGTTCCATCTGCGTACGTCTTTATCTTACAGGAAATTCTGGAATAATAAGTACCCTATGTATTTTTTCAGGTCTACAGTAATACCAAATTGAATCGGAATCGGTTTTGTAGTTTTTGCGTCAACCATTTCAAACATACTCACATTACGTACTATAGCAGTTTGTAATATAACAGAATAGGAAGCAGGGTAGTAAGATAAACCATGTAGGAGAAGAAGTTACTTAAAAACAGCTTGTCTTGATCAGTATGTGTACCGTGAATTAGGGAAGCTTTGTGACAAGATTTTTTGAATTTTTGTTTTTAAATTTACTATAAAATAAATCGCTTAATAATATTAAAAAAAATGATACGTCATGTTGATTGCCAAAAAGTGGGGTGTCTAAAATGACCCCAATTTACTAGGTACATAATATGTGTCAGGTTAGTAATATGACTAAAGTAGAGTTTTATATGTAGACAAAGTGCGTAGGTGCGGCTTCCAATTTTGAGAAAGGCTATAATACCTACCCAAGTATGCGATAGTGGTTCCACTCTTCCTAATTGAGCCTCCGAGGTCGATTAAAGA
This sequence comes from Idaea dimidiata, assembly GCA_949358125.1. NCBI lineage: Eukaryota > Metazoa > Arthropoda > Insecta > Lepidoptera > Geometridae > Idaea > Idaea dimidiata. Next base: position 8,334,971 of record OX442334.1, read on the forward strand.
CCCACCAACCCCGAACTTTGCGAGTCTCAGCTACGTAAATCACTATTAAACTTTCACTTTACTTAAAACTTGTTGGTTAACGTTTGGAAGAAAAAAGAGGCGTAACTTTTTGACATTCGATGATTGATTGCCGCTTATATTAGGCACTACGAGTATTACCCGTGCGTCCCTGTTTTACTCGTACTAAGCAATTGGTTGGTTCAAAATCTGAAAGACAAAACTTTTTTAGTTTTAAATGTCATACTATTTTTTAATTAACATCTTCTCCTACATGGTATATCTTGGTATCCTGCTTCCATCTCTACTTATATATCAAATTGCTAAAGTACGTAATGTAAGTATTTTTAAAACTTGTTGACGCTGAAACTACAAAACCGATTCCCAATAAATTTGGTATAACTGTAGACCTAAAAACACATAGGGTACTTATAATTCCAAAATTTCCCGTAAGTTAGACGTGCGCAAATGGAACGTCAGTATGCAGCTAGTTAGGAAAAATCCTCATCAATTATTATCAGACCCTCTCTCTCAGGGGCGAGCGGCGGAAACAATAAAACATCAATGTTTTAAAGAGAGAGAAAGAATACCAAACATACCGACATACAAACTTTTCAATTTATAATGTTAAAGTAGGATAAATTAAGTGTTATTTAACGCACCCTCCGATGCATAATAAAAAAGCAATTTTGACGGTGACTCGTTGAAAGCGTCAAAAGAATATGCTGCTTCATTAGCAAAGGCCGGGCTTAGAAATTGAAGAGAGGAAGAGTCCGTAGTCGCCGCGTCAGTAAGTTTGTAGACTTCAGGAGAAAGTAACCTTCATTGTAAAATTAAGTCATACCTAATGGCTTTTTTTTCTTTCTTTCTTTCTCGACCGTACAATTTTTATTAGAATATCACTTTAAATTTCAAGCATTACTTTTAGGTTAATAATATTTCAATTATATAACATTGTAGAAAGTGAAATAGATGATGAGCCATAATAGTAGTTTATGCACCGAGGTACTAAAGTCCTGTCTTATATAGCGGGCGTCATATTGAATCCAAAGCGTACAAAGGACTCTAGAGAGTTAACTCCCGAGCGCAGCGAGGGTGTCAAAAACTTAACTCCTGAGCGAAGCGAAGGAGTTATGTACCTAGAGTCCTGAGTGAAGCGTAGGGATTCAAGCGCCCAAGATAAAGACAGATTTTAGTACCGAGGTGAATACTTTACTTTACACATCTACTGCGAGACAATAAAAGGGCTACAAAAATAAGCATATAACTAACAACAAAAAACTAGATTAATGCAACGTATATAAAATATATTGACAGCTCATTAACTAATTAATTGTAGCTAATTAAATTTAACAATGTAACATCAAAATGACGAAACCACACATCGGCCTTAGATGATGAAAAAAAAATTTGAGGCTTTATACCAACCAAAACTTTTTGCTTTACCCTTCCGTCTGTGAAATTAGAAAAAAATAGCCCAGTTTTTATTTTTTTTATGTGTTATGTCTAGGTGGCCAGTTCGAAATGGCCGTATGCTACCAGAACCTTAGTTCCAAATTTAAATTACTTTATGCCTTAGGTGCATAATGAGCACTTTATGCACCTAGGGCATAAAGAGCCGCTTTACGTTAACCTTTTTGGTCAAATAAAGTAACTTTGTAGAGCAGTAGGTGTGTAAACAATGTTTAGGCGATTAAAAATGATAGTTATTTTGTTTTATTTAAAAACTAGCTGCGCCCCTTGGTCCCACCCGCGTATTTCCCGTTCCCGTGAGAATATTGGGATAAAAAAGCAACCTGTGGGTTATCCCAAATCTCCAGCTATCTATATCAAATTTCATTGCAATCGGTTCAGTATTTTTTGCATGAAAGAGCAACAAAGTCACATACAGACATACTTACATACACACTTTCGCGTTCATAATATTAGTAAGATAGTGTTGCAACACAGAGATAATCTATCTATATAACTATCTTCGTCGTAGCGTTTAAAACATGCCTTATTATTTTATAAGTATATTAAAAATGCTATATTATTTATCTTCTTCTATATCTATACTTATAATAAAATCGTAACTTAGCGGTGTCTGTTTTTGAAAGAAATTAAAAAAAAAACTATTTTTAAGTTTATTTACTAACGTAACAGACCCCGTTTCCGTGTTTAACTTTTTGTCTGTTTGTCTGTGCGTTTGTGCGCACAGACAAACAGACAAAAATAAAAGCGCGAAAACGGCTCTACCGATTTCAATGAAATTTGGTTTGCAGATAGCTTAAGACTTCAATTAACATATAGGCTACTTTTGATCCGGATATCAAGTCCGGATATCCGGATAAAAATAAAAATTGCTTAGTTTCGTTGTTTTTGAACCATCGGCATCCATCGTCATTGATCGTCATTGATCATCATCGATTGTCATTCATCGTCATCGTCACTTACTGACATACAAATTTTTCCTTACTTCACCTACTTACTGCAGTGCAAAATCCCATTGAAGTACTGTTGAAGCCAGGCGCTACCGCGCCTGGCATCATCAGTACTTCCCTGGTCGTCCGTTTAAGTGTGGATTTTTGCATTGCGGCAGGTAGGTGTAAGAACAACACGGGATCGAAGCTTGCGCGGGTGAAACCGCGGGGCGCAGCTAGTTAAGGTAATAAATAGTAATGCTTCTACAAGCACCTGTGTCATAAAATTCGGTGGTCCATCGCCCAACTCAAAATGAAGGGACTTACAAAATTATTAGCCTAATGATTCAGCATTTCAAAAGCTTTTAAGAACAAAATCTTACAAAATTTGTAACAAAGATCACCTAATTAAAAAGTTTTGTGATATAAAGTTACTGTTATGATGAATAAATCTGAATTATAACAAAAGACGGAAGATGAAATTAAGCCTTCGAAGCTTGAGTCGGCTTTTGAACGTTCCCCATTATTTTGTTGCCTTTTAATTTATGAAAAAAAGTCATTAGGGTTGACTCGCTATCGTCGTCAGACTAACTAACCCAGGATTAGCTCTGGTCTAAACCATGCATAAATTACGACATTTAACATTTAACTTTATTAGTATAAGCATAATAAGATAGTATAACCATAAGATATATCAGTTTTCAATCTTGTTGCACAGATTTAAAGACAAGATTGTGTAGTGTAGTAGTGTCTAATAATATTACATATGATGTGATTATATTATAAGAAATTAGTTTTTGACATTTTTGCCTGGATGCAGTCCGTTATCTTTTAGTTGAAATCTCATTCAAGATTCCGACTCTGGGATAATCAAGCGAGGATCTATGATTACCATTCGAGTGTAAGTACGCAGGAACGTCCTATTTATTGCGTTCATCCATTGATCTCAACCACACAACACCAGGTATAGATAAGTATTCCAGTACATATGTAACCACTGCAATCACTTACTACGGTATAAGCGTTACCAGCTCAATGATGATTTTGAACTTTTAATCGTCATTATCATCTTAGCGTCTTAGCATCTTAGTGTCCGCATTTCTCCCCGTTTCATTTTAAGATAATCGTAACAATATCGTAACAATATCGTAACAATAAATTTCACATAAGCGGATCGTGGATGCAATATATTTGAGACAACATGCTTGACATCGACCAACATCATTGTAACATGATTGAAACGTGAGGTAAGAAAATTAATAATAATACGCGATTAAGACCCGGTAAAATATTACTGTCGTATTTGAGTACTAGTACATAATTTCTCAATGCGTTCATCTCAGGTGCACCTTTCTAAATTGCTAGTGAGGTGCTTTCCTGTCCCAAAATAACCACTGTCAAACCCTTATCAAGCCTTAATTATACGTTTCCGTCGTTTTCATTCCGGTTTCGTCGTCACCAGTGGATTTCTAAGTGACATTTCATAAACTATTGGTGCTGACAAAGACAATAAAGCCAATTGACTGATCATACCGCGATTTTTTCTACAAAACACATCTATGGCCATTGCGGACAGGGGATGAGGTAATAATCAAACTTTGTGATTGGCCATTGCGTTACCTATCTATTCTTAGACTCTTTGTGATTGGCCGATGTGTTACTTATCTTCTTTTCGTATACTAATGAGGCTTACCTTGTGTTAGAGTTCGGGTCGACATATGTTAGAAGACATACGACTCGACCCAACGACTGCTATCGGAGATATCATATCAACTGCTTAACGTGCCTTCCGAAGCACGGAGAAGCTCGAGAAAATGATTTATTTACCACACAAATTTTCTGTTACCCATCCAAATAATGACAGCGCCAAGCGTTCCTTAACCAGGGAGACTGTTCAAGATCAGCATGTACAACTAGACCAATTGACCTTTGACGACCTCTGTGGCGCGTCGGGCGAACGCTTGACTGCAATACAGAAGGTTGCGGGTTCGATTCCCGCTGGGTGCAAATATTTATGCTTAAAAATAAATATTTGTTTCTGGTCTGGGCGTATTTCTATGTATAATATGTATGTATTTACAAAAGAAAAATAAATATAAGTAGTATATCCGTTGTCTAGTCACCGTAACACAAGCTTAGCAGCTTACCACGGGGCTAGATAGCGCTATGTGTTCGTCACAGGATTTATTTATTATATTATTTACCAATGACCTATCTAAACCTAGACTTGTGACTGTTCTTGTACGAGGTTGATATTTAAAAGTTACTATGGGGAGGGTACTTATGAGCAGTCAACTGGTTTTACCGTCATTGGTGAGCGAGTACGTATTAGCTATACTGTAGTGTGTGTGTGTGTGTGAAACTGATGAATTCTTTATGAGTTTCATTGCTACACTATGCGGCGTATAAATTGCCGTCGCGTTTTAGGAAATTGTATTTGAATTTAAATAATTATAGACGAATATTTTAAGTATGTGGAGCTTATGGAGTTAAATTTATAATTTTCATACTAGTTAAAGTATGGCAACTTACGTTTGCTTACGTTAGAATACCTGGGGAACAAATGTCTTGGTATGGCAACTCCAGATTGGGAATACCCAAGATATGCTGGTTTTAACGTTGTAAGGGTTGAATATGCGTGCGAGGAATGTAACCGGGATGGCTTGGATGACTCGGAAGGCTCAGATGATGATATTAATAAGCATCTTGCTATTTGTTGATATCGAATTAATCAAAATAAAATGTGTAATTATTATAATACCATACTTAATATAAGCGTGCTAAATTGTCCTACTGTAGTACAAAGATCCCTTTTTTAAGAAGTTACTTAGTAAGACATAACAAGTTCTGCCATTTTAATGCCCCATTATTATGCTGAAATGATGAAATGAAACCAGATAGGTAATTAAAAAAATATTATTAATAAAAAAAAAACATACAGATACAATTACTGGAACATATTCTAAAATACTTATAACAAGTGCAGGATTAGGTACATACGTACTTAAAATTATTAAAATCACCTTCTAAGAATTTTTTATCTCAAAAGGACCTAAAACAATATTGTTTTTTTCCGGCTTAAGTAGAAGTAGGCTTCTAACCCAAATGATCGTAATTTGAAAACCTCCCTTACATTTTACTATTATGTCCGAGAAATAAGATTCAATGTGTAAATGAGTGAAGAAACAAGTTTTTATTCCGTCGTAAAAAGTTACGAATCTCTTCAGTTTCTGCGGATACAGTCAAATATTTTCTTGTAATTTCCAAACTCCTAAGAAAAGCTATTACTTTTTACGGATACTATAATAATATTACTGCAGGTAAGAGTGGACTTACAAGGCTTACGGTTTTCTTTATGATACATTATTAGGTTTTCAGTGGTTTTGAGGGATATGGCTTTTGCTGTTATGGATCACACCTGCAAGTTTTAAAATAACGTTTGGGTGTAAGCGCTGTAGAAGGTCCCTCTCATGAGATTGTCGTGGATTCTTCTCTTCGGAAAAAACCATAGTTATAAGTTGACGTATCGAAACGATCATGTTTTGTATACTATTTTTGTTTCAAGGAAATACACTTTTTGACTATTGAATGGAAGTCAATTTTCAAAGGATGATATTATCAAGTAAGCTAAAAAGTAAGAAGAAATACGAGTAAGTACGTATTACAAACTACAACCTTGGAATCTGGAAATCTAGAGTAAAGTCTTCCAGACAAGCTTGCTCCATCGTCGATCTCATCATCGCTTCCCTTGTGGAAGCGAGGTCAAACGTAAGCCTATCGCATACAAATATAAAGAAAAAAAAAAGGTAATAATTTTAAAATGTAGGTCAGATTTTTTGAACAAATAAGCATTTTCTGAAGAAGGGTTTGTTGTCAATACTCGTACCTACTATAGATACGTAGGTATCTCATGATAGCGTAGTTCGTAACATTATGATTCCCTTCATATAATACGATAACCTGGCAACACGTTTTATGAATTTATAATAGGTTAATATAAAATCGATATACAACATCAGTGACCTTAAAGTACAATAGCAATGGTAATTGAACTACATATACTTAAGTAAGTATCCTACTTATTGTATTTAAATGTGAACAGAAACGATTTCTGTAACTAGATTTCTCAAATAGGATCCTTTTATGATGTATAGACGAGTCCGACACAAGTTTCACTTGTTTCTAGCCAGTTATTACCCGTCATTTGTTGAGCTCCAGCGAGAGAAATCTGGTTTAGGTACCTAAAATGATATTTGATATCGAATATCATTTTAGAAATAAATGATGATAAAAATGAATTGAATGATATGATATAATGATATTCAGTGATATTAAAACCTACCCGATTAAGGTCAACTAGGGGAAATGTGGCTTTGGGAAAATTGCAGCTGTCATCAATGACCTCGTAGTTGACAATCATTAGTGATAAAATCGCTAACCACGATAGGAAATATCGACCAATATTGTGACTAGATGGCGATTTTATCAATATTACAATTGTTAGTGTCCGGTGAGTTTAAGATCGCCGTATTTTCCCTGAAGCCGCAATTTTCCCAGTTGACGTTACTACTCAATTCTTAAGTTATGTAGATAGCAATATGCTTGTTATGTAGAATAGAATAGAAAAACATTTATAGACAACAGAAACACACATAAGTACATACAAACAATGGAATACAATTTTTACATAGATAACAAAATATAAAACAAAAGAAAGAGCTAGCTAGTGCAGCTAGTTACAGTCCCGTTTAAAAACCATTAGTCGGTTGTTGTTAGGGGAGCATCATCCACCTATATAAATCTTAATCGTCAAAACGTAAAAGTTTCCATCAAAATGATATTCCCATAGGAAATTCATCAGACGCCAATGTTGTCGCGTACTACCAGATTGCAACCATTATTTCTCCCTCTGTTTGCCATAGATAGTTATACTTTAGTTCCTGTTTTTATACGATACGATTTAACTGGGTAAACGATTTTTTCTCTCAACACTATTTATTCGTAATAGCAAGAAAATTCTTAATATAGCTCAACTTTACTTACTTTGTCTTTGAACTGTATCAGGGTTTTTATTGAAATCTTTCTAAAGTGACATAATTACATAGGAATAAAGCATGATCCACCATGTATATATATAAAACGTTAGCGTACACGTTTAGTAAGTAATTTAAATATTGCTAAAAATTTTATTTTAATAATCTTTTTCTGTTTGGTGTGTATTTCACCCAGTGTTTGAGTTTACAAGTCACCCTGTCCTCTAACTTGCTATTAGAGAACTGCTATCAGAGAAAACGACCAGAAACAACTACATGACGTACTTTCCAATTCATCTCACCTGACGCTTCCCATCAGGTGAGATGAGGTCAAAATCTAGGCTATCCTATGTATAAAACAGACATCCGGACACAAAGTGGCCAGGGTACCTTTTAAATTTTGAGGAACGGAACCATAGACAAATAAAATAAAACAAAATCTTACTTAAAAAGTCACTGGTTCTAAATATCCCGAATTATTAGCTTCAGGTACGTGTACACCAAAACGTATGTGGCGAACGCTGAGGGAATTGAAGGTATAGGGGGTGCGAAATTGGGGTTTGCCTGCTATATCTATATTAAGTGTTTTTTCACTCCGATGCTTTGGGGCTGTTTGGGTTCACTAAACTACTTTATTCTTACTTTTACCTGATTTTCTTCGAAGTGGCTCTGTGAGTTTGTTTTTAGTTGGATTACGCTATCAAATTTAGGAATGTTGGATTTTTTTGTTAAATGGGTTTTTTGAAACCATATAATTATTTTATTCAATTTGAGGGAACACGGTTTTGTATTCTAGCGTCCTTTGTGTATCAGGGCGGACTTTTTGAATTAGATTTTTGTGTGTATTTTTTAAACTTAAGTGTAGTCGTGTATTTAAAACGTTTTTGATTACTTCTTGCTTGTTGTTTTGGATACTGAACGATTGGTTTGATATTGTTACCTATTGAGATTGTGTATTTTTAATAGTATACTACGATTGGACACTTCTTCATGAAGAAAAAACGTCAAATATAAGGGAACCAAAACGTCAGATTATAATCTAAAACTAAAAATAGTTCTATTGATTAAATTCGGCGCCTACTTTTTCTATATTGAACTTTTAAATGAAAACTATGGGTGTAATTTAATTCATTGTCTGCTATATTTTACATGTAAATTTTAACTTCATAGCTATTCATAACTATTCGTTAGTTAACTTTGCAAGATATAATTGATTGAATTAGGCGTTACTTTGCGGAACTCCATAACAACTATGTTAAAAAAAACAAAAAATAATTTAAAAAACAACCAAAAAAAAAGAATTGATAAAAATGACCAAAATAACCTCTACATAGGTACAGTGCCACCGACTAATTAATCTGTTTTATCATCTGAAGTCGGGCAGCCAAACTAAGTACAATATATGGAACCAACCAGTAAAACTGCCCGACTTCAGATGATAAAACAGATTAATTAGTCGGTGGCACTGTACCTATGTAGAGGTTATTTTGGTCATTTTTATCAATTCTTTTTTTTTGGTTGTTTTTTAAATTATTTTTTGTTTCTTTTTGAAGTCGGTTTTTTAATTTTTAAATTATTTTTTTATTTCACCCCTTTTAGTATACCTACCTACCTAAAAATCAACAATATTGTTACCGTAATTTATATTATTGAGGAGTTTGCTGATGAGAAGGTGGTTTCAGGTGCCCCATCAATCTATACTTAGTTCTTTAGGGGTCTATTTTTTTTGTTAGAAGTCCAAAAATGAGTAATTTATTGAATTCTGAGATGCTATCCTGTCCATCATTCCGAAGATACTCATCAGATCCTTACCAAACTTTCATGGGACCACCTCGTAGCTTCCACCTTTCCATTAAAAAAAGAACTATATCAATCGGTTAAGCCATCTTCGTATAATCGATGAACAATTGAATTGAATACAGCGTTTTGAGGAGCATTCCCGGTCCTCACTTCGAAGATCCTCATCAAATTTTTATGGGACCATCTCGGAGCTTCCACCTTTCCATTAAAAAAATAATCATCAAAATCGGTCAAGCCATCTTCGAGTAATCGATAAACAACTGGATTGATTAATGCGTTTTGAGGAGCATTTCCGTTCATTACTCCGAAGACCCTCATCAGATCCACATCAAATTTTTATGGGACCATCTTGGAGCTCCTACCTATCCATTAAAAAAAGAATCATCTTAATCCGTCAATCCGTCTTCGAGTAATCGGTAAAAATACAAAAAAAAAAAAATTATACATACAGACGAATTGATAACCTCCTCCTTTTTTTTGAAGTCGGTTAATAATATTTAGTTTTTAGTCCCGACACCTGACTTGATCACCACCTACGTATCGTGGTGTGTGCAGCGTCCAAAGAGCACTCCCACCGATCTTTGCATGCGGCATAAAATAAGATATTATGTTAGTGACACCATTCATTAATCGTGCATCGACGCGTTTCGGCTTCAAAAAGCCATCAAACCATCATTGCAAGATATAGCAAACCATATGTGTTTACTACACGTATGTAGAGGCTCGTATTCTGTCCTTCATCAACTTAACAGTGCGCGTCAGATTCTCACATCACTCAATGAATATATTTGAAGTATTTCACAGAATAACTCAATCGAAATGGCAGTGGCCTAGATTCATGCCTACACGACCTGAATTACAGATACAAATTTTGTTACCTATACTTACACTTTTTTTAATTGAATGCAACCATTTAACACTTTTTTCTATGGAATAATTGTCAAATAAGTACAAGGAACCCAAAAGTCAGATAATAGTCTGAAATTTAAAAAAAAACGCTAGGATTCGTTGGTTCGCCATCACTATTTGTGGAGTCGTATGGGAGGCCTATTTCAGCAGTGGACGGATAAATGCTGAAATGATGATGATGATGATATTGCTAATATACAATCCAAACCGGTTTTTGTTTTATCTGAGTGTAGCACCATTGTCGGAAAACGTTATTATTAATTTCATGTCAAAGAACACCTGTAACTTGTCGCACTCTGATGATATTGTATGTCTAAAATCAGCAAGAATGCTACCAAAATTATGATATGTAAAAAACAATATCAAACTTAATTCTGTTTTGTCTTAAAATGGATTATATGAGACGGTACGTTGAGCATTTGTCCGTATGGATTATGCCCCGACTCGAGTCGAGTATATTAGCATTTTTTGTCGGAATTTCATGCATAGCTAAGCTACCATATCGCATAATGGTATTTCAGTGCGTTTACTATAGGAAAATGAGTTTTTAAGTAATATCCTACTTTATATGACTTCAACATTATTAAAAAATATTTCTAGTTCATTATTTATGATCGTATGTCGTAGAGGGAGACCCATATAATGGCGCGATGATATGCATTTGAGCGAAGTGGCTAGTAACTGCTGGGAACCGTGACACGTGGAAGAAATTAGGAGAGGAATTTGCTCAACAGTGGGCTAAATATAATAGTTCTTTGTGACATAGTTTTATCACAAAATGTGATTTAAAACGTGTTTCGAGAATTCTTCATTATAATACAAAAAACGCACTTTTCAGATTTCAGCTCTCTTCTATCAGTTGACCAATCACTCAGTCAGGAAAAAAAAATGGATATAGATTATTTTTGGAATATTTAAAAATAGAATAATTTATTCCAAAACTTGGTTACACAACACAGTACACACCTACTATGCCTACTCTTTGGTTGTAAGTTTTTACATAATTACATGTAATTTTCGAATGAAAAACTAAATTACAGTGTCTGTGAAGTTGAAAAGTTACTGAAATGTCTTGTTTGTCATTATAGTAGGTACAGTTGTGAACTGTAATAATAATGCAAGGTGCAGGAAAATTATAGCATAACTTTGAACTGCACCTGAAGTGGCTTTGTCTATTGGCTGACTCATTGGAAAGTCTTGTATGTGATACATTATAATAACTCAATTAACTAACTTTGTCTTTGTAGTTATGTTATTAAACCAATAAATTGGGATCTAGGCGTAAAATAACCATAAACTATCCCCACTTAATTAACAACAGTTGACTGAAAACCACACTGAAACACAACAGTTGACTGAAATCGGTAAAGGCGTTCTGGAGATAAATACAAACATTCGATTGCAAACAAACAAACGAACAATCTCTCGCCTAAAGGTTATGAGGTTAAGTTTATTACCTTATCGGGAGCATTAGCGTGTAATGTAACTTTATAGAGAATTACTTTAGTGAAAGAGGAGAGTAAAGCATATAATTGTCGCTAGACAATGTGTAATATCTTGACACATCTTGTAACATGAATGCCCATTACTTGCTCTAAGTCAAAGTAATGCTTAAAGTCAAATTTATGTAATGTTACATTACACGTGAATGCTCCCAGTAAGAGAGCACCTCAAAACGCATATACATCCTCCGTTCCTTCGTGGATAAAACCATATCCATAAAATGTCGCTGTAAAATTTCCAAAGATGTTACGCATTTATCTGAAAATGACCGTCATAAAAAATTAACCCGCACAGAACAAAATCTTGAAACAGCCATTAAAGCGTTTTGTAGTAAAAGCCAAGACATTTTGTACGGTCGCGTGATTTTCAGGATATTCTCAACTGCCGTTCAAAGTAAATGAGGCGCGGTAAGACGGGGGCGAAAGCCAGTTAAACACACGGAATATTGCGTTTTATGCTCTCACATATCGGGGTAACGGCTTTTATTTGTTGTTCGTCCACTAGATGTTCAATGGTTTGTAAAGTATGCAGTGGCGGTAAAGTACTCAACTCACTATGCAACGATCGCACTGCGATATTTACTTTGTTGAAAATTAAGTTCCGCATTCGTACTAACACATTGGTGCAGGTATGCAGGTATGCAATGTGTAAATGTCTGTGACTTTGTTAATCGATCACGCAAAAACTACTGAACCGATTGTGATGAAATTTGCTAGTTATTTATATAGTAATCTTCCGTCTGAAGTGGTTAATACGTAGATTTAATATCTGTGTCGCAGTTAGGCTGTCTCATGCGGTCGTTATGCTTACTTATACATTGGTCAAAATTTCTGTGCAAGTGATACAGTAAAGTAGTTCTAATCTAATCAGAGATATATAGAGTTCTACATACCTATGTAGAATCGCTGAATAAATTATCCTGATCATTTATTTCTGATTAGTTACTTAACCATAGGATTTTTTTTGGCAATTTATCATTTATTTAAAGATTTATTTGATTTGATGTTAGACTGTAAGTAGCCACGGAAGCCTACTTCGGATTGGCGAACGTCTGATGTCGCATATAACTTTTTCTTAAAGATAAAGACTTTGGTGCGCGGTTTGGATTCGAACCCACGAACCTCGGAATGAAAGTCGGGGTTTCTACCTCCATCTAACACCGCTTTCACCTTTTTAAGTGTTTTAAAACCCTTAAAAAAAACTAAGAAATCAAAAAAAAACATGAATAAAACGCGATCAAACCCGGTAAATAAAGTGTTTTATTATGCAAAATCGCGAAAACCACCAAAGAAATTAACAAATAAATTCTGTAGCATGGGGCTATTGTATTTAATAAAATAAAATAGCCCCATGGTAAACTGCTAAGCTTGTTTTACGGTGACTAGACAACAGATAAACTACTTTTATTTATTTTTCTTTTGTTCTAGTTAGTAAGAATGTAATTTTTATGAAAAATGAAATTCTCACCATTCAGCTTTGAGTAGAAAAACTTCCAATATAAATTATCCGCTCAGTAAAGATTAATGAGTATCAAATTTCTCTTCTGATGTAAACTGGATGAAGTCATTTTTCGTGAGACTAGTGCCAGAAAACGACACTATGATTGATGGTTTGAAGCTTCCAGTGGGTCAAGCGTGAATTCGTGATAACTTAAAGAACTTTAGAAACTTTTGACGTCCAGTTTAAAATTGGAAATATGACCAAAAAGACAGAGATGAACTTTTATTTTATTCAAATTATAAAAAATAACGGCAGTGTCCCGCGGTTTCACTTGTGTGAGTCCCGATCCAGCGTGAATATCGGGATAAAAAGTAGCATGTTATTCCTAGGTCTCTAACTATCTATATTCCAAGTTTCATTATAATCGGTTCCGCGTATTTTGCCTGAAATAGTAACAAAGTCACATACATACACAATTTCGCTATTATAATATGAGTAAGAAGGAAGATGATAACGGTTCCATTTTTTTATTCAAAGGTTTTACGCGTTTTATTTAATTCACTTTTGGAGTTTATTATTTTAACTGCATATTAAAGTATAATATTATTATTTAATTTTTTTTTATATATTTTTTTAATACAATGACTATACTCACGTATCAAGTTTTATTTTATTTGATCTATTTATTCATCTAGTTTCCGATTTCGGACCGCAGACCTTTGAATACTCCTACAGATGCCAGATCCTCGAGCGGAAGATTAAAAAATCATCAAAACGAACTTTCAAGCTTGAAAATGGGAGGAAAAGCTCTTAGATATTTTTTTAAAATATAATTTATCTAATGGTAAATAACGGCACAAGCATTTGCGTCTTTGTCAAATTTATCTTCACATCGATGCCTATACATTGCCTATATAAGCTGTATCAATAACAATAATAACACTGATGTGTTTAATTATATCAATAAGAAACAACTAAACTAAACTAATAAAATACAAATACTTACACATACCTCAATATGTTTATATCGGAGTCATTGGAAAAACGTAAGCTAGCAATTAATTCTCGTCCAAGTAGAACAAAACTGACACGACATTTCCTGTTTTACATTTATCTACCATCGCTTCTGTCCTGTTTTCCCTGTACTATTAAAATCACGATAAAACGTTCGTATTTTTCTAATCTGACGAAAAATGTTCACGACAGTACACCGTGAGATCTCTTCCTATTCAATCAACCCTTTCGATGTTGATAAATGGATGACGTCGCACAGTTGATGGATGCTCCATTTCATGAAAAGCCGACTAAATTTTCGGGGATGTACAATTTCAACAATCTGGTAAATAAATATGGTTTCACCATATCAACATAACCACGCCTGTGAATTTATTTTTATGTATTTGTACGTTTAGAGTTGGAATATGTTTGTAAATAAAACATTTTTGGATGAAATCGTTTTGTGGTGTTTTTTATACTCCTTATGAGCATTTCACCTGATAACATAATAATTAATAAATAATGCACGACATTACACTAAGCACTAGGCTTATACTATTGGTACTAGACAACGGAAATCTTACTAATATTATAAACGCGAAAGTTTGTATGTATGTATGTGAGGTTGTTACTCTTTCACACAAAAACTACTGAACCGATTGCGATGAAACCTGGAATATAGGTAGCTGGGGCTACAGCTACTTTATTAGCTACTATAGCTACTTTTTATCACGATATTCCCGCGGGAACGGGACTTACGCGGGTGAAACCGCGGGGCGCAGCTAGTATTACATATTATTATACGTTTTTTTTTGTAAATACATACATATTATGATACATAGAATATACCCAGATTCAGAAACAAACATTTATGATGATAAAGAGCGATGTTGGTCTAGTGGTAGAAACCGCGACTTTCATTCTAATGGTCGTGGTTTCGAATCCCGGCCGCGCACCAATGTTTTTTTCTAAGAAAATTAATGTGCGGTATTAACATCGCTCTTACGTTAAAGAAAAACATCGTGAGGAAAACCATGGCTTAAAGTCACGCACAAACACCCAATAGTAGGGCTAATTGCGGAATCACACAGTTAAAACTTTAATAATAAATAAATAAATTCTGTGACCAACACACAGCGCCATCTAGCCCCATGGTAAGCTGCTAAGCTTGTGTTACGGTGACTAGACAACGGATATACTACTTATATTTACTTTTCTTTTGTAAATACATACATATTATGCATAGAAATACACCCAGACTAGATACAAATATTTATTTTTAAGCATAAATATTTGCACCCAGCGGGAATCGAACCCGCAACCTTCCGCATTGCAGCCAAGCATTCGCCCGATGCGCCACAGAGGTCATCATATAGGTATGGCATAAGTGGCCTAAAAATGTTGCGGGCTCATCTAGATAAAGATTAGACCGGGCGCGGCGAGTCTCTGATAGCAGTGGCTAAGTCAGAATAGTAAATCTTAGGGCGATCTGAAAACTCTAACAATAGGTGAGCCACACCACTAGGTAAGAAGAACGAATATAATTTGGATTGTTTATTTGTGTAATTTCAATATGGCTACATATTGAAATTACACAATATTTGCTCATTAAAGAGTTATTCTTAAAAGAACACATTTGTTAAATGTTCCAGGTAATATAAATGATGTAAGGATCTGCTTTCTCATTTCAAAGTGGGTACGTAAGCACTGTTTTATAAACAACTGTCTGACATTGCTTTTACCTAGAACTCACGATTATCTTTAATGTTGTGTTATTTGATCCTTTTTGTGTTGTGTCTGTGACGAGTAGGACGTTTTAATTAGTTTAAACCAACTAATATTACAAAGCTGAAAGTTTGTGAATATATTATGTAATAATATGTATGTCAGAACGTATGGATGTATGTATGCTATGTGTGTTAATAACATCGCTAATATGGTGAAGGAAAACATCGTGAAGAAACCCACGGCTTAGTCAGCTCCAGACGTATTGACCAGTTCTTTCCTCTGGGCATGGCAGACTAGGCTGGGAGGGTGGTATAGGTGCTGGGCAAGCCTACTTCACCTAACAATGTCCCGGGCACTAACAGTGCTATAAAATAGCATGGATTTAAAGTTGCTTGCGCTGTATATGTCATCTAGAATTAGATGAAAAGACCAATTATTATTAAGTATGTATGCATGTGTGTTACTCAATCACGTAAAAAGTTTTAGTTAGTTTAACTCATCGTGCGTATTTAATCGCGTTTTTTATGGTCAGCATTGTTGCAATACCGTTCCTACGTTTCGGAGCTTTTGCATATTCCTGCCTCAGGGTATAAATAAATTTTCGATATTAATAAATGTCATTTTTAAACTTACACAATTCGTACTCATATTAAAAATGACAGTATGATTTTGGGGATATTTAGGCTACATGCATACTATTAAGTTGCTCCGGAAGTAAATGTCACAGTTGTTTATATAGATGTGTGAATTTTAATGACCAATCCAAACAGTAAGGTATATAGCCTTACAATGTCTTAACCTCAAATTATTTACTAAAAAATATATGAGAATGTATCAACAAAAGATTCTGAAATTCCAAGCTCTGGTATTAAAGCTTTAATTCATTAGATAATGTTACATTATTCCCTGTAGATTTGCTGTTTACGTACTGACGTACTGACATCAATATGGGCTCGGATTATTAGACAAGTGAAAGCCGTCTGGAGGTACCACGTCAGACCTACGTCAACAGTAATTACGATTTACCACCTAGGTAGGTAAGGACAACCAAGAAACAAATTATGCCATGTGAATGTAGTAGCTACGGAGCAAAGTGTTGACAATAGATTTTCTATCGGCCAATAGCTTGTCGGCCGTTCAGTCTTTTATTTACACACAGCGCCATCTACTCCAAACTAAGCAACTTTGTCTTGTTAAATGGGTGTCAGACAAGACAACGAATAAAATTGTCTGTATCTAAATCTGTAAATTGTTTTATCTGAAAAGACTGACTGAGCCGGCGCGTAATATACCTAGAAAAACAGATAAATACTTTATTTAATCATCATCATCAGTACTATATAAATACCTTTAAAAAAAACTAAATAAATAGAAATATTTTTAAAGGAAAATTTCATCTTCAAAAATTCACTTGCGGTAAATATGCCTTGAGCAATAAAAACAAATTTACGAAATATTAACTAAATAAATGTTAAATAAATAAGCGGCCTTATCGCTCAAAGCGATTTCTTCCAGGCAACCCTGTCACCTTAGTCTGGATTAAGTAAAGTTTGGAATAATGATAAATAACGATACTTACATTGATTTATTGTGTTGTAATAAATGTGGGGTGTGAAGTAGAGGTCAGATGGATTAGCATTATAGTAGTAGGAATAAAGGTCTACTTCACTTTGTCTTGGAGAGACGTAACTCGTCATATCTATTCATTCTTTCTCTACATTTTTGGCCGTCGAGTGTGTTTTGTTTGAAAATAAGAATAAAGTTTTTTAATCAAACGGTCGGTCGGATTAAGAAATCAAATACGTCATCATTTTGTAATTAAGGAATTTATACTTATTCTCAGAACCAAAAATAATTTCACCAAAGGTCTTACTAGCGTTTAATGTGAAAATGAGTTTAATTTTCATACTAGCTGCGCCCCACAGTTTTACTCCAAGTCATGTGTTATTCCAGGTCTCTAGCTAACTATATTCCAAGATCATTGCAATCGGTTCAGCGGTTTTTACGTGATTGAGTAACAAACACATATACGCACATGCTTATAAACTTTTAGCTTTATAATATCAATAGCATTGGCTCCGAACCATAATAAAGAAAAAAGTTTATTATGGTTCGTCATCTCACTTGAAGTCAAATGAATTGTTTTGTGGCCGAAATCCAGTCGTTAAAAATATCAATTTGTAACAAGCCCGACTAGACTTGCTGGTCTGTTCAGGGCTTAAGTTTCAGACTTAAAGGTAACCAGATTTTTTCATCGAGAAAATTATTTTAATATGCGCAACAGAGCAGCAAAATTGCATTCTCTTGTTGCTCCAAAAGGACAATTACCAACTTAAGGGCTGTTTCAAAGATATTTATTGTACAATTCCGTGTTGATAGGGTTAAGCTCAGTAAACTGGGGTGAATTCAAATGTTTGTTTTGTTACTTTGTTAATTTAAATATTTCTCGTTTTAATTAAAATTGTTATTCTGCAGCTCTATCAACGTATGACTTAATTTTCTCAAGGGTTAAAATATGCGCATAAAAGAATGCTTCTACCGTCTTGGATTCTGAATTAATAAACTAACTGCGCTCCGCAGCTGCACCTACGTTTTGTATAGCTAGCTGAACCCCCGGGTTCATCCGCGTAAGTCCTGTTCCCGCAGGAATATCAGGATAGAAGTAGCCAAAAATATTCCAAGTTTCATCGCAATTTCATTAGTAAGAAGTAATATTTCTGAAAGACGCGGCGCAGCGTATTTTACAATTGGCTGAAATAAATTCGACATCTATCTATCTATATATATAAAAGAAAGTCGTGTTAGTTACACCATTTATAACTCAAGAACGGCTGAACTCTTTTGGCTGAAAATTGGTGGGGAGGTAGTTTAGAACCAGGAAAAGGACATAGGATACATTTTATCCCGATATTCCCGCGGAAACGGATAGGGACTTACGCGGGTGAAACCGCGGGGCGCAGCTAGTTTTATAATAAAAATAAGATTTGTATGTATGCAATTATGAAACTGACCGATTGACTGCTTCCGCACGCCGTTCGGCGACTGCCTAAATTTGCTTAAAGAAATTGAATCTTTTGGGAAGTAGATGCAAAGTATACCACGACGTTCCACAAAAATAGAACTATCCAATATTGAAAACCTGATTTCAATCGAATCAGTAGTTTTTAATTGTATAAAAAACAGACAAAGAAACAGACGACCTGCAGACAGACATGAATTTAAAAATTATATAATTTTGTTCTACTACTTTTCCTAAGACCTCTAGACATTTTTTTTAAATTTACTGTCAAGTACAGACTTTTTGTCCTCTCTTCCTTTATGACAAGTATAGTTAGATAGATATATAGAAAACGCAAAACCACGTACATGTACGTACACGTACACGAGACATCCAAAACGTTTGAACACTGATAGAATTAAATTAAAAACAAAAACGCATCGTTGTTTGCGCTTGTACGAAAACAATGGATGCCAGAAACAATCCAGTGTTGCCTTAAAAAAAAAACAAGTCATCTAGATGGTTTTTTAAAGGTGGTAAATCTCTACCGGAATTACCCAATACCTACTTTACTTATATATTGTCGGTAGGATTTCTTTTAATATAATATTACAATTTGTTTACATATTCTACATCAAAAATAAAGGTATGATAGGGTAGGTACAGCGTTACTTTACCTCACCACAAAAGCAGGTTAACAAAGAAAATTCTTAAAAGAAAATTCTTAAACCAAGCAAAGGTGACTTGAACATAAAATTTCCATACAATTACCAACATTTTTAGGGTTCAGCAGTTAAACTAAAAGTAATGCTAAACGACTGTCATAGCACCGAAATTGATGATTTCGACTAAGATGATGATGATGATGATCAGGTGATGATCAGATGATGTAGGTACAAAGATTTTAAATACAAATAACCTCTTCTTTGTAGTGTCGATGGCACATTTTTTGAGCATTGTAAATCCGCCCACTCCAGCGTACTGCATGACTCTTGGATTGCTGCTATCAAATCAGCCGGCGTACAGTTGTAAAGGCTAGCGAGCTAGTTCAATAGGTGTTGCATAGTTTCAGTCGCACTGGCTTTGGCACCGGTCAATAATTATATACCTCCTATTTTCTTAATGTATTAGGTGACTTTCACACAGGCCATGGCACATCTTCTATAATATAATAACTAATCCCGTTTCCCTTGGCCACGGCATCACGCATTAACAGCCGATTGCGATAAATCTTTTGTGTTGTGTTTGCTAATGTTAGTACTTAAAAGGTTCTAATAGAAGAAAAAATGCTACACCGATTTTGATAAATTTTGGTATGGAGGTTTTTCCCGCGGGATCGAGACTTACGCGGGTGAAACAGCTGGACGCAGCTAGTATAGTGATGTCATAAAATAACCTAAGTTATGTAAAATCTAAACTATTTCTTTACCTTCAGATTAGTTGGTCTGTTGATCAAAAAAGTAAAGTCTGGTAATAATATATTTACACGGAACCATTCAACGTTCCAAAAGGCGCATACTTGCTTAGCTTATTTAATTTTATTAGCCGTTTAATAAAATTTACCTTTTACTAGTTAGTTTCAACGACACTTAACTTAATGAAACGTTAGTAAATCACTAAAATATTGCTTTAATTATGCTATACAGATGCT
The DNA here is from genome assembly GCA_949358125.1 of Idaea dimidiata. Classification (NCBI taxonomy): domain Eukaryota; kingdom Metazoa; phylum Arthropoda; class Insecta; order Lepidoptera; family Geometridae; genus Idaea; species Idaea dimidiata. Next base: position 8,355,428 of record OX442334.1, read on the forward strand.
TGTTTAGCAAAATGGTGCCATAAAATGTTTATCAACTTGATTTATACGCTATTTATTCTGATCTTGTTTAAGGTCAATGCTTACTGAGCGTGCTAATTCTCATTTCGTTGGGGCATCAAGAATATATTATTATAAAAATGAATATAGCACGACATGTTACACAGCACTTATGCATTCAAAACTCCTTACCTATATGTTTTCACTTACGCAGGTAAATTCCTGGAGCGCCGCTTGTTCTCAATAACAAACACAGTGAACTGTAATAATAAAAAACTTTGTATAAATAGTAAATAAGGTGTACACATAATAAATAAATACAAATACAAAATCAATCTTAAAAAAAAGGAATTAACCACAATTAAAATACATTCAAAGACAATAGCTACAAATTAAAAATAAACAAATAATATACTAAATTTACATACAAAAATAAAACAGAATAATTAAACTATAATAGACGAAAATTAAAAAAAATTGTCTTAAACTTTATCTTGATCGCAATCAAAATTTGCTTAACTCTTTCCGAGTCTATTTAAACGTCTTGAAAACTCTGAATTTCAAAAGCTTTGAAAAAAAAAACGCAGTAATTATTTTTCTATTTACTAAAAATACGTTTTACATATTTTTACCTAATACTTATAAAGAGAAGAATATGTGAATTACCCTGGAAAAACGTTATCGAATTTTGTAATTTGGGAAATAGAGATAATTTATATAATTGACGTTGGTGTACAATGTACATTTGATATGTATTTATTACATTACTGGTCACGTCACGGTAGGCACGTATCCGAATGAATATTTGTACTTATACATAGGTACCTATAATATTCGCGTTCAGTTCACGGTAATCCGTGAAAATCGTTTCCAGTCTGTAATATTAATAACCGTTCCACTATTCTACCGCACGTCTTCACTTTATTCATCAAAAATTTGTCAAAGCAGCCCACAAGGTGTATGTATACGTGCCGCAATTTCGCTCCAAACATTTTGATGTGAAAATTGTAGTGTCACTTATTAGCTGCACGTAAACAAAGCACGCACACGCTTCGTGATCCGAATTAGGCTCTTTCACCTACAGAATTAGGTACTTATTGCTTTAACAATGTTAACGTGTTTTAGCGTAGTTTAGTGCAGTCGGGACTGTGCTTGCTCATCAGGCAAGCTGTAATTTAACGTTGATTAAAAGTAAACAAATTATGAAGTGAAATCTAAACAACGTTTAGTAGACTTTTCTGTTGTAAACACTTTGTAAAACATTAATTGGATCCTAAACAGCCAATTCATTAATAATATAAGTACCTTTTGGTAAAGTACTAAGCTCTTAGAGAAACCTTTCGGATAGAACCCTACCGATAGGTATTCTCTTTGACGGTTGAAAATACACACGTGCGTGTTTGTGATTTTGTTACCTCGATTTTAGGGTTTTGCGTTTATTGATGATTTTTGAGCACAACTTTGGCAGCGAGTTAAATAGATAATCATAAGCCGTAAATAATGAAAATTTTATTTCTACAGATTTTTAAAATGATTTAGGTAAGTAAGTTTGCAAATTTAATAGAAAAATCTTTTATTTTTAAAACTTCACAAAGTTCTTTAAAAAACCAATCAACGTTCTTGTGTCTAACCGTAGCTCGTAGGGTTTCTGTTATGCCTTTATTATTTTAAGAAATACCTAACTAAACAAATGAATTGTATTATTTCAATCCCACTGAACTAACAACGTTAAGAGATATCAATGTGGACCAAGCTCGACTGAATTGAAACTGTACTACAAACATTGCAAGCTAGCACAACAGTGGGCAATGCTAAAAAGAAAAGAATAACTTTTATTTCCGCCGCCAATCGTTTTAAAATTGTAGATTTATAATTAACTACAGGGATAAAGCAGTGTATTCTGTCGCGGGTGACGATATAAGTTCACCTAAGATTAAGACAGCTTGATCACTGAGGAAAATACTCTATTTTCGTACAATTTGCGAAAAATATTGACAATAGATCGCTTTGATTTAACATAATAACGTATTTCTTCCAGAATATTAACTTATTTTATTTATGAATATAAACTTTACGTTTTTATTGTATTTGAAGAAAACAAAAACGCGTCAAATTCTTAGACTAATATTTTTCTGCCGAAATAAGCAATGGCATCAAGCTCATACGCCTCTGCGGTTTTCGTAATTTTATTTAATAACTAGCTGCGCCCCGCGGTTTCACCTGCGTAAGTCCCGTTCCCGCGGGAGTATCGGGATAAAAATATATGTGTGGGATGTGTTACTCCAGGTCCCCAGCTACCTAAAATATGCCAAGTTTCATCGCAATCGGTTCAGTACTTTTTGCGTGATTGAGTAACAAACACACATACATACATACAAACTCATAAACTTTCAGCTTTATAATATTAGTAGAATTATAAGTGCAATATCTTAAAATGAATCACTCTTAAAAATGCGATACGATAAAAAATTGTTTTTGCCGATTAGCCGACTAGTCGGTTTCAAAATTGCTGCTGACCAGTCGACCTGTTTTCGAAAAAATTGAATAGAGCTGATATATTTTTAAGGTGCGCCTGGTTGTGAGTAGTGGCGCTATATTCAATGGTTATTTTGTTCTTTTTGTTCAATCCTTTTAACTCAGTTTTTAAATACATTTTTATTTATCAAATAGAAGAACTTTTTTTTAATACATTGTCTTATGAGATTACTGTAAGATTCAATTTTATTTGTATATAAAATATAAAATGACGAACAGAGATCCCCGGCAAATTGAAGATAAGGCTTTTTACTTTATTCTGTATGTAAATTAGCATATAATAGTGTATTTTTCTGAAAGCAAATAAAAAACTCAAATATGCCAGTATTATTATCGTGGCAGTCTTTGATAACTTGGTTGACTTCATCTCGATCGAATATTAACATCTTTTCCAGGTCAAGTCTTTCTAAATTGTCTTCTCTAGTAAATCCGCCTGTTTTAAATATGCAATTAACTATGTTCTTATATTCTTCATCTTCTCTCCATTAACCCGCCCTAAGTAATTTCAAATTATCTTCGATTTGATTTTTAGGTGAGCATTGTATATAACTCTTCATTAATAATCTGAAGTGGATTCGGAGATAAATTGATTAGTCGCTGGAAAAAGCATGTAAAATACAATTTAGTAAGAAAAATGAGATAAAAAAACAGATAAAAAATCTTTAAATTTTGAGCGTCTTCAGATTTAGATATTTTAGCTAAATGTATGCTTAATACTATAATGTGCCATTCACACATTGCAGATTAGTTTGGTTTGAATTAGATGACTTAAAGCTAGTAAAATCTGATAGACCAGTAACATGGAAACATTAGGTAATAAGGTTCACACGGTGATTTTTACTGATATACTAGATTTGTTTCAGGCAGGATGGCTGGGTGATCGTCAACATGTGAACCTATGTAAAAATACCTGCATATTTTTCACAGTCGATTTCTCACCTCTTCAGAAGCAGCAAAAGCCACTGAGACCAAAAGTAAAGGATTTATAAATCTCAACATTTTTAGTACTAAGTTTAAACGTTCATATTATTAAACAATGACTAATTTTGTAAAAGTTACATTTTTATATTGTAATTTTTCCTTTTTTTCGGCTGCAATTTATCATACTATGCTATTGTAAATAGAAAATATTGTATGTTTGTCACTTCAGTACAGAATCAATAGCCGAAGCCCAGCGTGCTCGATAATTTAGAAGAAGGGAAGTAGGAAGAATATTCATGAATATTAATAGTTGATACGTATTGTGTTTATTTTTTAATTTTATTAAATGCTCTTACTTTTCCCGGGGGTGATTTAATAACTTTTTCTCGAAATCCATCCAGTAGGTATTCATTTATTTAAGACTGGATTTCGCGGGTAATTCCGTAAAGCATACAGTTAAAATTTTAATAGTATCATTAGATTTTTCACATGGTAGTTAAATATTTAGAATGTGAATAATGAACAGTGAATAATTATTATTGCATAGAAATGAGCAAGATGGAATTGCATGAAAATAACTATAATATCTCGTAATATCAATCATAAACGTTGACTAAAATAATATTTTCGCAATGAGGAGGTTCTAGGAATTGTATTTTCTAATATATTATGCCTTTAAGAAAATAAAGCGGTAAAGGATTTAGAAAAAAAATTGTTTATTTTGTAAAATAGGGTTAACTTTGCCTGTACTATAGTGGTATTTAAAGTTATTTTTTATTGTTTTTGAAATGACGAGGCACTTTTTGTATCATGTACAATAACATAATATATAATATTGTTTAAAGATGTATGTGATACCAGTTATGAAGAAAAATATTCAAACGGAAGGGATTTCAGCTCGATTCAGTCGCGTCCTTAACAGTTGGATGCTCATTCAGTACCCGCGGTTATATACGCGTAAAGTCAAATTTACATTACGAAACTAGTGTCACGCATTTTAGAGTTAATTACCTACTTAAACAGTCTGGCAGCAGTTACTGGTTTTATCAAATAGATAAATAGTACCAGCGTATATAGATATGCTGACAATATATTTTTGAAAAACGATTATAAATTGAATGCAACTATTGTTTAGCAATGTAAATTTCGTAAAAAATTAGCCTTTATTATAATATCCCAGAGGTTATATCTTCTAGTGTTATAGTATAACTTAAATCCAACTGTGTTTTAAATACTATTAATAAAACTTGTAGGTTTAATAAAAAAACCTTTTATATTGCGCTATAATTAATTTATCGCTGGATTAAAACTACACAGTTATCATTATTGTATTCGATGTAAATAGTTAAATAACAACATTTAAAAGTTTTTCTGACTAAAGTCGAATAACAAAATCTATCACCCAAACGTGTAGAACATCCATTAAATGGATTTCTACTAATTGTCCAAAACCGTTTCAATAAAAAAAAACTGACACATTAAAACAATTAACGTGGCCCTATTTTGTATGTACATTAAGAAACAAAGGTGACTTCACTTGAAAACATTTGAAAAACTCTAGCATATCTGGATCATTATCATTACAATCTATAATAGTTTGATTTACTTCATCTCGATCGAATACTAACATCTTTTTTACGTCAAGTCTTTTACGATTATCATTTCTAGTAAATCCAGCTACATTAAACATGCAGTATACAATGTTCCTGAATTCTTTGTCTTCTCTCCATTTACCTTCTCTGACTAATTTCAAAATATCTTCTACTTCATTTTCAGGTGAGCATTGCATGTAACCATTCATTATGTTCTTAAATGGATCTGCAGATAAATTGATTAGTCTCTGCAAAAAAAAAACAAAGAACTTTGTTTAAACAACCTAAAAAAAACTATATTAAATTACTTTTCTATTGCAAATCTAAGAATTTCTTGAGTATTTTCAGACACCTAACTTCGTCACTTCTTAATCGTATTGCGAGAGAATCACTGAGAGTTAGCAGAATATTGCCACAGGAGTGACCGTCGTCGGCCATTTTTAGTGATCGATGAAACTTATTTATCCAATGTAAGTAATCTGCCCCGTCTGTTTACTTCCATTTGCCACCCTACTGGCATATGGTATAGTAGCTGGATTTCTTATTATTAAACACATAAAAACAAACAAGAAAAGTGAGAGATAAATAAGTGGAAAAAATACGGTTTCTCGAATTTTACATAGATAGATTTTAAAATACAGATTTCACAGTTAGTTTCTTACCCCTTCAGGAGCAGCAAAAGCCACTGAGACCAAAATTATCGCAATTGAAATTCCCAACATTGTTAATACCTAGTTCAAAAACTAGAAGATTGCTAAATAACCTAGTTCGAAAACTAGACAACTAATACTGAGTGATTTCATAAAACTTGCAGTTTTATTCATTATTTATTTTATTTTATTACGCTTAATTAAAATAAAACTATTCTATCTATTTCTTTTAGTAAGTCATAGGTAAAAAATATTGTAATGTGTAAGACCTTTATGTCTGTCAGTTACTTAAGCCATATTTTAAATACTTGCTTAGCGTTAGAAATATTTTAAATAGCAATGCGTTCTTCTTGTGAAAATATTTCTAGTAAAAGCAATTAGCAATAAACATAAGAAATACTTGAAGTTAATTTGGACGTAGCGAGTAAATCCGTGAATCATAGCTAACATTTAAAGACAATCATCAGGTATTTCTCATCGTAGGTAATTAAATATTTTTTAATTTAAACAACATCTGTAGACTATAGTTACTCAATTATATAACTAGATGCTTAATTAGAGCAATATCCTTTAAGTACCGTTTAGGCTTTTCTCGTCCATAGAAAAACTGGGATGTAATGTGCTACGTATTTTATTCCAAAAATCAGCTATTCAGTAAATCTTGAGTGGTATTTATAGATTCAGTCTAAAGTGTCAGGAACCGCATTCATTCCGTCCCTGCTGCCTTTATCCCACGGGCTGAGCGTATGCCTCCATATACTGCAGTTTTAAATTTGCATTTGCTGTGGTCAACTTGAAGGAGGCTTAACATATTCCGTTTTGAGGTTGGCCACTGAATTTCGATTTTTGCTAAGGTTACTTCATGAGGCAGGAGTGTAACTGATGCACAGAAGTGCAGGATATGTTCACATAATCATCAGCATAGCCAACTATCAGCTGCACTAGAAGCGCCCTGATAGAGGTAATTAATAGCGCCGTAGATGTAGCTTATCTATGTACCTCAAAAATATATCATAATATGGTTATTAATTTAAAGTGGAGATCAGTCGACTTTTTATAGGCACTACGAGTATTAATTAATTCAAAAATTAATCAAATCGCTGGGAAATGTTAATATTACTCTCATGTAAGTTTCTGTCAGTGAATTTTAAATTACGTTTGCTTCATTTCGTGTTTAATCGAAACTTAGTACATTATTAAAAGCAACTGGCGATCCAAAGATATCGAGTGTAAAAGTAAAATAAATATAACATATACATCATACTTATGTTACAGGACGGTGGATTTACTGCATAGAAGAAGGCCCATAATTATGATGTAACTTATTTATCACTCTTTTTTAATTGATAAATGCGGTTGTGACCACTATCTCAACTGATGGTAAGTCAAGGTTAGGTCAAATATTTAGCACGCTCATCGAAAAGATAGTAAGACGGCAGTGGAACACGATCTTCCTTTGTGGCCGAATCTTTAAGCTGCCTTAGATACTGCTAGTCGAACCATTATTTAAGTTAAACAACAAACAACAATGTTCGAATTTTCTTTCGCCTTTTTTACCCACGACGCCGACGAAACGGAGCAGGGTATATGATGGTTTTTGGGGTGAGAGGTTATTTTAAAGGTAATTTCCCAAACTATTTGACTTTGGCACTGATGAAGCACGCCCGTCCGAGCCGAGTTTGAAATGCCTCACAAACGAATTTCTAGTCTTTTTCGATTTTTTTTCAATTTTTTTTAAATAAAGTATTTATTGTTCTATCACTTTCTCCTTTAAATATCTTTGCCTTGTTCGAATGTTCGATGATTTTCGTTAAATTGATTCTCTTGGGACGATGTGCCTCGACGGCTATTGAAACGTGTTTGAATCGCCTGTAATTACTGAGCTACGAACATTGTGGTTTACTTATATTTGCTGGTCCAGCGTAGATGTATTTCAGTCTAAAATATTTCATTTTAGTCTTGTGGTTGATTTTATTATTCGTTATTAAAAAAAACTTTATTGAACATAATTTTAAAATGTGCTAAATTTTAAGCCATTGGACTTCTACCAATAGAATCTCTTTTTTAAATTTTAAATTGATTATAAAAAAGACAAATAACGTCACTTCTATCAGTGCCATTGACTTATACATAAAATGCTTTGTCCTGACAGATTGATGGATCAACACATGATTTAATAGGCATGAGTAGGCATATCAGAATTTTTTTTTGAAAATTTTCACGGGATCGGGACTTATGGGGTGAAATTGCGGGACACATCTAGTCTGTTATGGTACCGAACTCGGTTATACTACGCACTATTTCCCGAGCTACTACGCACTAGATCTTTTTCGTAAAACTTCAGTCAGATACTTAAATAACAGATAAGTCGGTTGCACTTTAAACAAAATAAGTTATTATACTTAAAGAAATGCTTTCCAAAAATTTCGCACCCGACAGGACTTGAACCTGCATCTCTGGGGATCCGTCCCAACGCCTTTCCAATTTGGCCACGGATGCATGTTCAATCGAGTCGAAATTAAGGATTGCATTTCTTATTGTTTTACGTTTACGTTTTTGGAGGCACGTAGCGCCATCTACTGACAATATTTGCAGACTGCCAGCTTGAACTATTCTATGTGCGCTTGAACATGCATCCGTTGCCAAATTGGAAAGGCGTTGGGACGGATCCCCAGAGATGCAGGTTCAAGTCCTGTCGGGTGCGAAATTTTTGGAAAGCATTTCTTTAAGTATAGTTATCCAAGTATAGGAAACACTTTAAAATATAACAAAAACGGTTAATCGGAAGCAACATCTCAACGTTGAATTTAATTCTATGGAAAATAGAATAGTTCAAGCTGGCAGTCTGCAAATATTGTCAGTAGATGGCGCTACGTGCCTCCAAAAACGTAAACGTAAAACAATAAGAAATGCAATCCTTAATTTCGACTCGATTGAACATGCATCCGTGGCCAAATTTTAAGGGCGTTGGGACGGATCCCCAGAGATGCAGGTTCAAGTCCTGTCGGGTGCGAAATTTTTGGAAAGCATTTCTTTAAGTATAGTTATCCAAGTGTAGGAAACACTTTAAAATATAACAAAAATAAGTTATTATTTTAATTTGAAATAAAGGTCATCGGCATCATCATCAGCCTGTTGCAGTCCACTGCGGGACATAGGCCTCTCCAATTGCACGCCACCTAGATCTATTTTCGTCTTCTCGCATCCAGTTTGTGCCAGCCGTCTTGCGCAAATCGTCGCTCCAACGCGCCTGAGGACGTCCCACACTACGTTTACCGAGACGTGGTCTCCTCTCTAGAACTCGTCGAACTCGTCTCGAAATGAAGATATTTTGTCCTATTTGAAGTCTGTTTTTAAATTTTTGTCTCCTTTTTCTTTAAATATTTTCTGTTTTCTACAGTAAACAATCCGTACAAAACGGTACAACGGCACACGACAAGTTAATAAGTTATTAGACTACGTAGCTATTTACACTCGTACATTCTACGGCCAATATGCCTCCAGTCGGATCTTTATGGGCCGATGGGGAGTCCTTGCCGTTTGGTCAGAGGAATGGTACAGAACTGTAGTTAACTCTCACAGTACAGTGGACTATCTAACTAGGTGTGTGTTGGTCAACATGTTGTCACACAGGTATACATGATATGAGGTAAGTTTGTCAGCTTCATCTTAGCCGAAATATGTGGCTGGCATTTACCTTACATGGGCATTTATTACTTTTCTGTTAAACATTAGTTGTTGTGGTAACAAAACGGCCAAGCCACATATTTTGGCTAAGAAGTTAAGTTTGTGATTTTGAAATTAGGTGCTTGTAGACTTGGGGCGTGTAGAGTTATAAGCTTGACTCTCCATGACCTCTAATAACTTTTTGACAGTGCACGTTATATGGTTACGCACTCGTCTTGGTTACATTTTTACATGATTCGAATAATTGACGATCTTCGCGCCGGAATTTAAGCCGTAACAGATTAGCCGCCGTACAGCCGCAGCTATAGGCCGCGGTGTAGGCCTATTATTCCTGATGTCCACCACTCGTTTGATCATTAATGGTGGACCGCGAGACAACTTTTAAAAATTCTTGCCATTGTTTAACACTGGAGTATAGCGGTTTCTTTTCTAATTATTAATGAACTAGCTGCGCCCCGCAGTTTTACCCGCGTAACTCCCGTTTTCACGGTAGTATCGGGATAAAATGTAGCCTATGTGTTAATCCAGATCCCCAGCTACCTATATTCCAAGTTTCATCGCAATCGGTTTAGTAGTTTTTGCGTGATTGAGTAACAAACATCTAAACATCCAAACATTCACACTTTCACATTTATAATATTATAACTGCGCCCCGCGGTTTCACCCGCGTAAGTCACGTTCCCGCGGGAATATGGGGATAAGATCTCATCTACCCATACCATAATGCACGTTTAAACTTCCACAATTTTTGTTCAATATTAGAAGTTTATAGATGTTATTAAATTGAAAATTTAAATTACCTTGACATTTCGGAAAACAAGTAACGTCTACCGCTGTCACGAGAAGAGAAAACAAATATTGTAGACCCGAAGTTCTAATATTAATAACAAGTCGTGACCACTTCATAGTTTTTCAGTAAAATTGTTATTGAAAAAGGACATCTACGAGTTGGCACGCCTTCTAAAGTTCCGTTGTTCAGTAGCCTCATAATACTAGACATATCACAGACATAGTAATACCTAAACAGTCTCAACTTGGTATACAAGGTTACCGACTATAATATTCGGCCTATAGGTACAGTATTCCAGAGATATTCCAGCAAATTCTTGAAAGTGTACTCAGATCTGTATTCCCCTACTCTAGCCTCTACAAAGTCGGTATCAAATTACTATACTTGCGTTTGTATCGCGTACCATAAGCATCCTTGTCCTGTTATATAGAATAATTCCATGAAATTCAGAGTTAGGAAATGTTCCAACAATCCGATCCCTTTGTCCGTCCGTCTGTTTCACCGGTTTCCGACCGCCAGGTGAGTGGACAGCGGGACATGAGTGTCCGAGAGAGATGAATCTACTGTATGTTGAAATAAATACTTGTATGTACATTGTACAACTAGGAAACCTGTGTCACGTACTAAATGATTGTTTAGTATGGCAATTAGTTTACAATTACTATTTAAAGCTTCTAATAATTTTATTTTGTGTTAATATTATACTTTATTAAATGACAGCGGGAATACGAATAATATCTTCAGTGATTATGTAAGATGAGACAGCTATATACAATTGAAAATAAAATGATAAAAATTCTATTTTGATTACGAAATTTTTAATTATTCTGGTGTTGTAATTTTAAATTTCAACCATTGAACCCTAAATATAATTTACTGAAATCAAAAATTAAAATGCTTAAAAAATATGGTAAGTAGGTATTTTTAAATTTAAAAACCTAAACTAATAATATTATCTTAAAAGCGTGTTTTCCTTCTTCTAGAGATTCAGGCCACTGATTATGTCAACATTGTTATACTATTTAGGTACCTAAATAAATCTCAAGATTTTCCCAAAAACAGTAGGTCCCGCCATATTGGTCTAACTCACGTTTTTTTAAATAAATCGGGTAAGTAGGAGTTTTTATTTAATAATCATGACAAGCAACGCTTGGCGCGGTCATTACTTGATTGGGTGACACATAATTTGTGGGTCAAGAAATCACTTTCTAGGACTCCTCCGTGCTTTAGCAGGCAAGCTAAGCAGTTGTTCCGGTTGTTATCGCTGACAACTGCCGTTAGGTCACCTTACATAATCTGGCATGGGCCGAACACACGTCAGAGTTACTCGTCAGAGTGGTATTAGACTAAGAGGGTAACCTAGCTCAGTTAGTACCAAGTTGAGACTAATGTGGTGGAAACAGAAGTAAAAACTTTACTTTAAAAAATCTGTCAGCCGCGATTTAGCCTGGATCTGTCTCCAGTCAGCCCATGTTTATAGTCCCTTTCGAGGGGTTATCTCTAGCTCATCTAGTACCAAGTTAAGACTTATACGGTAGAAAATAGCCTAAAAGTTATGTTTAAAAACTCGGTCAGTCTCGAGTCAGCCTGGGCCCGTCCTTAGTCAGCCCAATTTTATGTTGGTACACTAAAAATAGGTTACCAAAACGATCCCCTCTTAGTCTATTTGTCAGTCATCGACCGACCGAATCGGATTTAGTGTAAGGAAACCGTTAGGGCCTTACCTAAAAACTCTGGGTACATCACTACACAAAAATACACTCACGGCAAAAACATAAAACTTCCTTGGCAGTCGAGTAAAAATAGAAAAATTATGACAAAGTAAACCTACCTATCAATTCAACAATAAAACAAAACTATAAAAAACTTATTCAACACATTCATAAAGTTTAACCCACTTGAACAATGAGCATGAAACAAACATGTTTTTCAGCAGTACTATCTAGTGAACAACCAAGTAAAACTTTCACGAAAATGTTTCGAGCCACATGTGGAGACGGGCTTACAGAGGTCGCATGATAGTAGATAAACTGATTTGATTTAACACACAAAGGAATACGCTGAGAGATAAAAGCTAAAGTTTCATCTAGTTAGAATGTAAGTAAGACATGCCATTATACCTATCAAGTTAAGTTATTCGATTATAAAGTAAGTACTACCTATATTGACGTAGACTAGTTTTAGTTTTAGCCACTGACATCGTTCTTAACAAAGAGAAGAGGAGATCATTGGCCTGCACCAGCCGATTTGAATGGTCGTGCTGGTAAAGCAACGCTTGGCGCGGTCATTACTTGAATGAGTGACCGAAATTTTACGTAAAAAAAAAATGGTCTCTCGCTCATCCGTGCTCCGGAAGGTACGATAAGCTGTTGGTGCCGGTTGTCATCTTTGATGCCAGTTTTTTGGTCACCGTTAACACTAGGTGAGCCACACCGTAACATGCAAAAAAAAATGACTGAGGAAGTTAACATTTTGAAAAAACCCGGCACCTTATTCGTTTTACCTTACCTTGTTTCATCATTTTAAGCCCAGAGTAAACAGTACCGCCACATCATCTTAATTTTTTTTATTTTATTTTAAGTGCCTAAGCCTGCACTGGGCGTAGATGGTAAATACAGATGCAAACATTCAGTGTATGAGTTACCGACGCCGCGCCGGTGGTTTAGTCGTTACTCCCGGATTTTGTGGACGTAGTATTTTTCTTTTAAAATATTTGTCTACAAAAAAAAAAAAAAAACGCATGATAAAATGAAACAAAAATAATAGAACTGAGATAAAGGGAAATGAATCCAGAGAGTCCTTACCCACCGAACAAAAAGAAAAGTAGAAAAGATATATAGGCACGTAAATCCAGTCCGATCCCATTTCAAAAAGGCCTCAGGCTGCACTGATTAATTCCCAATAGTGTATCAGATCAGGTTAACTTCACTTTTCAGTCAACGGTAATACCCTCAGGTTCTAACCTACTACGTTAGTTTCTCAATTAAGCGGTCGTAGCTACTGCATTAATGGTGCGGCGATGATTCATTGTAATTTAATGATATCATACAAGTCAATTGTATCTTGCGGCTTAAAGGGAGATGTCTGACTGATGATATTACATAATTAGCCTAAATTAGGCTTTTAATTATTGGTAGTTCAAGAACAATCAATAATTAAAAGCCTACCAAGGTTCAAGGGAGGTTTCGGCCGCGGATTATACAACCCACCGGAAAATCGAAGCGCCAAGCGAATTCGTCCGTGTTCCGATATGTTGATGGAAGATGTTTTGGATCTTGTTCCACTGCCGTTTTTATACCTCGTAGGGAGTGAGCGTGATAAATATAAGATCACTTACTTCTCATCTATAGTTTTAAAACGTAAGTATTTGTAGGCCTCAGGGTTTTAGAACCATGAGATGATAACTTACTTAGAAAATATGGGTTCACTCGTGACCGACTTGACGGACTATCTATAGAATAGAATGAGTACCGATCCGTCTTGGTGTCTGCTCCAACCTGCGTTTCATACAACGGACAAGCTTTACAATATGATCTAGACTGATGGGTGACTTCCACCTAGGAAAATATTTTTACAATTTGATAGTTATTATATAGTTAACCAGAGAAGAAATATTAATCTATATCTATAAAATGATTTGTACCAACTAGCTGATTGACTGATGGATCAGTATTCAGAGTTGAAATCTAGAGATAATGGGTTTTTATTTTGATGTAGTCTTCCCTCATCCGATAAGAAAAGGTTTTCCAAAACACTCACGAGATTGAGACTTGCGCGGGTAAAACCGCAGGAACCAGCCAGTATCTTATACTATCCTAGTAATAGTATAATGCTGAAAGTTTGTGAGTATGTGATTTTGTTACACAATAACGCAAAATTGCGATGAAATTTGGAATATAGGTAGCTGGAGACTTCGAACAACACATAGGCTTTTTATTCCAATTTATTTATATATTTCTTCGAGATCGAGACTTGCGCAGGTGAAACCGCAGGTCGCAGCTAGTTAAATATAAAAGAATAACACAAAAATAAAACTTGTATTATATTATTATGGTTTCGAAAGTACCTTTCGAGAGAATGAAACGTTGAAATTGTATTTTATTACGAATGTTAAATTTTTATGTCGTGGTCTGTCGTCATGAAATGTATCACTGTAGTTTACAGCTCCCGTAGGAATTACGAATTTTTCAACACTGTCGTAGTTAACATTTGTAGTGTATAAAGGAGTTTATAGGTAGTACAATAGTAAAGTACGAGTAGAGTGTCGTATAACATGAGAGAGAATGACAATTTTTGTTGGACCTTTTTCATGAAGGTAAATAATGTACAGACAAGTAAATAAATGTATAGTAAAAGCCCAACGTGCTAATAAACCGAATAAACGTTTAATCTTATTATATTTTTTTAAAAATATTTTAATGTTACAATTATTCTCGTAATTTCGAGTTGTGACGCAAACCTGTAGGCAGAATTTCCGTAACTTTATAGTTTTGTAATACCTTTTGTATACGAAATTCTTGACCAAATAAATTATCTTATCTTATCTTATATTTTTAAGCGTCGTCGGTCAATCGGTCGTCCAATATTTTATCTGAATTTAATTCTGATTAATTTGCCCTTTAAACACCCCTATGAATAAATTTACCTGCGGTCTAGACCTTTAGGATTTGCTAATTAGTGAAATTTGAATAACATTGATAGTTTATCTCACGACTTGTAGTTTGAAGTGAGCGTCAAAGGATCGATTTTGTATTAATTTTTATTAGTCGACGGTACCTAATTGCTTATTAAAATGATTACAATATTAAATGAGGTACTGAAACCCTGTCTTAGTCTTGGGCAGCTTGAATCCCTCTCTTCACTCAGGACTTTATGTACATAACTCCCTCGCTACTTTTGGAGTCCTTCGTACCTTTTAGATTAAATATGATCTTCCTTGCTCCTTCCTTTTATTCAAGTTGTATATTAATGCTCTACCCTAAATTTAAGTTAAATTTTCATTAAATTTTACCCGCATTAAATTAACTACGTATCGCAAAGGACATGTAACATTATCGTGTAAGAGTACGTAAGTATCACTTGCTATTGTCGAAATAACATTCTGAATCTACTCTCAACCGTGATATACTTGAGGTATGTTCGTTTGTAGCCGAAGCCTTTTGATATCTAATCCTTTCTCTTGAAATTATGTGTAACTTTGTTACACGAGTGTCTGAAATTAATTATAATCTCGCGTAACGCGAAGTTATCAACTTTTAATTTGGTTCATTTAACTTTGGTATTTAAATCATGTGATCAAAATGAATGTGTTAATCTATGTTATTTATGAATATGAATATGTTTTGTGTTATAAATCTCCTCTTAAATAAAGGGTATCTTTTCCGTATATACCTATTTACATCTATACTTCTATACTTACTAATTATATAAAGAGGAAAGCTTTGTTTGTTTCTAATGAATAGACACCGAAACTACTGGACCGATTTCAAAATTATGAAACCGATAGAAATTTACGTTATCGAAGAGTAACATAATGCTAATTTTGATTTCGATTGCTCGACAGGATCGGGACTTACGTGGGTAAAACCGCAGGACGCAGATAGTGTACTATAAATTAAACAAAGATAGGGCTGATGTCGTCGCCTCGTTCAGAGTTTTGATTTATTTGAGGTCTCTCTTATGCAGAGGTTGTTGAATGCTGATGTGCGCAGTGGCAACGCTGCCTTTGAATTTAGGAGTTTTGAATATGTTGGAAAAGTGCTTATTTGGTGTTTGCCCGTTCTGAACTCGGATGTTGATATTTTTATGTAAGCGTTTACGTGAGATATGGGAGCGTACCATGGTCTCCTCATTGCAGGACATAAATCTCCCTGCAGATAAATAACCTGTAATAAAAAAATCTTTAAAAATCATAAAATATTATTTTAGGTTGTTTTTAAATTTTATTAGGACGATTTAGGTCCTGCAATAAAAGCCATATACCATAGAGCAAGCAAACAAAGTAAAATGGGAGTCATTTTCCGGTTGTTTTTATTATTTTCAGCGATGTTGTTGGAAAATGAATTTCATTCCAATTAAACAACATGAAAACAGAAGAAAACATTAACAAACATAGTGTTAAGAGCCTACTAGTATATTCTTTGCAAAAAGCTACTTGTACAACAAAATAAATACTCGACTATGAGTGCTTGTCCACAAAAAGCAGCAACTCGTCCGTTCAACATAAATAGTCGGTGCTATATGTTATTCGTGCAAAAACGTTCGTTATAAGGAGCGTCTGGTCGTGTTGTTTGTGTCTGATTCAGTTCCTGTCTGTGAGTAACTACTACTAGACCATGCCTGTATTCATATAAATTCCTACATATTCATATATGAGTATTCTCAAAATAGCCCTAGACTGCGATAAATAATAGGAAGGTAGCGAGCATTTGTCCTGTAGTGTGACAGTAGGTACAGGCTTATTATCCTACTAATATTATAAATGTAAAAGAGTGTGTGATGTTTGGATGTCTGTTACTCAATCACGCAAAAACCACTGAACCGATTGCGATGAAACTTGTAATATAATTAGTTGGAAACCGGGAATAACACATAGGCTACATTTTATCTTCCTTTCTCCTTCATTTTATATTCCCGCGGGAACGGGACTTACGCGGGTGAAACCGCGGGGCGCAGCTAGTAAATAATAAATTGGTATATATTGTATTTATGTCGTATTTTGATGCACTGTCGTTTTTATATCTTCTAGATGAGTGCGCTACATCTTAGACTAATCACTTAGTATGAGTTGAGATAATGGTCGAACGCTCTCCTATTGTTAATAACGTTTTCGATCATTTTGATGTTATTTACTCTACATCGGCTGTTTCTTGGATCTTGTAGAACAGGAACTCCAAAGATTAATTATTATCTTACGATTACGATAGATAAACAAATACAAGTATATACTTACTACAATTCGATCCATGATCTATGGTAATAACTAGACATAATATTACTCTCGTTCTATGGCTTTCGATGCCGTTGTGTGATGTTTAAAATATTCCTACATGGATTTATTATTTTGTATTTCAAGGCCATAGCCATTGCCAAACACGCGCTAGCGACGCAAAAGGTTGAAGTGATACCAAAGTATAAGTATCTGATTGGTATATTATATATAGGCTGTGGTAGTATTATGTAAATTACGAAGGGATTGCAAACTAAGTACGGAGAAGAAAAACATATACGACCTGATGTCATGTCTCTGGCTAACTCATGTTCCTATATATAGTAATGTGTACCTACCTATAGCTTCTAGGTGTCTCGAATTAAGTCGCAGCGAAGGCGCTACCTTTCTAACAACCAGAAAAATTAAACATTAAAATGGGTTCTATTGCGTTAATAGATATAAGCATCACTTTTTTTAAATAGTAACTTACAAAATCAGACATCTCCCGTGTAAAATTTTATTATAAGTATATAGAGATAGATAGAACATACAGATTATCATGTAGGATACGTAACGTACTCCTATCCAATATCAATTACCATTAAATACATGTTCCTCGTTTGAAATCAGAGGTCGTTTGTACCAACACCTGAGACGTATTGCGATTTGTAAAATCACTGTGTGTTTTCATTGAATAGGTTACTGAGTTGAATCACATTGAATGACTCAAACTTCATATCCAGTGAGTATTTTGAAATGCGATTCGAAATATTCTAAGCACGTTTCAATACTTTCTCTGCACGACGAGTGTAAAGGAAAACGCATATTTGTTTTACGATAATGTTAACTAAGATTTTTTACGGAGTGAATGAGATTTTCCCTTTTGCTGTGCCAGTAGATTTGTAAAGGCTACATTATGTGAAAAACGTGCTAAGGGTTGAACGTTCTTTCTTATTATGTTGCCCATAACTTGATCGCAATTATTAACAAAGAAGTTGTGACGCAACAGCAACTGAACTAAACAGAAGATCAGAATGCACAATATTTATTAGAATGAGTTAAGCAACCTCTAACGCGGTTATTACTTCGACGGGTGACCGTTTAACAACTGTGGTAAAAACATTTTTCCGAGCCCTTCCGTGCTTGGGAAAGCACGTTAAGCAATTTGTCACTGTTGTTATCCCTAATAGCTTTAACTTGACCTAACTTGTCTTTAACTTGACTTAACTTGACTACTATTAGGCAGTCAAGTTAAATACGTTAACTCTAACAATAGGATCTACTATTTTTACTATTTACCTTTAGCTAGTTATTAAGCTGGTTGTTATGAAAGATAATATAAGATATTAATTTCGAATTTACAAGTGTACGTACAGCTTTAGAACAGATATTTGTTGTCTCTCGAATCACGCACGTCTCTCGTGTCAAGATTATCATGTTTGAACCGTTTCCGAGTTTGTACCTACCGAATTTTTATGTTTTAATACAAAGCTACCAACATTTTGAAAAAAATGTATGATAAAACTGGCCAAGTGCGAGTAGGGGTCGCGCACGATGGGAATGTTATGGCGTTTCATAATTGACATTTAAAATACGTAAATATAACCAATGACTGAATTGCTTTGACAACAAATTTCAACGAGATCGGAATTAAGAAGGGAATAAAATATTATGATAAAGTTATTTTATAAACTTGATTAGCCTTTTACTTTTAAACCATTACTTGGCTTCTCAATCCTTATGGACATTTTAAAAAAATGGGAGAAGAAGGTCGGAGTAGACAAGAACGTTCAAAGTTGACAGACACAAACAAAACGCGGAATAACTGCTCCGACCTTACTCCCCTTTTATTAATAATGATAAAGTATATTTCTATAACATTTTCTTTAATATAGGTAAATGTGTAGATTTTAATAAACATGTAGGTAGAAACTTTTTACAGTTTAGAAATATTTAAACAAATCGTGTGAATTTAAAAGTTTATCTAGGTATAAAGTCTGAAAAACAAATGTCCCTGGGAATACGGTCTCCAAAAGGTAAGAACACAAATCAAAGTCGAACACCACACCACGACATTACCACAAATCGTTCACCGAAAACAGAATCATGTATCAATCGTCGCCACTAACGCTAGTTAGTATGAAATGGGAACTGTACAATTTGCCGCAAAGGTATCCTAAAATCTTTATTCTCTTCGAGTTAGGGAACGTTTTGCATGCAAAGCTGTATGGTGAACTGTATTGAAAACTAGAGGCATTGTTACTGGCTTTCAATTTTCGTACCTGTTCCGGTTGAATTGTAGTTGGTGAGAGTGTATCTCAATTGTTATTTTGTTATATTAGGGATGGGCTTCCTATCTATAATATAATAATAATAATGATGTATTGTCAAGTCAAAACATAATGTACTTGTGAACAGGATAATTTTCTTTGAGATAGAATTACATTACCAACTTGACATTGTAGCAGTATTAGGTATAAGTATTTATTTGTATGAAACTTCTTTCGTAGGTTCTTGCGTTTCACTTGTGTAAGTCCCGGTATCCAGGTATATATATATCAAGTTTTATCGCAATCAGTTCAGTAATGTTTGCGTCATTTACTAACATATACACACGCACAAAAATTACAGCGGGGCGCAGATAGTATTTTATAGTAACATATTTTCCCCGATCTTAAGCGCATGATTTTTATTTTTAACCGACTTCAAAAAAGGAGGAGGTTCTCAATTCGTCGCGTTTTTTTTTTTTTTTTTTTATGTTTGTTCACCGATTACTCGAAGGTGGCTTGACCGATTAGGATGGTTCTTTTTTTAATGGAAAGGTAGAAGCCCCGAGGTGGTCCCATAAAAATTTGGTGAGGATCTGATGAGGATCTTCGAAGTAAGGACCAGGAATGCTCCTCAAAAACCTGTATTCAATTCACTTGTTCACCGATTACTCGAAGGTGGCTTGACCGATTGAGATGATTCTTTTTTTAATGGAAAGGTGGAAGCCCCGTGGTGGTCCCATAAAAAATTGGTCAGGATCTGATGAGTATCTTCGGAATGATGGACAGGATAGCTTCCTAGAATGTAATAAATTACTCGTTTTTGGACTTCTACCAAAAAGAATAGACCCTTACAGAACTAAGTACAGATTGATGGGCCACCTAAAATCACCTTCTCATCAGCAAACTCCTCAATAATTAAAATTACGGTAACAATAGGTATTGTTAATTTATTTGGCAGTCGAAAGTAGGTAGGTAGGTACTAAAAAGAGTGAAATAAAAAAATAATTAAAAAATTAAAAAACCGACTTAAAAAAAGAACAAAAAATAATTTAAAAATTTAAAAACCACCAAAAAAAAATGATAAAAAAGACCAAAATAACCTTAAAAGGCAGTTTTACTGGCTGTATGGTTTCATATTGTACTTAGTTTGGCTGCCCGACGTCAGATGATAAAACAGATTAATTAGTCGGTGGAGAGTCTTGGCGGGAACTCGTTGAGGAGATGTGGTGCTAAATTTTCATTTTTGTGAAACCTAGTTCATATGCGTGCAAATTGTTTAATTTCGGGGGCATATTAATCAATTGAGTTTCGTGAAGGTGTGCAAGTGGAATGAAAGTGAAAATCGGTGCAAAACATTGACTTAGTGATGTCTCCAAGGCTCCGTGAAGATTGTTTGTAAATGGCCGCCGTGTTTACAAATGATTCCCTAGACTTGACTTTAACTATGACGACTTGACTGTTTCGATGCAAATAATTCTAATAATAAAGTGGTTTTTAATTTTTTTTAATATTCTTACCTCGACGTTTCGAACATGTTACATTGATCTTGGCCTACAGGGAACTGGAGCCGCAGCGGGTGTTGTCTACTATTAAGACCCGGGAAAGTTTGAAATGATGTGTTCCAATCGTGTTAGTTTAAGAAGTTTATATATTTTATGTTTTACTTTTTATGATAATAGTATTTACATATTATGAAAACCTAATGCGTATGTAACTCGTGTCTAATTATGGAAGTACGTTTTTTGTTTTGTAGTCCTTGTATTTTCTTTGACTACTTACATTAAGTTTTAGATGTAAACCAAAATGGTTATATTCTCAACCAAAATGATCCAGATATAGTAACGTCAGTTCACAGTTACATAGTTTATTTCAATGACGTCCTACAAAGCTGGCTGTGATACGACGGGACAAAGGAATACCTAACGAATGTTTGCAATTCCGTCTTGTCAACGGAAACTATCGTAGTTTTAGTAGTTGTGTGTACTTCATAATAAACTTTTTAAATTCACACGATTTGTTAACATATTTACATTTTACCGGGTCTTAATCGCGTACTATTTTTATTTCTTGGTCTCGATCTTGATCTTGGTCTCGAGTCCCCTCGAGACCAAGATCATTGTAACATGATCGAAACGTCGAGGTAAGAAAATAAAAATAGTACGCGATTAAGACCCGGTAAAATGTAAATAAATTTTGTGTGTACTTCGTCTGTGTACTGAGAAATTGTTTTATATGAGACACTGTCTTATAATTTGTTTTGATATAGTTTTGAAATAGTTATATAATTTAGTATAATAATTTCGAATAGTATTTTTTTCTAAAGAGTCAATGCAGCCAGCCTTTTTGGGTACCATACCCAGGGACTCAATTTTTACTCGGCAGCAAGGAAAGGCTTATGTTTTTCGCGCCTACCTTATTATGTTTGTAATATTCTAACTCAGCTCGTATCTTCCAAACCACTTGATGGATTCCTTTATTTAAGGTATCTTTAGATTCATCTCATTTGTTTTAATTTTAGTTATTTTGGATTACTATAGATTTTGCTTTATTATACCGTGAGAATATTAGTTATTGTATTTAATTGTTTAGTCATTATGATGGTGTAATTTAGTTACATAGAGTTTTAAAAGACAAAATAACTAATTAAAGTTAATAACAAGTGACTAGAAAACGTTCATGCAGGTAGGTATTTGTATACAAGCTTTTTGATACACATACTCGTATACAGATACGCATTTCGTCACATCGTCACGTAACGAAATGCGTCGAATGCGAAATAAATCGTCATTTATATCAAGAGACTAGTCTTAAAATGTACAAAGGAATTATATTCCAAAATTCTTATAAATTTTAAACTAACATTGAAACTTTAATTTTTTTAATTGATAATTCTTAAAGATAGATTATAACATTAAACAATTAAGCTGTTGGTAAGAATTAATCAACGTAATCTTATCTCCTAGCCACCTTGAAATCTCTATTGACACGAAAATTAAACGATGTAAACGAAGCTGGACTCTCCACACTCTCCCTAGAGAATCTTTAGATATCAAACATTCAAACCTAAAATTAAACTAGGTATCTCAACAGCCCGTTTATATTACTCTAGATTCTTGATTATAGTAAATAAGTCTTACTTTATCCTTGACAACTATGACTTGATTGTCTTTTTGAATATTTACAAAGGGACCATTTCAGAGGGAAAAATTGTCTAAGTTGATTGTTAATTCAACCTTCTAATTTCATTCTATTAGTAATTGGTCTAAAATAGCTAAATCAAATTGTTCAGAAATCATAACAAAACTTAAAATTGTGACTCAGTGATTCATGCCTTATATCTTAATAAAAATCATTTATGTATACTAATCTAAATTTATAATTGTAAAAAAGGTAAAGTTTGGATGTGTGTTTGAAGGAGGTAATCTCTAAAATAACTAAACCGGTTTTGATTAAACTTAATACAAGATACATCAAATCTTTAGGGTAACATGGGTCATCATCAGCTATATTGATATTATAAAGAGGAAATAAATATTTGTCTGTAATGAATAGGCTCAGAAACTACTGGTTCGATTTGAAAAAAATCTTTCACCAAGGTACATTATCGAGGAGTAACATAGGCTACTTTTTATCCCGACATTCCCACAGGAATGACACTTATGCGGGTGAAACCGCGGGACGAAGCTAGTGTATTATAAAATAAATAGGAATATTATCTCTGCGGTACAATAATAACATATCCTTTAATATTTGTACATAGGTTCTTCGCATAGGTAAAATGCTTTTTTGTGTAATAAGTGTGTCAAGCGCAGACGGACCAGCGACCCAACTTTATACATGGTCGAGCGAATGCTGAAGTTTGTTTTTTACTAAACCGGACTATTTCATAGAATTTTATTGCTTGCCGTAAGACTGAATATAATAATTTAATTTGGAAAACGTGCTTGTGCTGTATGATAGAAAAAATACGACTGAGTGATTGCGGCTCACTGCATATTATTATGCTGCTCTTCTTTCTGCTCTTTTTCGTTTTTGTTGGTATAATTGAAACTCAAATTTTGAGTAAATTAATTTTACAATAAACAGTTGATTGACTTGCACGGCTATACGAGTACTTAGCCAGGGCTAACTAAATAAATAACATGCTAACTCTTGTGATTGCTGTGCACTGACATTTGTGTCAGTGCAAGACCAATCACTAGAGTTAGTACTAGGCTAGTTCACTAGCCCGGGGTTAAGTAAAAGCAACGCAAGGCAACCTAGTTTTTTACATTTACAATGATATTTAAGATATTAAGGCTGGCTATCTGTAGCACTGATTAGTCAGATCTCGACATTCTGTATTGACATTTGCTAATTTGTGCTAGCTGATTGATTGATTGATCAATTCTTTATTGCAACACACCAAAAATAAACATAATACAACAAAAGTAAAAATAAACATAAAAAACTGATCTGCAGTCCTGATCTGATCTGAAACTGCTGATCTGTACCCATATCATCTATCCAGTAGATGTCTGACAACAGTAGAAATTTACAGGCACTATGCAGTACATTGCTGCTTTGACGTAACGTGATCACCTCAAAGCAGCAATGTACTGCATAGTGCCTGTCATTTTCTACCGTTGTTAGACGTCAACAGCAAGATAATATGGGTACCGGATTAGTTGTTCGATGTAGCTGTGCGTGCAATCCAGCAATCGCTAGTCCAATGACTAAGTAACCCGCACTAATTTGACATTTAACGTCAAAATCCGTACACAAGCACGAGCTTAGTTAGTTAGTCCTCGAACTAGCAAGCTCTACAAGTAAGCTTTAGTAAGAAAGTTTGTATCTTATTTTAAAAATAAATAGGTATGTTAAAATAACTGTTAAAATCGTTTTCTTCATTGAAAGTAATCTTAAAGACACAAACTGTTTACAGATTACCCGAAGCAATCGGTTTCTAAGCTTTAAGATCCCTTAAAAGATAGGCAATTAGTTAAATGTCCGATCGGAACGATCTTGCTTTTCGAAAATCGGGCTTTGCATTCTCAATGGGGAATTTAGTAAAACAAATCTTGAATCGTAGATATCTATCTACAAAGCATACCTACACATCAAATTATTTAAATATTGCATGACATTACACACAGCGCAATCTAGCCTTAAACTAAACACTAATAGGCTTGTACTAATTGTACAACTAATTTGAATAATTAAAGTGTAAATTTAAATCAATGGCTCACAATTGTATATTTTATGGAACAAAATCGGTTTAAATTTTTTTCGTATCTTTGCATTTTCTGAGATTTTTTTTAGAGTTAAGTATATTTTTTAGACAATCAGAAAGTAGGGGTATAGTAGTAGGGTATCAGTAATCGATCGGGGTCGGAACTTACGCGGGAGAAACCGCGGGCGCTGCTAGTTGACTATAATGTCAAGATGTCGGCTAAAGAGCATCCTTAATGACTATTTTAAAACAAAAACATGAAAAAGTAAACATTCGTTAGGATCCGTCTCGTCTTTGTTATACGTGACCAGGTTGTATGACACATTGTTGTTCCCAAGATGAATGTTTTGTCTAAGGTTTACAGTAACAGTCTGTTTTGTTTGAGTACGTGGGTGATATCATCAATGGACAAGTTGACCGACTCATCATAAATTAGGTTATGAGTTTATGACATGTCTATAAATTACAAGATTAAAAAAGTATATTAAACATAAACTCCCTTACTTATAAATATTATTTACACACGACTAAGTTATGTGACGTTTGTCTCTGTCTGTGAAGTAAAACTTCATGTAACAGCAAAAAAACACACGATAGATAGTTTTGCAGCGCATTAATTATATGTAATAAAGCGTACTATGGATACGTCGTTAATGTAAAGGATTCATGAACATGGTTATTGATTGTTCCGTTCGCATTATAGATATCTGTATTATAACGATAGTAATCTAACACAGTCATGATCACAAAAAAAAAACCCATGAGTTTCTTGTGGTTTCTTCATTTATGAAAGCTTGTCTGACTAGGCCGAGAGGATGGTAATAGATACTGGGCAAGCCTCTACCTATTAGTTAAAATTAAAGTTTGAACTGTGTGTTTCCACAATTAGCCCTATAACTGGGCCTTTGGGCGTGACTTTAAGCCGTAGTTCACCGTAAAAACGATGCTAATAGCGCACATATTGTTTTTTAAAGATAAAGATAATGGCGGTCGGGATTTGAAACCACGATCTTTGGAATGAAAGTCGGCGTATCTACCACTCCCACCAGACCAACGCCGCTCCCACCTAACAATCTGCCGCACATTATTTACAGCGCCATGAATAATTGTTAAAAGTTGCTTGTGCATGTAAATTATCTAAAAACAAGAAGAAAAGGCCAATTATTATTTCATAGTAAAGTGTTTATATTCGCTGTCATGAGCCGCTTTTAGAGAAGCAAGTCATTAAAATTAAATGAAAAAGTTAGTAAAATTTGTATGTGGTATTTTACTTTCAGCCTCTTTTTTAATTCATAGCCAATGATTTCAGTATATTTTTTCACGAATATATTTTTTATGGTTTGACGACATTGGTTCCTTGATATTTGATGATGGGCCTCATATTTTTAACCTCATCATCATCATCATCAGCCTGTTGCAGTCCACTGCTGGAAATAGGCCTCTCCAATTGTACGCCACCTAGATCTATTTTCGGCTTCTTGCATCCAGTTTGTGCCAGCCGTTTTGCGCAAATCGTCACCCAACGTGCCTATAAACTTTTTAACCTATACAGTAAAATCCCAAGTAGGTGGTGTGCTTTCCAATAATCTACTGTACTATAACTATTAGTAGTATGTTCTGTTGTGTGGAATAAACTGAAGTAAAATTCAAAGCAGAACCGTTATGTTACAGTCGGTATACAAGCAGTGTCGCTTGCAGTAGGTAGCTTACTTAATCCTGTCTAGACGGTGCGGTGTGAGAAAACCAACGACCATTTTATATTTAATCATAAATCTAGCAATAAAATAACCCAATCACAAACTAAATTGCAAACACGAACCAAACTAAGAACTCAATTAAACGAATTTAAGGTACATCTATAGAAATAACTTTATTTTACTCATAAACTGCATAGTACCACTTTGTTTCACTACAGAAACATAGTAATGTTGCAAGTCTATAATATAAATCGTTTGATACAACTTGTTGCATGGTTGGTTATGTAGGGATACGGCTTGTAGTAAATGTTGCATTTGGAATTATGTATGAGGTGAATAACTTACTTCGAAACTTTAGCTATCTCAAGGGTTAGATTCGCAGTATTTTATGTTGTATAGTTAGTTATTTATTTAGATATAATTATACTGTTAATATAATGAAATATGTCAGTGCAGTCAGCGTTGATAATCCTTTGTTTAAGTACTTAAAAAATATTAAAGTACTGAACTTCTTAAGCTTTTATGTGTATTGATTTTCTCATAATTCTTAAACAGTACAAATACACAATGTGGGACAAGTATAATTAAAATATGAATACTTTTCGGACTCGGAGGGTAATTATACGAAATTAATAAATACCTGTAATGAAAAACAACCATTTTATAAAAGTGGGACTGAATTTGATAGAAACAGATTCGTACCATTTACTTATAAGTATCGACGATAAAATCTTGAAATGTTATGAATTTAGGTCTATAAATTGAGCAATTCTATTGTTCGAAGCCTTTGAATTACGTACTCGTAGTTCCCCTTTGACCTTGCGAAACAATTAGAACTTAGAACAATAACCGAGGCAAGACAGACCTGCCTGTCAACTTCTGAAATGATTGTGATATTAAACCTTCTCATTTTTCTAGCAGTAATGTTATTGAATCGATAAAAAAGTCTACGTGATTGAAATTAAGCTGGATAAAAGGAATGTGGAGAATCTGTAATACTTTTCTGATAGACTAGGTTTTTACCTAAACATTCTTGTTTATAACAGAAAAACATTATACTTTTATTGGTCTTTGACGGTAAAGGAATCTTATTATATCCGTTTGGTTGAATGTGTGTCTGGTCCCATTTCTCTTAGAAATGGCTCATTATCTTTATTGATGATTGGAAAGAAGGAAGGTAAGCTTTGACCTATTCTAAGCCAAAAAATTATAAAACATATGTTTCACATAAATACATCCACTTTACCTACTTTTCTGTGGGTGTTGGTCTAGTGGTAGATACCCCGACTTTTATTCCGAAGGTCGTGGTTTCGAATCCCGGCCCACCGCGCACCAATGTCTTTTTCCTTGCGGAAAAGTTATGTGCGTTAATAACATCGCTCATACGGTGAAGGAACACATCGTGAGGAAACCCACGGCTTAGTTAGCTCCAGATGTATTGACCAGTTCTTTCCTCTGGGCATGGCTGACTAGGTTAGGAGGGTGGTATAGGTGCTGGGAAAGCCTACTCCACCTAACAACGTCCCGGGCACTACAGCGCCTTAAAATAGCATGAATTGAAAATTGCTTGCGCTGTATAAAAAAACATCTAAAATTAGATGAAAAAGGCCAATTATTATACCTACTTTTCTGTATATGCAAGGTGGAGATAGATATATTAAAATGAAAACTGTGTAAAGGCTTCTACACACAAAGCTGGATTTTGACGTTTGGTTAGTCCGGAGATCTGTCAATACCTGTCACAGTACCTACACTGTCAATCGTCATTTTTTGAAATTGCACGGCTAAGTTTTGCCTTATGTGGTAGCCCTTTGTAGTCCTAGTTTCCCGGAGTCATTAATGGAACCCAGAGTATTACAACTCTTTCTCATTATGTAAATAAGCGTTCTGAGTAATTTTATTATTCAGAAGACTTATTATTATTTAATTATTAATATATTATATTTACCAAAATTGTCCCGCTACTAGAGCTTAGTATTAAAAATTGATAGACAAAATCCGAAACACAGAACTGCGTTCTAGCACTAAAATCGTGGATATAGGCCACAAAGCTGTGATGCTTAAAATATGTGACTGGGTGGGACACGTATACCGCAAGCCAGAGGAGTTTTCGGCAAAAGTGGAGTGCTGGATCCTAAATGCCAAAAGGCTTCTCAGCAGACCAAAACGAAGATGGCGTGACGAGCGACAAATTTCATAGCGCAAAAAAATGGAAAAATTGGAGGGGGACCTTTACTCAGCAGTGGAAGACTTATAGTTACAATAAAAACGAACCACTAATGACTTTGCTTCAATCGCTGTGGAAAGAGGAAATATGTAACGATGATGCTACAGAAACGAACATTTCGTAACATAACGTTATTACGAATTATGTAACTACGTAAGTAGGCAGAATATCAATAACTCGGCTACATCATAAATTCCAAATGGCTATCATTTTATCAATCATCTGCCTTTGACATGACAAATTTACTGCCTCTCAAGGGTGGATACGTGACGTATACCGCGTCACAGATATGCCAATGTCACGTGCGCTCAGAAACATGGGTTCCGAGACTGTGACTAATGATCATTGTTGCTATTTCTATTGCTTTGAGTTATAGAGGTAGCTTGCTCTAGAAGATAATGTAGCCAATTTACTGTTTTTAAGTATTCTATAGGACTACTAAAAAGTAGCACTCTCGTGCTTTAACGGCAAATCACAAATCGTCTTATTAATAAAAGAGGGGAATAAGGTGGAGTAGCTATTCCGTTTTTTGTTCTGCTTGTCAACTTTGAAAGTTCTTTACACGGAAAAAAGATAAAGCATGTTGTTTTTACTCCAGCCCTACTCCACGTTTATAAATAGGCTAAAAGAGTCCAGGTCCAAATTTTTAAAACTTACACGATTTGGACTAATATTAACATTTTCCCGGGTCTTATTCGCGTTTTGCGACAAGATTTAAAATATAAAAATTCGCAGTGTGAGCAGTCAATTGGCTTTATTGCCTTGTTTGAGTTATAGAGGTAGCTTGCTCTAGGAACTGAGTTGATGTTCCATATAATTTTGCGATATTCAGCTGAAGTGATGGAATATTGCGAGTTATTTATCTCAAAATTGATCTGAGATTTTAAGTGATATTAAATGTGCAGTACGCAAAGTTTAAATGCTTATAAAGCCGGGTTTCAATTACGAGCGGATCGAGGTCATCTCTTTTCGTTTTCATAGAAATAAAGTCGTAGGTATCTTTACTATGTGCAAGACCTTACAAGCGAAATTAAAAATACGGTGATCACCCTTTAAAGTTGCCGATTGTACATACATACTAAATTACCTATCCAAGTCATAAAATTCTGCTTTCATCTACTTTGTGGTATTATGTTATCTAAATACCGGATAAAATGGAATATTTGGTCTAAATTTGTGAAAAGCTGGAACAATGGGTTTCCGATGTGACTGCAATATTACTGCTATGTTATGGTACTGGTTCTGTAGGTACCTCTGTTCAACACGACTGCAGCATGAATGTGTTGAAAGCGGAATTATAAATAAGTAGCTGCGCCCCACGGTTTTTCCCACGTATGTTCCGATCCAGTGTAAATTTCGGGATAAAAAGTAGCCTATGTTTTATACCAGGTTTTCAGCTTTCTACAAATTGAGTTTTACTGCTTTGGATTCAGCAGGAACTTAAAAACAGGTACGAAGAATGGTTCCTATGGTCTTACCCTTCACACGTCTGAAAAGCCGTTAACCCGCTACGAATAAGTGCTACAAAACTGGTCTATGCTACAGATCGTAGCATGCCGTGATTTAGGCTTAGGCTCAATCGTAGAATATTTAATATTAAAGAGAAAAAGAAAGCAGATTAGAAACGTCCGTACCATATGCTTAGTTCTTATGAACGACTAGCTGCACCTCACAATTTCACCCGAGCAACTCCTGTTCTCGCAGAAATATCAGGATTAAAATTATTCCAGGTCTCCATCTACCCATATTCCAAGTTTTATCGCAATCGGTTCAGTAGTTTTTGCGTGCGTGATTGAAGTAACATACATACAAACTTTCGCTTTTATAATGTTAATAAGTTCTTATGTGTGATTTCTATGTCGTCGAAAATGTTTGTGTATAAAAAGTTATAGGTATTCACTTTTTATACACAAACATTTTCGAAGAAAAAGAAATACAGTTGATTTCAAATGCAGAATTTTTAATCATGTTTCTTTTGAACAACAGATTTATTTTCTACAAGGTGACTTTGTTAAGCTACAAGATTGAAAACTCAGCGCCTCACGGGTATTGTGTTAAAACCACACTTTGTCTAGTCCCGGATAATTTAAAATGAGTGAGTAATAGAATAAAAATGAGTTTCTAAGATAAAAGCAATTCGCTCAGCAGTTAATAGCTTTACAAGTAAATGTATTTTATATGTACGCACCTACTTATTGCTGTACATGCTGAAGAAAGGCTTTAAGAAGCATTTTGTCTCATTCAAAGGCAGTGGAAATGTATTTCAAAGCTATGGCCTATTTTAGAGGTGCCACACGCTGATGTAAATTTCTGAATAGGAATCTACACAAACGTCAACGTCGATGTGTACATTAATTAGCTTTCGATGTGTGCTGTAGATGTACGATATTTCCGGCAATGTGTGTCTCTTAAGCCAAGCGTCTTATTATTCGGCATCGGACGCATCGCACCAAACGGATAGAAATATTCTTTGTACAGAAAGTCTCACAAGTGCGTCCACCAATCCGCATCGTACGGATTGCACACTTGTGTGTTTTTCTATACAAAGAATATTAAGATCCGTTCAAAGCGATGCATCCGATGCGCGATGCCGGGGTGGACGGTTAGTGTTTGGACATATGGGCACTAACAAGTCGCATCACCGCCGTTGTGCTCCGAATTCTCTTTGTGACTATCGCCTATTCTGTTGTTATTTTGCGTACTTTGTGTACAACGTTATCAACGTACGATAATAACGTTGTTGTAACTGGAAATAATTCCATTGAGCAAAAACAGTAAATATTTAGAATTTTTATCGTTTTTTTTCTTAAGTATATTCTGTTCATATTTCGCGTAACAAAACAGCTAACATCGTTTTTAAATATGGTTCTAAATTATTTGATTGGTCTAGTCATCAATGAAATTTATCAAAATATCGTCTGCTTCCATTTTCAATAATAATGGTATCTTTGGTAATAATGCGTTAATTTACTATGAGGCAAAAAACTGTTCAACTGTTCAAAACCGTGAGAGGTTTGTTCAAAAAACAAACCTCTCACGGTTTTGAAACCGGGTTAAATCCGGTGTGAGTACTTAATGCCTATGTCACAAAACCGGATACTTTGTCCGGATTAGATAAATCCAGGTACAGGAATAATTATAGATAATACTAGTAAGATTGCTTGAAGCCATTGATTTCAACTATAACATATTATAATTGTCTGTACCATGACCGTTTCTTGTAATTTTAAGAAATATTAAATAAAAAACACCACGACTATTTTCAAAAGCCACAAAAAAAACCTTGTTTTAAAGTTTTTTTTTAGCTGAACGATATAGTGGCGACTTAAATGAGATCATCGTTATGCCCATAACAATTTCGTTTTAATTGTCACAACATTTTTTTAGTCTTTAGTTCAAAATATTTATCATGTTTAATAAGGAAAGTTTGGTTTTAATGAAACAATGGGCCCTACCATGATGTCTTATAAGTCGTCGCGAAGTCGTTGCGTTGTCGTTCAGCTAAGAAAATAAAAAATAAAAAAAAAACACATCAAATAATTTAAAAAAAAAGCAAAACAAACTTCAACAAAATAAAAAGATTTTTTTAAATTGTCTGTGGTTTTTAAAAGTAGTCGGGGTATTTTTTATTTAAAATTTACTTTATTTTTTTGAACGACAAAAGGACGACATATCAACGACAAACGAGCATGGTAGGGCCCAATGTTTAATCACTGATTCAAAATGAAACACAATATATACCGGGTTTATAACACAATATATATCGAAAGCTCGGTCGTTTAATAATAATGCCATTAAACAATAAAACGCAATAAAATTTAATAAGCTACCCCTAATCTCTAATAAGTACCTTTATTCTTCCCTTTGACGTATGTTGATCATTAAAATCTCAGTACTAGTACCTGAAATGATCAGATTATATACCAATCAAGGTGATAGTTATTCAAATTAACCAATGTGCTCAAGGTTTTAGTTCGAGTGAGTGAACATGAATATTGATGAGTGACTATCTAGCTTAGCTTAGCTTGATTCTCTGTCGATTGTACCTTCCTACTTAAGTACAATTAATCGCCAGATTGATTACGTTACAGCAGGTAATAGTCATACATATACTGTATTATATATCTATACTAATATTATAAAGACGAAACATTTATTTGTTAATTTGTTTGTAATGGATAGGGTTCGAAACCTTGGGCCGATTTCAAAAATTCTTTCACCTATAAAAAGCTGCTTTATCGAGAAGTACCACACAACTACTGATTCCCATATTCCCACGGAATCGGGACTTATGCGAGTGAAACTACAGGGCGCAGCTAGTGTTTGATATATAACAAATTACCCAAGTTATGTTTTAAAAATGGTTCGACACGTCATTTTATACGTTAAAACGATATATTAAAGTTTGAAAAATGACTAAAATGTTACTTGTCCTATGAAACGTCACTAAACGATTAAACACGCCTTTAAGGCGAGGTTTTCGTTGGAATTTCCAAAATCGACTTTTGTTTGATTCAATGGTAAGTAATCATAAACTGATTTTTTTTGGTCGGTCGTAGTTCAAAAAACCTAATAAAAAACGTTCGGAAACACTGACAATTTTTTTAGTATTTTTTTCGTTTGTATTCAGAGAATATTGGACTTTAATTTATAAAATAAACGTAGGTATTAACATTCATAAAGGATGTGTTTGGTTAACAATTCCTAAATATAAAATACCTACTAGTTGCGCCACGAATTTGTTATTGAAGTATATTTAAAATATTCTCGCATTCTGCTATATGGTCGTCGTGCAAGGCAAAGTAACTTTACTCGGTAATGCAAGAGGGCGTTAATAACGAAACATCACACATAACTTTAGACCAAAGTAATTTATAGAAATGTTTCTATTAGAATACAATTTATTTAAACATTTTAAACTCACACGATTTAACTTCTTTGCCTGTCACTTATTAATATTTACTATTGACTTCAAAAGGCTTCAAATGTGCGTTTTACAAAGGATCAAAAATGAAAAGACTTAGGTATTGTTCATTACAATATAATTCGAGTTCCATACGTTATGTTATTGATTAAGCCCATTCTTTCAAAGAAGAATGCTCACACAAAATTGTTTCATTATAATTTCTATCATACGGTGTTAAACGAAGGCTTCGTAAATAAAATTAAAACCTAGTTTGAATAGGAAATGGAAGTCGATATATATTGTGAGATCGATGTCAACTTGAGAAACATTGTATTTAAGAGCCCATCTCTTAGATATACACTCTTTATGAAGGATACGTATTTTATAGAAGTTCAGTAGTGGGATTAACAAGTAATTAATTAGTGAGTAAAAGTAGAGTAATTTACAATAAAAAACCTTTCTAACAGATGGTAAAGCCAAAGGTAAATAAATTTATTGTAAATACCTATTTCTAAAAAAAAACTTTCGAGCACGTACCTTGTTTCATTTGCGATCAGTCGCGTGACCCTGGCAAAGTCCATTCCTAATTAATAAGGTTTCTTAACAGCCCCATAACAATCTCACGGGATGCGATTGATCATTCCTTTGAGAGTACGTAGTAATTTAATTAAGGAAGTTACGTCTTGATCCCTTATCTAATCTTTTGGGTCAATAAAAATAATTAACAGTAACAGTTACGTGGGTAGTTTAGTATAAATAATCGGGTAAATTGACAATTGCATACCCTTGTAGAGGCACATTAAAATTTCAGGTGTGATAATTTAACATAGCCACTTTTTTGTGGCTATGTTAAAGGAAATAGCAACGCTACGGCAACTTGCCTTCACCGCGACTTCTCAGTGTGAATTTAGTCTTAAAAATAGAGATAATGTGTTGAATTAAAAATAGCACTATAAATTCTCACAGTTGTATTTAACAACCGCCCTTAGCGTGTCTTAAATGTCTTGCTCTTGTAAGTGATAATCAACGTCTGTATGAAAATGGGACAATAACTGAGTCAATTTTCACAAATGTGAGTGGCGTTTGTAAAAATGGGTGTAAGAATCTGGACATATAGCAGGAATAGACCCTGAGGGTCTAGTGTGACTCCTTTCGTTAAAATAAAAGAGTTTACTATCACGTTTGCATAAACGTCTAAATACAAGATGTAAACGGGCATGCCCTTTTGGGCCGTAAGGGGGTTGTTCCTTAAACTTTTGTTTTGAAAATTTTGAGGTTATGGTATGTACACTGAAAAACAGCTGCTTTTGAAAATAAACGTAATTGTAGTTTCGATTGTTGTCGACTAACTAAATGAAAGGACAAGATAAGGTCAATGACCTCGAACTCAGAGAAACAGCTGATTTTCAAGTAAACTTTAACCTTAAAATTTTCGAAAACTGCTTCGAATTTCTAAAAGTTGTAGAACAACCCCATTTCGGCTTAAAAGGGCTTACTCGTTACACTTTGTATAGGGGAAATTGATGATTGTCCCTAGCGGACGTAATGTCCAGCTTCAACTTTCTATGGGCAAGTTTCACGGCAACGCTTACGCGATACTTTGCGTTATATCACACTTCGATTATAATACTGACATTTTCTGTCACAGTATAGAGCTATACAATAAATATATACAGATACTTAATAAAAACTCACAATTTATCAGATTGTATTTAACTACACTGGATCTTGCAAGTTTTGTGAGACAGTATTTATAAGAGTTTAAAGTTTTAACTCCACCAAAGGTTGAAAGTTCTATCTTCAATACGAAACATTTATAACAGTTATTTTATTCAGTCTTGAAACATTTATTAAAATATCATAACAAAAATCCTTACTAACAATAGTTTTTTAATGTATTTACATTTTACCGCGACTTATTTACGTATTGGTAGGCAAAGGTAAAGGTTTCGCTGGGCGTTTTGCGTACGAATCCATGTAATTGGGCCATTGTGTTTCTTTCTGATGTTTTCTACAAACATAAGGACGTTGTATGTTAATACCGTACATATTTTTATCTTAGAGAAAAGACATTCGTTCGTCATGGGTAGGGATTCAAACAACGACTTTCAGATTGAAATTAATAGGTATACAGCGGACTTTACATTACTAGTGAACTAGTGGAATTCAATTTATAGACATTTTCACAACGAACTCGAATATATATGGAAGTAGCAATCCTTTGAAAAAGTGATCCACGCAAACGGTGGTTGCGGGGCCTAGAACGATGGTTCGACCGCCACTCTGTCACTAAAGATCGTCCGCCATTGGTCGATCCAAAATCCAAGGTCAATCATTGCATCTGCTGCTGTGTGACTGTGTAACATGTTTTTTTTTAATTTAATTGAGAAGTTAGATCTCCATTCTATTTATTCCTCGTAGCATTTTCACATAAAAAAGTGCAGTGGCACTACTAGTATTTATCTATTTGATAAAATTGCTTTCACTAACTGCTGCGAGACTACTTTTATGAAAATGATTCTATGCATAATGCATGCAATGTAAATTAGGCTTAATGTAAACTTAAAATCCAACAACCTTGTTTGATTCACTATTGTTTTTCTTTTGGACAATCTGCAAACACATTCTTGTTCTTCTTTTTGCTTGTATCTGTAAGTTTATTTTTCTTTCGTTTGTAAAGAAAATACTTTATGAAGAAAAAGGTACAGTAAAATGCAAACACTATTACATTGAGTGTGTGTGCGTGTGTCGATGTACGTCTTGTCAGGAATATCACGTAACGTTGTATCTCTTAAAGTGTCTTCACAGAGAAGTCACAAAGGGAAATTTAAATGAGATCGAGAAGTAACTACAAATAAGGCAGTTCGAAGTAAATCACAGATAAGAAGTAATTTGTAGGAATTAAATGCGACTCCTGACAATTGAGTAACTTGTAGAATTGGAGATGCAGATTGAGTTTAAGCCTAAATGTCTAATTTGTATCTTTAGTACCCATAATTCAAGTCTATTTGGTTATATGCCATGGGTATCATACCCTGTATCAGAATCCCTAACATGTAAACATAGAACGGTCAACATGAAAATAAAAATTAAATAAAGAGCAGTTACTTTTCAATGAATAGAGGGTTTCCGAGGATGACCACTTCAGCCAAAAGGGGATTGTTCTAGACGTCTAGGCGAACAACTTTTCATAACCATTAATCATGCAATAAACTGACAGGGGTTATTATAAACGAAGTCTAAGTAAAATACTAGTTTAAGATCAGATCTCCGAAGGCTTGCGGCATATGAGAAATATAAGTCACGTGTGAATTAGGTGCTTTCTAGGTCAGCGTGTTTCATCTTAGACTGCATCTACACTAACCATCAAGTGTAATAGTGGCCAAACACTGGCTTATACGAAATAAACAAAAATGTTCAACAAAAAACCTCTTATAACTTACTTACCATACTTTATTAATACCTACATTTTTTATCTAGCTTAAATGGTTTAAACCATGACAGGAAACTATGGTTTACGCTAAGGATCTATTTTATGATATATATTTTTTACGAACGAAACGTTAATTTCCTGCTACGGTTAAAAACAAATTTTAAATTTAGAACGTCGTTATTTTAAGACTTCTTTGAAACTTAATAATCGTTCCTTCGTTCGTAGAAAAAATTTAGGCCCCTGATTTCGTTTTGTTACAAGGTTAATAGAAATTATTGTTCATTTTGTTTTCTGAATTACGGTTATTATCATGATAATAGGTGCGTTAACTGAATTTATAAATCTAACTGTCAAATAATTAACGATTTATGTATTTTGTTCAAAGAAGTTATATTACTAGAACTAGAATGCAATAATTAGAAGTAAAAAGTGTTCCGCTACATTGAGCATGCTGTCCCTGTCCAATAACACTATTAGAAAGAGACGCCATGCTTCAATGTAGCATTCTGCTCTTTTCTAATAGGGTTATTAGAAAGGGACAGCATGCTCAATGTAGCCGAACACTTTTTAGTTCTACGTGAGCATTCTAGTTCCGGTAATATAGCTTCTTTGATTTTGTTTTGTCATGTTGACTTTACAGTTTGTCAAATATTCAACATTTCCTCATATTCATTGATTCCATTAATCAAATCAATGAAACGATAAACGATTCATCATCAAACATTCATAGAATTTTCATAAACTGTAGGAAGCACTCGGAATATAAACTTGTAGTTTAATGGTAGTTTTAGTAAACTCTGTAAATACGTTTGTTTATTCTTTTATGTACGTATATGGTATAATTATCGAAAACCCTTCCTAATACTATAGCAATTTTCCAACTGCCAGAGAAAATTAACTCTTTTGACTTTTTCAAACATGACTTTTTAATTAAAAAAAAATATCCCGTTTTTTTTTCACGGATGGACTTTAACACGAAAAACTATACCTACGGAGAATCCCGAGTGGGATAGGTTAGGTTATTGATAGAACATGATTACACCCAGCGCTTTGGTCGCCAATGCACCTAATTAGTATAAAAAATGGAAAATGACCATTTTTCTTTTTTCGTGAAAAAGTCTATCGAGCCTTATGAAAGAAAAACCACGTTACTCCTAGTAGTTAGGTAAATAAAGAAAAAAAAACATAATTCCGTCAACACATTAATTCTAATACCGTATGCAGCCAAGAATATGACTGAGTTATACACGCCATCATCTGGAGTAAATATGTCTCAAAGCTCATTTGGAAACACGGTGGGTCTTAACACAAAATTAAGACATTTCAAAACACTGCTTCTCAACAATGCTGCCGGATTTAATTTTGTCAGGCGCTATAACAATTGTGGGAACGTAATAAGAACAAACTGTTACCTATAAACCGGGAAGGTGTAGTCGGAATTAATTTCGGCAGAATTAATTCATACGGAATGAGATTGTGACTGGAGGAATGCTCTGCGCCTCAACGTCAGGTTAAGCGCAAGTTTAAGATGTAGTTTGCTTAGGAATTTTGTAATCCTGTGTACATATTTTGTTTGACAAGGGCTATGGAGAGACAGGAGGTAAATTGTACAGTTTATTGAATTGTCCACCGTTGGCTTTTCGCCTACTTGGGTTAAACTTGTTCTAAAAAATTTAGCTAGTTAAGGATTGTACTAATAAAATCTTATTCCTTTGAAAAAACAAATAAGAATGTATATTTGCTCTTTGTCTACGTACAAATGCGTAACCTACATTGTTATATTTCTTCATTCTGCCTAAACCAAGAACTAATGTCAGTTCATTATTTTGATACAACAACGAGATAACGTCGTTTGTACAAAGAGGCCACACGTACAAAACGAGCCACAACAGAAATATCAAAAATAATGTACGTACCCATTGTATAGAAAATTACCCCGCGACGAAAATTTGCAAGCGGACGCTTATGTAATAAATTTCATGCTTTCATAATTTTGTTCCATGATTTACGGCATTATTTTCAACGACACAGGGTTTTTGTACAATATGCCAATTAAACGTGACTCATTGTAAATTATTTACTGAAATGCTTTTGAATTCCGCAAACAATGTTTAATGTGGCTTTCAACTGGCCATTAAATTAACGAATAGTCATATGCTAATGAGAGTTCAACTGTGGTTCAACCATGGTTCAACAATACAGTTTATAGCATTCAAATTCTCAGTTATTTGAACGCTTTTGACATTAAGTTAAAAAGTTATATTAATTATGCCAGATACACGTTACGTATGTCACCTGGTACCTGAGTTACAGGTATAAAGAACAGTTGATGTATCTGGGTTAATAATAAAAACTACACTTGCAATTTTATTAATAAGCTATAATAATCAATACAGAAATGACACTTTGTCAAAAATGTCAACTTAATCAAATAACATTTAAGTACACCTTTTAGATTTATTTTAAAATATTAACATTGCCGCGAACACGCTTCTAAATCAAACATAATTTAACTTATATAATAACTAGCTACGCACCTCGATTTCAACCGCGTAACTCCAGTTTCCGGAAATATCGGAATAAAAAGTAGTCTCATGTGTTATTCTAGGTCTGCAGCTATCTACATATAAGGTTTCATTGGTTCAGTAGTTTTTTGTGTTAAAATGTAACAAAATCACATACATTCAATCTTTCGCTTTTAAATTACTCGTCTTAGTAAGATTGAACAGCTTCCAACTTCAAAACTAGTATGTTTAAGAGCTACTTATTCAATTAGCCGTCAAATTTTCAAAAGCGTTTCAGTATATTCGACTGTTAAAATAAATTTTAAATTAAAGGCTTCTTCTATGTAACGTCTTCAATCATTTTCTTTTCGCGAGGAAATGGTTATTTTTATTGACGATACAAAAGGAAATGAAAAAAAAAAAAACTTTGCAAATGTAGTCTGAACGTAGAAAGAATAGTTACAAAGGAATATTTTGCTTTGTGCCGTTTGCTATTTCCGATATTCCGTACTCACTATTGTTAGGTTAGGTTACGTCTAGAGTTTAATGACTTTTGTGAGGGATAGGTTGGAATACTAATGAGATTTGAACACTTAAATAGCAGTTTTCTTTCCAGTTGGTAGGTATTGATATAAATTACTTAACTGAACAGAATCTATCTATGGATGCTGTCAGGATGCACCTTGAGAAGTGGGTAGTGATAGTCACGAAGTGGGTGTCCAGTTCGAGGTAGACCCCGAAAACGGTGGCGTACTTATCTTGATGCCTTCCAGGGAATGTCCGGACCGGGGGCGGGCTAGAATCTCATAGAAGCAAGTAGGAAGCCCTTTGCCCACCAGTGGGAAACAGTAGGTTAAACATTCAAAATAATTGTAATTTAATAGTTAGGCGATAATAAAATTAATAGATAGAAGCGTTAGGTACCTATATAATTTCAAAGGATTTTAGTATTTATTTCATTCACCTATTACCGAGTTTAGATGTTTTAATTAATCTAGATATACATAATGCTTTACAAGCTACAGCTGCTAAATAGCTAGTCCAAAGCTGTGTAGTTTTTGTGTCGTTTTATGTCACTTAATATATAATAATAAAATATTATGTATGTAGTTATATTAAGGGCATAACTATAACCAAAATCCATACCGCCATGACCAGTGTAGGTATACCGTACATGGGTATTAAATTTTTATGTTTAATTTATATTTTCTTTAAAAAAATAAGTTGAAACATAAGATTTGGTGATTAATCCGTTCTTAAATAATATTTATATAAAAAACTATAATGTTAGTTTAACATTATTTTATGATTTCAGTGTAATAAAAAACCAGCTAAGGGTGAGTCGGACTTGCTCTGGGTCCGGACTATTTAGCTATCAGGGTTAAGACAAAAAAAAATAGAAATAGGTATAACGTTTTTATGAACATTTTCTAAATTTTATTAAAAGCTTTTGTGCAACTTGCAATGTCTTGCAATTGGAGAGGCCTATGTCCAGCAGTGGACTGCAAAGGGCTGATGATGATGATGATGATGATGATGATGATGATGATGATGATGATGATGATGATGCAATGTATGTAAGTTTGTTTTTTCCGGTGAAATCTTTGAACTCAATTTTAAAGTAGATATCTCCAACCGATTGAGCTGAAATTTTGTATGTATACACGTGTAATTTCTAACGCAGTCAGAAGGTTTTTTTTAACCTCTGAATATAAGTCGTCATTGTGTTTCTTTTCAGGTCTTAATATAAACCTTTGATGTTTTACTTATGTATAAGGTCTTTAAATAAAATTTCAATAAAATTACAAAGCTGGAACGGTTTTCTTTGTAACCCATAAAAAGGTCAACGTGTAATTAAACATAGCTTCTAAAAAAATTCGTAAAATAAATTATGTAATTTTCTACCACAAGGTAAATGTAAGTAAGGTACCTGTGTAGGTACTTTCAACTACGCCTACGGTAAAATACCGGTCAAGTGCAAACCGGATTCACGTACAAAGGGTTCCGTACTATTATCTATCACAATTTGCTGGTACCGAATCCTATAATAAACACTGGACCAAGCAAAGCCTGAACGCAACTTATATAACTTATAACTTACTACATAATAATGTGTTTTTAATATTACCTATACTAACACATGATTGTATTTAGACACATAAATGGTTTTTAGTTTATAAGGTAGATTTATATATTATGGG
This sequence comes from Idaea dimidiata, assembly GCA_949358125.1. Classification (NCBI taxonomy): domain Eukaryota; kingdom Metazoa; phylum Arthropoda; class Insecta; order Lepidoptera; family Geometridae; genus Idaea; species Idaea dimidiata. The sequence goes on from OX442334.1 coordinate 8,396,981, forward strand.
CCTCACCGTTTCACCAGCGTAAGTCCCGTTTCCGTGGGAATATCGGGATAAAATATAATGTGTTATTTCCGGTATCCAACTACTTATATTCCAAGTTTCATCGCAATCAGTTGAGTAGTTTTTGCGTGATTGAGTAACAAACATCCAAACACACGCACTTAAAACTACTAAAATTACATTTATAATATTAGTAGGATTATTGTAACTGTTTGTCTTTTAAATTATATAAAATAAAAAATATCACTAGATTATGCCAGTGGTAAAAATACATCGCAGTAACGTTGCGTTTAGGTATATTTGAAACAGCGCGTTTGTTATGGGAGGTCCCTTAAATATTAGATTAATTTAATTTTGAATATTTGTTGTTATAGCGGCAACAGAAATATTTTAACTGTCTGTGAATATTTTAACTGTCTAGCAATAACGGTTCATGAAATACAACAAGTCTAAGTAATTGATGATTTATATTAGACCGTCACGAGCGCGGGCCGGGTCCGAGCTTCGTTATCCATTGCTCGGCCGCCACTCAGTTGCAAAAGACCAATAGACTGGTCGCCGAGCAACGGGAATGACGGTCTAATATAAAGCATCCCTTATAGGGTCCCGTTTTTAAACTGTAGGTATGGCTGTAGTAACAGTCAAAAGTCACGTTATATTTTCCCACAACAGAACGAAGCTGGTATAATTATGCGTTTAGTTATTAGATAACTTTACCTTGCATATAACCACAATAATAAAATATAATGATTCGATACAATCGTTAAAAAATCTATAAACAGGTATAAAATGAAACAATTAATACTCAATTTTAATAAATAATAAAATATTTATTTATAATTTCACTGTTTTATCACTTGATGTAAATTTATGATTAAAAATGTAGAGCTTAATATAAATAAAAAACGTGAAGTAGGTACGCAGCTTTTCTGAGTTCAATTTTATTTTTTCAGTATAATTCTTTACTTATTTATTTATTTTTTAGCATCTAAGTATTAAGAAAATCAACATACATACATTTTTTAACTGCCATTTGTACGACGCGACGCACCAAAATGCATATCTATATGGTCTGATTATTTCCTTTATACTGAACAGAAAATAGTATAGGTATATTAATATATTAGATAATGAATAAAATATGAAGTTTTGTGAACATCAAAATTACTTTCTAATCTAAATTTAATCCTTTAACTCCTTATTTTCAACATCATTGGCTAGAAGTATAAGGCTTTCGCTCTCCGTCACTGTTTCTAACAACGGCAGGTTCTCAGCTTCACCTGATTGGACAATAAAAACACATATTAAAAAAACTACAAGGAAAAATGCATCATAGAAAATTCTCCCGTGACAGGATTCGAACCTGTGCTCTTAACTTGCTGGGCAAGTGCGTTAACCACTGCGTCACATGGCAACCCAAGTGACACAGTGCCTACGATTATGCCTTCTTCTTGTTTTGTTTAATATCGTGATAAAAAGTAGCCTATGTGTTATTCTAGGTTTCCAGTTGCAGTTTAATTTAATTACTAAAATGACTATTAAAATAGGTGATAGAAGAATGGAAATTTAGGGTTCTTTAATTCTTTAATGCCACATTATAAAATTTTTGGACAGATTTGGATAAAAACTTGCAACTTACATAGGGATACTTTGAGTGATTGTGAATAACTTAGGATTTTTGATCCCGATATTCCCTTGGGATCGAGATTTCCGCGGGGGAGGCGCGAGGGATAGCTACTTTAAGATTATACATATATAAGAGGAGTTTTAATTATTTTGAAGGTTATTTGTCTATTTGAAAGCACTCCGGATACATTTTACATTCTCAAATCTAGTTTCAAATATAAAAAAAGTTAAATATTGTATTGTTTCAAATATTGTATTCAGTAGTTTATGCGATTTATTATTTTTTTATGTGTGCCTGTCGGAATCAATGTTTTATTTTATTTTCTTTAAAATTGATATGAATACAAAAAATATTTTTCTCTCTAATGTCTTTTAATTGTGTCTAAGTAGAAAGTTCCAAGACATTACAAGAAATAACAAAGAATTTGGTATGAAATGTGAATATTAAAATAATAATGATTTCACTTTTATATACCATAAAAATCTAGAAATCACAGTCAAGTAAATAGAAAAATAGATGGATACAGACAAATAAACAAAATATTTTCAGCTTGCTGCTCGCAAGGAATTTTTAATTTACAAGAATCGTGTCTACCCGTTTGCTGTGAAATATCGACAATCGATTTCGTTTATCTGAACTACCAAATAATTTTTGTAAGTTTATTTTAGTAGATATACAAAAATATTTGGTTACTTAGGTAACTGCGGGTACTGTCGTGTGGATTTCATTTACTTTTAGAATTCGTATGATTTCGTTTTCTATGTAAAACACTTGGGAAGGATTATTTTATGTAAACAAACACGATTTGAACTCATAATTTAATGTTTTTTGGGTCTTAAACAAATTATTTCTACTTTTATATTTCCTACCTCTACGTTTTCATCATGTTACAATCATCTTTTATTTTTATGTAATTGCATTATTTTTAAACCTACGCTCATATTTTTTTAATTTTACTTGCGAGATCCTGTACCTAATAAATGTCTGCCCTTCAATAACAGTGACCAGTCCTACATATAAAAATACAATCTATACATTCTTCCTTTTGGCACTTAGAAAATTTAGCAAACCATTAAGTAACTTGTTAGTAATTCGCGATTGAAGTAATTTGCGATTAGAAATGAATTTTATCTCTACTTCCTTCCTTCCACGATGTCAGACTTCTAAGAGCCAAAAAAATAGTTTTTTCACTTAAGTAACACTTAGGTACATTTCTTTTCGGCTGACTAGTAGTACTTACCAATTCGAACGATAAAGTTCAAGGATTCAGAGTCGTCTAACATGGAAAAGACGTTCTCCACAGGAATGTACACGTTTTGAGTGTGTTCCAGAAAATCTGCATCCTTTTCACACTTGCAAGGGCGTCTGAAACACAAAATGTAAAGAATCATAATGCGTTTTTCACTGTTACCAACTGTAGCAAATGAATGAAACCCGGTAAGCGACGCAATTCGATAATATCAAATAGTCGTTACATGTGATTTGATTGTAGCCTACGTTGCTTGTCACGTGAATGTGTTTGTCAATTAGAAGTATGGTAGCGCCTTGGGGAAGTGCATAATTTCACGTCACACTGTGGATTACCCTAAGGCTGCGGCCACATAGGCAGGAGGCTGGCTTAGCGGCTAGAGGCTAGCGAGTCACGTAACTAAAACGAACGGTTTAGAAAGATCGCGACCGGCCACACTGAGCAGTTGGCGCCTAGCTGTGAATCTTGTTAGAATGCAAGGAACTAGGCGCTAAGCGTGAAGCATGCCTATGCGGCCGCAGCCTAACGGGTTGTTTAAAGAATTGCTTCCTAATTTACAGATGGGTGTAATTGTATATTTGGGAAGAAATTGTTATCTTCCCAAAATATTATATTTTATACAAAAGTTCCAAAAAACAGAAGTTGTAAAAAATTTTATAATATTTTTGAACACAAATAGCGACTACGCACTTTTATAACCAAAATCCACTAAAATGAATATGCATGAATTATTTCTACCTGTTCATTTATAGGGACAACGGTATTATTCTCCTTTACCGTATACAAACAAAATCCAAATAAAAATATCCAAACATCTAACACCAATCTGCGTATAACAAATTTTAACAACATCAAAAAAGTACATGTACGCAGTTAGGAGATAATAAATTCAGATATATTGCCGAAAGTAAAATACAACGAAAACGAGGGAAACTTTTTGCACAAATTGCACAATAAAATTTGTATGTTCCCCGAGGAAATAAATATTTTGAACAAAGTTTTGCAAGTGATATGGTATCGTTTACAAACGATTTGAGGAGCTGGCTAGGTATGTATATGCCACACCTGAGAAAACAGACTATATATACTTTTCCGTCGCCTGTTTGTTTGACGATGCTTATTATCTTCTTTATATTTTCGTCGTCTCAATTGATGTTAGAATTTTCAGATCACCTTAAGGCCATTAACTTGAATTAATGTCTGCTATCGAAGATAGCACCCTAACAGCCTAGGCCAAAATCGCTTCACGTGCCATCTGAATCACGGATGATTTCGAAAATGTTTTGTCACAATATCGTTTACCCATAATGACCTTGCCTGACCTGACGGGCGCAGCTAGCTAGTATTTAAGTTCATAAATAATATTGTACGACTGTATGTGGCGCCTACTAGGCCATATACAGTCGTACAATATTATTTATACTATATTTATACTACTATTCAAAATTAATGCGGGTGTCAGAAACCTGATATCAAACATTTTTAATCACACATGTATTCATGATTAGCTGCGTCCCGAGATTCTGACTGCGTAGGTCCTGATCTTGTAAGAATATCGGGATTGGAAATAGTGTACGCATTCCGAAGGTCGTAGTATCGAATCCCGTCGCGCACCAATGTCTTTTTCTTTAAGAAAAAAATATGTGCGCTATTTATTAACATAGCTCTTGCAGTGAAGTAAAAAAATTAAATCACGCACAAAAGCCCAATAGTAGGGCTAATTGCGGAAACACACAGTTAAAACTTTAACTTTTTAGTGTATGTTACTCCCTGATAATGTAGCTTTCTATTGGAGAAAGAACATTTGGAAGGGGTTCAGTAGTTTTGGAGCCTTTCATTAAAAATAAATAAATCTTTCCTCTAATATTAAAGTATGGTATAGTATATAAAACATTATTTAGCAGCAAATAAGAAGGATTTAAAATATAATCTGTCTCTGACCTTTATCGAAACCTTAACAGGTGTACAAATACCAAATTATGCCACAGAGGTCTATTGCAGAGATCAGAGTATGGTCAGAGGTTGTTTAATTGTTTAATAGTGTTTGTTGTTTTTATTTTACATTGCTTCTTTAATATAACTTCGGTCAAGTATGAACTTTAGCTCACTGCAAAATGTAATTAGAGACAGCTTGTTTTTTGTTTTTCTTTTTAACAACTATCAGCCATCAACTGATAGCTGTATCTTGTAAGTTTTCACTTTACCTTCCAAAGTTTGTGATAAACAATACTTTACCTGTAAATGATCCTTTTGCTCGGAAAATTGGGTAAGAATAGATCGATCTCAAAGTAATATCTCTCGGCTTCTTCGTCGTTCACGAGAACCGTCCACATCATACGACCTGTTTTGAAAATAAAAGAGTTTTGAATAAGACGCTTTGCTTTATTTACCAGCTTAATACAAAGCAACATAAAAATATTTGCTACGAAGAATTAAAATACATTTTATTATACTAGCTGCGTCTCGTGGTTTCACCCGCGTAAATACCGATCCCGCGGGATTATCGAGATTAAAAGTATCCTATATTAAACAAATGTATAAACGAACTTAACGATTTATATTAACTTAAGTTTTTGACGGTTTATTTATCTAAAATTAAATGAAATGAGTATCGACGTTACGCCAATACGTCGCTAAGATTAGGTCGATGAATAAAACGTCAAAAACTTTGAATTATAGTTTGTTACCACAGTGACTGTTTAAAATGGTCTACCTTCTAATGTCATATCTGCCGTACTTATTCACAGTGCAGCAACTCAAAACGTGTTGGCGAAAAAAACGCAGTTTTTTTTGTTATTATTCCAAAATTTCAACGCTCTTAAAACATGAAAAATACCAAAAGAAAGTAAAAAATAGATGGAGATGTGAGATGATGTGTTAGAATAAAAATGATTAGGTACAGCATATATCTAATTGTAATAAATAAAATAATATAAACTATAAAATTATTGAAAAAGAGGCGCTTAGATTCCGCTGCGTTTATTTTCCAATTATTCATCGCGTTGTTTTACATGAGGCGGTAGTTTACAGTAACATTTTAAAACAAAAACTATGACATATTACGTCTAAGTCTCCAAGGAAGGTCTTTGTAAAGGAACCAAAACGTGAAGATTGCATTGCAGCATTGCCGTTAATTACAACAACGTCATTAAAAACTGGTAAATCAGTTGTATTTCAAGACAAAGTCGCGAAGGCAGATGAAAAATGTAAATGCGTTTAGGCTTAGTAATAAATCTACTGATACGGTGAAGATTAATGCAATCGGGTCTTAACAACTACCAAGTCTTACCTCCTCGTCTATCGTAAATCTGGTACACATTGAACACCTTCTCGTAGCATCTCAATAGGAAATAATTTAACACCGGCTCCGTTCTTTTGGCGTCCCATTTATCCTTCACTGTGATAAAAGGTAGGTCCGTGACCCTCTGCTTGTGTTCTACGAAGCAGTGGTCCATCCATTCACCAGCTCGGCCCTTCCATTTGCATTCACCTGGAAAAAATGCTTAGGTTTTACATTTTACTGCAGTCTACAATCTATGCTAAATAGAGTGTGTCTGCTTTAAGCAGAGTTTATATTAATATAAGATTATACATGATATATAGGTTTATATGAAATGCAATTCAAAGTTTTGTTTTTATTAGTATGTAACTTTTCAAATGTACCTTTCTTATCTGTTTTATAATGTATCTGAGTTTATTCAAAGTTATTTAATTCCGATTTCGACTAGTATCCCTACCATGAGTTGATACGTAAATAGGTGCACTGTCATGTTAACAATTTGAATTTGACGTACACCCGCTACGCTTATTCCCCGTTCCAGTCGCTAATAGTCGACCGAACGACCCGAAATTTTGCGTTGCGGATATGACCGTACTGTTCACGTTATTGTTAACTTTTTTACCTGTCAACTCATGGTAGCGGTACAGAAGGTCAGAATAGTACGGACTTGGACGTACAATTTTATTAATAAAGTTTTTCAAGAATCCACAGGTACAACTACGTTCCAAAGTATTAACTGCTAATCGATAGATAACGATCTCAATACAATCATGGTACGGGGCCTTGCAAACTAAAGTCATTGTGATTCATATCTAATCAATGAATTCATAGATAGGTTACTGATAATATGACACTCCTTATTTCAATAATCCTTTTGTTACGGAAACTATTAAATTGAAATTCTACTAATATTATAAAGATGGAAGTTTGTAAGTATGTTTGATGCTCCTTCAGGTAAAAACTGAATCGGTTTCGATGAAATAAGGTCAGTAAATAGCTGAAAATTAGAATAACACGTAAGTTACTTTAACCCCGAAATTCAAGCGGGGTAGAGACTCACACAAGTGAAACCGAATATTGTTGTTAGTTATAATAATAAACGTGATTGAATAAGTTGTAGGTACTAGTTATACTTGTACTGAAAGTTTTGTTAAACGTGATTATGTTACAATGACTTGGTCACGAGGAGTAATACGTACGCAAGCGATTATGATGCTCGATAAAATGTAATTTCCAGAAATTACAAAGTATGTACCTACTTGTAGTTACTAATAACTGATGGCTCAATACAGAAACGCTTATTAAAATTTGTGGGCTGCTTAAATAATTGAGCTGCTCCTATATTCAAAATAAGAATGATATTTTTGATGTTGAGGAGCTATTCAGTATTTAGCCGTTAACTAGACGAACCGTCGCTTTTTAGCAATTTATAACAGGTAATAGTTTTGCGGAGTCAATAATCTGTCAGTTTAGAGCTAAATTTTCATGTACGCTGAGAGCTTATTTCAGAACTAGCTGCACCCCGCGGTTTCACCCGCAGAAGGGAAAACGTGTTATCACAGGCGCGGGCGCCGAGCGGTTCTCGAGCGGTTGCACTTTTTAGTTCATTACTCGGGTTCTTATTGTTGGATTTCGATGCAAAGTATACCACTACCTTCCTCAAAAATAGAACTATTTTATATTGAAAACATTTTCAGGTTTCAATCGGATCTGTAGTTTTCAATTGTATAAGGAACCGACAAAAAAACAAAGAGAAACAGACAGACCGACATGAATTTTAAAAATTATATAATTTTGTTCTGCTACTTTTTCTAAGTCCTCTAGACCCCTTTTTTTTATATTTACTTCCAAGTACAGATTTTTTGTCCTGTCTTCCTTTATTATAAGTATAGATACCGGTCTAAAATGTAGGACGACATTCCTCATTCATTAATTTTCTATCTAATCCGGTCAGTATCATAAAGTTTACTTACCATAAACTCTTGCCATAAAACAGTCAATGATGCGGAATTGGCAATGAGCGGTGTGCTTCTCCAACATTGGCAGGGTCGCGTGTTTTGGACACCCGGAGTTAGTGCAAGGGAATAACACTTTACCAGCTAACGACTCTAATGCCGCTGGGCGGATCAGTGAAAACTCTTTCTGGAAATAATAATGTTTGAATATTACTAAAGGCTTAGCCTTAAGGTGCGAATACACTACGACACTGACACTATTAGTCGCTTATAAAAGACCATTTAAAATATATTTAGCTAAATTAATTCAAAAATAATTTATCCTCAATGTTTACCTCCCGTGCCCCGCAAAAACCTGAAGTTAGTCCCGCTGGCCGGCCGGCCTTTTATAGACTAAATACTGTAAAACTTTAGTTTTTTATCGTGACTATTGGTAGGTTTTGGTAGGTTGGCCTATACATGGACGTGAAGGTCAACGAAATGTGAAAAGGATGGATATACTTCCGTACGGCTATTTTAATTACTAAAATCAAAATAAATAAGGAGTTTACGCAGAGCCCCTAAGATATAAAATTGGGTCATAATTGACCCAGAGGTGCTTTTCTGTTATTAAAATTGGATAAAAATTGACCCAGGGTTCCTCTTGGGTTATGGAAAATCAAACATTGGAATCTATTTCTTTGACCCAGATTCAAAGGAAGATTCTGCAGCATGTCTCCCACAAACCTAGATTTATCCAGGTATGTGGGAGTGTCGGTGTCTTTATAAGGAACAGTAATTCTATCTGTTTTTTTTTATTTATGTAGTAGATTGCTACTACGTCGTCACACTGTGATTTTTTTTGATATTTTGACAGTTTTTAATCACTTTTTATAGCTTAATCCTGTTTAGGAATCGTTATGCAAGCTAGCCTTGGAGTAAAACAGACCACACAGCACACATATAAAGAAGTTCGTTTACATATCGCAATTTTGTTTCGATGTGTGCTGTGGGGAGTTAGTGTCAGTGTCTTCGTGTAGTTGCACCATTAACAGTATTGTTTAGAAGAAAACAAAAACAATAATGTACGGTATTGCGTACAGTGCTGTCTTGCTAAGTTGTCAACTAATAGAATACTTATTCGTTTTTCTTTTGTCAATAAATACATAAAATATCGAATCACCAGACCGGAAATAAGTATCTGTAAAGAAGACGCATAAACTACTTTTCTCTGTGACTTTAAAAACATTATTTATATGCGTACTTAATATGAAAATGGAATGAATACGACAGTAAATAAATACTATGAAAAACATAGATAGGTAGATAGATAACTTTATTTGTGCATCATGAGTCAAATAAACGAAACACAAATACATAGAGTAAGCTTAAAATGATTTTGTTATGAAAAAATAAGCTTTTGTGAAAATGCTTTCCAAAATTCTGCACCCGACAGGATTTGAGCCTGCAACCCTCAAAACTCCGCTGTAATGCGTCATTATTGCATCTTATTATGTTTTCAACTAAGAAACCTAAAGACTTTGATAAAAAATTAACTAAATTCAGCTCGTGAGTGATCAATGAAGTCGCTAAGTAATAACAGTTCCGTTAAACCTAATTTACATTACCAAACTAGTGCTATGCTATACATTATAGTTAATTCCAGTATATGAAAGCATTTTATCTCAGATAAATAATAGTACTTCTGTGTCTACGCATTTTTTTTTGTGAAAATGACTACCTATAAGCTGCATGCTACTAGTTTCGTGATGTAAATCGTGCTTTAAAACCATGTAACAGCTAAACTTCCACCTCTAACGCTTGCCACGAACGATCCGTCCGATACGTACGATACCGAACATCGTATGCATTGAACGGATTGCATCAAACGGAAGAATTTATCACAATACGTTCACCTGATCGGCAGCGATCGCATTTGCCGACGCAACTACCAAGCCAACTAAGCAGTCGAATGACGTCATCGGCAGCAAGCAGCGGCGTAGGTATTGCCGATGCGTAGATTCTAGTTATCCGTAAGATGCAGATTAGTGGACGCACTTGTGTGACTTTTTATACAAAGAATATTACGACCGGTTTGATGCGATGCATCCGATGCGTACGATGCCGAAAGGTGTACGCTTAGCTTTAACCTCACCTGACAAATATGACATTGGTAACTCTTGCTATAACACGGTCCGCAGACGCTGTGCCCATCCACGCAAAGGTGGATGGGGGGCTTCATGTATTTGTTGCACTTCGTACATGTCAGGTCCTTGATCAAGCTCTCGTAGTGATCCGTTTCTAACAGCGTGCTTAACACAACTGAAATTACAAATTAGAAGAAATTTAATTAACTAGATTGTAAAAAGTTTATTGTTTGTTTTGAGAAATTTTAAAAAATAAATTAAAAGTAATCTTTTATTAAGAATCCAGTTTACATCTAAAAATGAACAATGAACATATATCTATTATCAATTTTAAAAAAGATACAAAAGCCCATCGTGTGGTGGGCTTTTTAATAATGGTTACTGGAGTAATATGGTAATTTACATAGTTATGGTATATTATTTAAATTTTATGTATTTATTTATGTTTAGTTTAGTTCTAGATATTTGTTTTAGGTGCCTACAATGCACATCTTAAAATCAACAAAACTCTACCTGGTTTTTACCTAATTAAACAGATTTTGATTTCAAGCAATTGAAACTCTAAAAAGGTCTCTAAGGTCTGTGATGATAAAACCATTCGCTTCTAAAATATTACTTTGCTTTCTTCTTTATTAACAGAAAACATTTTTCACGAAGGTAAGGTATCAAAATAAATGGCTTCGGATGCTCTTAATGTTGATAATAACTAGGTAAAATGGTCATAATTTCAAAATAAGTAAGATAAGTAATAAAACGCTGACGGAAAATGTTTTGGAGCGGAATATACGCAGAAAGCTATGAAAGGTAGTCCATAATAATTTCTAATAAAATACGTTCTTTTGAAGCTCTTATTAGAGTAGATGTTAAAAAGCTTATACACAATCCAATCCAATTATAATAATTATTAGGAAGGTTCTTTGATAATTCTGAAAAAGGTAAAGATCTACTCGTCTCAATATATTGTGTGCTGGGTACTTATCCCATAATTATAACTTTCTTTTGGAGCCTTGAATTTGATAAGTAGGCACTTATTATTATTTCGACAATTATTGGAATTACCTGTTCAAAAAATTCTAAAGTAATACGAAAGAATTGAGCACATCTTTTGTTAAACTTTAAATATTGGAAATTCCTGAATCTCCAAAACCCTTTCGAGATTCAGGAATTTCATTTAAATCAAATTAAACTTTTAATTTAGACGAAATTTTGATCACTGCTTTGTTTCATTTAATATTCAAGGATTAATTATTAATGGATATAAAATGCTAGGTCAATGACACACTGTCAAAAATTGCGACTTTGAGTATTTACGGTAAATCTTACTACATTCTAATACTACACTCAGGTAACATTACTGGCTGCAATTTGAGGTATTTGGTAATTTTATAGATAGGGATAAAAAATGCACAAATAGGTATAAAAAAAAAAAAGCAAAAAAAAATAATAAACAATTTAAAAAACTTAATTAGGACTACTAAACCCCATTTTACCCAAATTGTACTAATAAAAAAATAATTTAAAAATTAAAAAAACGACTTCAAAAAGAAACAAAAAAGAATTAAAAAAAACAACAAAAAAAAATTTGATAAAAATGACCAAAATAACCTCTACATAGGTACAGTGCCACCGACTAATTAATCTGTTTTATCATCTGAAGTCGGGCAGCCAAACTAAATACAATATGGAACCAACCAGTAAAACTGCCCTAGAGGTTATTTTGGTCATTTTTATCAATTTTTTTTTGGTTGTTTTTTTTTAATTCTTTTTGTTTCTTTTTGAAGTCGGTTTTTTAATTTTTAAATTATTTTTTTATTTTACCCTTTTTAGTATACCTAGCCACCTAAAATCAACAATATTGTTACCGTAATTTTAATTATTGAGGTGTTTTCTGATGAGAAGGTGGTTTCCCATCAATCTGTACTTAGTTCTTTAGGGGTCTATTCTTTTTGGTAGAAGTCAAAAAATGGGTATTTTATTGAATTCTGGGATGATATCCTGCCCATCATTCCGAAAATACTCATCAGATCCTTACCAAACTTTCATGGGACCACCTCGCAGCTTCCACCTTTCCATTAAAAAAGAACTATATCAATCGGTCAAGCCATCTTCGTGTAATCGATGAACAATTGAATTGAATACAGCGTTTTGAGAAGCATTCCCGGTCCTCACTTCGAGGATCCTCATCAGATCCTCATCAAATTTGTATGGGACCATTGCGGAGCTCCCACCTTTCCATTAAAAAAAGAATCATTTCAATCGGTCAAGCCATCTTCGAGTAATCGATAAACAACTGGATTGATTAATGCGTTTTGAGAAGCATTTCCGTTCATCACTCCGAAGACCCTCATCAGATCCACATCAAATTTTATGGGACCATCTTATGGAGCTCCTATCTATCCATTAAAAAAAGAATCATCTTAATCGGTCAAGCCGTCTTCGAGTAATCGGTGATCATACAAAAAAAAATTATACATACAGACGAATTGATAACCTCCTCCTTTGTTTTGAAGTCGGTTAATTATAATGTTGACGGCTTCACCCGAATAAGTCTCGATCCCGTGTCCCTAACAATGTCCTGAACACTACAACCGCCATATACCTAGCATAGTTTAAAAGTTGCTTGCGCTTAAATTATCAAAAGTTAGATAAAAGGCTTATTAAGTATATTTATTAAAAAAATACCTGCAACTATCAAGGCATTGTCGCCCTTCGTTTCGCATTGTAGGACAGTCATACTCAAAAGTGTCGAAATAGACTTCTACAATAGACGTGGAACTCTCATTAACCTTACCACACCTACAATTTAATTGGGTCTCGTGAAAGGAACACGCTTCGTATTGATTTTGTTAAACAGTTACAGTTATACTGCGGATATTTGTACATTGCAAACTAGCCAACACAACAGGTGTCTCTAGTTGTAGACACAGACAGACGTAGACAAAACAATACGCCTTTGTCGAGATTAATTTAATCAAACTATTTTTGTGATAGATGATACGATTAAGCCGGCTGTCGGTGTAACAGCTGTAACTACAACATCAACATTTCTAGATAAGTAAAACAAAATTGCAAGAACGATGTTTAAATTATACAAAATACGTATACTATAATTCAAGGGAAGAAGTAAGTTAAAATAAAAAACTAGCTGCGCCCCGCGGTATCACCCGCGTAAGTCCCGTTCCTGCGGGAATATCGGGTTAAATGTAGCCTATGTGTTATTCCCGATATCTAGTTACCTATATTCTAAGTTTCATCGCAATCGGTTAAGTAGTTTTTAGGTGATTGAGTAACAAACACACAAAATACTAATTTAAATGGTCGTGTTGGATCATTGAAATTATCATTGTTTACCTGAGACCCCCACATACTACAAACTTTTACTTGATTAAACTCTCGGCCGATAGTTTGCTGATAGTTTAACCAATACTGATTTGGCAAAACTACACTGATCCAAAGTTAATCCAAAGTCTATATGTTCGGTCTTAGTAAGTTAGGTACCTACTACGTTTAAAGATATTGATTAATATAGTTTCGTTAATAGATTAGGGCAATTACCTAGAGAATTTACTTTAAACTTGGGCTTGAGTATACTTTTGTAAACAGATTATTTAAAATAACCGGGATAAAAATTGGTCTATACTACACCGGAGGATGAATAACAACATATTAAATTTCATGAAAATCGGTTTGTCAGTTGCGGACATTACCGCCATCCAATTAAGATTAATCCATACATCTTAAACAAACCAAAACAAGATCCGGATTAGCTAGATATTATTTCATAAAATTGAATACTATACTTAATGACTCTAACATAATTTAATTATGTATTTTTTTTTTATTGAATAAACATATTTTGTTAACTTATTAGTACTATACTAGATGTAATTACATATTACATATCAAAATTATTGAATCGATAGATGTTAAAAAAAAAGAAATGATGTACGAGTAAGTTGACCCCCAAATCAAGCAGGGAAGTTGCGTTATTTGGATGCCGATCAGATGACCAGGCCTTGGCCACTAACTTTGAAACGTTTTACAGATACACAGTGCACAGACTCAATGAAATATGATGTTGTTAGTAAAACATAGCAATTGTACTAATTGTATCCGGAGAATACAGAACCTATAACTGTCCTTTCTATTACAAAACAGAACGACAATGTACTACATTGTAAGGTAAAAACAAGTACTTATAGAAGAAGACTTCAGCTCTAAAAGAGCAATGTGACTGAAAAGAAAACATCACTGACACAACACTGCACAATCCATATAAAACACACAATAACAAATAAACACTATAAATAAAACTAACGTTTTCTACCACTCGGCGATGAAGCGGACGACATACTGAAATAGCACCACCGACACGTTTAAACGACTTTAAAAACTAAACACTTGGATATCCGATTATTGGAAATAGGTGAGCGATTAGGACATAATCGTGCCATTTTCATATGATAAGACTGTGTATCAGTAATGACTGAAAACCCGAGTTGGCGACAGCGTACGTTAGTCTATTTATGCGCAAGGTCAAACTCACGAACTAGTAAGGGCCGGGGACGTAGTAACTCTTGTGTATGCTGTGGCTGACTGGCCAGTCGTGTTCTTGGTAACGTTTTTATGGGGAATGTTTTGATTATTTTGAGGGTAATTAAGGTGGTTTCCAAAGCTTTTTCATACAGCTTGTTTTATGTTGTTTTATTTTGTTTTATTTTTTGTTCTTCGATATGATGTAAATGACTATACCTTTGTGGTATCGTGTTCGAATACTCACCTACGATGAACAAGGTGCGGGTTTCGACTCCCGCAGTTGAACTAATACTTCTACAAACAACACAGATTTAATCGTATGGATTACTTGGTAGTTCTTACAAATACATTATACTAGCTGCGCCCCGCAGTTTCACCCATATAAAGTCCTGTTTCCGCAGGAATATCGCGATGAAAAAATAAAAGAATAGAGATAAAATTCCAAGTCTTCAGCTGTCTATATTCCAAGTTTCATCGCAATCAGTTTCGTAGTTTTTGTATAAAATAGCAACAAAGTCATATACATACATACAAATTTTCGTGATTATAATATTAGTAGGAAGGATATCTGGTTCTGAGTATTGTAGTAGAACAAATTGTTAGCTACCTTGTGATGTGACGCACGTCTAGCACACGTAGTCAATGCTAGGTATTTACGCTACTGCCCCGTTTGAATGTATTTTGGCATGACGGATAAATCCAGATCGGTTTCATCTGTTGCAATATTAGAAACGAATGCATTTATAGTCTATTTTGGAATGATAAAAGTAACCAGTGTTAACTTTAAACCTTACCTTGAAAAAGTTACACAAAATCCAAGAAATATAAAATCATTTGTACCCAGATACAACTAGTGTTTCATATAAGGACACTGACACTCCCCACATACCTGGATAAATCTAGGTGGAGACATGCTGCAGAATCTTCTGTGTATCTGGGAATATTAACAGCCTAGCCCTAAATTAAACGACTTCGTTTGACTAGTGGGCTAAATGATATTCTGTCGCATTTAGAAATATTTTTAGCAAGGAAGTAGGTATATTACCAAAAAAATCCCATGACAGCATTCGAACCTGCGTCCTTTCGCTAACCAGGCGACTGCTTTAACCACTGAGCTACACAGCTACATAAGTAAAAAACAAAAATAAATATTAAATTCTGTCGTATTATCTACAACATTCATTTCATAAACGACATTGGGCCCTACCATGATGTCTTTGAAGTGACCATGACGCGTTGTTGTTCAGCTAAAAAAAGATTTAATACACATCAAATAATAAAAAAAAAAAGGAAAACGAACTTTAAAAAAAAAATTAAATTGTCTGTGGTTTTTAAAAGTAGTCGGGGTATTTTTTATTTAAAATTTACTAAATTTTTTTGAGCGACAAAAGGACGACATAGCAACGACAAACGATCATGGTAGCGAGGATTATCATAAACGACATTTTCATAAAACCTTAAATTATTTTATGGAAATCGAAAAGACACCATTTTAAAAAAGTAGTTAAACTATTTTGTAGTTTCTAATCATTATTATCTGATATGAGTGAGTATCTATTGGTTATCAAAATGCCGCAGCGTACTTACGTAAAACTATATCAGAAGATTACAAAAAGGAATTGATAATTAATATCTGTTTATTATTATTCAAGACGACAGTAATTATTTTTGCAACACGTTGGGCGATACCTGCTTGGTTGCGGACGTTGCGGGTTCAATTTCCGGTGGAGCACAAAAAATATGATTACATAAATATTTACGCTTTGGTTACAAAATTTGTATCTAATTTTACACAAAGATAAGACATAATTGTATCTGTTTTTTGTTTGTTTCTTGGCACCTTGGTTCATAAATTTCACTGACTTTAAAAATAGATGCCGCTGTGTACTGTGTGTAGGTACAGTAAGCAACATAATATTTGCTGACCCACCTAAGGTCGATAGTCGCTTTCAGGGGTCTTGCACTAGTATCATTTGCAATACTTGGATTTAATGAATGAATGAGCTCTTTATTGTACATCTATCTTCTGTCTATACTAATAATAAAGGAAGAGAGGACAAAAAGTCTGTACTTGGTAGTAAGACTTAGGAAAAGTAGTAGAACAAAATCATATAATTTTTAAAATTCATGTCTCTCCTTATCTGTCTGTCTCTTATACAATTAAAATCTACTAATCCGATTGAAATCTGGTTTTCAATATTGGATATTTCTATTTTCGAGTAACGTCGTGGTATAGTTTGTATCGAAATTCAATTAGTAGAACTCGAGTAATGAACGAAAAAGTGCAACCGCTCGGCCGCCCGCGTCTTGGATAACACGTTCTTCACTTCTGCGGGTGAAACCGCGGTGCGCAGTTATTAGTACCATATAAATTACAATATAAACAAATAGAACGGAGGGTTATATTATGATTTTGTAATTTTATGTTTATTTGAATAAAAATATTCTATATTAAGAGATAGAAACATATACAACTTAAATCTAGGAGGCACAATGAGCGGGCTTTTCGCTGAAAGCTATCTCCTTTGAATAGAAAAGAACCTAAGAAAGGTGAGAGTTTGGGAGTCTACACATGAAGAAATTTAACATACATAACATTAAACTAAATATATTATATACAATAATGTATTCTGACAACTACGCAATCATGTCAGATGGTTTGCCTTTACATCCACCCGATTTAAAAACGCTGTTGCGCGAAAAAGGGCCTTGGGTAAACATTGTGGCTTCTTACGCCAGTTTAGTTCCTGAATATTTTCTTTCAGCATAATATTCTCTCTACAAAAGCAGTTGAATAAAATCTTTAGTTTCACTTTAGATAATGTCCACTCCTATCACTAAACTTACAAGTTTTACTGTTATCATTAAGTATGCTGCCTGTATTGTTTTAAATTATAGAACTAAAACTCGCTTAGAAATTCAACGAAGTAGGTACTATAGCGTTTTATGAAAATCTTTTCTTAGTGCAATTCCAAACATGCACGGTTCTACTGGCTCTGTGGCAATCTTTGTGGGAATTTCGTAAAACTTGGGGCAGAGTTTTGATGCCGATATTCTTTAGTCCAGGATACGAATACGAAACAACTTCGGAGCCTTTGAAACGTCTGTAGGTGGTTATTGTTCGTTCTGGACCAATAATTATCATAAGTTCAAGACAAAAAAACAAGAATGTATTGAGAATTATGGTCCAGAATGAAAAATAATAACTACCTACTAACGTTTGATCGGCTCCGAAGTTTCGGCCGATAACGTTTCGGAATACCCTATTCCATAGAATCGGAATACCCTGATTCTATGATTAGAAAGTAGATGGAAAGTAGCTGGTATGAGATGATAGTATTAAGGCATAAGCAGAAAGGTTGCTTAGCGCCTTAGGCTGGGTGCCTATAATAGTTTTTGCGTGATAGAGTAACAAATTCACATACATACATACATAGTTGCAAACTTTTGCGTTTATAGATTAGTAAGATATGTCTTGACATGTATTCGTCGGTAAAAGATAGATAGATAGATTAATTCTTTATTGCAACACTTCAAAATTAAAAAAATAAAATTAGAATATATGTACAAAACAATGGCCAATCGGTCATAGAAAACCGCAAACGAGCGTTTGTGGTAATCTGTAGGCCAATCGTTTGGGCTGTAGCCTGCCTTCGCCTCGAAGCAGATTGAAAGTTTTATTCCAAACACATACAACCGAAATATTCATTGGTTTTGATTTTATTGAATATATCTGAATAGAATTTCGGTTCCATACCAACAGTTATTTTTTCATTTTGTGAACGCGGGCATAAAAAAATTAACACATTCTCTTCGTAGCAAATAGGAAGCTACGAACGAAATCCGATGGTTCTCTATTGATTTATCTGACGTTACAGTGTTTTGTTTTACAATGCTGATTGTTAGGTGTATTGTTTTTGAATAAAAATAGGCTTGGAATGGTTGTATTGATAGTAAAGTTGTGAGTTTCAAAGTTAAGTGTAATTATTGGACTATCTACCTACACTATATTTTAAATGTGCTCCTTTACCACGTGTAATACATTACACGTGGTAAAGGAGCACATTACATTGCA
The DNA here is from genome assembly GCA_949358125.1 of Idaea dimidiata. NCBI lineage: Eukaryota > Metazoa > Arthropoda > Insecta > Lepidoptera > Geometridae > Idaea > Idaea dimidiata. Next base: position 8,415,826 of record OX442334.1, read on the forward strand.
TGGAACATTACAATGTTACAGATTTGAGCATTACAGCGCGCAACATTTATTAACACATTGTATCATTTTGATTATACAATGTGTAAATAAATGAGCTTCGCTTGCAATAAAATGTTACATTACCCGTGAATAATATAATAATATTAATATTAGGTACATACACATTGATAAATAAATAAATAAATTCTGTGACCAACACACAGCGCCCTCCAGCCCCGTGGTAAGCTGGTAAGCTTGTGTTACGGTGACTAGACAACGGATATACTACTTATATTTATTTTTCTTTTGTAAATACATACAAATTATATATAGAAATACACCCAGACAAGATACAAATATTTACTTTTAAGCATAAATATTTTCACCCAGCGGGAATCGAACCCGCAACCTTCTGAATAGCAGCCAAGCGTTCGCCCGACGCGCCACAGAGGTCGTCTGAATGCTCGAGGTGTAGCAGTACCTTAACGAGAACATGGAAAGTGCTTTAAATACAAATGCCATTTCCATTTTTACCATTCAAGCTTTAGTGTTTCACTATTCATTAGTGAAGAGTCACGTAGAACTACTAATCAATTTCCAGTCGAGAAACGTAAGTATATACTTACCTCTTTGTTACTTTTAGGTATTTTAACTGGGAGGCGAAAGTATCTTCGAAATCTTCGTAATGAATACATGAAACGAATTCATGAAGCAAACTGTACGCAAAATTATAAAACTTACAAAAATGGAGACGTAGTTCTATTTTTTTTTTTTACAAAAACTACTCTGTGCTAAATACTTCCGAGCTGCTAGTAGAAACTCTGAATTCATAATGTCAAATTATGAAAACTTCGAGCGTAATTAGCGTACGAATTGAAAAACTTAGAAACACAAAATTTTAAGGCCAAGTCCACTGGCAAAGTTTTCTTGATAACGAAAGTTTAAAATGTTCCTGACTCATTAAGTAGCTACTTGAGTAAAGAGTCGCTAACGAAGAATTTACTCATTTTTATGACAAGACAATCCGCTGTTAGGTAAGTATGTACATATCTACCTAAATCTAAGTATTTTTAGGTATGTGAAATCATCTTTAGAAATGTGGGAAATAATGAGGATGTTTCACTTATCACCTTCTTCTTTTCGTGTAGTGATGTAGTGCTAAAGTTTTCAGGTCGCCCTAAGGCCTCTAACTTCATCTATCGACTACTATCAGACAGAACAACCGAGACCAACTGCTTAACGTACCTTCCGAAGCATGGAAAAACTCGAGAAAATGATTTTATGCGCGCCAAGCGTTGCTGTAGCTGTAGATTGCATCTCTCTTGGGAACCCAGGGTCCGTTAAAATCCCAAATTATATGAGGTCGGCACAGAAGATGAGTTAACATTGACCACACCTCATTCAAACAAATTTTACAAAGTTTTACGACTAACCAACTCAATGAATACTAATCCTTTTTGGGACCATTTTGTGACCTGATAGTTTAATCGCCACATTGCGGAGAGAAATGGAAGTTCGCTAGTTCCCACCCTAGATTCCTTAATATCATTTTATCCACGGGAAGAGACAATTTCAAAAACTACTTTGAATCCCCAAAACTCCTACCTTATACAAAAGTTATTTTACGAGACTTCTGAACAACCTTTTGGCTTAAATCAACACCCTCAAAACACGCTGTATAGTCAACGGAAGATCAAACCCACGAACTAATAGAAACAGAACAGTAAATGATATATTAAAAGGCGCAATCGATCAGTCGATTAGATAACCGACCTCACTTTGTTTCTCAATTAATTTTCATCGACCTTTTGCTGAGAAATCGTAGGGTTGAAATGGGTAAGATTAATTTGACGGGTAATGTTCCGTTGTTATTTATTGGCTATTCAATATTTGGTAGTTGGGACCAGATATTTTATTGTCCCATCAGTTTCGGACGTGATGAAAGTCGAATCCTTTCAATCGATATTGCTTTGGTTGCTTGTGAGTTACGAATGTGAATAGAAATAGGTTTTTACGCTCACGAAATTAATTAGCATCCATAAAATATTTTACGTTTATTAAACTGGTAGGTAATATGATCATATAAGTAATAATGATAGTAAAATGGATAGAACAACACAATATAACATTGCAACCTCTTTGAATAATATAACCATTAGTAAGTACGTACTAAGTAAGTAAGTACTATGCATGTTAGAATAAGTTTTGTTTGTACCTACTTTCAATGAATAAACGTATTTGTATTTTTATTTTGTAAGTACCTAAATTATATTTAAAATCGTATTGTACTTAGTCTTCCGCGATTTATGATTTTCTTCAAACAAACACTTCTTATTTTTTTGTGTCAACGGCTACAAACAATATGAAGTCACAGAACTCTGTCCCAAAATTTAGCCACGGCAACCATGTTATTAGTTGACCTTTTGAGATCGTCTGCAGAAGGACTGATAGGGCACAGAGAGCTGGCTATCAAATGCGTCATCGTTTGGCGGCTTCGCCACAGTCGCGTACCCACAGAAGCCACTTTGCCTTGCCGTCCTTGCATCGACCGACTTGGGTTTGCAGGCGATTGAGAGATCGTAAACACTGTAAAGATTTGAGCATATAAAAAAACTTTATACTATTCTTTTTTATTAATAGGTAATACGTTTTAGTTGCGAGTTTTATAACTACTCGTAACTATTAGAAATATTTTAAAGGAAAACTTCATCTCCAAAAATTCACTCGCGACGAGATTTGAACTCGCGTCTCCCCTTACTCGTAAATATTTATAACACTACCTTCACTCCGTTCTTTGTATTTAATTCAATAAATTACGTAAGCTGTATTCCGAAAAGCAAAGCCTTACTTAAAAAAAATACACTAAAATAATTTTAAAGTTTACGTGGTCCGTTACCACCGGTCCAGCCACTAACGAAGACATGTGGAATCTTTTTTCATCACCGTCTTTCTATCTTCGTGATAACCTTACTATATCTTAAACTGTATCATCACTTACTTACCATCAGGTGGGATAGGATCAAACTCTCATCTATCATTCATAGTAAAAGCTTATTTTCAGTCATAAGTCGTGCTCATAAGTGTATAGTTCTATGTACCTACGTCATAGCTATTTGAAGAAAATCCCAAAACCAACTTTTAAACGACAGGGTCTGGAGTGATCAACGAGATAAGGGGATGACAATAACTCATCGTTTAGGAAACCCTCCGTCCTTCATTAAAATGCTGCTCCACGGGGACGTCATAAAAATTCGTAGTTTTCAGCTTATTTAACGTGACAGATTTTAGGGCTCTCTGGAACCATTTACATACTCATTCATACCATTTAAGTAGTCAAATATTTGTTTGAATGATTAGTCTTTTTCTTATATTAAGTGTCTAAAAAATAGTCTGTTTTTTCGAACCGAGATTTCTTCGTGTTATTGACTGAGTCATGGAGCGACATCTACGGGCTTTTTGCAAATTGACGGCTAACATTTTTCTATTTACATAGAAAGGAATATGTTAAGATGTAGCTTTTAATTACCTTAATTTATAAAGGCATACAAGTTACAATGATGCTAAAAATAAAATGAAAACAATGCATATAACTTCTAACTCTATTGATTTCTCTTCTATTGATTATTCCAGATCTAATCAATCAATTACCAGTAAAATTTAAAACCTCACTGACAAAAAAAAACTTTAAATCTAAACTAAAACAATTTTTTATTGATACGTTAGTTTAACTAATAGAAATACCTATTTAATACTTACAATTACTATTACTTGGGACTTGACGACAGATACGCGCACACGTTTACTCATTAATCTCTAATACGTATTACATGTAATCAATATTTACCTATTTATTTATTTTTATCTATTTATATATATACTACTTATCTACTTACCTATTTTATAATATATTATGATTGTACTACTAATAATATATTACTTAACATTACCAATCCCTAACACCTTGTACGCATAATATCGATAACTAACGCATTATGTCTATGCAGCGATTTGCTCGAGCCGTGTTTGGCTTTCGCATAGATGGGATGCAATATTTAGTGCAAGTGGGTATTTTTCTTTGAATACTTTCGGTGACGAGCCGAGGTTACCGTGGTTAGACGAGGACACAAGTTGTATTCTACCGATGATGGATAAGGACGGAAATACTTTTTGTTTTCGTCCTTATAGACTATCTAATAATAACTGTACCTACAGATGTGTAATGTTTTTGGTGGGTATGTATCATAAATAACATAGCGATGGATGTAGGATGGGAATAATATTATTATCGTTTCATTCATTTGTCTTATACAATTTATAAATTTATTTAAACGACTCACTGGTGCACGGTAAAACTCGTAAGAGCTTTTGAGGCACCTTTATGCATAAGTTATATGTTGTTACTTTTTTTGTAAGTAAATAAATAAATAAATAAATAAACTAGATTTCGTAATACATAAATGGAGATTCACTATTTTTTTACCCCGCTGCAAGGAAAAGGTTATAATAATGTTTTACGCGCCTATATGGTATGTATGTATTTTTGTAATATTTTTCCTCAGCTCGTATCTTCCAAACCACTCGATTGATTTCTTTAATTACGGTATCGTTAGATTTGTCTCATTTCTCCAATGCTTTTTAGATAGGTGACAACAAAATAAAAACAAAATGGAGAACACCAGGCGCCATAAAATAAATGTGGACTGACTACGTCGAGTGGGGTATCGTTGACTAGGTATTTGAAAATAATTCTTGGGTTCTCCATTAATTTAAAGTTGGTTAGCAGCCGTTCATAAAAAGACCGCAACTTACTAAATAATCCTCAACTTAAACTCCCTCGATGCAATGATATGATTAAAATACAATTGATATAAATAAACGTCTTATACCTTCCTAATGCTGATTAAAAAAGTAAAATAAAAAAACGTGAAGATAATTAAAACAAAAAAAAAAACATTTTTTTTTAAAAGCCACCTAGATCTGTTTTCAGCTAATAATGGGTCCCGACTGTAAAAGTAGCTGCGTTTCGTGGCAGTAGCCGCAGTAAACTTGTTTTATTGTTTTTTTTTTAGTTTTTCTTATCTTTTAAGTTTTTATTAAAATAATTACAAAGTGATATTTTATTTACTTTGAAGTAAAAACTTTCTCCCAACTTGCTTCCGACTTTCTCTACGAAGCTTGTTTCACAATGACTGTAATCTGGTCCTAGTTCAATTATTGTAAAAAGTGTCCATTACAGTCTACCATTTACCATAAAATATTATTTACATATAGCTATCATAGGAAAATAATTCAAGTTGAAATAAAAGTACCGGAAGTATACTTCCGGTATTCCTACCAAACTACATTCCATTGTGACCCTTACGTTCATGACGCTAGAGCTCAACCAAACACGAATTTTACGTATTTTATCGAGCGGTTTTCTAACTCGTAAAAAAGTGTTTCTACAAAGAAAATCGATATTTTGATACAATACATACCAAAAGACTGAACCAAATAAACGAAATAACACTAGTTTTTCACTAAATTCACCCACTTATCACTATTTGAAACAATTAATTATCACTTTCACCCGCACGGCAAAAAAAAATGGCGAAACTGAAAAAATCTGACAGCAAAAATTTGCAAATCCAATTATTTATTTTTTTTCAACTGGCGGTTATTTTACTGTCAATGCCAAATGTCGTAAAATATATCAGAGTTGCCAATGAACAAAACTTGTTCTAACAAAAATCCACTCTATTTCGATACATTAGAGTTTCAAGTGGTCTGGGTAGGATGTGCCACCGGGGGGACATCGACGCTCAAGTGCGTTTTTGAGTTTTTATTAGCGTGTCACCCCGGTGGGACATCGACGCCGGACGAGTTAATGGTTAATGGTTAATATTTAAGTAATTATTAACACGCACGATGATAAAGATAGGCACAGTGTGAGTAGTGTTAATACATATCTCGTTTTGTGCAGATATGCAAACTATGATCAATCTTACTATTAAATTAATAAGTTATTACATTACGAAACTAAAGTGTCATGCATTATAATACTCGTAATATAATACAATAGGTATTTCAAAGAATATCAAAAAAATTATTTTGATTTTAAAGCTAAACTAACTTAGTTTAGTTGGTGATAGACGGTTGCCTGTAGGTACAGTTCAACTTCACCATTCGAACTCATTGTTACCACCGCGAAGTATGCGAAATACATTCCTTTTGAAATTCACTAAAAGTTTCAAGCATTAAGATATTATATAAGCTTTGAATTTCCCAAGAAAGACATCTTTTACACTGAATATTTCATTTTACAGAAAGTATTCGTTTCTAGTTTCGTTTTTTAATTATTTGAGCACTCAAAAGAGTCGACAAACTTTCGATGACACTTTAATAGTTAAGAACCTAAAGTTTATCTTCTATAAGGATTTCTTTTAATTGCTATTTTTTATGTATATCATTCAAAGTTAAACCTATTTATTTATTTAGTTACTATAATTTTATTAAAGTTAGTGTAACTGAATTTAAATTTAAATTCATGAAGTAATAATGAAATATTTTATCACCCCCAACACTTTTGACTTCACTAACATCGGGCCCTGACAGGTGATATAGCAGTGTTAATATCAACTTGATTGAAATTAAGATTAAAATAGGTATTAAAACGGCTGTATTAGAAATTGACGAAGTACCTAGTTAAACAAATATTAATTTACCTAATAGGTTACTGAATTACAAAAACAAATTGACAGAGTAGTTAACATTAATTAAATTACCTACCTATACACCATTTGAATTATAAAAACCGAGTGATTGTTATTATATTCTCGCCTAACAACGTATATTTCCAATTCCAAATCTCTAAGAAACAGCACAATAACATGATTTAGTCCTATAAATCGTGCCAAAGTCCTGTCTCTAGACATTTAGAAAACAAATAAGACAATTAGAAATAACAATTTAATTGCCTTAATATCCATTTGTTTACCGAATTTCATACCGAGAAATTAGATAGTTGTTATCTCAATTTAGTTAGACAAATAAACAACTTAGGTAATTATGGAGATGGTAAGCAAGCATTACTCGGTTAAAATATCAAGTTATAGACCCGGATATACATATTATTAGCAAATAAATTATTTGATAAACGATGTAAAGAACTGTAGTATCCTTGAAAAAACAGGCGGAAGACATTATTGTAGCTTCCAGATAAAAAATCGTTCAAATAGTTTCATTTCTTACCATTGCACGTTTACAATCAAATAGGACCTATAGCCCATTACACAGTGCAAACTGCTATCCAGCCAGTAGAAAGCGCCAGTAACTGGCCTTGCATTGGCAGTCCATGCTATACATTGTACTCGCACTTACGAGTCACTTGCACTTCAAACAGTGCGAGTTCCTGCAGTGAAGCCACTCGGCAGACTGAATCGTACGCTAGCTCGCACGCTAGCTCCGACTGTGTTAACAAGCTTTATTTTCAGCTTTATAATAATTGTTAGGTGCGAATAACTAACCACCTTCTTACCAGATGGTTATATAATGGAATGAATGTGTGTACTAAAATATGGTTTCAGAGGTTGTTACATTTACTCGTAAAGTCTAAGGCTATGTCCGCATAAGCAGGAGGCTGGCTTAGCGGCTAGAAGCTAGCGACTCACCTAATTAAAACAAACTGTCTAGAACGTTTGCGACCGGCCGCACTGAGTGCTTGGCGCCTAGCAGTGCCTATCTGGTCAGAAGGCAAGCCACTAGGCGCTAGACGCGAAGCAAGCCGCCGCGCCGTTGTAGCCTAAATGGCCGACGACCTTGTTGTTAGATATCTGTTCACTCATGACTAGTTATGTGAAAGTAGAAAGGTTTAATGATACAATTAAGACCGTTTAGTGTCGACAAATAGCAGTAACAAAACACTAAACGAACGCGAAAATTCTGCTAGATTTAAATAAAAGTAAATCCTTTCAAGTACCTACATATATTAGAGAACCAGCTAGCAGTAAATATCACAGACTACATAAAACTCGTTCGAAAAATAGCTAAATTTACCGCAGAAAATAAAATCGGTTTAATGGTTTTTGTTTGCTATAAAATTTGCTCATTCAAATACCTCTACCATACTTACAGTTGACAATCGAAAACAATTTCCACTCGCAAAGAGGCTGTTCGCCACAATATTTCACAGATTCCTACCTCCGTCGTCTCTGCTATTAAATGCGTACTATTTCTCATTGTATGTCTTTCAGTTTAGTGTGCTACACTAAGGTACCTTACTTTTGTATAAAATGAAGAGCAACGAAATCAGATCTCTTTTAAAATACAAAAGCTGCACCCTGCTGAGTAAATTATCTACCAATTCTAAAAGAATTTCAATATTATCCGGGTTTACAAATTAGATGTCCTTCAACAAAAATTAAGAACAGACCCAGGGCGGCTTAAAAAACTTTCACAGAAATTTCATTTTGGAGACACCCAAAGCACCCATATCAAAATTCTTGTTGAAACCTTTAGTGACCTTAATTTGCATCTCGTATCTGTAAGTTACACTTGTATTGTTATCTAGAGTGTGCATGCCAGAGAATGTTCAGGCGAATATATTGCGACACTACGTCAGAGGACGACGACATCTGAGCAGTAGGTAACTACAGGTAAGGAAAATATATAAAACTACGCGAGAAATTATGGTAGAGTGAATTTTTTCTTATAGAAACTGTCTCAGTGTGTGGTTCAATTCAGTAATTCAATTGAGTTGACCGATTGAGACGTTGCTAGGTAGAGTAAATTTGTTTCAATGCTGAAACTACGTACGTTAAAGTCTACCGTACGGCCACCTTTGCAGTTTTGCTGGTAAAGGCAGCTTATTCAGTTTTTGACTGAGGCTAGAAATCGATTAAATCGGTTGTACCATTGTACTCAAACTTCTGCCATAAGGACGACCTGCGCAGGCGGCGCGGCCGGGCGGCGGCCGTTAGGTAAATCGTGGCGTGTCCTAGCCTACAAAAATGTAGTATTTTTTGGTAAAAAGTTTCAAGTAGCTTTTACCATAACAATAAGAATTTGAATTCGTGTTTATCGCTTCTGTTTACAAAAAAACTATGTAAACTTTACTATTTTTTCGAGGGTGGTATTTAAATTTTCTTTAGTAAGTTGAGGGAGGGACATAGTTTTAAAGACTTTTTAGAGTGACTGATGAATCGACGATTAGTCTACACCGCTGATAGTAAAAAGCTGAAATTCGTAGAGTGTGTTCGTTATGTGATAAGGAAGAATATGTGAATATTCTTTCGGGATTGGGACTTATGCGGGTGAATCGGTTACAGGGCTAGTTTATGAATGAAGACAAAGCTAGTTAATTATAAACCTTTTTATAATGTCACAACCTGTTTGTGTTGTTAGCTTCATAACTTTCGTAAAAACTTTGGTACGTACTAAAAAAACGTAAATATTTGATTTTATGATGAGACATCGGACAAATATTATTGGCCACATAGGTTTACCTTCTTATTATTACTTATCTAGTTCAACGGTTATTTACAATTCGTCTAATTATTATCATATTAGGTCGGTACATTTCACAACATATTTAGTTTATTTAGTACACATTAAGTTGTAAACAATGTGTCCTTCATTTAAGATGTTAAAGTTGCTAATAATAACTTGATTGTTCAAATAAAGTACAAATATGTATTGTGTAATTATCAGTTGTTTACAGCGTGATTTTTGTTAGGCTAGTTTGTTCAACGGTTTCACTCGTCTATGTCTTGGTTCCGTGAAAATATCGAGATAAAAGTATAAGGTATGGGGGAGCCCTATGTTCAGCAGTGGACGGATCAATATGATCAAATGTAAAATCAAAACTTATAGGTATTCTGACTACAACAAAAACTAGCGTATTTGTTTATATAGAAGCTTTACTGTAACAAACTTTCAACGGATTTGGAATACCTATTAACAGTTTTTATAGAACAGCAAAAATGTACTGAGTGAGTGTCCAATAATTAATTAAATTTTGTAATAATGTTTTGAATCTTATCCTAATGACAAAGCAATAGGTACTCACGGTCACTATTGCTAGAAAACAGTTTATAGCTCTACTTACCACTCTCGCTCTTTTTGCACTAAATGTGTGACACTTGTCTTAACCCAGGACCTTTATTATCGATATACTAACTAAGAGTCATTCCAAATAACTTTGAAGTATTTGCATGAAAACGTTACAAATATACAAACACACAAACTCAAATTTTATTTATAACATGAATGAGGATTTTTCCATTCTTGTTACACGGACACGTGTGCTTTGAGTGCCATTTAGATGAATAAGAAGATGTAAACTATGATATGCTTTTCCTGGGGGAAATCCTCATAGGTGTACCTATTATCATTAATTTAAAATTTAACCAACTAGCATTCAATATGTCTTAGGGTTTATATAATAAATAATAATTATAAATTCTGTGACCAACACACAGCGCCATCTAGCCCCATGGCAAGCTGCTAAGCTTGTGATACGGTGACTAGACAACGTATATACTACTATAATACATACAAATTATACATAGAATACATAGAAATACACCCAGACCAGATACAAATATTTAATTTTAAACATAATTATTTGCACCCAGCGGGAATCGAACCCGCAACCTTCTGCATTGCAGCCAAGCGTTCGTCCGACGCGCCACAGAGGTCGTCAAAATGTTTTGAAATATTTGATTAAAAAGTGTCCCACCGATAAATTAATGGAAAGTTGAACAGCCCAATAAAGATGTTATCTGTCTCTTAATAAATAGTTGAAATATTTAACATTTTCATGACCACAAAGAAATATCTAAAAACAGTGCCTTATCTCGTTCTATAAATATAAAATTGTAACAGACTCATCTTGACTCGGGGCCCCCCGACTTGTTGTTTTGAACTTAATGTTGTTCTGTTGTTACAATTGACACAGGTTATCAGCTCTATTTATTGTGGCATCGACTGCACCCTACACTAGACGGAAGCTTCAGTTTCTCCGCGACAGTCATCCACTAGACATCTACAAAAATGTCCAAAAACATTTTAAAATTTCACTATATAATTTACGCGTTGGTTTTACTCAATGTTGTCAACGGAGACTCTCTGACTATGGAGTCGAGACTTCATGATATGTGCAGTAGATCGTTGTCGACTCTTATTTTTCATATATGTACGGGAAATATAGCGATAAGTGATTTACCACCGGAAAGTTTGTCAAAAGTTCGTGGGAAAAGAGCTTCGCTACTGTTTTCAAGAGAGAGGATAAAGAGGCAGGTGGTGGACGAGTGCTGTTTGCGTTCCTGCACGGTATCACAGTTAATCCAGTACTGCCCTGAGACATGGTGATAGGTGGACCCGTTCGCCATGGTATTGACTGATTGCTGGCCCTGTGGGCTCCAACAAGAATTCAGTGATTCAAGTGATTAAACCTTTCGTGCACGTCTGTGTTAATTAGTCTGTGGATTCATTTTAGTTTAATAACCGTTTAACAGTCTCTAGACATTGCTAGAATTAATACTAAGTAATAAAAAAAGTAACTTCAGCTTTCATTTTGTTTAAAGATATTTAATTTTATAAGTTTAATTAACCTTGATTTTTGTTATCCGTGATATTGATGTTTTTTTTTTAATTTTATTCAATGGACTTATTTTTTAGAATGCCATCTGCTTTAACTACAATGTAAATTATATCTAATTATTATTTTCTATGTCCATGTAATCCACAAACAAAAGATAGAAAGATAATAGGAAAGTTTGCTATTGTTTACTTCAAATACTAAAGCAGTAGGGTTTATAACTTGGTTGTTGGGTGTAACTTTAATTTTAATAAGATGGGTAGGTATTTACTTTTTTTTGTTGTATAGTAATAACATATTTAACTTAATTAGACTGAATTTGTTTCCGTCCTTAAATAAATTTAATATAAATCTTTTAGAAATAAGTTATATTTACGTGTAAATAAAGAAGTTAATTTTAATAAATCTGCAATTATTTTATTATAATATAACAAAACTATTTTGAAATGAAAAACTAGTGACTGGATGTAAGTTCATTAAGGAACATATCATAGAACAGGTACCTATAAATTTAAAATGAATAGATGTATCGAATAACTAATTATTCATTCTGTTGATCATTTGAGGAAGTTAACTGTAGGTAAATATTAAACACATTTTTCGGGATTAATCGCGTTGTTTCTATTATTTTCAGTATTTACAGACTCCTTCGTCAGGGTACACTAAGAAATAACTTTTCATTGTTATTATTCTAAAAATATTCTATAAAGAAAACAGAAGAAAAATCGTTTTAGAACTAACAACGCCTACGACACGAGACGAGGGCGGATGTATATTTATTATTGGACATCTTTTGTTTGTGATTTCAAAGTTGGATGTCTATTAATAGGAATTCTCCAAGTTTTTATCGTAAATCTGGCATACCTACCTCAAATCAGATATAACGAATGTTTATTGTTAAGGATTACCTAAATTCAGAATGACTAAAACGATATTATATACCTACTCGTAGCCAGTAGCCGCGCAAAGCAGTTTCTTCCGCGTTAGTTCCGATACTGCGGGAAGAACTAAATAAAATATAGATTATAAAAATAATAAATAATATTATCAATATGGATCTGGGTTAGTATATGAATTAATTCAGATCTCTAGCTATCTCACACTAAGTTTTATCGCAATGGGTCCAGTAGTTTTTCCGCAAAAGAGTAACACACTCGTTTACTTACACACAAACTTTCACATGAATACTTGTAACTAGCTGCGCCCTGCGGTTTCACCCGCGTAAGTAGCGATCCCGCATTGTTCGAACACCTACACTTAAATGGACGACCACGCCTGGCATCATCAGTACAGTTAAGCAGTTTTTTGCACTGCAGTAGGTACGTAAAGGTAAAGATTGTATGTAAGTAAGTGATGATGACGATGACGATGAATGACGATATGTGACAATGTATGACGATAATGATGCCACTCTACATCATTTACCCTACCCTGTGTCAATTTTCATACAGATCTGTCTTGATTTGTTTAATAATTATCAGCCGCTTAAGTCTTGTTCCCGCGGGATTATTAAGATCAAAATCCTATGTTACTCTCCATAACTAAAACTATCCTTATGCAAATTTTCATCCAAATCGGTCGAACCGTTTGACCGTGAAGAGGGAACAAACAAACAAACATATAAACTTTTGGATTTATAATATTAGTAAGGATAATGATCCTCCAGATCCCTAAGTCGCCTTTGAAAACATCCATTTTAAGAAATGGGTTATTTTCCTTATCTATGCCAGGACTATACCATATTGTACAATTTGTACATGGCCTATGCAACTACTCTACCTTCTAAGTCAAGAGGATTCCGACCGAGTCGAGGCTAACCTTTCTATACAACGTGAGTAAAAAGAAAAACCATTTGCTTCTTTGTGTAATCCTCTTTGAGAACTTCTTCTTTTCGTGTAGGGTCTAGCTTACCTAGTGTTAAGATTTTCAGGTCTTCCTAGGACCTCTAACTTGATCTAATTTCTATAGAGGTAATAACAGGGACCTCCGGCCTAACGGACTTTGAGAACTAGACTTAAGCCTCTTAGACTAAAGAAATGTAAATTATTACATAGTCAGTTTTATAAATAAAAAAAAATATTTTAAAAAAATAAAAAACCCGACTGCCGTTAAAACTGAAAAGTAAAAAACAAGAAGATACCTAAAGGTAAAGAAACCTTAAAAATCGTTCGACGCATCTAAGAGCCTTAAAAATTGTGGATGGACTCGGGTGGGACTTCAACACAATTTGGTGTCATTATACTTTACCTTTAAAAGGAGTCCCACCCGACTGCATCCACAATTTTTTAAGGCTCCTAGTTTTTTTTTTTTTTTTTTTTTTTTTTTTTTTTTTAACGAGGGGAATCACTTTAAGACCATCAGGCCGCTCCCGGGGGAGAGCGACCCGGTGTGTGGGGGTCCCTCTGACCTAAGATGGTGTGCGGCCAGAGGTTTACCCACTAAACCCCTCGGTGTCCGATCTCTCCGCTAGTGTCGAGGCATACGGGAAACACTCCCGCAGTACAGCCGTCTGCCCCGACAGCGGTTGGCCGCGTGCGGCCTCACCTCCGAAGAACCCCTTGAGGGGTAAAACCCTTTCGAGAGGCGGCGTGGACACGCCGCCGCCATCTCTGTGCTCGTTGATTGGCAGCGGACTCCCCCGAGTCCGCCGCCAAGAGTCATTTACGGTGGCAAATGGTCATCTCTGACCACCTGCTGTCTGCGACTGGGGCGCGGGGTGTCGCGAAGCGGCTCCCGCAACCTCTCCGCGTCCTCCTTTGCAGTCATCACGGCCTCCGCAAAGTGCCGGACCGCACGCCATGCGTCGTCACTGCCAATCATGGTTGCAATGACGCTCAGCAGCGACAGGTTGCTGCCAATTACACCCATTAATTCCTGCCTGGGTTCGGTCCAAGCAGGACATTCCGCCAATGTGTGATGAGCGGTGTCACATCTACTAGGGCAGTGGTGGCATCGCTCATCACTCTCCTTTTTTATGCGGCAGAGAAAACTGCCGAAGCAACCGTGGCCAGTTAAGAGCTGGGTGAGGCGGTAGGACAGTGCCCCGTGGGCTCTGTCAATCCACTCCCCGAGGACTGGCCGAATCGCCTCGATCGTCCAGAGCCCATAGCGTGGGTGCTCCAGACGCGCTTTCCAGGCCACCACAATGTCCTGGTGAAGCACGGCGTGGCGCTCATCCACCTGGCGTAAACTAGGACGTTCGCCCCGACCTCGTGCCTCCTCGCGCCACTGGTACAGTGACGCGAGGGCTCTGGCTTCGAGGTCCCACGGAGGGGAACCTGCCAACACACACGCGGCGCCGCCCGCTACGGTGCGGTATCCCCGCGTCATCCTGATGGCCATCAGCCTCTGCACTTGCGAGAGTCTGCTGATGACGCCATCAGAAATGTTCGCGGCCCACACTGGGGCGCCATAAAGCGCCATCGAGCGGATGACCCCCATGTATAGCCGCCTCGTAGACCCATTCGGCCCTCCGATATTCGGCAGGAGCCGGGCAAGAGACCCCGCCGCTCCCACCAACTTCGGGGCCAGTAGCCCAAAGTGAGCGTCAAATCGCCAACCGCCATCGAGGACCAGGCCAAGGTATTTAAGGGTCAAGGCTCCTAGATGCGTCGAACGATTTTTAAGGTTTCTTTACCTTTAGGTATCTTCTTGTTTTTTACTTTTCAGTTTTAACGGCAGTCGGGTTTTTTATTTTTTTTTAAATATTTTTTTTATTTAACGCTTTTTAGTTATTAGAGATTAGATACAATTACACCAGAGAAACTCATTAACTCTGGATGTGTATACTCCAGTAGCGAGGACTCGAAATCGATATTATACTTCAGACATAAACTGAAGATTATTATTTACTTGCAGCATTATATGAATGATGATGCTATCCTTGTCGCACTTTTAGATATAAAAACTAAACAATTTTCTGTCTCACTCCCACTCTGCTTCGGATATACCTGCGCGCCATTTTTCTTCATTATATGACACGGTGTTGTCCGAATCGCACAGTTGTTAAAAAATTCGTCTTACGATGGGCAAACGAAGAAGAAGGGAGTATGAAGACATGCACAGGAAAATTCGGAAGTTGGAAAAAAGGTTGGAACGATACTGGACGGAGTCACCATCACCCGACCGCGAACCTTCAGATTCCTATACATCAGACGTGGAAGATCAGGATTTTAGAGGTAGGCACATTTCTTGCTTCCATATAGAAAGTGTAGGTACTTTGTTACCTACGTACGTAGTACGTGGTTGAATACAAAATAAAATTTCCATAAATCTCTGTAACATTTTAGCATCTACCCTCAATTATGATCAAAAAAAAAAAAAAAAAAAATTGGAAGAAGCTTTGGCAATAATTAGTCTATAGTTTATGTACCTACTTATATAGAACGATAACATTAAAAGTATTGTTTCGATGTAGAATGATCGTTATGCGTTTGTAAGTAGGCAATTTAGATATTTTGGTATACCTAACATGTCCGTAACTACCAACTTCTAGATTTCTTTTATATCGTTTTGTACCGTATACTAAAAGTATGTTGTGTAGAGGACTTCTCCACTATGAGTGTCGAGGTATTTTAACTCCACATGTTAGAGGTGTCGAGGCATTTTACTTCACGCATGTCGTGTCGAGAATTTTCTCCACTAAGAGTGTCGAGGCATTATAACCCCACGTAAATCGTGTTGAGGCATTATTACTCCACATAAATTGTGTAGAAGCATTTTACTCCACGCATGTCGTGTTGAGGATTTTCTCCACACAAAGTGTCGAGGCATCTTAACTCCACATAAATTGTGTCGAGGTTTTTTTACTCCACGCATGTCGTGTCGAGGGCTTTTCTCCACTAAAGGTGTCGAGGCATTTTAACTCCACATAATTGTGTCGAGGCATTTTACTCCACGCTGCGCGTGTCGAGGTCTATCTCCACTAAAAGTGTCGAGGATCTTTCTCCACTAAAGGTGTTGAGGCATTTTAACTCCACATAAATTGTGTCGAGGCATTTTACTCCACGCTGCGCGTGTCGAGGCCTATCTCCACTAAAAGTGTCGAGGACCTATCTCCACTAAAAGTGTCGAGGACCTTTCTCCACTAAAGGTGTCGAGGCATTTTAACTTCACATAAATTGTGTCAAGGCATTTTACTCCACGCATGTCATGTCGAGGACTTTCTTCATTTAAAGTATCGACGTATTTTAATTCTACAAAAGTATTGTCGAGGCATTGTAACTTTAAGTTCTAATCTCCACTTTCATAGTGTCGAGGCATTATACTTTACGTGAGATCGTGTCGAAGATACAATTATACTCCACCTTGGTGACAATGCTCCACTTTAGCGGTGTTGAGGCTTTAAATTTATCATATTGTTTTCGATATTGTTCATAGGGGAAGATAATATAGTCGAAGGACAGATCGCGCCCGAACCTTTTAGAGACCAGGTAGCAGGGCCGTCGTCGTCATCGGTGCCGCCGCCTGAACCGATTGCGGGTTCGTCTACACCACAGGTGATGCCTGCGACCGCACCTATTTCGACACAAGACCCAGAAAACATAGATGAACATAATAATATGTCATTGGAGCCGGAGATTCTAGCGCTACTGGGAGATGATCCTACTCAGGAAAAGAATTTTGGAGAAAATTTGCACAAGGACATCGCCTCTAGGTGGAACTACATTTTAGGTAATGGATTAACTAAAGAAAGCAAATTAGAACTAATTCGTCAGTATCTACCCGCAGAAAATTGCCCAAATATGAGAGCCCCAAAACTTAACCTAGAAATCAAAGCAGCTCTTTTGGAGACAAATATTAAAAAAGACTTGTTTAGCCAAACTAAACAAAACCAGCTAGCTAGTAGTCTTGCCGCTATAGGTCAGACATTAAACTGGGCATTATCATCCAAAAATATTGTGCCGCCAAATATTTTAAAATGTTTAAGCGATGCTGGCAGACTTATATGCGACAACCATTACAGAGAATCTCAGACGCGACGATATGCGGCTCTGAGCACTCTTAACAAAGATATTAGGGATACTGTTAAGAAAACAAATATCGATGAATATCTTTTCGGCTCCTCTTTGTCTGATCATATTAAGTCTTCAAAAGCGATAACTAAAACTGGCTCGGAAATGAAGTCGCGTATCCAGCGTCCTGCATTTAAGGCTCCGCCAACTTTACAACCTCGGGGTGCTTTAAACTCGAGGGGGGCACCGCCGCGTATAGCTTCAGCGGTCGAGCAGCGGTCGACCCCTACAATCCGCAGACCGCCGAGAGACCGCCGTCAGGCGTCGTCGTCGAAAGGCCGTCGTCAGCAAACCAACTTCACTCGGCAACCGCAGACGAGGAGACGATAGCCGAGGAAGACCTACAGGTACCTATTGCTGGTCGATTAACATTCTTCTATGACAGATGGTGTGAGCTCACTAATGACAAAATTATTCTAAATTGGGTTCAGGGTTATAAAATTCCTTTTCGTTGCCAGCCTGTACAAAAAACTGAACCCCAAAATAACGCTTGTAATTCTCATACACAAATAAAAATAGTCGATGACTGTATCTCAGAATTATTATGCAATGAATTTATATCACCTTGTTTATCAAGTGCAGGACAATTTGTTTCACCAATTTTTACAGTACCAAAACCGAATGGAACCCATACATTTATATTAAATTTAAAAGAACTCAATAGGTTTGTAAAGGTTGAGCATTTTAAGATGGAGGACTATCGCACTGCTCTAAAACTATTAAATCATAATTATTATATGGCAACAATAGATATTAAAGACGCACATTTTTTAATTTCTGTTGATAAAAGTGACAGAAAAATGTTACGATTCAGGTGGAGGTCTCAATTATATGAATTCAACGTTCTTCCATTCGGTCTATGTACTGCACCATTTGTTTTCACGAAAATACTAAAACCGGTCTTAGAACATTTGCGTAGATCTGGACTAATGTCAGTAAATTATCTTGACGATTTTTTGTGTCTAGGTACGTCGTACAATGAGTGCCTATCGAATGTTAACACAACAAGTACGGTATTGGAGTCATTAGGATTCGTAATAAATAATAATAAAAGTATCATGATACCAAGTAAGGTTTGCAAGTTTTTAGGGTTTATTTTCAATACCACAGACATGATTATTGCCCTACCCGATGAAAAGAAACAAAGAATATTAAATAGAACTACAGATCTTTTGTCTAAAAATAAATGTACCATAAGATATTTTGCCGAATTTATAGGACTCTTGACTTCTGCATGTCCAGCGGTAAACTACGGCTGGATGTACACCAAGCAGTTTGAACATGAAAATTTTTAGCTTTAAATTTTTCAGAAAAATACGATAAACAAATGAAACTAGAGAATTACCTTAAAGATGATTTGTTCTGGTGGAGAAATAATATACAATCGTCTTTTGCTCCTATTCGTAAAAATAATGACTATAACTTGGAAATTTTTACGGATGCTTCAAACACTGGTTGGGGTTCAGCATGCAGTGGTCAAAGAGCAAATGGTAATTGGTCTGATACAGAACTCACCTTACATATAAATGAGCTTGAGTTGATAGCTGCCTTTTACGGTCTTAAGATTTTTACCACAGACTTACGAGATTGTAATATCTTATTACGGGTTGATAACACCACTGCCATAGCATACATAAACCGAATGGGTGGTGCCCAACATTCGCATTTAAATAAACTTGCACGAAAGATCTGGCAGTGGTGCGAAACACGAAATATTTTTGTATTCGCGTCGTATATTCGTTCTTGTGACAATAAAGTCGCAGATCTAGAGTCCCGGCGAATTAAAATTGACACGGAGTGGGAAATATCAGAATCTGCGTTTTCACAAATTTGTACAACATTAGGAAAACCTAATTATGACCTTTTTGCTAGTGCCCAAAATTACAAATGTAATGTAACAGATACGCATCATGGAAGCTTGATCCATATTCTGAAATTGTTGATGCGTTTACGTTTGATTGGCGTGGGCTACACTTTTACGCCTTCCCTCCGTTCTCCCTAATTACAAAGGTCTTAGAAAAAGTGATTTCTGATAAAGCAACAGGTATTGTTGTGGTACCTTACTGGCCATCTCAGCCTTGGTTTCCATTGTGGTCTAGGCTCATTATTTCAGAAAAAATGTTTTTTGGTCCTGACGCATCTCTGTTGTCTTCTCCTTTCAGAGACTGTCATCCACTTCATGGGACACTTATCCTGGTGGCAGCCAAATTATCAGGGAATCAATGACCAAACGGGGCGTACCACAAGCATCCTTAAATATAATGTTGGCTTCATTTGCAAAGAAAACTTTAGATCAATACAGTAGTTCTATTAAATCTTGGTGGCTTTATTGTAAAGAAAATAACTTAGATTTATATAAGACTGATAGTTCAAAAACTATATCATTTCTCACAGCAAAATTTGAAAAGGGGGCTAGCTACAGTAGTCTAAACACGCATAGATCGGCTTTGTCTATAGTTGTAGGTACGGACGTTACTGTGAATGATTGTGTTAATCGATTCCTTAAAGGTGTCTACAGACTTACCCCGCCACAACCAAAATATAGTTCAACATGGGACACCAACATAGTGTTGAACCATCTGTCGAATTATTTTCCCTACGATAACGTATCATTAGCTGATTTATCACATAAAACTTGTACCTTATTAGCTATTGCTTCTGCGCAGAGAATGCAGACAATCAGTTTAATTCAATTGAATAACATAATGAAACAAAATGATAATATTTTAATAAAAATTACAAACTTAATCAAAACTTCCAGACAGACCAGGATCTTGCCAACCACTAATCCGATTACCATGGCTGTTGAAGCGTATATCGAAAAGACTAAAAATCTACGTCGCGACCTTCCGACCGACAATCTTTTTCTCGGAGTGCGAAAACCGCACAAGAGCGTAGGTCCTCAAACATTAGCACATTGGGTAAAAAAAAAAGTGTTTACAGGGTAGCGGTATAGATATTTCAATATTTGGAGCTCATAGCACTCGGTCAGCATCTACATCTGCCGCTTATAGATCTGGAGTAAATTTTGAGGTGGTTCGCAAGGCCGCGGGCTGGAGTCATTCCTCGAATGTATTTCTTAAGTACTATCGCAGAGACGTTGTTAGTACAAATGATACTGATTTTGTTAATTCTTTATTTGGCACATAAATCAAGCAATATAGATTTAATAATTCTCAATCTCAGGGTAAATTACATTTATTTTATTAATCAATATTAAGAAAACGATAAATGTTACTTTACCTACTTTTGTATTACTTTCACATTATTATTTTCTACCCTTTTCCCTAAAAGTTTTGTTCTTAATTAAAGTATTAATATGATTCAAAACTATATTTTCCTTATTAATTCTTGGCCTAATGTAAAGCTTAGTAGCTCTAAACATCTGCAAGTAAATAATAATCTTCAGTTTATGTCTGAAGTATAATTAAGAATCAAACGAACTTACCTTGTGAAGTTTGATTCCAATTATGCGAAGACATAAACTGAAGATTATTATATCCCATCCCTCCCACCCATAAAGTAAGTAGATAAATAATAATGCAAAAAATTGCTTTAAAATATAATGAAGAAAAATGGCGCGCAGGTATATCCGAAGCAGAGTGGGAGTGAGACAGAAAATTGTTTAGTTTTTATATCTAAAAGTGCGACAAGGATAGCATCATCATTCATATAATGCTGCAAGTAAATAATAATCTTCAGTTTATGTCTTCGCATAATTGGAATCAAACTTCACAAGGTAAGTTCGTTTGATTCTTAATTATAATAGCTATTCTTTTTGAGTTTTGCTGAAATGACTATGAAGTAGGCAGGTCCTGGTATTCATCTTAAAATATAATTACCAAATCCGAAAACTTCGTCGCGACTGGTGATACAAAGGCTGGCGGTTTCTTGTCCTAGCGGATTAGCCTTGCTATCCATTATCCATAGCGCGACATTTCAAATTTTTAGTTAATTACTTATTGTAAACATAGTAATTGTTATTTAAGTTATCTCTGACAAACTGACAAATCAAACATTCAAATTCCTTCAAAAGTTGAAACTCGGCGTCAAAGTCAAATCGAAAAGTTTTTAAGTAACGTTCCGTTGTCTTTGCTCGGTTTTTATGGTCAAGACAAATCTTGCTTTATAGCGTTTTAAATCTTTTTTTTTATTTATTTATTATTTTAATGTACCCTATGTCACTCTCACGGTCATGACGAATCTAAGCTCGGGTCAAATAATGAATAAAAACGCGATAAAACCGGATAAATAAAGTGTTTTACTAACGACGTATCGTTTATCTAAATCGGCCCAGCCGTTTAGGCCCTACGACGGCACAAAAATAGGTCACAAACATACATACATACATACATGCATACATACATACACTCACGGCAAAAACATAACACTTCCTTTGGCAGTCGTGTAAAAAAAGTATAATAAACTGTTACTATGTCTAATTGAAACTTAAATTTTATTATTATAAATGATAGATAATGGTCTTTCTTGTATATTTGTTTATTATCTACATTACCTATAGTATATTTTATAAAATAATGTGCTTAACTCTATAATCTAAATTTAATTATAATTGCGCTTACTGATATTTCCTTTTATATGATATGGAAGAGCGAGATTTTCTGGCACGAGCATTTTCATGCTTAAAAGAAGATCTTAATAAAAGTATTGTTTGTGTTTATAATTGTTAAGGAAATAAATATTTTTACAATTTTTTTCAATTTTTCAATTATTGGTGAGTCGAAGTTTAGTGTTAGGAATTTAATGAAATAAAGTAAAAGCAAAAAGTTTCCATTATACACAAAGCGATAACTTAAAGTTATAGATAGGTAAGTGTACATTATTATGATTATGAAACTGCAATTACTGTAGCTAACAATAATATTAATTAATGAAATGATTAATTTGTTGTAATGTTAAATTGTTGAGATAACTTTAACTATGGAGATAGTAAATTATTTACCTACAAAATCCTCAATATCTATTTAATAGGTACATAATACTATTGAAACGGAGTACCTAAGTATTACTATGCACGAGCCAAACTCCATGGGTTTTTTAACTCTTTGACTACTGACTTTGAAATTGAAAATCATCGTAAAACGCAAATTTGCAACATGTCTGTTTTGGACAGTCAAATTCAAAGGTTGTAAACGTCAATAGCAATCAAGAATATAGCCGACTTCAAAATAAAAAAGAAGGTTTTTATTTGGAGGTTCTTAGGTGGGCGTAGCATATTGCGCCTTATTTTCCTGATTAATATTGGAATCATCAGGAAAATATGGTACACAAGAACCCTATTAAATGGTGTTTCGATTTACTAACATTAGTAGTATCTTACCCTATTCTAATAGTATATTTCTTACTTAATCATCATCATCATCCACAGCTTGAATCTACACACTGCTGGGCCCTAAGCGGTCTCTGTTCTCCTTTATGATTCTGTGCCACCCTCAACCAGGTTTTATTTTTCAATTTTTTTGATGTTTATCTGTGGCGGATGCCCACAGAACCAGCTAGATGGCGTTGCTAGTATGAAGTCCCCAATCGCACCATCAACTTTCTTTCTGAGATAAGCGAAGAGTCATCGACGTTAGTTGTATATGTGAGTCAGGCCTACTGGACAAAAACATGCAAAACACAAGCTCATACCATCAAATATCTGTCCATCTTGTTATCGCACGGTCAACTTATCTTGTTGTCGTTTTTAGTATTCATAATGTAGAACAAAACCCAATTAGGTTTTGGCGCCGTGGTTGTCGCGTCATTGTTATTGTCATGATATCAATGAAGAAATTGGAGCAGAAAAATATGAGTGACGAAATAATATCAATTAGTCCAAGATATAAGTATTGGAATTTGGATCTGTGTAGGTAGGTACTTTAACAATGCCCAATGTCCTAAGATAAATAATTGTTTATATCTAGTGTAGTAGTGTGTTTTTATTTCGGTTTTAATAGTACTTAGATACTTTCGATACAGTTTAACCCCTTTATTGTTAAAAGCCGCCCTAGGTGATCCACAACACTAATGAAAAGAAGAAGAAGCTCTCATATACAGGCTTATTGGTAATGCGTTATGAAAGCGGATCAGGGCAACCTCCTGACATCCCAAGGAACAAATTTTGTTCTACGACTTTTCTTTTTTTTTTTTTTAATTTTTTGCAATTCTCTAATTGCAAAAATCACTGTTAGGTATCTGGGCGCAGAGCTCAATTACCTTCAAATTTCAGTAGTTTATGCAGAACAGTACTTTTACCAGTTCTTTCCTCTGGGCATGGCTGACTAGGCTAGGAGGGTGGTATAGGTGTTGGGCAAGCCTACTTCACCTAACAACGTCCCGGGCAAACAGCGCCATAAAATAGCATGGATAAAAAAGTTGCTTGCGCTGTTCATCTAAATTTCGATGAACAAATCATCTAAATTTAAATGAAAAGGCCAATTATTTATTATTACTGAAATTTTAGGGTTATTGACCTCTGCGCTTGGATAACAGTGATTTTTGCAATTTGAGAAAAAATAAATAAAAACTAAATTCCAAAAGGCGTGGAACAAAATTTGTGGCTTGGGATGTCAGAAGGTAGCCCTTTCATAATGGGCTCGGCACCAAGCCACCAATACCAACTCCGCCGAGCACACGCTCGCTGCGTGTACGAATGGGACCAACAGCGCCGTACGAGAGCCCACGATGGCGGTGGCGTGTCCACACCGCCTCTCGCGAGGGTTTTTACCCTGTATGGGGTTTTTTTAGAGATCATGGCCGGAGCGGACCACCCGCCACCAAGGCTAGCCGATGTACTGCTTGCATCTTCCGGCTATGCCCTGGGACAGCGGAGAGAAGGACACCCTGGGTTTTCAGTGGGTATACCCCTGGCACACACCATCAAGACCAGGGACCCACTCACCGGGCCACTCTCCCCCGAGAGTGGCCTGAAGGTCTTAATAAGATTTCTCCAGGTTAAAAAAAACCACCAATACCAATAATCCTGTATACATAGCACTCACTTGTATGAAGTACTACGAGTAGAACGTTCCGTTCAAACGGTGCGAGCAGTGCCGCCACTCGGCTGTCTAACTCGCACGCTAGCACATGCGAGGTAAATAAAACTCCTTAAATGTACAACAAAGTCGTAACAAATTACCAATCTGGATAAAGCACTCTTGGTAGATCACGGCTTTCCTTGCAACATAAACATGTTTGCAATGATAAGTCCTACGTAAAAACATAAACAAAATCATGGCCCAAGGTATCCGGCAGATAACATAGGTATTATAACCATTTGCTTAATTATGCAGCTGATTTTTACATAATTAACATTAATTACAGAGGTATTTAAGAAAAATAAATAAATAGACTAATATGTACTTAATTTGAAAAATGATAAAGAAAATGGAATTTGTAATTTATTTATCGCATTTTGTTACTTAATTTTTACACAATAAAATAATTAATTGGTTGGAGACGGATACAAATAATGAAAGTTGTTATTTCAGTAGATACCTAAATAAGTTGTTTTTTTAGTAAATATCTATTAAGTTTGTGTAAACAGTTTGTGTAAACCTTATCGAGATAACTAAAAACGAAAAAAGTAACAGTTAAAGTAACATTTTCAAGCAAAATTCAAAATAAAATCTCATAATTTCTGTTACACAGAAAAAACTGAGCGATTTTAAGTCTAGCCTGGAGCACTTTACTAAAAATATTTTAAACTTCTTTGACACTTTGCACATGAGCAACGAAGGTGACATTAACAAAACAGCTTAATTGGGGAAAATTCGTTATCAATCAATTGTTATTGAGATCAAATGTCTACACGAGAAATACATTATACAGTATTAATAAACTGTTTTATATTGCGTTTGTCCTATATTTTGTAAAATCGGTCGCTTTAGGGCTGATTCAAAATCGTACAATTTCAAGAACGAATTTAGTGTCGACATGTCTAAGAGTACTTGTGATATTTAAATCGCCAGTTGGTTCGGTAGGACTACTCATATATTTACAAACGAAACAAGTAGGTATTTTTACTGAAAGACAAAAAGAAAGCTCTTTAGAATTACAAACAGCTTGTCGATGTTGAACAACTTAATATTTGTTAAAGAATATTAAATTAAAAATGTGTACAAAAATCTCATAGATGTCTTCGAAAATGACAGCTCATTCTTTACTTTTCCTTTGATCTTTGAAAGTACTATATCTACATTTTAGTTCTAAGATTTTGAAACAGGATATAGGTAATAGGTAATCGGCAAAAATTCATCATCCCTAAATTCAATAATACTGTGTAAACGAACTGGACAGACATTTTTTTACAATAAAAAACCTATAGTGTATTAGCTAGCACGTAAATATAAATGGCAGTATAGCAGACCTGAACACCTAAATCCAATTAAAAAGTAATGTGCAAACAAAATAAACCGTGAGAACCCTACAGTGCAGTACCTAACTAGGTCATATATCGTTGGTAGTCGTCTAATCGGTGTTTAATTTGATTTGCGTGTAGAATGGCTGCCCGATAAAGCGCTTAGCAGACTCAAATAGGATTTATTATATGGATAAGTCCAGCAAAAAGGGTCCATATAAATCTTCACCCTAAGTTAATAAAGTCCCCGTTGACGGTTTTATCTCGAGCTGTGACCGCGGGCTGACTTTTTTGAATAAGGCTGTATCGCAATTTTGGGTCCGAAATTCTGAGGTTAGTACGTGGATATGCCGAGAAACGGGCTTTGTTGAAAAGTATCGGCGATGTGTGAGTGGTACCTGCGAAGTTAGGTGATTACTTTTCTTTCGTAAACGTGCCTCCAACGAACAATTTTAATTATTTTCTGTGTTGTAATTTGTGAACGTTATATGAAGGTTAAATTCAGTCGTTACAATTTTTATCAAAAGTAAAAATTTTTGCTCAGCGTTTTAGCGCACCTAGCGCTGTAACGCTGTACGTGACTTTAGACTAGAGGCGTGAATCAGGGTAATCCACTCTCACCTAAGCTATTCACAAGTGCACTGGAAGAGATTTTGAAAATCTCTAGCGATATCTTGGGCAGGGGAAGGCATATAAGTCAGAGATTTATATTTCAGTAACGTACGCTTTGCCGATAATATCGTGCATTTGCACCATCGGCGAAAGAACTACAAAAAAAGACGACACGACAAGTATGAGTGTGAGACTGTCGTTGAATCGGTTAAAGACACAAGTTTTGACAAATAGCACCAAACGTAGGGTCGAGGTAGATGGACAGATTATACAATATGTCTATGTAAACGTTTACTTGGGCCAGGAAGTCTCTTTCAAATGCAGGCAGGACAAAGAAGTAAATCGACACATAGGGAACGCTTGGAAGAGCTACTAGTTCATGGAACAATACATGAAAGGCTACCTTCCTACCACTGTCAAACGCAAACTCATTGACTCATGTATTCTGCTCATCCTAACCATCGGCGCTCAGACTTGGTCATTGACTAAGGCACAGAAATTCCAACTCAAAATCTGCCACCATACTAGGTTTAAGCGTACAGACTGAGTCTCCAACAATGAGCTGCGACGAAGAACGGGCATCGCAGACGTAGGCCAAAAGACAGCACGGCTCAAGTGGGAGTGGACTGGTCATGTGTGCCGAATGGATTCTAAGAAATTGGCTAACAGAGTCACCCAATGAGTCCCTCAAGATAGTAAGCATCTTCAAGGTCTACCACGATGACCTGAATGAATTCGACACAAGGTTAGAAACAGCTGGAGATCTAGCCACATTTAAGAAAATGGGAAAGGCTATTTCCCAACGGTGAGACACAACAGGCTATATAAAAAAAACATCTAAATTAAGTTTTTTTTAAACATTGATACGTAGGTGAGGGTTAGACTACTATTTCTCAGTAGTGGCGGGCGGTGAGATATTGGCGACCAATAGGTCAAGAGTAAACATGTGTATCTTTTAGGTAACGATCTTACCTAAGTAAGAATGAAAGATAGAATCAGTAGTAGAATGAGTTATAATAATAGCATATTTTTTATTGCACGCACCATGTAATTAACTATACAAAGAATAACATTACAAACTAAAATTAGATGTCAAAAACAGGATGGGTGACCTAATTACTTAAAGCGATCTCTGCCGGAACCTTAGAACCAGTTGTCTTAGTGACCATAAGTATTCTCTCTCTGAAGTCGTTCTTTCATGACATGACTGAGGATCGTGGTCATCAATAGGTCGTCCGCATTTTGCGCGTATTACTTGTTGCCACCGGTTCCTGTCCATCGCCTGCTTGAAGGTTGGGTAGAACTTGGTGGAGACTGAGTCTCGTTGAGTTTCATCTGTCTGTCTATCTCGTCTGAGTTAGGTCGGTACATCTATTTTTATCGATCCATCCATATAAGTATTACATTCACAGTATAAACATTCAATTTCACGCCAAAATTTCTCGATACAACCGAAATCACATACCTAGAAATCAAATCTGAATGCAATCACACACCGAGTTTTCCTGTTACGAATGTGACGACACGTTTCGATATTCCAATATTATGCCTCAAGGCTCTAAAGGGAAATCTCATTTTGAGTTATCTAGGAACTAGTTTAGAAACCATTGGGTGATCATCCTACTGTACATTTTAAAAGTATATAATTATCTTACTAAGTTCGTGTGTAAGAATTAATCTCATTTTCGGTTTCATTAATTTTAGCATTGTTCAATCCGTAACATTTCGAGACGTTTCCAAGACGCTCTATAGGTTCAGCATTGATACAGTGCTAAAAGTAATAAACACTATCCGATTAAAACCGAATATTACAGGGTGCTGCAGCGTTACCTGATGGTTTTTGGAAGAAATTCGAAATCACATCATCCAACATGTTCCTGAGTAGTAAACGAATTTCTTGAACGATGGCATTTTTCCAAATCCATTTCAGAATAGTATTGCGCGTAGGAACTTTCCCGCGGGGGGTTGATGTGGAAGTGATTACAGAACTTCTTCTGAGTAATGGTCACTGATTAACTATTTTTAAATAACGTCTCATGACAAACGTTCGATGTTGCGGTTTACACGTCTCCATTGTAACTATACATTCATTTGTATAAAACACAGTGATACTATCATGAACCAGTTACGCTGCCGCATCCTGTATTTCAATCCAACATCGTGAATACAGAAGAAAAGACCAGCTTTTAAAAAGAGTTTAATTCATATATCAGTATCGCGAAAACCAAATAAAAATATACTCAAACCTATTTAGATTTTTAGGAATGATTAGTTCCCTATTAAAAATATAACAAAGTACCTACATACCTACTAGAAATATTTAAGGAAAAATATATTGTAAAATATATTTGCGAAAGGTCACTCACGGCGGTTTTTTTTTATTTTGCAGATGTTTTTTTCTTAATTTTTTTTTTCTTTCTGTGTAGAGTTGCTATCAGTCGTTTTCATGGACTATTATCAGCTGAGTTCCGATATAAGTGGCGTTTGGGGTGCAGGTGCCAGCGCATCTGCTTCCTCTTCGATTACTAGACGTCTTAAAAATATTTGTAGTAAAAACACCTAGAGCAATAAAAATCAAATATATTTATTTATTATAACACGCAAAACACACTACAATCAATGATTACAAAATATAAGGTAATTACTAATGTAAAAATATTACTACACATTAATAAAAAAATATCATATTTCTGTATAATATAATAATAGGTATATTGCGAGGTATATGGAAAGTTTTCTTAGTTTTTGGAACTTCAAGCTACGTGGCTCTCTATAACAGTTATTTGTACGTTTTTAAGGCCAAATAGATTGTGTTAAGTACCTAAATGGGTATTTTGAGTGTATGTATTATAACAGCACTTTACATAACATATTACATTTATTGTAGTAGGAAATAAAACAAATATGCAGGTTGTAATTATTCCCAACGAAAGAGAAGGTCTCTTCATGGTTGTCTTAAATCAATCACCCTGTATCCTCCCTGTATTTCATTAAACGTTTATTTATCTTATCTATAATTTCAGTATAAATTGCTCGAAAATTTTAGGGACCCGTCAGTCTTTGAAGATGTCGAGGCCATTAGAAGAACAAAACCGATTTACTCTGGGTGAGATAAGCATCGAAAAATCAATAATTGGCCTTTTCATCTTATTTTAGATGATTTGTACAGCGCGAAGTATTATTATTATTATTTATTTGTATTTTAATCCATCCTTTTTTATGGCGCTGTTTGCCCGGAACGTTGTAAGATGGTGTAGGCTTGCCCAGCACCTAGCAAATATCAATGGGACCCATGTTTATTATCGACTAGCTGCACCCCGCGGTTTCACCCACGTAAGTCCCGTTCCCGCAAAAATATCGGGATAAAAAGTAGCCTATGTGTTAATACAAGTCCCCAGCTACCTATATTCCAAGTTTCATCACAATCGGTTCAGTAGTTTTTGTGTGAAAGAGTAACAACCTGACGTACAAACATACATACATACTTACAAACAAACTTTCGCGTTTATAATATTAGTAAGATATTAAGCACACGCGAAGCATTCTAATAACATTTACATGCATTATTATTATTTTGAATATTAT
This sequence comes from Idaea dimidiata, assembly GCA_949358125.1. Lineage (NCBI taxonomy): Eukaryota > Metazoa > Arthropoda > Insecta > Lepidoptera > Geometridae > Idaea > Idaea dimidiata. The sequence goes on from OX442334.1 coordinate 8,445,956, forward strand.
TATCAAATGGAGTTTATTATCTGGCTGGGTGAATTACTTACACAAACTTTCGGTGGATGACGCGATAGTGCAATGCAAAAATGGATCCCTAATTTTATTCATGCTGGACTTCATAAAACTCTATAAAACCAGCATGCTTATTCTGGAATAACAGGGTAGGTATAGATTTTTTTATAATGCATTCAATTTACCAAATACAGGCAAAACCTCCAGTACCAGATTCACATCACAGCACCATAAATAGCCCAAGAAGTTTCCATAAGCAGATTTCTTAAAATCGTTCCATCCGATCTGCGGTGGTTTTCTTGGCTGCATTCTATAAGTGCTAATAAGGATAATCTCTAGCTTGTTGTCCACTTCACAGCAAGTAAATGTGTTATTGCCTTTCAAAGGGCTCCATAGCCCCGTGATGTTGGACTAATAACGGACAACAAACAATGAAGAATGTTAATAGGTATGGCAAATCGGTTGAAAGTGTGAAACAATAAAGCTTGTATGTATACAAATACGTTAGTTTTTTGTTGTAGTCGAAAATACTTATTAGTTGTCTGGAAGAGATCTTTTAGCGATAAGGCCGCCCATTGTACCTTTATTATAATTAGCTGTAAGTATTTGTTTATGTTTTTTTTTTTGTAATATTTTGGTACAATAAAGTTTTATCTTATCTTATCTTATCTTAGTTTTGATTTTACAGGCATTTAAGCTTACTAAAAATATTGAGGCTCGCTAACAGTCACGTGACTTCAATTACAGTGTTCCTAATGAAACGAAGACGACACCGTGGTGACAGCGTCAGCGCACTAAGGGAGTACTGTTTGATGACGTCACACCCGAGTAATAATCCGCATCGCACGTTTACTTCTTTTATTATTTTTATTACTTTTTCTTACCTTTAGAAAGTGATGTTTCTAAAGGTTCCTTTTTTACATTCTGATTTATGGAACCATAAAACAAACATACAGTCGAATTGTAAACTCCTCCTTTTTAGAAGCCGGTTCAAAACTAAAAATTATGAATACCATAGACACAATACCGGAAAAATCAAGCGGGGACTGGAAAACAAAAAGAAAATGTGAAACAGAAATGAAAATCTTTTTCCTTTAAAGAGTAGACGGTAAATTAGTTCCATTCACACAGAGACCGGGCGATAATCTGCGTCCGACATGTCACAGATGAGTCAACGAAATAGACTGCAGACTTTTTGTATCAGCCTATAGCTTTACGCCTCGCTTGTTTGTAACTTTAGGTTCCTAATTATTTTCGTCATGGTTTCCGTTTTGGTCCCAAATGGCCATAAAGAAGACTTGGGTATGTGTGTGAGACGCAAATGGCCCGTTATTTTTTTGGAAAACTAAACAGCTGGTGTAAACAAACAATGACATGACTTGATTTAGTTGTTTATTTTATGAAATTTAAGTGGTTTTATAAAATCTTGCAATTTAAGTTCGTTATATTTTTAAGCTTAACAATGTATAATTGATTTCAATTCAGTATAAATTTCAGTAAGTATTTCAAACTTAAACCACATTATCCCCCTAAAACTTGATGTTTACCAATATTTTATACAATATGTTGTACAAATTTTTTTCAGTGAATACATGACTTTATGTGAACAGACAGCAATTGTCGGCTGATTAAGAGTTTGAAATCTGTTTCCGCCCTTATATGTCTGCCTGGAGCTATGCATTTTAGCATATGCATGAATATTTAAGCATTAAATGTTGGGTGCCGTTAGTTCGTCCGGATGACTGTGGTATCCTGAACAGTACAGCATTCTAATTTTGAATCTGGCCGTTTCTGATATTGGAAGCCAGCGGTAAAGAGGATTTTACATTAAAATTTGATGTAATGAACTCTAGTACCTATAGTGATAGAAGTATGTTCAAACCATTGGATCAGTAGACTACATGCTTTTTGAACTTCGAGTAAAAGAAAATACATAAAAATTTCGATTGCCATGCCATAATAAAATTCAATGTAGAGAGGTCGCCATTTATTATTAAGATTCTGTTTAATTTAAAAAATATCAAATTTTATTAACAAATAAAAACGCCTTTCCCAAGAATGTAGTAAAAATGTAATAACACTTTACCAGTTAATAACGTTTCACGGTAACGTACATTTGCCATTGACATCAAAGCAAATATAAGTCAAAGCGGATTCTGCCATTTTCCGAAGAGATCGTAATTAGATGGGTAAGTACATGTGGAAGGAGTTATTTGCAAAACCTTAACGGCAGCTCGTAATTGGTTCGCTAACATAAATTGTGTGTTGGTAAAGAGTTGATAACACATGCAAGGTATCTGACATACGTATGATTTATTTTCTTTAGAGCTCAATTGCTTGCGTTTAGTGGGACCAGTCCCCAGATTATCTATCCAGTGAATGTCTGACAACAGAGGAAAATAACAGGCACTAAGCAGTACATTGCTGCTTTGAGGTAATTACCGGTATTAACCACGTTACGTCAAAGCAGCAATATACTGCATAGTGCCGTCATTTTCCAACGATGACAGATGTCCACTAGATAGATAATCTGGGGGCAGATTGGACCATGATTGACATTGATCCCGACCTTGAACTATTAGGCTTCCATTAAAAAACATGAAGTAAAACAGAAGTAGTGAGAACATGGTTTGTATTTTATCTTTCAAAGACAGACAGAAATAAAAAACAATGTCAAAATTTCCAGCTGAAGGAATACAGTTTTAAACAGTAACTGTGGGAACGTTAACTCAAACTCAAAGATGCTTTTGAAGGTTTGATCGTCATTCATTCACACTTGATCTTGGTACCCGAAGTTTATAAAATAAGCATCGGGTGCTAAGATTAGGTGTTCGATATTGTACGCTAGACGTATCAATATTGTCAGCGCTCAATGGTTTTAAGTCTATTTTTATTTCGCGTGAACGGAACATGAAATATGTTTGGGATAAGTAACTCTAGTACAGAATGAATTTTCATATCTACCTACAGTTTTTTTTGCGAAAAATAAAAGTTTAAGTCCAATAAGTTAAGCAGTGCCCCGCTGTTTTATCCGCGGAATTCTCGTTCCCACGGGATTATCGGGATAAAAAGAAGCCATATGTTATTCCAGGTTGGCAGCTACCTATATTACAAGTTTCATGGCAATCAGTTCAGTAGTTTTTACGTTAAAGAGTAACAAAGTCACATACACAGATATTTACAATACATACTTACATATCTTTGACTTTGGAAAATGACATAGGCTAATTTTGATCAGGTAATTCCCGCGGCAAAGGGTGAAACCAAAGGCGCAGCTAGTTACCGATTAAAAAATATATGGGTAGGTAAAAATTACACGAATAATTAATTCATTATTAAGAAACGTACTTTTATGCCGAGACACATCAGGCACCTTGTTACTCACTCAACAGAAAAACCGATAAACTTTCTAATGGATTTATCGGATTAACTTTGTCCTAACCTACTAGGTACTCTAACAAAGTTAAAAGTGAACCTTTCAAATATTTACGTAACTTAGTCTATTTTTCTTCAATTTCGATGAACTTCTATTTCAGATAACTTCTAAGATAACTCGTAACTACTAAGTCTCCATCGCGTTTTATGAAGCGTAAAAACTATGTTAAACGCAATAAATTCATCTCTATTACAGTTTTCAAGTCAAACAAAAAGGCAGTAAAAATTGCGATGCAATATTGTCCCTTATTTTCTTCTTTATATATTCATTCTACGAGCTCGCTTAGGGGCTTACATTATTGGCATCGATATAACACGAGCCATCCCGCATGTCATTTCGCTGCCTCCAGGCGCAAGAAATTGCATGAAATACATCCTGCGGCACGCAACCATTTTCATAAGAGCCTCTTGTTGATGTTTTTGTACTAAATATAGTAATGTTGCATCGGAAATGAGAGCTCTCGTTAGGCTGGACGTGTAGTGATATCCATGTGTGCTGTGAACGTCCCTTACAGAGTGTATTGGACGCAATCTACGATACCTGATGTTGCTGGGAATTTCATTATAGTCTATTGACTTGTTCATGACGAACGCACAGATTGAAGTACGAGTATGATTTGACATGTTTACAGCAAACGAAGCATATTTGAGAATGTTACTGAAGTTACTTGGAACGGAAATTAACTCATTGTTAGAAATTTTGAGATAGACGTTAACACTTTAGAACTTGTCTATCTTGGTATCTCTCTTTGTATCTGTTAGGTGCTCGTGGCTAATTTTTGTTACCCATTCCAGTACATTGTCGAATGCTGTGATGACGACTGAGAAATAAAAATTGAAATGAGCCTGAAATAAAATTAACAAAGCTAGCGGCCAAAATACTGACACGCTACTCAAATTTTTGAGTGGTACACAAAACTCAGAAATACTAATTTTATATTAGTTCAGTCCCTAATTGTTTTCAGCTGTAAGATGTCTATTAAAATGTATTGTTAATTTCTTTAATCGGAAGAAAAAATAATACTTTAATTTGTGTTAAGAATATTAAAATGCTGATTGAAAGGTAAAACAATGACATAAAAATACAAGGAGTATTGTCACCAGCACCGTCGCGTAGGGAAGACTCCCTCATTGATTCCCACCGCGGTCATCGTCCCCTACACCACACCACCCTACGCATACAGTATGATGGATCAGAAACTATAGTTATCTTTGTCTATTCTGAACTAACTGCGTCCCTCGGTTTTACCCAGCAAAGGAATCGGGACAAATAATTGAGTATTTCAGATACCCTAAGGAAGGAAGCCCTGAAACATAAGATCGACATTGAAAATAATAAAAGCAATACGAACACAACAACAAAATATGAAGATGCAAGATTCCACCCGGACCGACAAACAAACAAACCAACAAACAAGAATTGTGAGTGTATAAGACGTGGGAAAAATTAGTTTCATTTCAATCAAATTTTAATGTCAATTCATAATCGCGGATACAAAAATAAGAACTCTACCTATTTTATTAAGATTTCTAAAATCCCCAAAATGCAAAGTTTCTTAACCATATTATTAATAACCAATTAAATGCAAGTGGGATTCGCGCACGAAGAGTTCGGTACCATTATGGCAGAAAAAACACGTTTGTTGTATTGTTAAATATTTGTTATTTATTTTTAATAACAAATATTTAACAATAGAATACATCAACAACAACAGAAATACAGGCGTATTATAATAGGCGGCAACAGAAATACATCATCTGTGAAAATTTCAACGTCTAGTTATAATTGTTTTCGAGATACAGCCTGGTGTACAGACAGACGGACGGACGGTCAAACAGACAGACAACGAAGTCTTAGTAATAGGCTCCCGTTTTAACTCTTTGCCTACGGAACCCTAAATAAAAATGCATAATATAGTCTAAAATAAGAAAAATATTGTCTGATTTTTATAGCCACCAATCTCCCTGCAATTTTCTACTTGATGCATTTCTTTCAACAGATTTTTATAATCCATTGAACACAATATAAAAATAGTTTGCAACAAAAAGCTAGACATCGTAGAAAGCGAAAGCTTTATCGTAAATGTATTGTAAATATTAGCATTGAAAATATGAGTTTGTTTACCTTTAAAATAAAATTAGTAAAATCTTAATCAATTGTTATATATTTAATGCCAAGCAATGCCAGTAACGATATATCTGAACTGAAATGACATTTTAATTTAGTTTTAATGCGATTTTCACTAACCAACAGATCGTTTAATACCGATTTCAGAAACTAAAAAATTGAGGTCTAGTTAAACAATTAAGCAACTCTCAAAATCACTAATTCCTATTGAAATTTTAAATTTAGAAGCTCCTCAAGTACTTAAGTATCCCTAAAAAGATTTAGTGGCGTCCGGCTTTGAGGCCCGGTCTATATACAGAAAGCTATAAAGTTGTTAAGTAAAAATTATGAAGCATGAAAGCTACTGTTAATCTAATAATTTAGACTAAAAATCAAGTGCCAAGTCGAGATCTCTGTTTGAGTTAAGTATGTTTTGTGACTCGAATCTTAATTTAATTAAAAAAAAACAGTTAAAAAGGTTAGGTATTTAGGCCCATTAACTATTTAGGTGCAACATTTCAAAGAAATCGCTAAATCGAAATTTTTTCATTATTTTCTGACACAATGGTTTAGAATATTTCGTTAAATCATATAAATCGTTTGTAAATGACATCAATCCCTACATTTTGGTGTAGTTTCAAGGCAAACCTTAGGTCATTTTACACAAAACTATTTGTTTTTGTCTAAAATGTGCTAAGACTTCAACACTTTTTGACATTTTTATTTAAAATCTACATCACAATGCAACGTCGTAAACAAAGTTATTTACAAACGATTTAAACAAAAATATTCCAAAACATTACGTCAGAAATAATCAACAAATTTTCGATGAATCCGACAGGGATTTACAGTTTGCCTAGAAACTCAGCAAAATGTAAGGATTAATGTCATTTACAAATGATTTAAATGAAAATATTCTGAAACATTGCGTCAGAAAATAATTAACAACTTCCGATGAATCTTACAGGGATTTACAGTTTACCTCTATTAACAGTTATATATATGTATACCCCTTAATTCGTTAGTTTGTGAAGTATATGTAAACAAACAAACTTTCTATTAACAGTTTTAGTTCCTTTAGCTTTTACTGACAAAACGGCAAAGTCCATGTCGTTAGTCGTTGCTAATTCCATTCTATATGTACATATACCATTGGTAAGGTTGGGTTTCAATATTAAAAACCGTTCGTTTTTTACACGACTGCCAAAGGAAGTGTTATTGGCACCTACGAAATGTTATAAGTACCTATTATATTACCTATTTATGCGTGAAGCATTGTTTTACTTGCTAAAAACTAGTTACTCACAAAGAAAGATATAATAATATCTAAAAGTCGAATACAAGCTTTGAAAACCTTTGATGGAAAATTATACTTAAATATCTTATTATTAAGTAGGTACAAGTAATAATTTATTAAGTACATATTATATAGGCAATTATTAGCCATATCTGCCACTCGTTTGACCATCACTCGTGGAACAAAAACTGCCTTTTATGAATACCGACTATATGCGGTAAATTCAACGTTTCGGCTTTTAGGTTTTTCTCTCTTTTTTTGCGATTAGCTTTATAGATAACTCTTGCAGTTTCACCCACGTAAGTTCCGATCTCAATCAATATCGGGAATAAAAGTAGCGTATGTTACTCCTAGATTATTTGGATTTCAATCGGTGAAAGAGTTTTTGAAATCAGTCTCGTAGTGTCTGATCCTATTAGTTACAAGCAAATTAACAAACAAACAAATAAATCTTTCCTCTTTATAATATTAGTACCTATAGATAACAATATTTCAATTTCTATCCGGTTCGTTACTAAAACGAAAAGTATTTTAAATACAGAAACCCAGCCTAACACCGTTTCTATTACCGAGATAATTAAGGGATCGATTTGATTGTTAGTTAATTAGTTTGTCTCGTGTGTTACGTGGATTGGCATAATGTGGTAGCCGGATTACTAATGTTCTGGTAACTGCTTTGTTTGTGAGTGCGGTTTTAGATACGTATCGAACGGAGGGATTGGTTACATTTTGAATTTAGTACGGAGATTATTTGATTTTGCGATTAGATAGTCGTACTAGATAAATACTGTATATAAGAGGCAATGCAGCCGGCCTTTTGGGTACCTTACGTAGGGACGCATTTTTGGATTTTTAATTTTAATTAATTTTATTTAAATATGAGTATGTTGGTGTACCTATCTGATAATGATTGTATATAATAAACTTTATTATTAAGATAAAAACTTACAAATAATATTAAACTAGCTTTTACCCGCGACTTCGTCTGCGTAGAAAAATTGCACAGCCGACTTTTTCGTTCATTACTACATCCTACTAATTGGATTTCGAAGTAAAATATATTATTTTTGTTATATTTTTAAAGTGTTTCCTACACTTGGATAACTATACTTAAAGAAATGCTTTCCAAAAATTTCGCACCCGACAGGACTTGAACCTGCATCTCTGGGGATCCGTCCCAACGCCTTTCCAATTTGGCCACGGATGCATGTTCAATCGAGTCGAAATTAAGGATTGCATTTCTTATTGTTTTACGTTTTTGGAGGCACGTAGCGCCATCTACTGACAATATTTGCAGACTGCCAGCTTGAACTATTCTATTTTCCATAGAATTAATTAAATTATTCAACGTTGAGATATTGCTTCCGATTAACCGTTTTTGTTATATTTTTAAAGTGTTTACTACACTTGGATAAACGTAAAACAATAAGAAATGCAATCCTTAATTTTGACTCGATTGAACATGCATCCGTGGCCAAATTGGAAAGGCGTTGGGACGGATTCCCAGAGATGCAGGTTCAAGTCCTGTCGGGTGCATTTTTGGAAAGCATTTCTTTAAGTATAAAATATACTAGGTACGAGGGTTCTCGAAATTAGAACTATCCAATTTTGAAAACCAGATTTCAATTGGATCATTAGTTTTTAATTGTATAAGGAACAAACAGAGAAACAGTACTTCTTTCTTGTAGTACAGTGTTCTAGTACTTTTCCTAATTTTTAAAAATTATATAATTTATTATCCTAAGTCCACTAGACCACTTTTTTTTTATTTAATTCCAAGTACAGACTTTTTGTCCTCTCTTCCTTTATTATAAGTATAGAGTATAGAAGTAAATATAGAAGATAGATATAACGGGGTATTTGCCATGTTTAATTTTCTTTCACGGAGCTCGATGCTTCGCCAGTAAAGCAGTCCGTTCGTTAGCGGTTCCTGTTCTGAAGCAGGTATTCTTATATGGATGCCCCTAACTGTCATCACTTACCCGCATTCTCCAGGCTCGTGAATAAGCCAGTTGAAATTACTGGCAAAATATCTAGTGAAAAAAACCCACAGTTAAACGTGGTAAATACGACCATGTAAGTTTTAAATCGTATCTATACTTATAATAAAATCGTAACTTAACGGTGTCTATTTTTGTTATATTTTTAAAGTGTTTCCTACACTTGGATAACTATACTTAAAGAAATGCTTTCCAAAAATTTCGCACCCGACAGGACTTGAACCTGCATCTCTGGGAATCCGTTCCAACGCCTTTCCAATTTGGCCACGGATGCATGTTCAATCGAGTCGAAATTAAGGATTGCATTTCATTGCAGGTTCAAGTCCTGTCGGGTGCGAAATTTTTGGAAAGCATTTCTTTAAGTATAGTTATCCAAGTGTAGGAAACACTTTAAAAATATAACAAAAATGGTTAATCGGAAGCAACATCCCAACGTTGAATTTAATTCTATGGAAATAGAATAGTTCAAGCTGGCAGTCTGCAAATATTGTCAGTAGATGGCGCTACGTGCCTCCAAAAACGTAAGACAATAAGAAATGCAATCCTTAATTTCGACTCGATTGAACATGCATCCGTGGCCAAATTGGAAAGGCGTTGGAACGGATTCCCAGAGATGCAGGTTCAAGTCCTGTCGGGTGCGAAATTTTTGGAAAGCATTTCTTTAAGTATAGTTAACGGTGTCTGTTTTTGAAAGATATTTTGAATAACCTATTTTTAGGGGTATGTACTAACGTAACAGACCCCATTTCCGTGTTTGACTTTTTGTCTGTTTGTCCGTTTGGATGTTTGTCTGTTGTCTGTGCGTTTGTGCGCGCTAATCTCGGAAACGGCTGGACCGATTTTAATGAAATTTGGTATGCTTAAGACTTCGATTAACATATAGGCTACTTTTTATCCGAATCAAGTCCGGATATCCGGATAAAAAATAAAAATTGCGTAATTACGATGTTTTTGAACCATCGGCATCCATCGTCATTTATTGTCATCCATCGTCATCATCACTTACTGACATACAAATTTTGCCTTACTTAACCTACCTACTGTAGTGCAAAAATTCTCCCATTGACGCCCATTGAAGTACTGTTGAAGCATCATCAGTACTTCCCTGGTCGTCCGTTTTAGTGTGGATTTTTGCATTGCGGTAGGTAGATGTAAGAACAATGCGGGATCGCGACTTGCGCGGGTGAAACCGCGGGGCGCAGCTAGTAAATTAATAAAACACTTTATTTATTCGGTTGAATCGCGTTTTTATTCATGGTGTTAAACGAACTGAGCTTTCGCCAACTTTAGAGTTGGCTTCGTATACAGGGTTATGGGTTTCGATTCCAAAACCGTTCAGGGGATGATTTTCCACATCAAAACGAATAACTTTTGTTCTACGATTTTTGGAAATTAGTTTTTTTTTTTGCAAATTTTAAGGGTATATCTCACTGAAAAAAGACGACTGCTTTTGAAAATAAATTCAATTTAAGTTTTTATTGTAGTAGACCAAACTAAAAGAAAGGACATCTTAAGGTCAATGACCTCTAACTCTATGAAACAGCTGATTTTCAAGTAAACTTTACACTTAAAATTTTCGAAAACTACTTTGAATTTCAAAAAGTCGTAGAACAAAACTTATTCGTTTTGATGTGAAGAATCACCCCCTGAACGGTTTTAGATTCGAAACCCATAACCCTGTATATTAGTAAACACTTATCTACTTTTATTAGAAAGCATATTGCGCAGATGGCCAATTCGAAATAGAAAAAAAAATATCCATTTGCTTAAATGCTTATGTCAAACTGGATATCATCATCATCATCACCATCATCAAAGCAATGTTTCAGGTTGCATTCCTCTCGGGAGCCCGGGGTACACTTAACAATAGTAATAGATAGTGTTATAGACCAATAATGGATCCTACTTACCATGATGTCTTATAAGTCGTCGCGAAGTCATCGCGTTGTCGTTCAGCTAAAAAAAATAAAATTAAAAATACATCAAATAATAAAAAAAAGAAAAACAAATTAAAAAAAAAATTTAATTGTCTGTGGTTTTTAAAAGTAGTCGAAGTGTTTTTTTATTTAAAATTTACTTTATTTTTTGAACGACAAAAGGACGACGTAGCAACGACAAACGAGCATGGTAGCGCGGATTATTATCTTATACTTCAAATAAGTGTATTTCAATGTTGTTACGACCGACACTGTGACCGCCAGAAATCAATTTAAAAATTGACGTGTTATATAACTACAAAGTATTTAATTTCATATCATTTTAAAAATAATAGATACATTAACAAAGGGGAGTCTAACCCTGTTTAGAGTTTTCTGCCGACAAACCTCAAGGAAAGGAAATAATATAGTGGAAGCTAATGAAGTGTACTGAAATGATGGAGAGAAGAAAAATAACACATTTACTTACTTACTTCCTTAAAACTTACTAAGTACTTATTTCTACTCTCCAACTCGCAAATCAACTAAATAACTACACTATAGTTCCTACATATTATATTTGAGATAAGATATTTGAATAGGTACCTAATACTAAATAGAAGTAAACAAGCACAGTAGAGCACCTTAGAGACAGTTATCAATACCTATCGTCTAAACGACATGTGTGTTGGTTTAATTAGGAATTACAATGTCAAAGCTATTCAAATAGTACCCACTTTAGATAATAATTTATCACTACTTAGAAATGTACTTAGTGCTTAGTTTGCATACAAAGTCGTCTAGAAAGCATCAAAACTCAATGTGACAAAACCAGAGACATGTACATCTTCGTCTAAGTACTGTACTATTTCTATAAACAACACAGTACAGACATTTTGAGAATAGCTCTGTAACTCGTCTTCTTTTGCAGTATTTCTGCCTTGTTTAGACGCCCTACAACGATATTATAAATCTTTTTTAAAATTTGTATAAGGTCATCGACTCTTGAAACTGACCGTATATACTGAAGGAAATTTCAAGGAATTTTTCAGTACCCTTTGGTTTACCAAGAACCCACCAAGAAGGGTAGAGGTCTACCATTCTTGGTAGGTCCCCTTTAAATACCCCACTTTAAATCCCTTTGGTGGCAAAAATTAATAGTTATTTAAAAGAAACGTTTGAAAATTTGATGTTAAAGTTGGTTATTCTTTATTTCTAAGCTAAAACTATAACAAAGACTGTTTACTTTCCACTTCCTTCTGAGTTGGAAAGAGTTCAGTTATACCATTATCAAGTTTCTAACTCGTTTCTACACTATCACCACTCCGCATTGATGGAAATTAACTTCGGAGAATGAATAGAAGACTCGGAAACAAGAACGAATTCTATTTAGAGGAGAAAAGTTCGGGTTGTTTTTAACCGACTTTAAAAAAAGGTGAAGTTTCTTAATTCAGTTTTGGATATTTCTTTATGTTCACTGCGTATAATAGTAAAATAAAAGGAAGTAAGTATATTTTATTTTCTAGTTGACCTAACGCACTTTATCAAGTCATTTTCTTTTTAATGACAGATGACGATATTTCTTTCATTAAAAAGAAAATGACTTGAGACTACACAAATTCGGGCCCCTGTTACATAAAGCTGACAATTCGACAAGCCCGACCTATGTCGAAAATCGACAATTTGACAATTATTACGTATTATTACATATTATGTTTTATAAAACTTACAGATGATATAAATGTCATAATGGTAAATTTACAAATATTGTCAGCTTTGTGAAACAAGGCCCAGACCCTGAGATGTTTTTGTTCCGAGTTGTTTAGTTTATTGACTGACTCAAATTACAGATTATGAACATTCAGTCAAGATCTAAAAAAAATGTATTAAAATAAGTTCACAATTACCATAACTTGAAGCAGATGGAAATGAAAACTTTGCACTTCAGCTGAACTACATTTAATGGCCGAAGTTCCGTGTTTTTCTTGTCGGGACCCATTTAAGCGATTTACCACTATTGTCCTTTGTCTTTCAGTTTTATTTCTACAATAACTTAACATTATTTTTTATAACACCGGGCGAAGTTTGTGCTTAACCGAAATCTGTTGGTAGTATTTATACAAAATGATGTAAAATTCTTGTTAAAAGTTTACACAGTAGTTGTTGTTTAACTCGCGTAAGTCCCATTTCCGCGGGATTATAGGGATAAAAATTATAGCCTATGTCCTTCTCCAAGGTCCCATCTATCTCTATACCAAGTTTGGACAGTTATTGTAAGCTAATGATTATAAGTTATGCTATAAAACCAGCAATTTTAAGCAATTTTATTTTAGAAAAGATCTTTTTAAAAGAATACAATAAAAATATTTTTTTGGAAGTATACCTAGTAGGTGTATATTATAAGAAGTATTGGGCAATTTTAGAAACATAATTAGATCTTTTATACGTCCAGGATCACGGGGCTATGGAGCCCTGGACCTTTGGAAGGCGTGCGTGGAAACGAAGTCAACACGTAGAGGCCCTTTTTAATAACAATTTTCCTCGCAAACTGTGAAGTAAACACCAAGGCGGTTATTATCTCTGTCTACCATCAACTAAGATCTTTTTATTATTACCTAAACTCAGTATGACCAACTTGAGGATCCTGTTGCCCAGCTCACGTTAGTGTCCTAAAAACCTCTAAATATGCAGAACGAAACCTTTAGAAAAGAAAAATGTGGGTACCTAACGATTTCTTTTGTATCTTTATAAAATTTCGCGTAAAAGGGTTAAAGAATAACACAAAATTTATTCAAGCGTAATCTCGCGGTGCGGGCCTGACCATAGAGCACAAGATGAGGGTTTGATTTATTCCAATTCACGCGTCAAGCGGGACTTTTGAACTTCGCTATTTTATTTTAGTTTGGGAGCGCAAATTAGGACGGTGTTTTTCTGTTTGGTTAGGATAAATAGTACTTTATCCTATGGTACCGCATTTTTGTAGGGTTTTCGGGTTCGAATCTGATACATTCTGAAATATTGAGTACATTTTTGCACTGCGGAGACGATTTTAACTTGTATACAAGCTTTATGACTTGCTTACACATAATCCGGTATCGGCCGAACACACGTCAGAGTTAGTCGTCAGAGTGGTATTAGACTAAGAGGGGATCGTTGTTAACCTAGCCCACTTAGTATCAAGTTGACCCTAATGTGCTACCATAACAGATTTAAAAGTTATGTTTTAAGAAACTCGGTCAGATTCGAGTTAGTCTAGGGCCCGTCTTCAGTCAGCCCAGTTTCATGTTGGTATACTACAATTGGGACGCTTAGTTTTGAAAAGCTGTAATTTCGCACTTTGTTTGTGTACTTAACTTTCAACTTTGTTTGTGTACTTAAAACGCATATTTACGTTTTAAGTACACTAACAAAATAGAAAACTACATTTTTGATGAAGTTGTTTCTTTTGAGTAGCTTCCCCACATGTAAAATAGATTTTTTTTAAAAATTTCGTGTCTAGCCCATCGTATGGGGTATCGGTAAAAAGCTTTTTTTAATTTATAATATGTAGTAATTTACATTTACTTCATTTTACATGTAGAGATTTTTTTAATTTGTATGCGTAATTAATATAAACTTTACTTCTCTTTCCGCTATATTAGTTTCAACAAGTGAGCTATGATACCAACGACTTCCTCTTAGTCTATAATTATGTCAGTCATCAAACGAGTATAGCGGTTTTGGTGTACGCAAGCATTTTTAAATTAAAATGCAAGTTATGCACTTTTGTATAGATAATTTCAACCAGAAGGTTTAACTAGTGTTAAAACACATGCAAAACAAGGTGGGTAGATACTTACCTATAACTAGCTGTAAGTAAATAAAAACATACGTAGATTCTTATATGTAGGTAGTTTTAGATTATCGCATTACCTCTCTGTTAAGAATTCAATAGATACCTTTCAATAGCTTAAGAGATAATCCCTTTGGATTCTCAATGGATGCAATATGTTACTTTCCCCTCTCTTAGTAGATATTATCCGTAGAAAAATGTTTGATACCTTATTCAACATCAGAATTGACTGGATAAGAATATTCAATATCATTTTAACATGAGCTGAGCATGAGCTTTGTGTAAAACGAGCAAGAAATATACAATCGATTTGTTATTATTAGGAACAAATAACGTTTTGTTGCTTGGTTCACAAAACTATTAAGTCTTAGGTAGCAGATGTTTCAGACAGTAAATAATATTCTTATAAAAAATATTGGCTGAATAAACTAATTATACGTGATTAGGCGCAGACTACACTGGCAGAGAAACGAACAATATTAAGTTTGACATGGCTCAAATTGCTTGCGAATCTTTTTAGTCGACGCGATGACGACGTCCCAAAATGGAGCAGGTTTTCAATTCGAATGTATATTTTTTTGTGTATATTACCGATTATACCCGCCGGCTGATCACAATTATTTAATTGGGCTCCGTACCTTAAAAGGTAAACAAGGAACCTTTATAAGATCGCTTTAACTGTCCTTTCGTGTGCCTGTCCGTCCGTCTATCAGATCCATCATTATTAAAAAGGTTCGAGTTCTTCCGTACTTCGGAAGTAAGCGGTTGGTTCCGGTTGCTAACTCTGATATTACAACACTACACGAAAAGAAGAAGATTAGAAAGTTATCTTATAGCTAAGGCTAACTAAAATTATGTTTTATAAAGGAAAAAGGTAAGGCAAACAGCAAAAGTTACTGAAATCAAAATATATGTAGGTATACCTATACCTATGCGATTTTAATGGACTCAACCAGCACTTACTATAAATTTTAATCCCTCCCCCCTCTTAACAATTTCCCTCCACGAATAATGACAAAGACGACTCCGAAATGAGAATTTAGAGATCCCTAGAAGCAGTCCTAATTGACAAAACATACTCGATTACAGCGTCCCTTTAGCAAAGACCCTTCGTTGGTACAGGAGTGTTCCCATTTGTTCTATACACCAGACGTCAACGAAGCAAAAAAGGCATTTTTTTCTCATTTTTCCTTAGAAATTCATTGTTGCCTCTGCATCCGGGTTTACTGATTATTATAAATTGAGAATATTTTTATGAAACATTGACCACAATAATTTCATTGACCACACACTCCATACCCCAAACTGACAAAAATACGTGAAAGACAATCCGCGCTACCATGATCGTTTCTCGTCCTTTTGTCGTTGTTTTGTTGTTCAAAACAATAATATAAATTTTAAATAAAAACTACTCAGACTACTTTAATAAACCACAATTTTTTTTTAATTGGTTTAAAAAAATAAAAATAGTATTTGATACTTTTTTTTTAGCTGAACGACATAGCTGCGACTTAGCGACGACCCACAAGAGATCATCGCGGATTGTCACTGTCACGTATTTTATTTATGCCAATTTGTGAACGTCATGTTAGTTTGTAAATCGTCTTGTTAAATAGAACAATTTGAGAAAAATATGATACTAAATTTTCTATGGAACAATTGAGAATGGTTTTTCTTTTTCTGTCCCAGTGTTGTCAGTTCTAATACAACAAATGGGAACTATTCACCAAGTTGGTACAGGAGTAGTAGTGAAAACAAATTGCGAAGGGTAAGAGTTTTGTTAGCAAATTAATTAAGAGCCGTAAATCTGATGGTAAATTCACCGTTTGATGTATGTCTATTAGGATTTTATAAGGCACCTTTAACTGGGTAATTGAGAACTTGATGGGTGGTCAAATACTGTTTAATCCGTCTCGTAGGGTCGGCTTTATACAAGTAATTCACACTTTTCGACGTAGATTTAGATTGCATCAAGGTTTAGATGTGTGGATAATCAAGTAAAGAAATGTGCGGACTAATAAAATACCTTGTTTAAAATACTGAACGAATTTGACAATAAAATTCGACAGAATTGTCTTAAAATTACATTAAATCCATCTCGCATTTGCTTAAGGGCTCCCCCCCTCCAGCTAAATTCAAAATCCCTGTCAGGATCATCGAATATTGTTGCTTGTTTCATTACGGAATGTTGTTGAATATTTCTTTGTGTATGGATTGTAGGTGAATTTCCTATATTTTAGAGCAAATATTATTTGTCTGTCATAGCTTATCCACATTTTAACCAAATCAGTCAATTTTTTACTTAAATGTGGATAGGCTTTAATTCAATAAAAAGTTTTTGTCTTGAAACTACGCTACTAACGAAAATATTCTAAAACATTGCATCAGAAAAGAATTAACAACCTTCGATGAATCCGACAGTGATTTTCAGTTTAGCTCGTATAGAGGCCTTCATGCCACTTGACATAGGTAATTATTTACCCTAACTTTTTGTAGGCATGAAATATCTCAGAAAGCACATCTAGAAAACAACTTAGTTTATATTATGACACCTACCTGCTTTTAAATGTATCTGAATTGTAGGTACCTATTTTTATTCACGATGAATGGGGGCAAGTATACAAATGCATCAATGTCACCGGAAGATGGCGCCACGAATCTAAAAACTTTAATTTTTTGTTATGTTATCTTAGATTAGCTACGCTCAGCGGTTTCACCCGTGTAAGTCCCGTTCCCGCAGGAACATCGAGATAAAAAGTATCCTATGTGTTATTCCAGGTTAAGCAACCGCTTGTTACGTAGCCGTGTAACAAATACGAGTATATAACTTACGAAGCTCACGTACGTAAGACAGCTAAGATACTTAGAAAAAAACCCTACAAAATTAAAGTCAAACTTCGCCACTCCAAGGTAAGATTCCGCAATCGACACCCCCAGTTATCGCCTCGGTAAACTTTTACACTTTTATGGAGGTTGCTGTTAAATTTTTTATGGGCTCAGTGTCCGCCAAAAATCAATTTAGGCGAGTTAAAAGAAAGGGTCCCTTATCTATTGTCAGCAGCTGCGTTGAAACAATAGGGCATTTATTCGATAAGCCCTTTTTAGGAGTTTTTAGAGAAAACATGGTAAGGAAACAATAACGCATTGCTGTGATATAAATATTGAGGAGTGTTATGGACTAGTTTTAGCCGTATAGCCACGGCATAGAACAGGGTCAACCCATCTCTTTCCGTGGGTATGATATAAGTACGGCCCTAAAATCAGTTGTGATATCAGGACAGTGGTGGTGGGGATAATCGTCCCTAAATCGTGAACTCGCTCGAAGCGATTTGGGAGTTAGGTTAAAAAAAAAAACGAGTTACAATTTGCCTATACCTACACGGGGCGATTTATGGTACGATCTAGGGTCGTCCCCACAGCTTCCTCCATATGGCCAATGGTTTTAGGGCCGTGTGTAGGCCGTTTAAGCCAACATTATCTTCTCCCCGAGCGGTCACTGTGTGTGTATAGCAAACACTTTTTTCTCGAGCTTCTCCGTGCTTCGTATGGCAAGTTTTGCAGTTGCTACAGATCTCAATTAGCCTTCGGGTTACCCTGAAAACTCCACCAAGAGAGCCACACTTTTATACGAAAAGAAGAATGTTAAACATATTATCATGTTGCATCTGATTTTAACTTACAGTTGGTGTCTATGTCTAATAATATATTATGAAGTTGGTATTCTTAGAAAGGATTAATTGGCAACCGGTATCAGCAAGCAATGCCTGACTAATCCGTGAGAATAATCCTTCTGCCTTATCCTTAGTATTTGCCGCAATGTGTATCGATATTTATAATAAAATATTTTAACAGATGTATTAAAATTAAACTCATTTTTCGGTTTTAATCGCTTTGTTTAATTATTTTTAGCATTGTTGTAATACCGTACCTACGATTGAAAACCTTTACAGAATCCTTCCTTAGTGTAGAATGAGATGTGATTTTTCAGTCTTATTATGAACTAGCTGCGCCCCGCGGTTTAGCCTCGTAAGCTCCGCGGGATTGTCGGGATAAAAAGTAAAAACCTTTATGTTATTCCAAATTTCCAGCTTCCTATATTCCAAGTTTCAGAGTAGTTTTGCTACAATGATCGTTTGTCGTTGGTTTGTCGTCTTTTGTCGCTCAAAAAAAATAAAGTAAATTTTAAATAAAAAATACCCCGACTCCTTTTAAAAACCACAGATAACTAAAAAAAACTTTTCTTTTGTTTGAAGTTGGATTTTAATTATTTTTTTTATCATTTAATGTGTTTTTATTTTAAATTTTTTAGTTGAACGACAAAGCGGGGAGTTCGCGATGACTTATAAGACATCATGGTAGGGCCCATTATCTACATACACAAACGCTGTTCAAAGTACCCACAAAGTAGTTTATCTTCAATGTCACATATACAACAAACTTGAAGAGATAAATTACAAGAAAACTTTTATAAATACCCGCATTGTACAATGCTACGCAAGGTAAGTAGAGTCCCTTCCCTTCCCCCTACCACACTTACGCACCTACTGAAAAAACGTTGATTCATGAACAGACTTCAAAAAATATGTAGATGCGGTAAATGGAAATCAAATTAAAAAAGAAAAAGGTTAAATTGTTAATAAGAGCCATTGTGAATGCAAGCTAAGCATCGATTGCTTAAATCGTCTAAAGTTAAAGTTTTAACTGTGTGTTTCCGCAATTAGCCCTACTATTGGATCTTTGTGCGTGATTTTAAGCCGTGGGTTTCCGCAAGATGTTTTCCTTCACCGTAAGAGCGATGTTAATAGAGCACATAATTTTTTCAAGAAAAAGATATTGTTGCGTGAATTACCTTCAGAATGAAAGTCGGGGTATTATCTACCACTAAACCATCACTCTAATTAAATCGTCTTACTAAAAGATTTAAAATTAGAATGTGAGGTTTTGACTATTTTACAATTAAAAGTAAAGTCGATATCAAAGTAAATAAAAATATTAAATCTAGCCCGCATATCTTCATTAAATAAATAAATAAATATTGCAGGACGTTGCACACAGCCCAATCTAGCCCTAGCATACCTATGTATTTTTGTAAATACATAGGTATGATGCTTAGAGAACACCAAGACCAGACGCAAATATATTATTTAATTTAGAAGGGGGCGGGAATCGAACCCGCAACCTGCTTCATTGCAGTCGGACCTTCGCCCGACGCGCCACAGAGGCCGTTAAATATTTAAAGGCATAAAATCCATAATTATAATATGAGTAGGTAGGTACATACATGTCAAAAAAAACTATGTGGTTTCAAAACAAAAAGTCTATCGAACCGTACTTTGTAGGCGCTTTAGTTGTCTTACATATTTGGATTTATATTTAGTGTTAGTTCTTGTCTAACTAAATATTGCCTGAAAGAGATTGCTTCAAACTCTAAGACCGCTCATTGTAAGGACTTTACTACTTTAGGTCAGATCGATTTTTTTAATCACGTTTCTTATTTATTAAATAAAAATGTAAAAGGCTACCTATTTTTCGAAAGAATAATGTGAATGTAAAGAATACAAAACTATTGACACCTCCACAGCTTTCTCGCA
This sequence comes from Idaea dimidiata, assembly GCA_949358125.1. Taxonomy (NCBI): domain Eukaryota; kingdom Metazoa; phylum Arthropoda; class Insecta; order Lepidoptera; family Geometridae; genus Idaea; species Idaea dimidiata. The sequence continues at coordinate 8,466,140 of OX442334.1, forward strand.
TCCTGTAGGAAAAGTCATTGGGGAAATTCGTAGGGTGCGACGCACCAGCGTGTTTTCATTCCAGCCAGTGCCGTTTGCGCCAACGCCGCGAGAGGGTGCCACTCGCGCTCCATTCACCACGTGACTTGTTGCTTGAAGCGCTTTAACGATACACAGAACAAAACATGCATCTCACACTAACGTGACTGAAATGATATTAAAAATAAACAACGCTTGACATGAATTTTATAGTGAAGTCTCTGTATAATCACGCAAAACTTTTGATGCTTCTATGTTTTGGCACAGCGGTGATACTTACAGGAATTTTCTTACGTTTGAAATATAATGAACTAGACACATCAGACGATACTGAACTAACGGACGTCGAATACGATGCTATGATAAACAGTAACACGACTGTACCAAGGAAAACTAGGAGAAAAGAATACCTGTACCGGCTCTTAACAAATACGACCCGTTCTCTCATACAAATGGAAATAAAGGCGAGGAGACTGGAGGAAAATATGCGTAGGATTAAGGAGAAAACCGCAGATTTATTGTGGAAGAACAAAGACAAAGCACTGTGGCATATTTTGTTCAAGAACATAAGCAGACACATTTCGATACGACATGAGTTCCATCAGCATGCGAGTTTGAAAAGAATAATGCTGGATAGCAACTCCCACGTACACAACAGGAGGAGAAAAGTTTTTCTGTAAAGACAGACAATTTGTACGTGCAATAGTTTTATAAGGTTTTGTATACGCGTGTAAATGAGACTTGTATTTGAACTGACAATAAACTTATTTAAGTGGTTATAGTGTTGTTATTCCGATAGGATGTTCAGCTCTGCGAACAAGGAGTATCGTTTTGTATTACAAACACGTATGTACCATGTGTCTATCTTATATGTACTTATAGCTACTTTATTGTTGGCCACTTCCTTTTCCTGTGGTGTTTTAGATGCTACGACTGAAGAATTACTTTGCTCAGTTATTCTTTGCAGGCAATCGATACTATATGATATAGGAGGGATATCATAAATGTTATTTGATTTATTTTCAAGCTTGTATCGAAAGTTTTGTTGGAGTTTTTGTGGTAAAATGAAAGGAAACATTCTTCTCTGTGGTAAACACTTACACAATATCAGCACAACATCTAAAAAATAAATATAAAAACTAAACCATAAATAGTATATAAATAATAATCAGAATATATTCTGGATTAAAAGTACATAAAATATTAGTTTTATGGAATCAAGGTTTGATTCATACATTTTATTTTTAAGTTTGAATTAGGGTAATGAAAATATTTGATTAAGTACATCTAGGTTTCAACTAAATAAAGTAAACCATTATTTAAAACTAAACTCTTGTTTTAATATAATGATCAATTAATAAAATCTTGTCGTCAAACACAATAAATAAATCATGTGAACATCACACAGCGCCATCTTGACGGCCTCTGTGGCGCGTCGGGCGGACGCTCGACTGCAATGCAGAAGGCTGCGGGTTTGATTCCCGTTGGGTGCAAATATTTATGCTTAAAAAATAAATATTTGTATCTGGTCTGGGTGTCTTTTCATGTATATTATTTGTGTATTTACAAAAAAAAAGTATAATATGTAGTATATACGTTGTCTAGTACCCTAGTCTAGTTGAAGTCTAGTGCTTAGTTTGGGGCTAGATTGCGCTGTGTGCAATGTAGTGCATTATTTATTTATTTATCTACAGTCTTATGATAAAGTACTAAGCTTGTGTTACGGTGAATAAAAAACGATTATAATAGGTACTTTATCCATTTTTATTTTGTAAAGCCATACAAATTATACATACAGGACCACCCACACAAGTAACAAAATACTTATTTTTAAGCATAAATACCCGGTGGGTATCAAATAAAATCCGCAACTTTCTACATTGCAGTCGGGCATTCGCCCGGCACTCTATAGACCTCTATTTTATTTCTTATCGGTTGTGAACCGATTATGGCCATTAGGAAATTAGCCAGTGTCACGTATTCCAATATATTATGCAAGTTATTTGCATCGAAACAGTCAAGTCGTCATAGTTAAAGTCAAGTCTAGGGAATCATTTGTAAACATGGCGGCCATTTACAAACAATCTTCACGGAGCCTTGGAGACAACACTAAGTCAATGTTTTGCACCGATTTTCACTTTCATTCCACTTGTACACCTTCACGAAACTAAATTGATTAATATGCCCCCGAAATTAAACAATTTGCACGCATATGAAATAGGTTTCACAAAAATGAAAAATTAGCACCACATCTCCTCAACGAGTTCCCGCCAAGCTCTATAGACCTCGTCATGACATTTGTCATTTGACAGAAGTGTTCATTATGCAGTTACTAGCATGCATGGGTTACTAGTTACACAGTTGATACTTATGTCACCTAGACTATGATGAAACTTGAATTGATATACCCTATATTAGTAGGTACCCCTATATTACCTAAATGGTGGGTATTCTAACAAAGACACGACGACGTTAGAAATTGAACCCATCTTTTGTGGGTGTGTGAAATTCCCGAACAATTTGACTTTGGAACTGATGAAGCTTGACGAGACGAGTTTGAAATGCGTCACTATCAGGTGACCTTTCTTTTTCAGTCTCTAATAGAGATCAGTACCCCTACCATGAGTTGCTACGTAAATCCGTGGGTACATTGTAATGTTAGCAGTTTGACCTTGTGCAAAGCACGTCTGCTTCGCGCTTCCCTACCGCACTCTTCGGGACGTGCTGGCCATGCGATCCGATAACTGTTTACGTTACACTTTACGTTTTTACGTACCAACTCATGGTAGGGGTACAGTTCAGTTCTATCTACGTACCGTACATATTGCGAATAGAATAACAGTAAAACAGAGAACCCAAAGAAACGTCAGTTCGGTTCGAAGTGTCTTTATTAAGTGTCCGATGGTTCGATTACATCGACTGGAAAATAACCACCAAGAAAAGCCATCTAGTAGACATTGTGGGCGTTCGCTACAGTGAGTATTTTCGTAGTACTCCAACACGAAACATTTAAAATATATTCTTTAATTCGGCGGCCGCAGTTTGTCACTATCTACCGTGTAAAGCAGCCAGCGGGGCGTAGCGAGTAAAGTTCATAAGTCCTACGGATGTATGTCCATACGTAATAAAATGATAAGCAATAATGCAAACAATAATTATGAATTATAATAGTATCACCAGATTGTATGTCTATCTATTATAAAACAAACTCTGTCAAGTCTGTCTGTCTTGTCGGCTTGTCTGTAACCGATACACTTATATACTATTTTTCGTGCGGTTTTCACCAATAGTAGAGGGATTCTAGTGGGTGAAATGCCAAATCTAATGTTAACCTCAAACAAAAGGGCACCAACAAGTTTTGTTTCGATAGTATGTAGGTAATAATCACATAATTATTTAATTATCGATTTAAATACTTCTCAATAAGGGCATTTTTCCACGACGCCCGACACACCGACCGGTGTCGTTTGGACGTATTCCCACGAACGCCGATTTCAGCAGCGATGCAGCAGCTATGACCGATTAATAAGTGTTTACAATATAAGATAAGAGGATTTCAGTGGAACAATTTCTTCTCGTAGCGACTGCATAGCCATCGCCACACTAACGTGCAATTTGGGCTACCACCTAGGAAGAAACCCAGTTTGTCGCTATTTACAACCGACCATATTATTCTTTTATACCAGAACTTTTATACAGGGTATTTCATTTAATTTTATGATGTTTACAGGTAAACAGTTATTTTTATGAATGTCATTTTCAAAGTAATCGAAGCTAGTGAACAAAATAGTCTTGGTAATAGAAAATTTTACTATTTTACTAAACGCTGCTGACCAAATTAATATCCAATGAACGTAACAGCCGTGCATAAAACGTAGAGCAGGAACGCAGTATCGATAGAGCGAGATAGGTGTATTAATACACAACTCATACAAGCGAGTGTAATCTTTGTACTTGACAAAATGTTTATTTACTTGAGTCCATAGAAATCCGTGTCTCTGTGTGGACGAATCGATTTTAATTTGTGAAAAGCGAAGCAAAATGTCGTGTTGTGAGTATTCTTATTTGTTATTTTCGTATACATTACGTTTATTGAAATGGAATGATAGAAATTGAAAATGTATTTATTTTGGGAACCATAATGGAAACCTAAAAGGTTACATATACCTATTTACTAAATTGAGAGATAGATTTTTTAGATATAATTATGGCTTCGTGTTGATGTTGATAAATTGTTTATTATGTTGTTTGTTTATTCTAGCCGTGGCGTTGTACGTACGGACAGGATTCTCTGTACCTTCATATATATATTGTCTGTAAAATAGGTATCAACTTAGTCTAGCAAAACGCTTGTCGGAGGCAATTAGTCGGATCTATTTTATTTTAAACTTAAATTTAAAATACAAGACTTGCCTTTGAATGGAATAATACAAGCGTACAACAAATAACAACTGGTATCGCAAATGTATCGCATAAAATAAAAACAGTATTTAAAATAGCTTCAAGGTCAAGTTCAACAAATGTTGTTTTTAAATGTCACATATATTATCTTGTTGCAATGCAATACCTTATCGGGTGTTACTAATTTCTTTCTTTTTTTTATAAATTTGGATAAGTAATATTGTTATGATATGACATAATAAATAATGAGGAACGGAAATATGTGTGGAAGTTGACCAAGAACGGAATTGGTAATGAAAATGGCATGGGCATGCGAAGAATCTAATAGCTATTTTAAACTGTGCGAGCTACTGTTTGTTCAACTCAGCCTGCCAAGTAGCTGCAGTGTAATACATAAATAATGCAGTTTGAACGTAACTTAAAAGTAACTCGCACGTTACGTTAGTTAAAAAACCGGTCAAGTGCGGAATTTACGCACGTAGGGTTCCGTACCATTCTCAGAATTGGCGGTACCCAACACTAAAATTAAGGCCAGTGGATCTGTTTTTATATCGGGATAAAAAGTAGCCTATCTGTTAATCCAGGTCTCCAGCTACCTATATTTCATCGCAATCGGTTCAGTAGTTTTTGTGTGAAAGAGTAACAACCTCACATACATACATGCATACATACGTACGTATGTATGTGAGTTACATACAAACTTTCGCGTTTATAATATTAGTAAGAAAGTAAGATAAGATTTTGTTTTTAGAAGAAGAAATACATCATTTATGTCAATAGATACAGCATGCTGACACAGCGAAGTCTCAGTAATAGGGTCTATATTGCTTATCTTTTACAGTATATACATGTTTTATATTATACACCTTACCCATCCCCTTTCTTAAATCTTGTCCATTCATTGGTTGCCTGGAAGAGATCGTCCTTAGGCGATAAGGCCGTCCATTGTACCACTCAAGTTTTAAGTTTTTTGTATTTGTAATATTTGTTACGTTTCTGGTGCAATAAAGTATGTATTCATTCATTCATTCCCGTTTTTGTCCTTTACAGTACGGAACTGTAAAAAATATCTTGAACAAATAAAAATAAAAAGAAAAGAGAAAAATATGTTTATATGATTTTAAAATGCAAACCCAAATATTTTACTATCGATCCCTTTATCGATATGTTTAAACCATAAAACTTTATAACCGTCCGAAACGAACATTTTCCTATTTGTCAGCTGTTGAAGAAACTTATTCGTCCGTGTCACTTGATAAGCGAAATAAAGGACCCAGTAAAAGGTCACTATGTGGAGGGAAGTGTCAGGCACATCAAGCGATCTGCAATTTATCATTTGAACCCCGAGGCGCGACTTCAAAGCAACGTGAACGGCCTTCTCAAACCGTAGTGATTTTAATCTCAATGTTTAGATAAAAACTTCATTTTGATGAAAAGAAAAATCTGCAAGAACTTCACTGAATATTAATCGCGTCAGTACATTTAACAAGTCTCATAAAGTAAAGGAAGTGACGAAGATCACTCAGGGCAGAAGACGTGAAATACAGTAGATCTAAATTGTTTTTCTGAAGAGTTAATCTTATCCCACTTTGTTGAAAAAGGAATTACTTTTCACCCAAAATGAAGGCTGAAACTCAATATTTGGAAAGCCCCTTCTCGCAACGCAACATTTTGCCTCCGAAAACAGCATCCATCGCGGAAACTTTCTGAGCTAAAGCAAGGCGTGAAATTTATTTTTCTAACGTCGAAGTGAGTTTCGGCTTCAACAACTTTGTTTTAATAGGCAAACAAAGTTACGGGGATCATATCGTAACTGTCATTTTTAATTAGAACATGTTTGTTTAGTCAAGTTAAATGCTTTTTGTTTTCTATTTAATTGTAAGTACTTATTATTATTTGAATCAGAATAATTTCCATTTTAAATACAATATGGTAATTCAGACGCACACCAATGATGTTGTTTTTGTCAAATATCATGTTCACCTACACACACACACACCACACATATTTAAGCATAGATTCTTCAAACCGGAGTACAACAAATCCACTTGGCACTACTTGGATGTATAAGTGTCAGCGAAATGTCTACACGTTCTCATTACGTATGTAACAAACAAAATAAACAGTGCTATTTCATGTATTATTGTCTCTTCTGTGTTTCATTACAAGATCAAAGCTCAACTCAGGTTTGAATATTCATGAGGGTGTAAAAAGTTAGCGAGGATATAAACAGCCTAACAATGGTTCGGCCTATATCGATCAGATTTACCCAAACAATGGGGTAATTTATATGCAAGCGTTACCTGATGTGATTATCTAATTCGGGGAGCGTGGGGTAACTTCACCCACAAGGCCCGCAACCCTCGTTTGTGCAACGGAAAATAATGTTTTGATGTCTATCGACGATTTATTGAAGGTGACAGTTCCTTTTTACGAACGAGCCTCCGAGAAAATTGGATGCTTTTAAAAATAGCTTAGAATTTATGAAGGAAAATTCAATTCAGTGTGGATTTTATTGGGAAATTTAATATAAGGAGTCGATTTATTCAAATCTGTGATTAATGGCGTCTGTGAAAATGAATTTGTTTGGACTCAATAAGCTGAGTTTTTTCTTCATTAGGTTATTGTCTGCATTTATGTATTAAATTTTTTAATAACATCACGGCGTTATTAGGGTAGTAAAATGCTTCAAAAGGTACACAACCAGCAAAATGTCACACACACGTTTCTTTATTAAATCGAATCTATTTCTATATTTTTTTATCATCTAACTCTTCTGCAACATACAATAATTACTTTTTTTTTGTTCTAGGCAAAGGAGGACCGGGCTATGCTTCCCCTATGGCAGCATTTAAAAACGGGCCTCGAGAGGGTTTGCTGTATGTTGTTTGCGTTCAACCAGATCAAACGAAGGAAGATTACTTAGCGACTGTCGACGTCGATCCTAAGTCATCTACTTACAGTCAGGTATAAACAACTTTTGAAGTACCAACAAATTATATTAATTAGGATATTCACATTATTGTGTTGAAACGTCAGCAAACTACCGTGTCTTTGGAACGATACCTCTAATGAGAAGAAGACATAAAGAAACTGATGGGTTTATTTTGAATGATCGTGTTATTTACATTGTCGCATATTTGGAACTATAGTAGAACTGGATATTTACCTACTATAATCCTTACTAACATGCAAAAGTCTGTTTAAATAAAATAAGTTTGAAAAAATACTATTACTTACCTACTTTTAAAAATAGTTTCAAACTCGGCAGCTAATAGGGAGTAGGATGGGGCAAAGTGAGTGCGACGTGCTTTGAAACCCTTTGACATTTATATCAACCATTTCTTAACAAACAAGCAAATTTTTCATATCTGTTAAAAAGAAAGCGAAGTTATAACGTAGATATAATTAAGCTAAGTAACTGTATCTTAAGGAATTGAAATTAAATAATTAACTTTTTTTATCGTTGCCAGTCTTATCTGTAATGTTACGATGAACTAATGCTTGACTTAAAATTAATAAGTTAGCAACTAGTTTGCGTAATAAAATCACAGTATAAAATAACACAGGATGATATGAGGGGTTGAAATGAGTTTTGGGACTTTGATACGGTGCGTATAGCGACGGGTTTTTATTTGTAAGAAATAACTTTAATGTTTAAAAGTTTCAGTTTCAAATCTCCCCGCTCCTCCTCTAGTTTAGAAAGTTGGTCTTAGTCCCCCGCGACCAATACTATTATATGGTTTAACATGGTTGGAACGTCGAGCTAAGAAAATGTAAGAAATCACTCTATTTCGATCCGGGAAAGTAATATATGTGGGTAATTAAGTAAAAATGACGACCTCGGTGGCGCGTCGGGCGAACGCTTGGCTGCAATGCAGAAGGTTGCGGGTTCGATTCCCGCTGGGTGCAAATATTTATGCTTAAAAAATAAATATTTGTATCTGGTCTGGGCGTATTTCTATGTATAATATGTATGTATTTACAAAAGAAAAGTCCCGATCCCGCGGGATTTTCGGGATCAAAAGTATCCTATGTTACTCTTTATCATTTAAACTATCCCTATGCAAATTTTCATCCAAATCGGTTGAGCCGTTTGAACGTGAAGAAGGAACAAACAAACAAACAGACTTTCGGATTTATGATATTATTATTAGTAGGATTTATTATAATTAAGAGTGCTAATCGTGTCAATTCAAAAAGTTTATGTCTGGATTTCCGTAATACTAGTTTCTAGTCACGTTTCAAACACAAATTCAAAAGCACATCGCATTGTACACCTTCTGAATTAAACAACCCAGTTTACATACTTTATTGTATCCAAAATTAGGGTGAATCAACAAGAATCGAAGCTTGATTGCGCGCCAAACAATAGGTACTTCATTAGCATGGAAAATATCAAAATAACAACGCTTTTCCTTCGTTAAGAAAATAATAAATTCGTTTATTGATTAGCTTTTCAAAGAAATAAATATTTTACTACTCTCTACCGGTTATTTTTGGCAAAGAAAATTGAATCTTTCTTCTTCTTATGAAAATAAATTCAGTTCACTGTATTATTTTTGAGTATATAAAACAATCGTCGTGTCGAGGCGCCAACTACTAGATGAACTAACACTTAATAAATTTTATTTAGTAAAAAATGTGTCATTTTACCTGAAATAGTTGAACTATGAGAATAAATCCTTCTATGGTTTTCGCTATTTTGCATAATAAAACACTTTATTTACCGGGTTTCAGTCAACCTTGAAAAAGCCTTTTGTAAAGTTGGCGAAAGTTTGGTCGTTTAAAAATCATGAATAAAACGCGATTAAACTCGGTAAATCAAGTATTTGATTACGAGTATAAAGCTCGTTAAATTTCCTCAAGAATTAGTATTAATAATTAAATTTCCAATCAATCTATCCCCTAAACTACAACCATGGAGTCTTCAAGTCAAGTGTGAATATGTATCATCTAGGTAAAGCATGCGACATCATCGAACCATTGTCGCTTCCCATCCAGTGGGATGAGGTCAATTGCTAGCCTATTACGTATAAAAAAACATCAGGCAACCAATCATTTGTTTGCGTCATAAAGATTTACAAAGATGTTACTAATAAGTAATAACAAATATTATCTGTATTCTACCCATTAGATGTGCAAATTACAATACGTAGGTATATAATTATGCGCGTCGGGTGAAGACCCGACTGCAATGCGTTGGTTGCGGGTTCGATTCCCGCCGAGTGCAAATATTTATGCTCAAAATTAAATATTTGTATCTAGTCTGGGTGCCTTGTATGTATTTACAAAAAAAAGTATAATCTATACTTCTGTACCGATATTATAAAGAGGTAACGTTGGTTTGTATGTGTGTATGTATGTATTATTACAATATAATAAAACTAAAAGTACAAAAATAAAAATAAAACTTACTAAAAACTAACTAAAACTAATTTGCCTTAAAAAAAACACTAAAAGAAAAATACACGAATACAGGAAAAATTAAAGAAAAACCTAAACCACTATAAAATATAATTATAAAATAAAAACCCGCGCTACATATAAAATATGTCGTCAAGGGGATCCGCACGAGGCATCGTCCCCAAAAGACTGGCAACATTCCCCCTCTGAATGGCCAAGCTGACCCTCTGAGCGAGAAAGCTACCAGCCCTTCGGTCACCAGACACCTCGTTAAGACGCGCACCTAAATCACGTAGGAAAGCACCAGCTTCGGGTCCCCAAGGCCCCAAAGTTTCCACGCCTATCGGGACGAAAGTAAACCGGTCCACCAGTTCGGAATATTTCACCGACTTAAAAGACTCGGCATGCGCCGCCGCCGCACCCGCCTGATTGGATGTAGACCGAACATGGGAAGCCGCCAAAGTGTCTACGCAAGTGGCATCCCATACCAAGCATTTCCCCCGACTCCAAGGAATTAATGTCAGGCCATCGGGTCTCTTGCCATCGGAGCGAACAATCCCGTTTGGTTCTAAAACTGCCGGAATGTTCGCCGAGGCAAGGGCCCGACGGATAACATCATTTAGAGCGGCATGACGAGGGATGCGACCAGCACTACGCTGACAAGACAGACCATGTATGTATATTGGAGGTAATCTCCAAAACTACGGGACCGATTTTAAAAATTCTTTTTCTAATAGGAAACTACCGTTTCGAGGAGTGATATAGGCTACTTTTGATTCCGATATTCCCTCGGGATCGGAACTTACCCGATTAAAAAAATAAAGTAGTATTACTTACACTATTTAGGTATATATAACTCAAGAACGGCGAAACCGAATGGTATGAAATTTAATACAGGGTTAGTTTAGGGGTAGAAATAAGATAAAGGGTACTTTAAATTATCGTACGGGTTAAGCAACGCTTGGCATGACATACTCGATGGGTCATAAATAACGGCTGAACCGATTACAATGAAATTTGGTACAGGTTTAGTTTAGAGGTAGAAATAAGTTATAGAGTACTTTAGTTAAATTATCATATGGGTTAAGCAACGCTTGGCATGGCATACGTGATGGGTCAAAAAATATATAAATAATTCCGTTGTCTAGTACTCATAGCACAAACCTAGTACTTAGTTTGGGGCTAGATTGTGATGTGTGTAATTTCGTACAATATTTGTTTATTTATTAATATATTTATTATGTCATATTAATGATTCAATTTGGATGCAATTAAAATATTATCTTATTTTCAAGGTTAATTTCTTTTCTTACTATTTCCGTCAGAGAAAAAAAAATATAAGTACATTTACTGTCATCCAACGACCAACCTTTTGACCTTACTACAGATCTCAATCCAACTTAATTCGAAAGAAAAAACATCTGTCAAGAATTAGCCATCTTTCCCTCACATCGGGGAGGAAAAACGCAATTACGCACCAGTTCCGTAGGTATTAGCAAATAAAACGTTATAGCCATTTAGCCGGGACATGTCGGGTAATACCGACCCGGTAATCCCTCGGATCCAGGGTTCACAGCGAAGTATTATTGTAGCTATTGCAACGCCGTCCGAGCTAAATTAACAGTCGGAATGCAATATATCTAGGGGATTTTGTTAGTAGGATACAAGATAAAGGCTATTGAAAGGATAAGGTTTGTTTAGTAGACTACGAACACAGTTACGGCCTACGTCTTCTGTACCATACAGTATTATTTAAGTTTGTTTAGGGAGATTTAGGTGGTTAGACCACCCAGAAGATGGGGAGCATCTAAAGTGTACTAACCGATGTTAGAACGAGCAAGAACGCTCGTTGTGTAACACGTTACATTACGCGCCGTAACATCGAGTACAGTCGTGTTAAGCAACACTTGTGGTGATCCCTTTCACGGTTTAAACTAAATTAATGGTCTAAATGCTATAAAAAGGTGGAGTACGTCAATTCACTCGACTTCCATCTGTCTATAGTTACCTAGACATACCGTCACCTAATTACCTAAGTACCTACATGTTTCGTGTATCTGAAGTTAATTAAATTTATTTTTTTAAATATAAACAAGTAAGTAGACATCTAATCTTCACGTGAATACCGAAACAGTTAAGCAGCAATTATAAATTTAATAAAGCAATAATAAACCTAAAAACACAATCAAAAGAGAAGAAACGCAGATAACCCTGAAATAATACTTTTTTAGGAGTATTGTGACGAATTCTAGACTTTAATTTAAATTTTAGATTAAAGAGTAGGTAAAACAAACCTGTTTATCTTAACTAATAATCTTAACTCCTAAGCAAAGCGAAGGAGTTTTATACTTAGAGTCCCGAGAGAAGCGTGGGATTCAAGCGCCCAAGATTAAGACATCCTTTATTACCGAGGTGAATACTCTACTTTACACATCTACTGCGAGCAAAATATAGGCTACAAAAATAAGCATTTAAATAACAAAAAAACAATAGATTGATGCTACGTGTAAGACATTTACTTCAGCTTTTTATTTATTAAATCTATCAATGCTGTATCAAAATTACTAAAGCAGGCATCGGCCTTGGCCAATAAAAAAAAAGATGGCGATATACATTAACTACAAAATTTGCCTTACCCTTCGGTCAAAATAAAAACAGAAGAAAAAAAAAGATTTCCTTTTTTAACCGACTTCAAAAAAAGGAGGAGGTTATCAATTCGTCTGTATGTATATTTTTTTTTTTTTTGTATGTCAACCGATTACTCAAAGAGGGCTTGACCGATTAAGATGATTCTTTTTTTAATGGATAGGTGGAAGCTCCAAGATGGTCCCATAAAAAATTGATGTGGATCTGATGAGGGTCTTCGGAGTGATGAACGGAAATGCTCCTCAAAACGCATTAATCAATTCAGTTGTTTATCGATTACTCGAAGATGGCTTGACCGATTGAAATGATTCTTTTTTTAATGGAAAGGTGGGAGCTCCGAGATGGTCCCATAATTTTTTTATGAGGATCTGATGAGGATCTTCGAAGTGAGGACCGGGAATGCTCCTCAAAACGCTGTATTCAATTCAATTGTTCATCGATTACACGAAGATGGCTTGACCGATTGATATAGTTCTTTGTTTAATGGAAAGGTGGAAGCTGCGAGGTGGTCCCATGAAAGTTTGGTAAGGATCTGATGAGTATCTTCGGAATGATGGACAGGATAGCATCTCAGAATTCAATAAATTACTCATTATAAAACACTTTATTTATCCGGTTTTATCGCGTTTTTATTCATTATTTGACCCGAGCTTTCGCCAACTTTACAGTTGGCTTTTTCAAGGTTGACAACCAACCTTGAAAAAACCTTGAAAAACCATCAAACCAAACCAACCAATCAGTCAACCTTGAAAAAGCCAACTGTAAAGTTGGCGAAAGCTCGGGTCAAATAATGAATAAAAACGCGATAAAACCGGATAAATAAAGTGTTTTATTATGCAAAATCGCGAAAACCATACAAGAAATTAAATTACTCATTTTTGGACTTCTACCAAAAAGAATAGACCCCTAAAGAACTAAGTACAGATTGATGCGGCACCTGAAACCACCTTCTCATCAGCAAACTCCTTAATAATTAAAATTAGGGTAACAATATTGTTAATTTTTAGGTAAGTAGGTATACTAAAAAGGGTAAAATAAAAAAATAATTTAAAAATTAAAAAACCGACTTCAAAAAGAAACAAAAAATAATTTAAAAAACAACAAAAAACAAAAAAAGAATTGATAAAAATGACCAAAATAACCTCTACATAGGTACAGTGCCACCGACTAATAAATCTGTTTTATCATCTGAAGTCGGGCAGTTTTACTGGTTGGTTCCATATTGTACTTAGTTTGGCTGCCCGACTTCAGATGATAAAACAGATTTATTAGTCGGTGGCACTGTACCTATGTAGAGGTTATTTTGGTCATTTTTATCAATTCTTTTTTTGTTTTTTGTTGTTTTTTAAATTATTTTTTGTTTCTTTTTGAAGTCGTGTTTTTAATTTTTTTTTAATTTTTTTTTTATTTGTTATGTATGTATGTCTAAGTGGCCAGTTCGAAATGGCCGTTTGCTACCAGAATCTTAGTCTGTCAGTCTTTAACGTTGAAATTCAACGTTCCAAACATAAATGACTATGTCCTAGGTCTATAATGTACATTTTTTGCACCTAGAGAATGAAGACTCGCTTTACATTGACCATTTTGGTAAAATAAAGTAACTTTCTAGAACCGTAGAATCGAATATGTGTAAATCAAATTTAATGGCCTAAACTTTAGACCATCCGCTTAGTAAATGCACAGTGAAGAGTCCCTAATGCCCGGAATTGTTCTGCAGGTCATTCACCGTACCTTCACGGGTAAGGTTGGAGACGAGCTCCATCATTCTGGATGGAACGTGTGTTCGAGTTGCCATGGCGACGAAACCCTTAAGAGGGACATGCTCATCTTACCAGGACTTCAATCTTGCAACATTTATGTCGTCGATGTTGGTACTGATCCTAGGAAACCGAAAATACATAAAGTAAGTAAAAGATGCTATCGTATATAAAAAAAAACTGAACTTACAATTTAAGACAAGTCTAAATTTTTTACCTGATTCCGAGAGGGTTATGCAATTAGCACGCGTCTGTGTGTATTTAAATTTTCGATCGATCACGGCTGGTGCCAAAATGTCGATTTCAAAATTGTTGTATTTTTTAAACAAAAAAAGACAGAAATCGCTTAGGTATACATATTAATCTCCCTTAATTAAAAAAATATTATTTACACATGACTAAGTTATGTGACGTTTGTCTCAGTCTGTCAACTTTGAAAGTTCTTGTGACAGTAATAGACAAATGCTGCGTTGTTATGCAGCGCATTAATTAGCATTTATTAGTAAAGGGGAATATGTCGTATAGATAAATAATAATCGCGTAATGATAATATTATACCTATTTAAAAAAAATCGGTGTAAGGTGGTGTAATCTTAGGTGGTAATAGGTGGTAGGATTTTGTTGATGAAAGAGAAAATGTTGGTGGTTTACTATCGTTTATTAATTCTTAAACTTTTACTCACTGCATCAAGACCGCGAGTGAAACAGCGTGGCTCCGTTAGTTAAACAATAAAATTAATTAAATTACGTATATCTACTAAAGAAGCTAATTTTCAAAGAGGCGAAGTACAAACGAAGTGGCGGACAAAACTAACGAGAGATGGAGCAGTTCTGTTAATTTTCAGAATGTTTAACGAAGTACTTGTTTTGGAGTGATTTAATTAGCAAATGAAATTACACTGAAATTCTTTTAAACTTAATCAAAATTGACTTAGATTTTTTGGGTTTAATATGAAACAAAAATCGGTTTCGAAATAACATGTTTCAGTAAAACACAATATTTACCGGGTTTTACTCGCGTTTTATTCAACAACGTTATTATTTTTAACGACCAAGCTTTCGCCAACTTTACAGTTAACCTTGTTTTACAGTTAAAGTCAATCTTAAAAGCCAACAGTAAAGTTGGCGAAAGGTTCGGTCGGTAAAAATAATGACCCGGTAAATATTGTATTTTGTTACGCGAAATCGCGAAATCCTTAGACAACATTAACATGTTTTATTTAAAAATTGAATATGTAGTCATAAGTATTCGTCTATTAAGGTATTGTATGGAGTATTTTTAGGTACTTAAGGACCAATAAGTTAAATTATTATGATCTTACTTATAAACGCGAAAGTATGTATGTATGGATGTATGTGAGATTGTTACTCTTTCACGCAAAAACTACTAAACCGATTGCGATGAAACTTGGAATATAGGTAGCTGGGGACCTGGATTAACACATAGGCTACTATTTATCACGATATTCCCGCGGAAACGGGACTTAGCGGGTGAAACCGCGGGCCGCAGCTAGTTTTTAATATTCTCGGTTCCAATCTCTGTATTTCATTGTGATTTCAAGTAAAATAGAGCAATGAATAATCTATCTTTCTACATTGATAAATTGCGACTAGAGCTGACACATTTGTGCTTTATTTTATGTCAACAAAACAAAACTTTTTAAATTTATGAAAGACTTTAAATTACAAATTTTTCGCTAGCTCAAGTTTTACAGAAAGTTATTTTTAAAGTAGACATTGTAATTTGTATTTTTACTATTTTGCTATAAAGTTATTACAGTTTTTACTTAAAGCTGCTTTGAACAATATCCCAAATGAAATGCAGTTAATTTGTTTTTTTAACGTAAATTCTTTTGTTTGTTAGTTTTATTTGACTCTGAAATGAATAATGTTTTTTATAAAATGGAAATAGATTTTATTATTTTGTAATTTACTTTTTTGTTGGTACTAACTAATATTTGGAAAATCTCTTTACGATCCACATAAATAAATAAAATAATGGAGGTTACCATGATCTTTTTATTGCAGTAAAGTACCTAAACCTTGGAGCTAATAAATTAAATTAATATATCCCAGATTACTTTAATTTATCCCAGATTATAAAATAATCAAATAATATAAAAATACAAGGTGTAACGGGTAAGCCCTTTTAATCCGAAAGGGGGTTGTTTTGGACGTCTAGGCGAACAACTTTTGTTCTACGACTTTTGGAAATTCGAAGTACTTTTCGAAAAATTTAGGTGTAAAGTTTACTTGAAAATCAGCTGTTTCTCAGAGTTCGAGGTCATTGACCTTATTTTGTCCTTTCATTTAGTTATGTCTACTACAATCAAAACTTCAATTGCCTTTATTTTCAAAAGCACCTGTTTTTTCAGTGAAACATAATTTAAAAAATTTCAAAAAAATAGTTTGAATTTACAAAGGTCGTAGAACAAAAGGTGTTCGGCTAGACGTCTAGAACAACCCCCTTTCGGCTTCAAAGGGCTTGCCCGTTACATCTTGTATATAACAGACTTATATTGAGCAGTCTAGGATTTTAATTTAATTTATTTGTTATATATTTAATTTTAAGTTTTGTTTTGTTTAATTTAATCTTAAATGGTTGTGCAGGTTAAGCAACGCTTGGCGCGGTCATTACTTGGATAGGTGACCGAAAATTTGTGTGGCAATAAATCATTTTCTCGAGCTCCTCCGTGCTTCGGAAGGCACGTTAAGCAGTTGGTCCCGGTTGTTATCTCTGATAACAGTCGTTTGGTCAAGTTAGAGGCCTTAGGGCGATCTAAAAACTCTAACACCAGGTGAGCTACACCACTATACGAAAAGAAGAAAAAGAAGATTTAATTTATTAGTTAAAAAATTTAAGTCCAGCAATAAAGAAATAATGGTAACCTCCAATACATTTTTGCGTTTACTTCGTTTTCACATATTTTAGATAAGTACGTTAGGCTGCTACAATAATTTAGATTAATTTTGCCTGTAGGTAGATAATTGCATTTAGGTATATATCTGCAAAGCAATATGCAATATCTATACTAATATTATAAAGCTGAAGAGTTTGATTGTTTGTTTGAACGCGCTAATTTCAGGAAACACTGGTCGAATTGAAAAATTATTTTTGTGTTTGATAGTCCATTTATCGAGGAAGGTTATAGGCTAGTTTTGTTTTGGTTAAACCGATTTGAATGAAATTTGGTACAGAGATAGTTTAGTGGTTTAGTAGTTATAAGATATAGAGTATACTTTGAATAATCATACGGGTTAAGCAACGCTTGGTATGACATACGTGATGCGTCACATACGTTACGGTATAGGAATTTATGCGGGTGAAACCGCGGGGCACAGCTAGTATCAATATATATATGCAAAATATTTTTTAAATCTTCATAGACTGACTTTTGTGCGATCGAAACAGAAACAAAAGATAACCGAAACAGAGCTATAAATTCTGGGAAATTGGTAATAAGGACAGAGAAGTGTTATAATAAGGTCATATATATTTAGGTCGTATAGAAGCAAGATCGATTCCGACTCCGAACTTGGGGAAACAGTTATAACAATTGTTAAAATGACCTTTTATTCAAACTTTCTCTTTTCACTTTACACTTATTTTCAGTTAAGTTTAAATTTACTTGCGCTTGGAAAATCCAAGTAGGTACAGAAATAAACAGGGCATTTCAAATGGATCCCTTTTTCATTTTATTTAGAAATCCTTTAACTAAAGACTTTAACTTGGAAGAAATTAAAAGTTTTATCCGACCTTATTATACAACAGGGTTTAGATTCAATAAAGAATTTTGTCTGCCCTGAGGTTTTATGGGAATATCACGATAAAAAGTGTATTAATATGTTCGGTGCAAAACCATCGAATTTAGTTCAATATGTTCTTAAATATCACATTAAGATAACTTACTTCTCTATATATTTTAGACTTCGAACTTTAAAAAACTATTTCTTTGAAAGTTTGGTTTCCAAAAATTAGCACCCAACATGTCTTGAACCTGAGCAGGTGCTCGTCTCGTCGAATTGATATAATCAACTACATCTCTTAGTTTTTTTTTTCTCTTTTTATCTCTTATTTATTTCACAGCATACTTTTATATCAAAGTTAGGCAATTTGTTATGATGACTGCGCGTCATACCTACTTACTTACTTTCTTTCTACGCCGCTATAACCCTTTGTCTCGGCCTTCTCCACAATCTTTCTTCAACTGTTACTGCGCGTCATACTGTCTCTGATTATTTTTTAATAAAAGTTGTTATAAAACAGCCTTACATATTAGTTTAATCATTTTAGCAGCTCGTTTACGACCGTAATCACGACTGACGTTTTTGTCAATATTTCTAATATTCTAATTGTCATGAATAAGTAAATTATGCACAGTAATGTAGATGTGGTTTTTATCTGTAAAATAACAGGCAAATAAAATAAAACTGATACAGATATATAGGCATCTATAGTATAGTATAATGCTTGCCAACAAGCTTATATTTTAAGCCATTTAGATTTTTTACCTATTTTACGCCAACGCTATAAAACTCAATGGCGATGAAAGTTGGTAGGTCCTAGAATTCTAATCCTAGAATAAACATAGACGAGTTTTGTTCTGATATTACCAGGAACCAGATCGAACCCTAATGAAATCAGGGGATTATATGGTACTATTTTTGAAAGACTAGCAGCCGTATTTATAAACTAATCTAAGTACTTACTTTGAGTAAGGCAAGTAATTACTAGACTCGTCTATAGATACGCCAGTAAAGCTCGGGGTTGGCACAAGTAATAACTTGTAGATTTTTTACGTTGGCTCAATTTAATTTCAGAACGATTCACCTCACACCTTCGGTGTGATTTGTACCTCCAAAAACTAAAATAACAAAAACCCACCCACCCTTTCACTGTAAACGACCTTAGTACGATCCGGTAACTGTTTCCACTCCCTTATCATAGTTTCATATCTTGAACGTTACCAGGTAATAGACGGCTCTGAGATGAGGTCATTCAACTGCAGCTTCCCTCACACGGCCCACTGCCTGGCAACCGGTGAAATCATGATTTCAACGATGGGTGATAAGGATGAAGGCGGGAAAGGAGATTTTGTGCTCATCGATGCAAAGACTTTGAAAGTGACAGGTGAGATGATGTCGTGTGGAAACTTGAAGAGTTTGTTTTGATTTGTCGGGGATTCTGGGGAATTGCTTTTATTTATCTATTTCTGTACGACTATCACTTATTTTTCGATTGAAAAGAAATAAAAGCTTGGTTTTGCATTATAAGCTTTAAATAATTTTGACTATTTCAAAAATAAGAACAACATTAAATCGTAACTAGAGTAACAATATAGCGGGAATTACATAACGAAACTAGTGGTATGCAATTTATAGTAATTTTCACAAAAAATTGCGTAGACACAGCGAAACTATTTATCTATTGAATAAAAATACCAGTTTCAGTGACTACAATATTAACACATAGCTTAGCCGAATGTCCACAGCCAACTAAACTAAGTGTAGGTTAGCTCCTCATTAGTCAACCAGTTGTTGAAATAAGTATGTGCGTCCACCGCAAACTATCAGCTAAGCTAAGCTAAGCTCACGTGTTAAAAAAACAAGAGAGCTAAACTAACTTAGATTAGTTGGCGGTGAACGGTAAGCATAAATATCGATAACCAAATAAATCAACAAAACAGCTCATCGTTATCTAGTAGATATATAATAAATATTTGTATCTGGTCTGGGCGTATTTCTATGTATAATATGTATGTATTTACAAAAGAAAAATAAATATATGTAGTATATCCGTTGTCTAGCCACCGTAACACAAGCTTAGCAGCTTACCACGGGGCTAGATGGCGCTGTGTGTTTGTCACAGGATTTATTTATTATTTATATAATAAAGTAAAATTAAAACTAAAAATAGTTATTAGTAACTTAATAATTAGAATAAAAATAAATTAACATACCTAATTTAGGCAAAAAACCGCCCCAGATCATAAAGACAGTGATTATTATAATAGTAAATAGAAAGTGAAAGTTTTTGGCCAATAAAGTCGAAAATCTCGCAATAACTTTTTCTATTTTCAAATAATTTAATATTCTAAGGCAAATCTAGACCCCAAATAACTCCACCACAGACTGCTCGATCCATTTAAAATTTAACAATTACAAAGTTTTAGGGGTAGCAAAAATAACAGTTTGAGGCGAGCAAATAGTGTTGTTAAAACATCAAAATAATCCTTTTGCAAATTACTTAATTCATTCTGTTAATCCTGTTTTAACAGTTTCATTTTGGTTTGGACTGGAATGGCATAAACTACTATTATTAAAGTGTTTTAATTACCTTTCACACATCTACGGCCATACAAAGTTACTTTAATCGAAAAAAAAGGTCAATGTAAAGCGAGTCTTTAGTCTCTAGGTGCATAAAATGTTCATTAAAGACCTAGGTTTTAAAGTATTTGGATTCAGAAACATACTTCCGACAAACAATAGTAGTTTATGCACCGAGGTACTAAAGCCCTGTCTTATATAGCGAGCGTCGTATTGAATCCAAAGCGTACGAAGGACTCTAGAGAGTAAACTCCCGAGCGGAGCGAGGGTGTTACCTAGAGTCCTGAGTGAAGCGTGGGATTCAAGCGCCCAAGATAAAGACAGGCTTTATTACCGAGGTGAATATTTTACTTTACACATCTACTGCGAGACAACAAAAAAGTTACAAAACTAAGCATTTAAGTAACAATAAACCAATATATTAAGCAACGTGCATGAAATACATTTACAGCTCTATATTAATTAATTTTAATAATGTTATCTCAAAATAACGAAACCAAACATCGGCCTCAGCCGATAAAAAAAAAGTTACAGGCGTTGTAATAACTAAAACTTTTTGCCTTACCCTTCCGTCGAAATGAAAATAGACGAAAAATAGACCAGTTTTTAGTTTTTTATGTGTTATGTCTAGGTGGCCAGTTCGAAATGGCCGTATGCTACCAAAACCTTAGTTCCAAATTTAAATTACTTTATGCCCTAGGGTTATAATGAGCACTTTATGCACCTAGGGAATAAAGACAAGCTTTACGTTGACCTTTTTGGTCAAATAAAGTAACTTTGTAGAGCAGTAGGTGTGTAAAGAAATTTATTACAATATTACGAGATACCATTAAAATATTGTAGGTATTTTGAATAAATATTCATACTGAAATTACCTACCTACTGAAATCAAAAGTTTACTTATGAAATTGTTGATTTACAAGCGATATAAAAAAACGGAAACTACATTTACCTAGTTTTATTAACCAAGACTAACTGTCGTATCTATAATTACTGACGAGTCTAGTAATTACTTAGTTTCGAGAATATACATTTTCTCTGAAGTTGAAAATTCTCTATAAAGATGAGACAAGGCATTACTTAGCCAAAGTAATTACTTAGACACGTCTATAAATATGGCTATTAGAATCTAGAGTCTGTAGAATAGTCTATCAGAACATTATCTGGCAGCAATCCCTGAATGCTGGCAGCATTGCTACAATTAATTGCAATGATGATCAGATATATAGTAACATTTATATCGGAAACATCTAAGGGTTAGAGTATGTGTGGATAGAGTGTGGTTAGAGTATGAGAGGAGTATTTTTATGTTGCACTTTTTTATTTTTATGGAGGTCCCTCACCGCATAAATTTGTCATGTAACATTATATATTTTACAATACCTACTACCTCCCAGACTGACGAGTGAATTATTCAATTTAAAATAATCATTCATGGAACAATACAGCTGTTAGGGCTAATACACTTTTTGTCCAGCTATGTTCTGCCATTTTGGCGTATAAATGAGTGTGAGTGATGAGGTAAGGTATTGCGGTTAGCTTACCGGTTAGGTTATATTCCTTTCTACATTTTTTAAATAGGTACATACTGTCAGAAATTATGATACTCCATTCTTGTTATACAAATTATAGGGTAAACAATCAGAAATACATACAACACACACTATTTACGCAAAATTATTAAGTAGTAAACCTTTAAAGCACTGGCGCTGTGTGTAATGCACGAATATGTAACGTTACACGCAAATCCCGGTGAGGGAGCACCTTTTTAAACAATCATCTCAAATTTCTTAGGAACATGGACAAAGGGTAAGGTCGCACAATTTGGCTACGACTTCTGGTACCAACCCTACCACGACGTGATGATTGCGTCGGAATGGGGCTCCCCGAAACACTTCAAATCGTAAGTTATTTCCGAGTAATCATACTGTATTCAATTTAGTTTCAATTGCTTCTGCTCAGTGGAGTAAGCTTTGTTCAAACGGTTTAAAGTTCGTGTAAGCATTATTGAAATGGAATAATGGGGAACTATAACTTTTGTGGAATTGTATTAGGTAGGTACTGTAATGTTTGAAGTATGGAAGTATCGATGAACATTTTGCTACAAAAGACTAACTTATACTTAAGATACCTTGTCAAAAACAGTTTTAATTAAACAAACTGTCTTGATCGATATGCTGGCAACATTACCATTCCATTCTATGTTATGTATTTTAATATTCTATATTATGTATTTTTATATAAGTTTCAATGTTAAGCCCCTTACTTATGAACAATGACTAACAGCCATAGTTGTATCGATTATCATTTACTGTGACATCAAGTTTCAAAGTTAACAGACAGAAATAAAATGTTACAACTTTACAAGTCATCTTTTAATAAATTTTTTAGGTAAGAGGATTGTTTAATATTAATATTAATCATCAAACAAGCAAATAAATATGCGATTGAATATTTAATTTTGCATGAAACATTTAGAACGTTAAAGTCAACAAAAGATGGTTATTTTAAGAATTCTTTACAATAGAAAGACTCTTTCTAGTGTTACTGTTCAAATAACTTTCACTCAATTCGTTAAGGGATATTGAAAAATGTTATTCAAATTCTTATATCGCTCTCAATTGAAATAGGTATTCAAATAGGGCTTAGACTAGCCGTTAGGTATGAGTTCTTAAAATCTGTAGAAAATGAAAAGTCGTTGAAGTAAAAATATTTAGTAAAATGATAAATAATTTGTTAGGTTTTGTTGTTAATCTCTTACTTATATACTTGGTCAACTGATAATAATTGTTTATAAGTAAGAGGATAAATGTCCAGACTGATTAATTGATTGACTGAATGACTGAAGTATATATCAACGCAGAGACCAAACCGCTCGTGCTGGTCTTAGGGACATACAATTTGTAGAGTATGTTCTTTGTCATCTACTACGAAAAGAGTTTTTGAAGTTTCTACGGGTCTTATGCGTAAAACCGCAGGATGCTAACTGGTTTGTTATGCAACCATAACATTTATGTGATTTTAATATTTTATTTGTGATTATGGCTTTATGTTAAGATATACTTTATATAGATCGTATTTGGGTCAAAGTTACTTATTGTTTCTATACAAAGTCAACTAGGGTAACAACTCTTTGACGCTTCGAAACGAACTTGTTGAGACAGTAAGTAATGATACCAATTAATAAAGGTCCATTAGGTAATGAACAACTCTGAAATTTAAAGCTAATACTTAGTTCTATTTCAGTGGCTTCCATCCAGGAGATCTAACAAACAAAGAGCGCTACGGTACAAATCTCAACGTCTACAAATGGTCAACACACGAGTTACAACAAGTCATAGATTTAGGTCAGGAAGGCTGCGCGCCTTTAGAGATCAGATTTCTCCATGATCCCAAATCTTCTCAGGGATTTGTCGGGTGCGCGGTCGAAGCCAACGTTTACAGGTATACGAGATTTGTAAGGATTATTGTGAGATATTTATATTATTTGATAACAGTTTGATTTGTAAAATGACGAAATAAGATGTGTGTAAAATATTATATTCTGAATTAGTGAAAATGCTTTAGTAAGAGATCAATAATTCGCCAGTAAATGCTTTATTCGATTGAATAATGTGTTAAATGAAATATTGACTATCGATTTTCAACTTGTCTTCGTAAATGAAAATGTTGGGAGGAGCACATTCTCTCATTTTATATATAAATTATGTAAAGAGAGGATATGAATAGTAAATAAGGCATTTGATTGTAATTGAAAAAGGTTCAACAAGATGATACTTGAATATCCTATCCAAAGTTAACAATAGTCCTCTTTTATTCAAAATATAAGAAAGCAAAATATAATGTATAAACGTACTGAGAACTAATTGGAAAAGTCACTCGAAAAACGTCGAATACTGAACAAGTGGATTTAGTTTTTTTTATTTGTTTAGGTTCTACAAAGCCTCGGACGGGATGTGGAAAGTCGATAAAGTCATCGACGTACCGGTAAAAAAAGTTTCCAAAGACGGCGTCGAGTCCGAGCTTAATGGTAACTTTCCTTTTTGTTTTTCTTTTATTTCCTCTAGTTTATCCAACATTAACTTTTTGGTAACATTTTTTGTTACGGTAAATATAACTCTTACATTACGGGTCGTTGTTAAATCGAGTTTATTTGTTCTCCGAGTTTTACAGTTTTTGGGGAACGAGACAGCAAAGTGCCTCTTTCGGTTAGGCGTTCTACTGAATTTATTTATTTGTTTGCTTAAATTGGGTACGGAATTGTATCAACGGAGTTTTAACAGATTTTTAAAATAAGGAAAATTACTGGTTTTAAGATTTATAAATAAAGGTTTTCAACAGTGTAATGAAAGAGAATAATAATAACCACCCTGATGAATAGCAAGGCTCTCAGTTGCTGAATGTAATCAGTGAACGAAGAACAATTTAGTTTTAAAATAATTCTCAGAAATAGAACACTTAACATATCGTAGTTTCATAAAATAATAATAATAGATAACTAGGTATGTAGGTACTTATACTTTTTTTAAATTTCATCATATCGAAATCGGCAATAAAAGTCGTAGCATTGCCGGAATTCAGTAAAATAGCTTAGCTATACAAATAAATCCTTTTAACGGCCATACAATAAATTGTTGTTGGCTTCGTTTCAAATGTTTTATATTACGACTTTGACGTTTCGATTAATTTTTTTGCAGGTTTAATATCTGATATCCTTCTGTCTTTGGATGATAAATATTTGTACTTTTCTTGTTGGCTGCACGGTGATGTGAGGCAATATGATATATCGGATCCTGCTAATCCGAAGTTGACTGGACAAGTTTTTCTTGGAGGACAAGTTGCTAATTTTGGATTGAAAGTAATTAAGGATGAAGAGTTGAAGGTATTATGATTCGTTTTATTTTACCGAATAACGCTCAGATTGTTAAAACTGATAGAAATACGATGAAAATGAATATTAACACTCATTCGAGAGCCTTTATCGTGATCTTAAACGAAATAAAATGCCCATATTTAGAGCCATTTATGACAACGTTACTTTCAAGATTGACGATTGAATATAGAAAGATACAAATGGAAAGGGTATGTTAACCAAATTCTTTTACGAAATATATTATACAAAGGATGTTTGTGAAATTCTCTATCGATCCGAACAATTCTCCGCATGCCAATTGTAATGGGTTAAATGAACGGTTCATGACTTAACACAATTACAACATTTTGTCGATTCATTCTCTTCATTTTAGTTTTTCCATCTTCTATTTTCGAAATTACATTTCCTTTGCTGACATTTCGATCATTTGTTAGGGCAGTATTTGACATTCGACATTTGATATTTTGAGCTTTTTTGTTACGTTCTTGCTTTGTCGTAAATTATATTAATCATATTACTCTATTATCTTGGTATTGTCAGCTATTTGTTATGAATTTAATTATCTGCAATATTTTTGACATTGAGGGCTGATTTTTCATTCTACAGATAAAAGATATCTGTCGAATAAGTATGAATCAACTTAAAAGCCCTCAAATTTTGATTCTTTTTAATATCACAGTGACGTTTATGATTCGGTGGTGTTACATTTTATTTGTCAGATAGGTATCTCTAACTAGGGATTTGGAATATCATCCTCTAGTGATATAACATTTGAGTTATGTAATGATGATCAAAGTAAATTTTAATATGGTTATGAATAAAGAAATTAAGCGACATATAGTTTAGGATTTGATTATACCTATCAGAAAGATTTAATCTAGGTATATTGGATTTAAAAAAACGTGAAATTTATTTTAGGAACCAACAAAGCCTGTTACAGTAAAGGGCAAGCGACTCTATGGTGGACCTCAGATGTTGCAACTGTCTTTGGACGGGAAAAGATTATATGTTTCTTCATCTTTATATTCCCCTTGGGATAAACAGTTCTACCCAGAAATGACTAAAGAGGTCAGTATTTTTTTAACTATTCTCTTAGAACTAAATTTTAGTTGATACACCGAGGCTAGAGTTTTTTACTAAAACAACGTTGGTAAGGATATTTTCCTAAATTTCAACAATGTTACCTAGAATGTAAAGGTTCCCAAAAACTCAAGCCACTTTATTAGGCATAACATAGTGCCAAGAATGTGGCTCGTAGACAAAGTATTTTATTGGTTACAACCCCTTGGTTAGAAAGCAGCAATAAACAGTTTTTTCGCCTTATATTATATCTAAATCTTTTGTTTTATTTATACCCTCCAGGGGCACCCTTATTTACTTCTATAACTTGAATAAAGACATTTTTCTTAGACCTGTGTCACCTGGACTTTATAAATTATTCATGAGCAACAAGCATATTTTGTATATAGCAAATCGGTATGAGACGTTGTATTTTTAAATTGTTTTGCAAGCGAATACTCCAAGTTTATGAATAGTGCTTGCTGAATTCTAATGAAGCTGGAATAAACTTGCAATAATAAGTAATTGTCTCTACTGCTATAATTTTGTTTACCTTTAGTTTGTTTTAACTTGTTCGTTTAACAGTGTAGTAAATTATTTTACTGTAGTATCTACTTAATAGAGTTAAATTTAAACTCACGGTAACACGAGTATAATGATATTTTGTACATACCTATTCAGTCTGGATTTATATTTTTAATTATTTATATTTTACTAGTTCGCCCCGCGGTTTTACCCACGTACGTCCCAATTCCGCGGGAAAATTAGGATGTGTCACATATAAACCTTCGTTTTGAATCACTGTTCCTATCTACTAAAGAAAAAACGCATTAAAATTCGTTGCGCTGTTTTAAATATCTAAGTATACAAACAAACAGACAAACAGGGGAAAGCGACTTTGTTTAATACTTTGTTATGATATGCATTTTACTAACTGTCCCGTAGTTAGATATCTTTTTCACTGGCATGTTCATAACTTCTAAACGTATTGGTATCATCACTTACCATCATGTGAAATATTGGCCAAACGCTCATGTATCGTTTAAAAAATATATAAACAAAGAAGGCACAACAAATGCGTACCCTGTAACACTGGCCAATTTGGCCTATTATTTCAACTATGAATTGATTCAGTCAGTACATACGACGTCATAGACTAAGTCGACATTTTACGCACATGAACCCGCTGTGTGCAACGTTTGCGTTATATAAGTAGCTTCAAAAGTTTCTATGCGACATATTCAAGTGTAAAATACCTATACATATTCCGTATTATATTTTGCCCAGGGTGGTTGGATAGCAAAGTTGGACGTCGACATTGTGAATGGGGGTATGAAGTTGGATCCGGATTTCCTCGTTCATTTCGGAAACGAACCTCAGGGGCCGGTGTTGCCGCATGAAATGAGGTAACTTTTGCGTTTTTTTTTTGTGAATGACAACTTTTTAATAAGAAACTGGCAGATTTTGTAAGATTCGCAGAAGTTAGTAATTACCTAGGACTTGTCTTAAAAACTTGATTAAACACATCTACACATTTAAACCATTTGGCAAAGCGCCCGGGCATAGATAACAGTGCTTTCTAAAGACATGAAATTAATATTTGTTGATTTAATATTTTATTTTTCATTTTTATTTTTAGGCCATCCTAAAAAACACACCGTCCGTTGTGTTTTTGTAAATGTATTTTGCCTTCATCCATTTTGTTTTTATTTATATTTAATGAAAAAGTACAGGTTTTTATGTGAAAAATCACAGGCTAAACTTAATAAAAAGCGTTAGCCAATTAACTGTTAAGATAAACTTTATCTACCTTAACTATATTCCACAGGTATCCTGGTGGAGACTGTACATCGGATATTTGGCTAGCTGAATAGAAAGAGTTTCTTCCTAATTACTTCTATGGTTTTCGCGATTTTGCATAATAAAACACTTTATTTACCGGGTTTAACCGCGTTTAATCCATCATGGTTTTTAGACCATGATTTTTAAACGACCGAGCTTTCGCCAACTTTACAGTTGACTTTTTCAAGGTAGACTGAGATGTGATTCGTCTATTTTAACATTCTAAAAGTTACTGTAAACTACCGTCTCACAATTGTTTTTATTAAAACGTTCCAGTGTACGCAGACTGTAGAGTTATTAATCGTTGATGAATAAAACGCGACTAAACCCGGTAAATAAAGTGTTTCATTGGTTTCTTCTTGTTTGCATGATATAATATTTGAACGTATTTAGTTACTTTGAGATTAAAACACGATGTCATAATCATGTTCAGCTTGATGTACAAAAGGACTTGGCTCAACGAATAATAATAAAAAACTGTGCCAATATTTTTATATTACGCATTGTGATTGTAAGTCATAGTAACTTATGTATATCATTTTTGCTGTAAGTATGTAATTAATTATTATAATCTTGATATTATTATGTACTGAAATTTACGAAATAAAAGTATTTTTTTGGGATTAAATTTATTTTTGTTATTGAAATATTAGGGGTTAAAGTATGAAATTGCCGATTTGTACTGAAAATCCTTATTGTTTATTTTTTAAAATTTTAACAAATTTATTTAATCAAAATAGTTGCCATTATTATCTATACATTGCTGCCATCTAATGGGAAGGTTATTAATGCCTTTGCGATAGAACTCCGACGATCTAGACTGCACAAACTGTGTGAAAGCATTTTGTACTGCCTCCTGGGAAGAAAACTTCTTGTCACGTAGATAATTGTCCAAATCACGAAAAAAATGGTAGTCCGTTGGAGCAAGGTCTGGTGAATACGGAGGATGACGAATGGTTTCTAAGTGCAGTTCCTGAAGGGTCAAAATGGTTTCTCGTGCTGTGTGAGGTCTCGCGTTGTCGTGAAGCAATAATGGTGAAGATCGATTCATGAGTCGGGGCTGTTTTACTGCTAGTTTTGTCAACATGGTTCGGAGTTCGGCACAATAGACATCTGCCGTAATTGCTTGACCAGATCGAAGAAAACTATAGTGAATAACACCATGCTGAGACCACCAAACAGTTACCATTACCTTTTTATTGGTAAGTTTTGCTTTAGGACACTGTTGTGGCATTTGACCTGGGGTCAGCCATTGCATTTTTCTTTTCTGGTTATCTAGAATCCACTTTTCATCACATGTTACAATTCGATCCAATATTCCTTCATTTCTGTACCGGTTCAACAAGGCAACACAAGTTTCAACACGCGTTTCTTTCTGCAGATCAATCAAATCATGAGGCACCCATTTTTCGTATTTTTTATTTTATTGATTTGACGCAAGTGAGTCAATAAAGTGGGTAAGGTAACGTTAAACCATGTCGCTAATTCCTGGGTAGTTTGACTAGGATCGGCTTCCACTATCTCTCTTAATTCATCGTTATTCACCTGTGTGGGCGGTCTTCCTCGTGGCTCGTTCTTTAAGTCGAAATTTCCATCACGAAAGCGTTTAAACCAAAATTGCACGGTGCGTTCATTAGTAGACCCCTCTCCAAACGCAGCATTGATATTGCAGGCTGTTTCTGCCGCGTTAGTTCCGCGTCGGAACTCGTATTCAAAAATCACTCGAATTTTCGCAGTATCCATCTTTCTTGTCTAAATTGAATAACAAAAACAATTGAAAGTCGATATTCAAATGTTTCACATTTTTTAAAAAAAGAACATCACAGAAACCATTTGAAAAAAATTTCATTCGAAAACCTCAAACCATGAAGATTCTATGTCAATTCAAAGAACCTATTGCAATAAAACGGCAATTTCATACTTTAACCCCTATTATAAATATTGCACGACGTTACACACAACGTAATCTATCCCTAAGCAAAACAGTATGAGTACTACACAACGGATGAACTACAAATACTTATTTTTTGTAATACATACATCTGATACATAGAAGACACCCAGACCAGAAACAAATATATATTTTTAAGCATAAATACTTGTACCGGCGGGATTCGAACCGGTGACCGAACCGGTTCTGTATTGCAGGCGGAGTTTTCGCCCACCGCGCCACAGAGGCCGCTTCCGTCTCATCATTCACTTATCCCTTGTCATTTTCAACGTCAAGATAAAACTACCTATCTTGATCACAATAAGGTTGCGGCCGCATAGACAGGAGGCTGGGTTAGCGGCTGGAGGCAGGGAGTCCCCTAACTAAAAGTAGCGGTTCTAGAAAGTACGCGACCGGCCGCACTGAGCGCTAGGCGTCTAGCTTGTATCTTGACAGAATGCAAGTTACTAGGCGCGTAGGCGCTAAGCCAGACGCTTGCCTATGAGGCCGCTCTGCCTAAAAGAATGACCTTAATAGTATGACCCTATTGGTAAAAAACAGCTGAAACAATACCTCAAAAAACGATTACCCAAAACGTACAATTTATCAAACTACGAATATTTCAGGCACATTTAATTACACAAAATTTGCGAACACATGGGGCGGTAGTTCCACAAAATGGTGGTGAAATTAGCAACTTTTCAATGTAATTATAGTCGGAATGCTGTTGGTTTAACTCAGTTAGTTCAATTTTGTTGGGAAATTTGTGTAAATATTTTGTGGAGTCATTGTGCTGCAAAAACAGGAAAGGAATTTGAAAGTGTTAAATTAATATAATTGATTTTGTTGGCTTCATTCTCAAACTATCAGAATACTGTGAATAACAAGGTACGTATATATAACGATGAACGTATGAATAACGAGGATATTTACTAACACGTGAATGTCGTGAAAACACAATTCCTGAAAATTTTCTTGATGGAAAAAAAATCTAAACTTTCCTCTAAATTGTACAAATAAGTGACTGAGTCAATATTGTACGAAAACTAATAAAACTTTGTATAAGAAGTGAACTTAGCTCGATATCGATCGTTATCTTGAAACTAGCAATGGTTTGATTTTACGCAATAAAATTTTGCATAGTCGCATCTTACGTCCTTTACTTAGACATCTGAAATTCGCTAGCTTTATCCCTGTCACGCTATTAGGGTTATATAGGCCCTTAAACCACAGGATCCATAATACGTTCAGATTTCATTCATAAACATCTTAGTGCTTTTATCTAGAAAAAGTTTTCTGAACAGACCCGTTCGTTCAGCCTCTAAAAAATGATCCCCAACATAATATTTTGTCCGCAAAGGTTCAATACTATAGCCGTCACATAAACTAGTCGATAATATAAAATGTTCAAGTCGTGCGCCAACGGTCGTTGCGGAGATAAAGAAAGTTATTTATTTTATAGAGGCCACGGTGAAATATTGAGATGTTAAATATGGAGCGAAGCGATAATGGTCTTTAATTGTAGGATGGTAAGTAAGTAGGTTTTTTAAATGATGATGGAGATTGTAAGATGCGAGAGCAAGCGTGTTGACGTCTCTTATCAACGCAATGTATTTAAATTCCTACAATAGAATGAAATGAATTTAATCATTGAGTCGATATTATGGTTGATATGAGACCAACCTATAATAAGTATTTTAGAATAATATTTCCTATAAAAGGTATTTTAGATATTTGTAATTGAAATGGTCTAAAATACCTATTATAGGAAAACAGACTTTATCATTACTATTATGCGATAAGATATAAAAATCCGTATTTAAAAATTCTTTGGTGATGCTTAGTGATTGTATTTCCCATGAGTATTAGGCATTTTAGAAGAATAAAGTATGAAAAATATTATGATTGATTTTACTTTCATACATTTATTTCATATTTGCAAGTATTACGTAGGTTCAGTTTAGCCTAAGCCCATTAAAGGTTTATGAGCCAATAGACCCAAAATCTAATCTTAACGCAAATCGATGGGAATGGCCAAAATAGAGATTGCTTTTCCTGTAATGAAAGAATCTTAAAAGGGTCCAGAAATGTCTAAAGGACATTAGGGATAGTCGTAACCATTGCCAGGTTTAGGAACGAGAAAAAATACATATTAATTTCGTTTAGCTTCTTTGAAATTCGAATAATTTGGCTTTATGGTTCATTAATCTATTGTTTATTGACTATTGATTATTGTAAGTAAAGAAGGGGAGCTTAAATTTTAAGCTCTCGAATGCTCAGTGCGGTTATGGGGTGTAATTCGTTTCTAGTCGATTCACATCGTGCAGTATAGCCGACAGATACTGCACGACTATCCCAGAAGGTAAACAAATAAATTTTGTATAAATAAATGCAATATTTTTGCACGACATTATACACAGAACAATTTAGGCCCAAATTAAGCCCTAGGCTTGTACTATGGATACTCAGAATGTCGAGATAAAAAGAAGCCCATGTTTTAAACCAGATCTCCACCTATCTACCAAGTTTCATCGCAATCGGTTCCGTAGTTTTTGCATGATTGTAACAGAAACATCCAAACAAACAAACAAACATCTAACATTTCCTATAATTATTATTAGGTATATTATATTAATAGGATTTTTGTAAATACACGTACGATACATAGAAAAACACCCAGACTAGAATTTTTATTTTATTTTTAAGCATAAAAGTCTTGCACCCGGCGCGAATCGAGCCCGCAACCTTCGGCATTGCAGTCGGACCTTTGCCCGACGCGTCACAGAGCCCGTCAATACTCTATACTACTTCTTTTAGCATTCCAAAATTATACGTCAAAGTCCTCGATATTATTTATGTAAGTCAGAAGAGATAACGTACATTTCAAATAAAATTAAATAGTTAAGCTAGAAAATTTAGGTTTTTTGTGGGCTAACTATTTTTCGTTACTTCGCTTAGAAGCTCGCGTAGTCTAGTTCGTAAGGACGCTGGAGTACTGACCCCAAAGCTTTTCAATAAACTGGACGTTGGGGGTCTCGACGTAGAGGTGCTCGAGGTAGGTGGATTCGACGTTGAGGAACTCGACGCAAAGGAAACATATCACGATGCAATGAGTTTTAAGTCAACTAATGAAAATCTGCTATGTTAGCAGTTGTAGATAATACTAACACGTCTAGGAAGACCAATTAACACATGACACACAGAATGTAAAATACATATACCTATTGGTACGTAATTACAATACAATGACACAGTGAGTAATCATGGAACGGTGTAATTATTGCAATCATGAACTAATTGGATTCCACAATTCCCTGAGTATCGTCAGCTACTGACACTGCGATCGGGTTAAGGATGATTTACACAAGACCGTCACCCGGCCGTGCCGGTTCCGAGCTTCGTTGTTCGGCGTTGTCCATTGTTCGGCGAGCAGTCGATCAATCTGTTGCAACCGAGTGGTGGCCGAGCAATGGAAGACGAAGCTCGGACCCGGCACGGCCAGGTGATGGTCTTGTATAAATCATCCCTTAAATGTGCAGGTCGTAGCGTTACAAAGAACGGGATACTTACCATGTTTCGATTTTCATTCATGCAGAACTCGATATTTTTTCCAGTAATTAAGTAAGTACACCTTCAACTGGCTTGCAAAACTGAATGGCTTGTAGTACCGTTGATCTGTTTGAAATAAAATTATAAAACCTTGACCAACATAACCACAACAAAAATTAAAATGACTTGTTTTATTTCATTGGGTTTCTAGGTACAGCTTACAATAATATCAAAGACTCAGCCGTCCATTGTAAGTTCTACAAAATTAATAATATATATCACTCGGTAATTTTCTCGAATGATATAAAAGGAAAAAAAGAGAACAATTTGTTAAAGAAATTCAAGTAAAAGGGGACTAGACGGTTGAGTGGAACTCATGCGTGCTCAAGCATTTGGAACTAAAATAGGGTTCATACTCATTTGACAAAACTATAGTAGTTTGGGTGTCCTTGTCTAGGTACCCAAAATAAAATAATAGATATAATTTTGTCTAAGGTTTTTGCGATTTTGCATAATGAAACTTTCGCCAACTTGTCAGCTGGCAAAAGCTCGGTCGTTTAAAAATAATGACGTTATTCAATAAAACGCGAGTAAAACCCAGTATATAATTATCTTACTAATTATATAAACGCGAAAGTTTGTATGTATGTATGTGAGGTTGTTACTCTTTCACACAAAAACTTCTGAACCGATTGCGATGAAACTTTGAATATAGGTAGCTGGGGACCTGAATTAACACATAGGCTACTTTTTATCCCGTTATTCCCGGGAACGGGACTTACGCGGATGAAACCGCTAGTTGTTTCATAAATACAAGATAGTTTCGTACAATACAAATCTATGGATCGCAGAAAATAAAGCAATAATAAGCTACCTACCTGATAAATTAAGGTAAAGAGCATCCCACTCATCCCGTCGTTTTATTGTGTTAGAAATTCTTCCACTCCGGTATAAAGTTTGAAAGCAATTTCGAATTGTAGAGTTTTACAAAGAATAGGTACCTTAATTAGTTGTTTACAGAAATTCGGTTAAAGGGTTTTTTAATGAATTTTTAAACCGCTTCCGTTCTGCTATCGCGTGAACAACTTTAATTAAAATCCCTAGGAGCGTAAAAATGGCGACGATTTCGAAATAACTGGAGGAAAAAACGTAGAATGATTTCATTTAGTTTTGTTTCGTTCGAGTTGTGAACATCTGTTGTGTCCGTGCTGGAGCTTGTATTTTAGAAACTCTAGGTAGAGAGAGTAAAGCTATTGAATTTAATCATATTATGAACACCGCGATGCTTCAAAATTGAACGGCCACGTAATTATATTAAAAGCAAGCTCCCTGATATTGTTTTTAGTTCCACCGCTCGCTCTACCAATATATTTAAGAGAGGTTAATTGGTGTTTTTTTTAACTCGATAGAAATTCATTTATGTGCTGTGTAATTTGAACTATTGCATTTTGTATAACTAGCTGCGCCCGAGGAAATATCGGGATAAAAAGTAGCCTATGTATTATTCCAGGTACCCATCCAGCTACTTTTATTCCAAGTTTCATCGCAATCGGTTTAGTAGTTTTTACGTGAAAGAGTTGTTACTCTTTCACATAAGTCACATAAGTAGGTACATACAAACGAGTACATACAAGTTTCGCGTGTTAGTCTATACTTTCGCGTGTATAATATTAACTAGCGGGCGCCCGCCCCGCGGTTCCACCCGCGTAAGTCCCGTTCCTGTGGGAATATCGAGAAAAAAGTAGCATATATGTTAATCTCGGGGTATTTTTTTTTGAGCGACAAAAGGACGATAAAAGAACGAGAAATGATCATGGCAGGGCGGAACGTGAGGGGGAAAATATATTATTGATGATTTTTTGCCACTCACATTATCGACTAATCTCGAGCTCCTATTGGCTTTGAAAGGCACGTTAAGCATTTGATTGTTATCTCTGATAGCAGTCGTTAGGTTAAATTAGAGACCTTACGGCGACTGAAAACTCTATCACATGGCAACCCATACCAAAATACGAAAAGAAAAGAACAATTGTTTCCTAAAATTAGACTAAGGTACTGATATAATTGCCGGAAAGTGGTTGAAGGCAAACAATGAAACTTTAACTTGCAACTGAATCGCAATCGAAACTTTATTGACACAAAAATAAATTGAAAACGTTATTCTCCAAAGAAAAAAATACCATTTAAAGACAAATGTTATTTGACAAACGTAAAATTTTAAATTAAAGATTGACTGCAATGAAGTTAGAATTATGTTGCATGATATTTGGAACTATTACGACATAGGTCATCCAAAAGAAACAGTTATGTCATTAAGCTAAATGTGGTCATTATGTACCTATTACCGATGTATTTGGATTACATTTCAACGTATAGAATACAATGACAACAAAAGACTTGAAAACAATTACCATGGGTACAAAGCAAAAACGTTGAATGTCTAGGAATCTGGTAATGAGGAAATTCCATCGAAACTCGGTGGAATGTAATCTAACGTGATTATGCAGTAATCGAACCAACGAATTGAGTCGAGGACGGTGCCAAAACTGGATGTGTAAGGCCTTAGCTACACTAGTTGAAAAAAAAAGGTCA
Source organism: Idaea dimidiata (assembly GCA_949358125.1). Taxonomy (NCBI): domain Eukaryota; kingdom Metazoa; phylum Arthropoda; class Insecta; order Lepidoptera; family Geometridae; genus Idaea; species Idaea dimidiata. The sequence goes on from OX442334.1 coordinate 8,502,540, forward strand.
GTTCCCCTTATAATAAGATCACAGCATCAGATACTTGTTTACTAATGTTTTAGAAAATAAAAATTGTTTAAATAGTAGTTTGTGCACCGAGGTACTAAAGTACTGTCTTATATAGCGGGCGTCATATTGAATCCAAAGCGTACGAAGGACTCTAGAGGGTTAACTCCCGAGCGCAGCGAGGGTGTTAAAAACTTTACTCCTGAGCGAAGCGAAGGAGTTATGTACCTAGAGTCCTGAGTGAAGCGTGGGATTCAAGCGCCCAAGATAAAGACAGGCTTTAGTACCGAGGTGAATACTCTACTTTACACATCTACTGCGAGACAAGAAAAGGGCTACAAAAATAAGCATTTAAATAACAACACTTCACTTGCGGCCAGGGACGCGAGTTCAAATCTCGCCGCAAGTGAGTTTTTAAAGATGAACTTTTCCTTTAAAATATTTCTAGTAAATATGCCTTGAGCAATAAAAACAAATTACGAAATAACAAAAAAATAGATTAATGCAACGTATCTTACTAATATTATAAACGCGAAAGTTTGTATGTTATGTGAGGTTGTTACTCTTTCACACAAAAACTACTAAACCGATTGCGATGAAACTTGGAATATAGGTAGCTGGGGACCTGGATTAACACATAGGCTACTTTTTATCCCGTTATTCCCGCGGGAACGGGACTTACGCGGGTGAAACCGCGGGGCGCAGCTAGTATTAACTATATTGACAGCTCTATATTAATTAAATTTAACAATGTTACATTAAAATGACGAAACCACACATCGGCCTTAGCTGATGAAAAAAAGAAGTTGGGGCTTTATACTAACCAAAACTTTTTGCTTTACCCTTCCGTCCGTGAAAATAGAAAAAAATAGCACAGTTTTTATTTTTTTAATGTGTTATGTCTAGGTGGCCAGTTCGAAATGGTCGTATGCTACCAGAACCTTAGTTCCAAATTTAAATTACTTTATGCCCTAGGTGTATAATGAGCACTTTATGCACCTAGGGAATAAAGAGTCGCTTTACGTTGACCTTTTTGGTCAAATAAAGTAACTTTGTAGAGCAGTAGGTGTGTAAAATAAATTATCCTATTTTTTTTCCTATATTTTATTTTCAGTTTAGTTTAGTTTGTACGCTGCCGTTCGCTACCAAGATTATTGTAACATAAGCGAAACGTTGACGTAAGAAAATTAAAAACTAAAAATCACGCGATTCAAATCCAGAAAAATATAAATTATGTCTTCAAAATGTTAAAATTACCTTTTCTGTAAATTGTTATTTTTTGTTTTGTAATTTCCAAAAATATTGTCTTAGGGCTTTGTGCCTCCAATTATATTCAGGTCAACTGATTGTTGTTTTATAATGTATTTTAATTTTTGTCAACTAAATTATGTTGTATTATTTTTCAACGTTCGACGTTTAATGGGTTTATTTTCGAAATAGAATCCATAAAACCCAATAAAATATTAAAATTGGAATGGAACGGATTCAAAAATATTGGAGTGTTGTAAAAGCAACCTTATTTCGAATTTAGGGATCTTCTTTAGAATTCCCTTTGCCGTAGGAGACGTTTAATGCAGCTGCATTAGAGGTAAATATCACCGCAATGTAAATGTACCCACGTTGCGAAAAAGCATTTTACAACTTTGATATATCGTTTTTAGGCTGGATGTGGACTGATTTAAAACTAAAGTTACTGAAATCAGTAAAAGTTTGTGAAGACCTTTACGGAAAAATTATTCAATAGGTATAAACAGCAACAGTGATGGATTAATACTTTAACAACGTGTTTCGAGGGCAGCGATTAAGCCGAATGAGGATTTCCTAGATGTCTAGGCGAATTCAATCTTTTGTTTTTTATTTTACGGTTATGCATTAAATAAACAGCTGTTTTTGAAAGTAACTGAAATTTATGTTGAGATTGTAGTAGTTTAAACTAAATAAAAGGAAATTTTAAAGCAAATTACTCTAAAATACAGCTGATTTTCAAACCAGCTTTCAAGTAGCTACAAGAGAGTAAACATTTCAAAACAAAGGACTTAATACTTAAGTTTAACGATTGATAAGACATTCACACGGAATTTGCATAAAGTTATGGTGTGTAAAAGGATTGTTTTCATAAAGACGGATTCTCAAAAAGACATATTTTCAAAATACGGATTCTCAAATAGACAGAGTACACCTAAGTATTTTTTTTTTAAATTTAGATAAGAAAAATAACTACTTACGTGCCAAAATGATGAACCTACAAATGAACATGTTTTGGTACCTATTTAGTTCTTACATTTATTTTATACTTCCACTCCCTAGCTAGTAATAAACTGGAACTACTGCCGACAAGCCGCTATGCAGTTTGGCAGAAAATGTGCAAAATATTGTTTTAGAAGTGTTTTTGAGAAAAAAAACACATTTTCCTTAACTACTTAGCATTTGTAAAAGTCGTAGAATAAAGTTCTTCGCCTATCCTCTAAAATGACCACTCTTTGGCTTAAATAATGATCGTCCTCAGAACTACTGTATAAACTACATTGTTGAATTTATTGACTCATTAACGAACAATAATTTGTCAATTGTTAAATTTTAATAGGACATTGACTAGAAATGAAATAACAACCTAAAATTATCACTCCATCATCAAAAAGTTACTTCGAATGAAAGACCTATGAAGCTTTTATTTCATGAGCGGTCGCTCAATGAACCCAAACGAAAGGCTTTTCAAGCAAATTAATGTTTTAATTTATGATCTCACTGGATATCTAAATTATTGCAGCTTTGAGGATTAAGAGTCTTATCTTTAAAGTATAGTCTTTATGAAGATCGCAATTATGTGCTTATTAAATATTAACTGTCCCATTGCAAGGGGTAAAGAGATGGGCCCATCATCTCACACCCCATTCTAAGTAATGGGGGTTCGGATCTTGATAAGTAATATCCCCTGAATTAAGTATGTATGATACCTATGTCTGCTTATTTATTTATGAAAAAGGGACTTTTTAAACTCATCGAAGTATTATCTTTCGTAAAAAAAAAAGTGAGGTTTTAGGCACACATAATATATTAGTTTTTTTTAATAAAACGATCGATCAAATAAATCTGTATCGATAAAAAGCATTGTCCTTACTGACTGATTGCTCAATGCATGGAAACCGCTTAGTACTACAGAGTTGAGATTTGGAGATTAAATAAATATTAATAATTAATAAATTCTGGGACACATAGCGCCATCTAGCCCAATGGTAAGCTGCTAAGCTTGTGTTACGGTGACTAGACAACGGATATACTACTTACATTTATTTTTCTTTTGTAACTACATACAATAATAATACATAGAAATACACCCAGACCAGATAGAAACATTTATTTTTAAGCATAAATATTTGCACCCAGCGGGAATAGAACCCGCAACCTTCTGCATTGCAGTCGGGTCTTCGCTCGCTGCGCCACGGAGGACGTCTGAGAATGTGTTTTTATATTATGTAGGCTTTCGATAAGAAAGGATATTTCAAAATTCTCAAGGCAACTGGAGTTATACGGGTGAAACTGCGAAATACAGCTAGTAAATTATACTTTTTAGTAATTTCAAAATATTTTATAGTACCTTTGTTCTGTCCATCTGTAAATGTCTAAGTATACATCAGGCCTAGCTTCGAAAGGTATAGTTTTCGCTAAGAACGGGTTTTTCGAAATTTCCACGGGATCGTAAAAACCAAATTTACGCGGGGCAAACCACGGGACACAGCTTGTTTAAAATAAAGGACATGGTAACAATTCAAGTATTTTCAAAGAACGACGAGTTCCCTATCAAAAACCTTACCTTCCACTACAGACTGTGTACATACGTAGTAAGAACTCATTCATGTATAAAAGTATGTAAATAAATAGGTATGTACGCGACGTAAAATTCTGATACAACAAAACGTAAACTATAAAAACTTACGAGTGTATTTACGTTAGCCGTAAACACTTTTTGATGGAGTCTTCTAGAATGCCGGATATAGGGGGAGAGTTGAAAATTGAACGGAAATAGTGAAAAGGAAATGAGTCCATTCTGATTCTTGTTGAAACACCGTTTCTATTTAAGCTTCCATCAGATAGAGTCTTTAAAAAATGGAGGAAAAGTAAACTTAAAAACTTACGTTATTTTAAATATGCTCAAAATAATTTTGAGCTTGGTCCCAAGGTCCAGAAAGTTTGACATTTTGCAGCGATTTCAAAATCTGCACTTATCAGTTTTCCATGCAACTTCGAGCGACTGCATTATGGAAAAACACTGTACGGTTTGTAGTTAATATTAATTTCTATCTACATGATCTGATACAGTGACGTGACTAAAATAAAAAAATGCAGCAATCACTAAGATCTTATGAATCTAACTATTTAATTTTTATTTTGTGTTTTAATGTGGGTTTTTTTTTAATTAAATCTTCGACTGAAATGAATTTGATGTTTGTATCTAACTATTACTATAAACGCGAAAGTAACTGTGTCTCTTATGTTTTCACGTCTAAACCGCTGAACCGATTTTGATGAATTTTGGTAAATACGTAGAAAGTAGGTACCTTGAAAAAGGACATACTTTAATTCCGATATTTTCGAACGATCGAAACTTACGCGGGTGAAACCGCAGGTCGCAGCTAGCGCAATAAATAGCGCATAAAGTTGTATAGTGAAAGAGTTGAGACTTACTAAAAAAGCAACGATTAAAAGTTTCAGACTACAAACTGTTTAATTCATACTCTGGAACAGGCTTTTTTATTTCATTACAGTTGCAGTTAGAGTTTCAAACTTTTACTTTACTAGCGGACACGAATTCTAAAGTTTTCTGATAGGTACTTATGTCATTTTAAATAACTGATTTCAGAGGAGTAACAACTTGGAGCTGATAAATGTTTATACAAAAGTCGTATGCAAGTTTTTTTTTCATTTTTGACATCACATCGGAGCTACTTATAGATCTTCCTAAAATTGTGTGAGATCCATTAAAACTACTATCTTTTGAATGAGAAATCAGTACTTATATGGCGGAGATACTTATTAATTTTTTCCTTTGTGGGACAAATTACTTACCAATTAAAGATCCCCCACGACACATTCTATATATTGAGAGAACCCGTAGACTACGTTTTATCAAGATCGGTTAAGAAAACCTGCAGAGGATAACCAACATACACACAAGTATACTGACAGACGAAAGCAAATTTGACCAGACTCGAAAAACAGTAATTCAAAATTAAATATAACTAGGAGCGTAATCAAAACCACTTATTTTTAAATACTTACACAGGTAAATAATAAGTTTAGTGTATCATATGTGCAGCTACGCACTAACACGAGTTCATGCAGGCTTATGGTTTTAAAATTCTCTTTGATTTCAAACGCAACGGCAACTGCGGCTGGAAAGCGAATAACGTGTACCTTACATACTATATACTATTAGTCGACATATGTACCTATCGTTTTCAATCCACGAAATTGTCCCCTAAAACCATTTACTTTCAGTTCGAAAATGTATTGTATTGTTCTTTGTATAGCACTTTAGTAATTGGCTATTTTTATCGGACTTTGTCCTTACCCAGATTTTTTGCGTTTTTAACTTTACTAGAGCATTTTATATACTCAAGTGATAAATTGTGAGATCAGTGAATGAACAACCATTCATATCTATATAATAATGCGTAAGATATTCCGCGCCACCATGATCATTTGCCGTTGCTATGTCGTTAAAACAAAAAAGTAAATTTGAAATAAAAAAAATCTTTTTAAGTATTTGATGTGTTTTTAAATATATTTTTTTAGCTGAACGACAGCGCGAAGACATCATGGTAGGGCCCATTATCACACAGCGTCACCTAGCTTCAAACTACGCCTCAAAGTGTTATTTTTAAATGTATATTACCATACATGTAAAGAAACCAACAGTTTGTTCAACGTTTCCGTTAAAGACTTTAATGGAAAGCACGAGTGAGCGTCAGTAATGAAGAATGCAATCAAAAAGAAGAGAGAGAGGAACAAACCAATTTGTTTAACTAGTTCAAATATCTTGATTTATTTTAAAAGAGATCTCGTTTACCCCAACGGTTGTCGGTTCTACGGCTAATATGGCCAGCACATTGCCACTTCAGCTTGCTAATCAGGTGAGCTATGTCGAAGACTTTGGTTTTCTGACGTCTCGGCAAACGTAGTCCTCAGGCACGTTGGAGTGACGATTTACGCAAGACGGCTGGATGCGAGAAGCCGACAATAGATCTAGGTGGCGTGCAATTGGAGAGGCCTATGTCCAGCAGTGGACTGCAATAGGCTGATGATGAGGATGATTTTAAAAGAGATTTCTACACTTGGAAAACTAATGTTTTTAAGAAATGCTTTCCAAAAATATGCACCGAACATGACTTGAACCTGCACCTCTTGCACTCTTTACCTTTACATTCCGCGCACGGTAGCTAATCTAAGCTGCCCGTACCTCCGTGATGAAATAGCTTAAATATATTGAAGACGATCGATCTAGTACAAAGTTAAACAACCCACAAACATAATATTTAGAAAATTCCACCTCACTACTCCAAACACAATTCTATGCAAATATCTCACGAAAGTCAAATATGGACTTGCTTGATTAACATCCTGTTGCTATGTAAATACTACCGTCGAAGGTATACAGCTCCCCAGGGCGCTGTTGGGAAAATTGACGTAAAACATAGGGGCATAGAAAGGGGTTTTACATACGACAAGGAATTAACGCGTGGGAGAGACGCGTTTTTTTTTTGTATATTAAAAATTAATATTTAGTTTTTAGTCCCGATACCTGACTAGTATCACTACGTATCATGCGGTCTGCCGCGTGCAAAGAACACCTCCCTCCTCCCGCTCCTTGCATGCGGCAGAAATTAGATATTATGTTAAAATTAGATATTATGTTAGTATTAGTGACACCAATCATCAACCGTGAAATCGACGCGTTTCGGCTTTAAAAAGCCATCATCAGGAACGTAGACTCCGACCGAACTGTGTGGGCGACAAAGATTAGTAACGACGCCGCTCACCCGACGCTGTTGACTCGCCGACAGCTGGAACAAGAGTGAGTGAACAACGCTGCGCTCCCCACTTTTATACTTCGGTGCGATCGTCGTCAGCACCCCCACCACGCCTCGCCAACGCCCTTAGCAGGGGAGATGGAACGATGTTTGTTTGTTCGTTCAGCAGTGTGTGGAAATCTAATTTATCGCGGGACCTTGTGATAGTGAGATCCAAGAAGTTAAGTGATTTGTTTGTCTCCAACTCCAGTTTGAACTTGATTTTTGGATGGAGATTGTTTATATGTGTAACGCAGTTTATGTGGGTCAGACTGGTCGCAGTTTTGATACTAGATATAAGGAACATGTTGCCGCGTATAGAAATGGCCATCCGGAAAAATCACACTTCGCAAAACACTTAATTGACAGTGGCCATTCCTTGTGCGACAACAATAATTACAATATTTTACATATGTGTGATAAGGGGTTGCGACTGAGCGTGTTGGAACAATTAGAAATTTTGAAATCGAAAAATACACAAAACACACTGCTGAACGAACAAACAAACATCGTTCTGTTATACGGGGCTTCGCGAATCGAGTTTTAAAAAAAAGATTTTTAATTGTTCCTATGATTTATTGTTACAAAATAATGTTTGGCACGACCGGTTGAGTCGGGAGATAGAAGGAGACTGGATGAATGGAGGGATGATACTGCTAACCTGTGAATAAGAGGGCTAAGGATAGGGGTTAGTCAGCAGTTTAGGGGGAAGGAAACCAGGGTATAACATCTCCCCCACTAGGAGTAAACTTACCACGTAGGGGAAGTTTACTAGGAGATGGAAGGATGTGCTAGTAGTATAATAATATAGTATAGTATAGCATTAAAACTAAAACTTATTCTATTCGTAATCTAGGAATCGGGGATGGTTGTATTTCATGACGTGGTACTTCGCTCTCGACATTTGTATTTGATTTATTAAACATTATAGCATAAAATTTGTAAAAGAAGAAAGTTAGAAATAAAGCAAAAGCTAATATCAGGATAATAGTCAGTATTGGAAACGTGATATGATTTGAAAATGTCAGGTTATTATTTTTTGTTAAATTGTTTAAGTCTTTAATTTGTAAGTCAGCTTGGTCCTTTAGGTCTTTCAAACTGTCTAAGTCAATGTTCGTCAAGGTTAGTTTTGAAGTGTTTACAAAAAGTTTCTTGAAAGTTTCTATTTTGCAGCAGTCATCGTCAATAAGGTTGAAGTCGGAGTTAATGTGAGGTATGTCTATTTCTAGGTTACGCATTGCTAATAATTTGACGTTTCTACAGAATGCTATGCACTGTGGTTCCAAGGATAAGATGCCAGTTCCCTTGACAGATATTTCTTTAACGTTTGAATTACATTGTATTGAGACTTTAATAAGTTGACTTTGAACAAACATCCAATTGTTATGTCCGAGGCTTTGCCAGATATCTATGTTGCCGAAAATGAACTTTGTTTCGCATTGCGGCGGTAAAGTATTAATAACTTTAGTCATGAGTTCGATTTCACAGATTGGGTTACTATTGACTGAGAATATGCTTGGAACGTCACATGCGATATAGCCGTTTTGTAGAGATTTACAGGAGTTAAGATCATTCAGGATACAATATGAAGATTTATCTTTGCTTAAGGCTACGTAATTTGTAGTCGGTACAATCATAGCATAGGAGTTGGACATGTTATGAGGTACCGGAACTGGAACGATTTTGTATAAATCATATTCTACATTATAAACTAACGGAATCCTTAAAATAAATATAACACTATTCAAAGTATAGTAGGCTTCTAATTCTGAAACCTTTAGTAATACATTAATATTTTTTAAGTTTACATTTACAGGATAAGTCTTAAAATTAGGTATATGTCTTAAGTTCATTTCAATATCATTACATAATTGTGTCGGGGTAACGATTGACGGATGCAGAGTGTTGCTGTTAGCGAACATTATCGAGTTTACAATTTCCTCCAACTTGAAAGACAGGGTAAGTAGACTAGCTTGTAAGATGTTCAAAACTTCCATTAATTTGGTTCTAAATAAGAATTCGTTGGTTACAATTGTAAAATTTTTTAGTAACACGTTTGTCATTTCGTTTAACTGGGCTTCGTTTTTCAAGATGGTGGTTATAGTTTTATTAAAATTACAAATAGCCGAGTTAGATATAAAAATGTTTTGTTTTACTAGAGAAGTTAGTTTGTTGTTGTTTGAGTTTAGAATGTCGATAGCATTGTAATAGTTTTCGGAATCATCTTCATCCATAGTTCCAAAAAGAGTTTTCAATAAAGAGCCTATGCCTGCAAACCATGCTGATCTTTTGGGTCTATTTGATAACAGATGGGAGATAGCATCGCAATCACGAAGAATGTCATCATAGAGAGAGCTAAGTGGTTTGAGCATATTGAGACATTTAAAGTCATCAATTGCAGTATTTTGTTCGCATAGAATCTTATATGTTTGTAGCGTGTTATTAATATTAATAAAGTGAGCCTTAATGAAATTTAGATCTACAGGAATGATAAAATGAACATGATCATTAATGAGTCTCAGAGTGTTGACTGGGTCGAAGTAAATACCAGGACTTTTATCCAGAGGTTGGACGAGTTCGTGAGCCAAGGATGTTGCAACGAGAAATAGTAGTATGGTTCTGAAAGTAGAAGTATATTATGGTAAGTATAGAATTAACTAGGTAGCAAATAAAATTAATTTATTCATATTTATTTTTCTGTTTCAGAGGCCGGTTTCACTTCATCGAAGTGGTGCTTCACATGACGACGGCTGATTAGCAAGGACAAGGTGTTATTGCCATGGACTTTGACGACCTTGTAGGGACCTTTCCATACAGGGGACAGTGCTTTTCGTAACCTTAGATGATTCTTAAGATAAACTAAGTCACCTACTTTGTATTGTACTCGTCGAGTGTGTCTATCATAGTATTGTTTGGACCTTTCTTTGGAAGCTTGTATATTTTGGAGTGCTTTGTCTCTTGATAGTTTAAGTCGATGGTGTAGCATTTTAAGATACTCGGGATATGTCACATCAGAACGGAGTTCGTATACAGAATCGGGAATGAATGGCTTATGGCCGAAGAGAAGTTCGTATGGGGTAAATTGAGTTGTGGTGTGAGTATTGGTATTGTAAGCCAACATTGCGGTGTAAACGTATTTGTGCCAATTGGTTTGATTTTCGTTTATAAATGATTTTAAATACTCTTTAAGAGTCGAATGGCTCCGTTCAAGGGTGCCTTGAGTTTGCGGGTGGTAGGGTGATGACCAAATTTGTTTAATTTTTAGAAACTCACAAGTTCTTTTGAAAAGTTCCGCTGTAAAGTTTGTGCCTTGGTCCGTGACTATGATTTTAGGAATACCAAATACAGAGATGAAATGCACTAAACATTTACACGATTCTTCGGCAGTAGCATTAGAGATGGGATAGGAAGCTGAGTATTTAGTTAAATCATCTTGGATTGTCAGGATAAACCTAAGTTTGGTGATGCCGGCTTCTGGTAAGGGTCCTACTAAATCTATACTAATACGATCAAATGGTCTTGTTGAGGAGGTCGTTATTTGCATTGGGGCTCTATTAATTTGACGCAGTGCCTTATTTGATTGGCACAAGGAACAATGTTTAACGTAATGTTCAATGTCAGATCTCATGTTTTTCCAAAAATATTTCTCTCTTATTCTATTGTACATTCTGGATGAACCTAAATGTCCGGCAATGGGAATGTCGTGATTTTCTTTTAGAATTTTCTGAACTTCGCTGGGCGTAGGATATATTTTCGAATCGTGGTAAATATTTACAGTTATATTGGTGTTGTTAAAAAGGTATGTAATGATATTATAAATTTTGGTAAATGATAATTTCTCAAATGGATTCTTAAAGTCGGAAATAGCAATTTCAGTAGATTGTCCTGTTGATACAATTTGGTTTCTAGCATTTTTAGTTGTTTCGAATATGTCTTTATAGGACGACTCATCGAAATGATGAACCTTTGTAAATAAGAAATAGTAGATTTTTCCCTTGTATTCAGCACGTTGGCATGAAAAAAGTTCCTTTTCGCTATAAATAAGTTCATGTAAGTTTTCTATACTTTCAACAAGTTCTTCTACGTAAGGGTTTGAAACATCAAAGTCGATAGATAATGGGATAAGTATGATCTGGCAGGAACTCTTTAATAAGCTTTGATTATGTTCTTTTATATTGGTATTGAAATTTCTATCAGTGTTTTTATTTGTCATAGCTTTAAGGAAATCGGAGTAGGAGTCGTCGGGAGTTGCAGGATTTGATGAACTGGAAGGTAAGTTTTCATTATTAGTTTCAGTAGGGTTAGAAGTGCTTGGACTAACATTATTGTTTTCTGTTTCAGGATTAAATGGAGTACTAGAAAGACCGTCGGCTTGGGATGAACCGAGTCCGAGTAAATCATCGAGGTCATCAAGATTTGGAGGGCTAGATGGGAATTCTATATTTAATGGACTTGGAGTCGCTTGTGGAGACGGGTTGATAGGTACATTTTCTGCACTAGGAGGATTTGTAACGGGATTAGGATTAGGAGTTTCATCTTGAATTGGGTTAACTGGGAACCTAGATAGGGCGTCTGCGTTGCAGTTAGTTTTGCCTTTTTTATATTCGATATGGTAGTCATACTCTTCTAATTTGAGACGCCATCGCACTAATTTTGATCCCGGTTCTTTGCAATTAAAGAGCCATTTCAGAGGTTTGTGATCGGTGACTATTATAAACTGACGTCCATATAAGTATGGACGAAACATTTTTGTTCCGAATATTATTGCTAGGCATTCCTTCTCTGTGACGCTATAGTTAGTTTCGGCTTTATTTAAAGTGCGTGAGGCAAAAGCAATAGGCTTGTCTTTTCCGACTGGGCCTTGCGAAATGATCGCTGAAATAGCATAGTTGGAGGCATCGCAGGTGAGTATGAAAGGTTTGGAAAAATCGGGGTAGATAAGAAGAGGGGCAGTTATTAATTTTTCTTTTAGAGTATCGAAGGCTAATTGTTGTTGATTTTGCCATTCGAAGGGCACATCTTTCTTTAGGAGTTGTGTTAAAGGCTTAGCTATTTTTGATAAATCTGCGATGAAGCGGCGATAATAGGAAACGAGTCCTAAGAAGGATTTGATATCTTTGGCGCATTTAGGAATAGGAAAGTCTCTCACGGCCTTGACTTTATCTGGATTTGGTCTTACGCCTTCATCGGTAATAAGGTGTCCGAGATAGGAGACTTCTCTCCTAAGAAATTCGCACTTGTCTGGTTGGAGTTTGAGATTGAATTCGCGAAGTCTTTGAAATATCTCTTCGAGATTTGAAAAGTGAGACGGTAAATCATAAGAGTGGATTACAATATCATCTAGATAGACAAAGCATTTGATACCTTGGAGTCCAGTTAAGGCAGAATTCATGAGACGTTGGAAAGTGGAAGGGGCATTTTTCAACCCAAAAGGCATACGAGTGAATTCGTAGTGCCCTTGAGGTACGGAGAATGCTGTTTTCGCTGAATCTTCAGGGGACATTTCAATTTGGTGAAAACCTGATGCTAGGTCTAATGTGCTGAAGTATTTGCTTGCTCCAAGTTGGTCAAGTATTTCTGAAATATTTGGAATGGGGTAAGAGTCACCTATCGTGATATCGTTGAGTTTCCGATAATCTATAACGACGCGCCACTTCTTTTGGCCAGAAGCATCAATTTTTTTTGGAACAATCCATATCGGAGAAGACCAGGGGGAAGAAGATGGTTTAATGATGTCTTGTTCAAGCATTTTATTCATCTGCGTTTCGACCTCTTGTTTGTGGCATTCCGGGAAACGGTAAGTTTTCGTGTGAATAGGTATCGACGAAGTTGTTTTGATCTCATGTTGTATGGCTTTAGTTGAGGATAATTTGTCTCCGGGTATGTGAAATATATCTGAGAACTTAGCGCACACATTATGCAAAGCCTGCGTCTCTTCGTGATTTAGATGTGATACGCGAAGTTGTTCTAATAATTTGGTTGTCCGAGAAAAAGCGTTTTGGGTTTCGTTATTATATGAAATTGTATTTACATTTTGTGATATTGTACTGTTCGTATTGAAAGGGATTACTTCAAGTTTGAAAGTGGAGTCGATAACTAGGGGTGCTTCGGAAATGTTCACGACTGAGATATTAATGCGTTTGTTGGGTTTCACAGAGACTATGCAGTTTGCTACTAATAGATTTTGGTCAAGTTTCTGATCGAGAATTAGTCCCTCTTTCAGTTCGGGGTTAGTAACCGAACATTCGATTACAGTTTCAGTTCGAGGCGGTATGGTAAAAATCGGTTCAGTAAATTTCAATTTCAATTTCAGGTCGCCTATTATTAGCAAATGTGTGACGTAGTCTATTTTACAATTTGATGTAGAAAGAAAATCGTTACCAATTATACCATCATACGGAAAGTCGATATTCGGGATAACGTGGAACAGATTAGACAGGGATTCGAAACTTATATGTATATGACCAAGTGAGTGCATTGGTTTGTCAGAGGCTCCTATTCCATTAAAACTTATGATATGATTTGCGATTTCAGGCATTGTTTCTATAGCATTAATTTTCACTAGGCTAATGGATGCACCACTATCAACGAGTAACTTTAGAGGCTTCGAGGAAACGGTGGTTTTGATTTCAATATAAGGTAAGTATTTTTTCTTTGGATTTGTATTAATATTAAATATTTTTGTTTCAGGTGCTGGACACGAGGGACAAGGTTTGGCGGTGGATTGTGACTGGAAAGAGGCGGATTTATTTCGTTTAATACAGGGTTTAGATACAGTGAGATTCAGTGGATTCAGTGGATTCGGTGGATTCAGTAGATTCGGTGGATTCGGTGGATTCAGTAGATTCGGTGGATTCGGTGGATTCAGTGGATTCAGTGGATTCAGTGGATTCAGTGGATTCAGTGGAGTCAGTGGAGTCAGTGGATTCAGTGGAGTCAGTGGATTCAGTGGATTCAGTGGATTACGAGTTGAAGTATCGATTTTGCCGTTTAGTATTCCCGCACGATACTGGACGGGGTGGCTGGCTCGTTTAAATTCTGGGCCTGGATATCAACTTCATCAAAGCCCTGAGGTTCATTGTGAACCATATGGATGGGCTGGTTTCGTCCTTGAAATTGGCGATTTAAAGTCGGTGATTGTTGGTTTGGAGAGTTTCCAAATCGACGGTTGTTAAACTCTCGCTTGCGACAATTTTCGATAGTATGACCTATATTTTTACAATACCGACATATAGGAGCTTGTGAGTTAGAGGGCCCAGGTTGACCTTGAGGTCTGATAAAATGGGATTGAGCATTTGGTTTGGAAAAACCCGATTGACCTTGAGGTCTAGAGTAGGAGTTAAAGCTTGGTCTGTTCGACTGACTTGGATAGGAAGTATGAGAGAAAGAGTTTTTTTTATAGGTGATGCCTAATATTTTCTCTTCGGAAATAGCAAAATTAATGGCCTCATTGAGATTACTTGGGTCACGACACCTGACTATGGTCGCAAGTCTTGGGTCGAGTCCCATCATGAATATATTGAGTGCTAGATCTTGCATCGTAGCTACTCGACCTGATAACTCGTCCTTCTTCTTTGTTGGGATGGATATATTTATTTCAGTGAGTAATTTAGAAAGGCACGATTCTATTTTTAACGAATATTGGCCTACATTTTCTGTAGGGCTTTGTTTACAACCCTGAAGGTCGGCTAATAGGTGAGCATAGTGTTTACGGTCTCCGAATTGGGTTTTTAAAAACTCTTCGAGTTGGGACCATTTTGTAAATTCCTTAATGGCGCATACAGCTTCAGCTTTTCCTGTTAGTCGACTTTGGATATATTTAAAAAGTATTTCTTGTTGAGAGTTTGAAGCCAAGTTAATTGCGTTTCGGCAATTATTAAGAAACGGAATTAAGGTATCTCTCGATCCGTCAAAAGTTTCAATAAATTTTATTAGGACATTTAAATCTATTTCAGACATTTTTATGAATGTTATTTCTTCTTTTTCGTCCTTGGCTTTACTCATAGATAACAGATATTAGGTACTAAAATGGGTTTACAGATCAAGGTTATAACTTAATTATTAAAATTATCTTATAGGGACACAATGACTCGAGACGAGACGGCGTTATCAGTTCGTGGTATTTTGTGTGGGCGGACAGAGTCTGGATTAGAAAATAAGGCTTGCTACAAATTCACTGCACTGCACGGATAGTTATAAATAATGGTTTTAACTCACTGGGAACCTGGTTTTAACTGGAACGTTGATGACATGTTTTTCCTTTGCAGTCCTGATGTGGTGAGTTGGTGTTGGTAAACACGCTGACGAAGGTAAGTGGACACGGCGACGAGAACACAGCGACAAGGATACGGCGACGTGACGAGGATACGGTGACGAGTACACGGTGATGAAGATCCGGTGACGAGAACACGGTGATGGAGATTCAGTGATGATGATGATGATGGTATTTCTTCTCTTTTTCAGGCACAGCGACGAGGATGTTTATGGTAAGTGGATACGGTGACGAAGACGGTGATCGAAGGTAAAGCGATTTGGCACTGGTACTTCACTTTGTTATTTATACACTTATTTCGCGACACTGAGACACTTTGAGTCCGGGGACCTTTTTGATCCCACCGCTGCCACCAAATGTTATACGGGGCTTCGCGAATCGAGTTTTAAAAAAAAGATTTTTAATTGTTCCTATGATTTATTGTTACAAAATAATGTTTGGCACGACCGGTTGAGTCGGGAGATAGAAGGAGACTGGATGAATGGAGGGATGATACTGCTAATCTGTGAATAAGAGGGCTAAGGATAGGGGTTAGTCAGCAGTTTAGGGGGAAGGAAACCAGGGTATAACAGTTCCATCTCCCCTGCTAAGGGCGTTGGCGAGGCGTGGTGGGGGTGCTGACGACAATCGCACCGAAGTATAAAAGTGGGGGGCGCAGCGTTGTTCACTCACTCTTGTTCCAGCTGTCGGCGAGTCAACAGCGTCGGGTGAACGGCGTCGTTACTAATTTTTGTCGCCCACACAGTTCGGTCGGAGTCTACGTTCCTGATGATGGCTTTTTAAAGCCGAAACGCGTCGATTTCACGGTTGATGATTGGTGTCACTAATACTAACATAATATCTAATTTTAACATAATATCTAATTTCTGCCGCATGCAAGGAGCGGGAGGAGGGAGGTGTTCTTTGCACGCGGCAGACCGCATGATACGTAGTGATACTAGTCAGGTATCGGGACTAAAAACTAAATATTAATTTTTAATATAGTTGATATGGAGTTCCGAAAAGTAACGCCTAATACAATCAATTATTTTTTTTTGTATTTTTTCTATTTCATTAAGTCTATACTATAGAAGCATTTGGACTTTGTTTGTAATTAACTAATGAAAATCAATTACATAATTAAGGGGCCGTAGTAGGCCAGAACTGATGTTTCTAGGATGAATTACTACAAAAGTTATTTGAAATAAAAGTTTTTGAAACCATATTTATTAAAGTCGAGGATATTTACTCGTGAATGGCGTGAAAATACGATTCCTGAAAATTTTATTAATTATAACATTAATAACATTTAGTTATCTTGAAACTAGCAATTGTTTGATTTTACGCACAAAAATTTTGCAAGGTTGCATCTTACGTCTTTCACTTTCACATCTGAAATTCGCTGGCTTTATCCCTGTCAGGCTATTAGGGTTGTATAGGCCGTTAATAGTTTTTAGGGTTCCGTACCGAAAGGGTAAAAATGTGACCCTATTACTGAGACTTCGCTGTCTGTCTGTCTGTCCGTTCATCCGTCCGTCTGTCACCAGGCTGTATCTCATGAACCGTGATAGCTAGACAGTTGAAATTTTCACAGATGATGTATTCTGTTCCGCTACTTTCGTTACGTGATTTTTAAAAATTCTTATAGAAATATTTTAAATGAGAAATGCATCTACAAAAACACTATGCACGATGCTGAGCGAGATTCGAACCAACAACGCATCTCATCTCAATCCGGGAGTGGCGACTTGACCAAATGGTCTACCGGTGTCAGTGACTCAAACGTCGAATCTTTGCTTCTGTATTTTACTATCAACTACAACTTAGGCATGTTTGCAATATCCCGACGGCTTTAAGATACATCAATAAACACGTTAACATTACACTGTTTTGTAACTTGTTTGACTCAGATTTGTATGCACGTACGGTCAGCATCAAAATAGGATGACTATATTTAGATTTTTAAAATCGCTATTACTAATTATTAATTGCTATAGTAATTATTGTCGTGTGTCAGTATCGTCCAGACATTCTAAAAATAAAAACAAAGCTGTTTTCAGAATGAATGTCCAGCGGCCCTAGCCAAAATTCTTATCGAATAACGAAAACGCCAATCTACAGATTTTTTTGTATGAAATTGACATAAGGTCGCGAAAAACCAAGCGTGACCTTATGTCAATCATACAAAAAAAATCTGTCGATTGGCGTTTTCGTTATTCGATAAGAATTTTGGCTAGGGCCGTTTCGACACGCCAAAATTATAATGTAAAGCGATTTTGAAGATCATGGACTTTTGATGCTGACTGTACGTAGGTATGCATAAAAGTATAGGTAGGTAGTAGTAAACTATTGTTTCTACTGTACCGTAAGTGTAATAATGGACAAAAAAGTGATGCGTCTAAAACAGCCCTTACCGAAAACGCTAGCGTCCAAACAGTCCAATGTATAACTTCTTAACAAGGCAGTAATGTGGTTAACTGCCCCTACGACGGAATTTCGGGATCGGTTATGGTGATGTTATGAAATAATTACAAGGGAAGTGGGTAGGGGAAGTGTAAAGTGAATTTATTGAGGCGTTCGGCTTTGATATGTACCCACGATATTGAATGATGACAGTTTCATTCCGGTGGAATGTTACTGAATTTTAAACAAATATATCATTCTAGACTAGCGATAAACAACAGGCGGGCTACGGTCTAAATCAGGACCGCAATAGGTCTGAATTTGGAACGCCAAAAGAAGTAGTAGAGTATTGACGGCCTCTGTGGCACGTCGGGCGAAGGTCCGACTGCATTGCAGAAGGTTCGATTCTCGCCAGGTGCAAATATTTATGTTTAAAAATAAATATTTGTTTCTAGTCTGGGCATTTTCTATGTTTCATTTGTTTGTATTTACAAAAATATGCAGTATTAAATACTTTTGCTAAAAATGAAACATTATCTCACTCATGACCTTCAAATATTCAAATAATATTTCACATCACGACGTTGAAAATGTCATAAATATTTCATATTTTCCGTTTCCTGAAATTTCCCATCAATGGACAAAATTGGAGGAAAATTTCAAAATAGGTAGTGCGGTGAGAAATGAGACATCTCATTTAACCGGCATTTTGAATGTTATTCTAATCCCCTCTGCTTTCAAAACGTTCAAATTTATGGTTTAGTCACATCCTCCGTAGGTTTTGTAAAGTATAACGCCTCTGGTTCTATATTTTCAGGATTGGACAAATAAATCTGGCAAGGAAAATCCTCAATCAGTTTGTGTATCTAGTCGTCTACTAAATAAATGAAACCAAAATATTTAAATTAAATCAATACCCAAAAACTTAAGGACTAAACAAACAGATATTTGGGGTTCAATTTAAAACAGTCTTGAATAATTCAAGTCACCCCAAGAGCTAGAGGGTTGATTATCCCTGCGTGCTAGAACAGGAAGTGAAGCCGGCTTTGAGGTATGTCTGACGAGAAGTGAAACTGAGTATACGAACATAGAATTCAATAATTTATTTATTTTTGGGCAACTTACCTCTGTAACAATTTTTGAATTGAATGTTATTTTTTCTAAATTTAATAACATGTTTAATCAAGCAAAAACAGAACCATCTCGCAGTCGAGTAAAATTGTTTTACAATAAACTAAATAAATCTTACTAATATTATAAACGCGAAAGTTTGTATGTATAATAATATGTATGTGACTTTGTTACTCTTTCACGCAAAAACTACTAAAGCGATTACGATGAAACTTGGAATAAACTGGATACCGGGAATAACACATCGTCTACTTTTTATTCCGATAACCCGCGAGAACGGGACTTACGCGGGTGAAACCGCGGGGCGCAGTTTATTTCATAAACGTTTTTATTCCCATTTAAATGCACAATCCTATTAAATAAGTGATAACTTTGTAGTGGATAGTGTGCATGTGTTTCTTTTTAACTAACATTTATTACGTTAAAGAATAAGCTTACGTCGAAGGAACCATTGAGTATACCTACCGGTCATTTTACAATAATTATTCTCTCCGATAAAAAGTATATCACCAACAGTCGACCTCTGTGGCGCGTCGGGCGAACGCTTGACTGCAATGCAGAAGGTTGCGGGTTCGATTCCCGCTGGGTGGAAATATTTATGCTTAAAATAAATATTTGTATCTGGTCTGAGTGTATTTCCATGTATAATATGTACGTATTAACAAAAGAAAAATAAATATAAGTATAGTATATCCGTTGTCTAATCACCGTAACACAAGCTTACCAGCTTACCATGGGGCTAGACGGCGCTGTGTGTTGGTCACAGAATTTATTTATTAAAAAAAACAGTTAAAACAGAGTTAGCATATACTCAATCTTCAGGTCATTCAATCCATACATCTTCAGATAATGTTAGGTACACTTGATTGAAATAGCAAAATTGGAACCCATTACAGAGTAACTTACGATATGATAGCTCTCTGATATTTCAGCTATTCACTGTGAAGATCTTGATTAGTTACATTGTTATTTGTTAGTTACAAAGGGGTTTGTAACTAATATGAACTGGAATGTATTGTGTATAATTAATAATACCTTTAAATGCTGGTTTTAGAGCGAAATAGTTAACTTTAGAGAATTTTGTAGCTTTGTATTTGAATATGTTTATTGTTTGTACCTTTTATGACGACGGTCTGATGTTTTCTCTGTCTAATACCAGTTACTACCAACAAAAAAACGGTACAGGACCACGTGACTATTTAACAATATCAGTAAAATACTGTTTTCGTGACTGAGGAGGTTCTCAATTCGGTTGTGTGTGAGAAAACTCCTTAATAATAAAAATTACGGTTTAAATTTTGTTGATTTTTAGTGGCAGTCTTACGAAGGTAGGTAGCTAGTGCCTACACTAAAAAGGGTGAAATAAAACATAATTTTATAATTTAAAAACCGACTTAAAAAAAGGACATAAAGTAACATACAGTGTCACCGACTTATCTGTTCGGTCGGTTTTTTAATTTTAACTTTTAAATTCGTTACTTAAAAGGAGTTTGAAGGATTAAAATTTAAATTAGTGATCAAAAACTATAAACACATTGTGATAAAATAAAAATGGTTTCTAAATTCCATGGCTGCTTGTACAACGTAAAAGCGACCTACACATTCTAAAACGTCAAAATGAACCTATTAGATTTGAAGACCTTTAGCAAACATTTACTTACTACAATAACAACTTAGTAAATTTTATGTGTATATAATTTGTATTGTGTTATATACTGTATTAAAGTAGCTTACACAAATTAGGTACTTAGTAGAAAATAAAACGTTTCTTTTATAGCAAATACAAAATAAACCAGCTAATAAGCAGCTCAGTATTTTCTTACTACTTCCAATCACCTTCTTAATCTAACCTTCGAATCACCCTTTGTACATAAATAACAATCTTTTCTGGAGTAGGAAACGACATAAGGTTTGGTCTGATTTTCAGCGGAGGCTGATGTTTTAAATTAGTTGAGTGAGGGATAAATGTTTGTTTAATATGGCCAAAAATAGTACCTACCCCAAAATCACGAGGCTTGTACTTTAATTCTACGAACGAATGAAAAATCTGTCATAATGCCTACTATAATGACAAATCTTCGTTCCGGATGGCAGTTCTTTTTTTTCGTTCGTTCGTAGAATTAAAGTAGTAGTCCCAGGTGTAATGGAGTAGCTACTGCAAAATTTAAAAAGACCTGATGATACTACTTGCGTTTTGTGATATTTTGAAAGTTTTTAAATACCTGTCGGTATTGATATAATAATATCCATATCCCTATAAATTATCCTACAAATATTATAAATGTAAAAGTGTGTGTGTTTAGATGTTTGTTACTCAATTGTTACTAAACTGATTGCGATGAAACTTGGAATATAGGTAGCTGTACACCATGAATAACACATGGGCTACTTTTTATTCAAAAATCTCGCGGGAACGGGACTTATGCGGGTGAAACCGCGGGGCTAGTTTTCTAAAAAGCGTTTTGCTTTTCGCTTTTACTCTGACCCTACCAGCAGCGTCCAAAGCACCAATATGGGTGGGTATTTTATAAAGATTTACGGATGTTTGAGCCACATCGAGCAGGCTGTCTAGAAAAATGGACGGTAATGCATTAGCTGATGGGGGCTAAAGCGCTTAGCTCCTCGTATTGACAGGGTTGAAGAAACTTTATTTTTATTCAGCGGCAATGGCCTGAATGCAGATTAAGTGGCTTATTATGCGTAGGGAGGTATTATTATGGACATTTTGATTGTAAAAAATAAGCATAAATGTTATATAACGATTTTAAATTATATTAGGTACGCTGTCATCGTTAATGTTTGATTATTATTTATTAGGGTAGCGCGTATGCCATCTCATTTATCTAAATGTATTATCGTTTTTGTCAGTCATTATGTACCGGAGTGGAGTAATAGCGGAGCGGTGTTGGTCTTATGGTAAATACCCCGACTTTCATTCTAAAGGTCACGGTGCGGTATCGAATCCCGACCGACGACGTCGCACTAATGTATTTTTAAAATAAAAATAAATACCGACTTATTGTGGTTGGAAAGCATAAAAATTCGCCAACCCGGAGTAGGTCCCCATTGCTTCTTACTGCCTAACCCCTCTAAGAGACAATTTTCTTACAGTAGGTCCTTTATCGGTTTTACTTTATTTATTATTATTATTAGTACATAATAGCGGAGAGCGGTGGTCTAGTGGTAAATACCCCGACTTTCACTCTGAAGATCGTGGTTTCGAATCCCAGCTGACCACGCACCAATGTATTTTTCTTTGCGGAAAAGTTATGTGCTTTAGTAACATCGCTCTTACCGTGAAGGAAAACATTGTGGGGAAATCTACGGCTTAGTTAGCTCCAGACGTATTGACCAATTCTCTTTTCTGGCTGGCTAAGCTGGGAGGATGGTATAGGTGCAGGGCAAGCCTAATACCACCTAATAATGTCCCGGACACTACAGCGCCATAAAAAAGCAAGGATTAAAAGTTGCTTGACTTTTAAAATTAGATTTGACGGCCTCTGTGGCGCGTCGGGCAGACGCTCGACTGCAATTCAGAAGACTGCGGGTTCCATTCCTGCCGGGTGCAAATATTTATGCTTAACCAATATATTTGTATCTGACCTGGGTGTCTTTCTATGTATAATATGCATATATATTTACAAATAAAGAAGAATAATAATGTAGTATATCCATTGTCTTGTACCCATAGTACAAGCCTAGTGCTTAGTTTAGGGCTAGATTACGCCGTGTGTAATATCGTACAATATTTATATTAATTTAGATGAAAGATCATCTAAAATTATATGAATGGCCAACAATTTATTATACCTAATTAGTAATAGACAGATTTTAATGGTACCAAAATGTATTAGGAAAAATAAGGTTGGTACTTGGAAGCAACCTCTCTCTCCCCATGTCAAGAAGACAAACCCAAGTAAACAAAGAAAAGCTTTTTGTTACCATAAACGTTTAACTTACATAAATAACCATCAGGGCATTCCCTAAAGATAAGTCCGCGTTCAATATAGGCACTTTCATGCATATGCCTGTTTCCCGGCTCTCTAAGGTGAATAGAGTAAAAAATGACTGTTCAATTTACAAAGGAAAGCCACGCCTATATTTCGCCAGTGGCAATAACCGACAACAATTGCTTTGTGTTACTTTCAAAAGAAAAATAGTAGACCCCTAGATTGCTTTCAAACCCTTGAGGTTGTCTGATGGGCTGGTTATTTACATCCTATTGGAGAAAAAGTTTGGTATTTCAGCTTTTTTATTTGAGCAACTAAAGGACGTGAGGGTGAAATGTGTTATTTATTAAACAGTTGTTTCTCAGAGTCCGGTCACTGCTTGGAAACAGTGCTGTAAATTGTTTAGTGGGTGAAATGTATAAAGTGGATTCTTTAGGGTCGGGAAAGGCATTTTGTGGTTCGAGGTAATATTTTCAGAGCTTTTTTGGCCTTTGATTTGTTATTTACACATTCTCTAAGCAAAGCCTTTTGCATTTAAGGATCTTGACAAAAAGGAAGGAACTACCAAAACATCCGAATTCGTTTGACATACCCACTATTACTGATCAACAATACATGAAGGGTAAAACTGGGTAAACATATTCGGAGATACCTTAGACCTACTATTTCACGAGGTATAGGTAGAACTTAGAAAATATTTATTCATTCACTCACTTGTGTCTTTCTGGAAAATTATTTAAGAGAAATACCAGTCTACATCAGTGACTTCATTGGCCTTCATCATTTTTTATAATACCTAAGTATGTAGATCTGTGCAGCCACTGTGGGACGGAGATTTTCTTCATAGTTCAAATCGTCACCTCGGAAATAAGTTTCCTTAAAGTCTTATATAAATGCCACTAAACTTGTTTGTCATCCCATCAAACTTTTTTACAGTTAACGAACGATCTCGAATCGTAAGATCGTTGTGACCTCGTAGAGACTATAAAATCTTAGTAGGGGCCGCGAACCTAAAAGAAATTTGGCCTTTACGACCCTCTCGTAAAGTAAATATCAGTGATCGTATCCAGGGAAGATGTCGACCACGTAAATGCGTGCTTATTAAACTGGTTTATAGCTTATTCTAGTTTCATCCTTGACTAGCTGGGTCCCGTGGTTTCACCCGTGTAGGTTTCGAAATAATGTTTTACCAGATGACTACATCATATAAAAACACAAGCCCCATATATTAAATATCTACTCGTAGTACTAATAGCAACTTAGACTGTACGTTGATCCATCAGTCAATTAGGACAAAGTTTTTTCTGATTTAGATTGTGGGTTAGTTTAATATGAATTACTTAGCTCGAACCTATTGTAGATTGATGGAAATTTAATTAATTATTATAATTATTGCTAATTTTGGAACTAATCGTATCTTTTAAATATGCGTTTATTGTGTTTTAGTGCCAAGGAAGGGGTATGTTTTTGCCTTGAAGCGTCGAACGATTTTTAAGGTAGAACGAATTTTCTTTACCATTAAGTATTGCTAAGTTGTAACATCAGATGAATATAGCCTAATTACTTGACTATGACTAATTCACTCCAAGGTGAGTGTTGTTAAACTTGTTTTTTACTTTTCAGTTACAATCGCAGTCGGCTTTTTTTTAATATTTTTTTTTAGTTTAATATTCATCGTATTCTAGGTTCTTGCATCTGTTCTGCGATTATTTTTACTAAGCTATGGTAATGTTGCTACATAATAGGTACGTATAATTGTATGTCCATACCGTATGATTGTATAACAATCAATCGCGATAGCTTTGGTAGATTTTGTACTGTAACAACGTAAATGGCAAACATTAAAATTTGCTGTTTTAATAACAATTTCTTAAAAAATAAATTTCAGATAAAACTTTGCCTATTTTCTTCGCCAAAAATGTGTATCTTGCTAAACCGCGCTAGAGAATTTTCTAAAACCATCGAACAGTTTCAATAACAACCAATTTCGTCGACCTCTCTCCATATCTGCGAACAATAGTGGCACTTTAAGAGAATTGAGGAAGCTTACTGAAATTGGAAAAATACACTGTAAAACTGTTAGTACTGAAACAATTTCTAGTTTTTGGTTCTTTTCTAAGCTTTAAACCAATATCCGATCCAATACGTTTGAAGATTTTGAAATATCAGTTTTTATTTGTATGCATTTGTTACTTCTACTCGATTTCTGACAAGATAATATGGTATAGGTACTTCAATATATTATAATAAAAAAAAAAGATCAATACACTAAAACAGTGACGATATGTTATCTGTATTTGGTTTAGGAGACATCAATCAGACTCGGTCGTTGCAGTACATTTAGCTACTTTACCGGCTCGGATTAACATAATTATAAACATTTTCCCGTGTATTGTTCGAGTATTGTTATTTATTAATTCTCCCATCTCGACGCGTAATATTATTTACGAAACGAAACGTCGAGGTAAGAAAATAAATAATATTACGCGATTAAGACCCGTTTTACCAGGTCTTAATCGCGTAATATTATTTATTTTTCTTACGATTCGTAACTATGTTAACAAATCGTGTGAATTTAAAAAGATTATGTTACAATGGTCTTGGTCGAATCCTCGCGAATAAACCCAAAAAAAATGATAATATGAGTACTAATCGTGTAAGTTTATAGAGGTTAACTTTTACATAGCCTTATGCGCATTTTACTTTACAAATCTCAAAATGAGAAAATGGAGAAAGGCCGCCCTACCATCATGTCTTATAGGTCGTCACGAAGTCGCCGCGTTGACGTTGAGCTAAAAAAATAAAATCAAAAACACATCAAATAATAAAAAAAAATTAAAACCAACTTCAAAAAAACCAGTGGTTAGTTAGATAGTTTGACTACTATCAAAAACCACTGTTTTTTTTATTAGAAAAATATTTTATTTCTTTGAGAAACAAAAGGACGACAAAACAACGAGAAACGATCATGGTAGCGCGTAACAACTAGTCAAAAAGTGCCAATAAACCTAATAATTATTAATATACTTTTTTACTCTTTAAGTTATCTTGAGTATGTCATCAGCATCACTCAATCATACATTTGTACAACGTTTTACTTTTAAGGTTTCTTTATATTTGTCTTACTATTGATGAATAGGATTGTGGTTGTGGTTGTGCAAATGAAGCTTTAATCTATCTATCTATCTAATCAATCATGCATGATACACTAAATTGGAACACTAACTCATTTACATATAATAGTTCAAGCGTGTGGTCAAACCGTAGGGAAATAAAATGAATATTTCCAAGTTGAAATATTTTAATGAAATAAAAAGGAACTCTACTCTCTCTCTGGGTTTCTAAAGATATTTTATAAGATGAAACACAACTTGAATATTTTATGATGGACGAATTTATTATCCTTCGTAAAGAAGTCCTTGAATATTGTTTTGGTTCCCTAATACCTTCAGGTAAATGTCGCAATGTTAAAGAAAAATACCTTATTTTCATTTTTTGGTCCATACCTACTTACCCAGTAATGGCAAGCGAACTTATATATACTAATATTATAAAAAGGAGACGTTGGTAATAATGTAAGTAGGTATGTGTATCAATTTAAAAACATCTTTTACCAAATAGAAAGCTACCAGTAGTAACATTTTGATCCCGATATTCCCACGGGATCGGGACTTACGCGGGCAAACTTATAACAATATTATTACGAAACGTTCTAAGAAAGTGAGTACCTACCCTGAACAGTATTACAAAGTGGACTTCGGATTTTTTAAGCACACTCTGCCGAAGCAAGTCTATTTGTCTCTAGAACTCAAATCTCAGACGCATGAAAATTTTCAAGAGTACTTCAAAATTGTATCTCCATCGAGCTAAACGGTATTGCAGACCAAGTTGCCATAGCAACCGAGGCACTTAGACAAGGGAGGATTCAATATGAACTGCACCATTTGAATTTCAAGTGCTATGCAAAGCGTATCTGATTTGAGCACGGAGATTGGTTTAATGTACTGCAGTAAACAAGGCTATTAGAACTTTAAAGAGTTTTAGTTAGGGTTTGGTTATGTAAACCAAAAATGCTTAATAACCTCCCATAGGTTATTGAATTATAATTATTTTCAAGGAGAAATGGCTTCATCAAAAATTATCCCGTGTCAAATTTAATTCAAATTTACAATATTTTTATTTATTTAAATATTCTTTACTACATTTTTTTAGAAACGTCAAGTAAACTATTGTGTGTTCGGAACGCGACCTTTAATGAGAAGAAGACACAAAAAACTCATGGTGTTATTTTTTTGTTTCGTTTTTGTTGCAATGATTATGTGATTTAATTCAACGTAATCCGAACCTGTGTCCTGCTTGGCATAGGCTTGCTGGGCGAGTGAGTGAACCACTGCGGCACACGGGAATTCACGTGACACAGTCAATTAATGATTACGCTTTCTCTAAGTTTTGTTTACCGACTAGGGCACGGTTTGAACGTCATCTACCAGAACAGTCACAAAAATGTTTCTAATGAATTGCCTTGGGCAGTATAAGAGAAAATAAATCAAATTATAGAATTGTTAAAAATGGAAGCACTTAAATATTAATACTCATCAAAAGAGTCAGATTAGGTATCTGGAATTCTTTGCCCGCTCCACTTTATTCTCTAAGCTACAACCTTGGAGTCTTCAAGTCTAGAGTGATCAGATATCTTCTAGGTAAGCATTCTACATCGTGGACCTCATTGTCCACCTCTTCCCATCCGGTGAGATGAGGTCAAATGCGTTAAATGCAAAACGTATAAAAAACAATTGGAAAGGATAGCAAACAATACCAACAATTTATTTAACTGAAGTCTTCTGTGCAGAAAACAACATTTCAATGCAGAGTTTTCTCGTAATGATCATTACATAGGAAACTGAGAACTATAAACAAATAGTCCACAGGGAATCGATTTCAAGTCCCAGATCTATGAGTTCCGTTGAATGGTGTTTCAATACAAATGCAGTAAATAAAGTTGATAATTCTGATAAACTAAATGAAACCAGTAGACCTGCGAACAATAGATCTTGCAAATACAAATTTTATTACTACGATCGAAAAGTTCATTGAAAAGTTTGTATTCAAAAGGCGGTTTTGAGGATTGTCTCAGTTTAAATACGCCCTTTCATTTAAAATAGGTCAATAAACGGATTCATTTTTTATAAGAATTCTAATCAACTTGAGCAACTTCACTGATTTATCGACGGGTTTTTTAACAACCGTTAAGGTTCGAGAAATAGAGCATGAAACATGTTAGCTATCTTTATTTAATAATTAATTATTTGTTTCTGCAACAAATTACCGAAAAATAAAATACAAAGTTAACATCGAAAATCTTGTAAAATCAGTCCAATTCAGATAACAATCGCGGCTAATCGAATATCCCCGACAGACAGACGAATTCACCGTAGAATTCGAATCAATTAACAAGAACCAATTTGCTTCGAAGTTAGACGATGCAATTAGGGCAACTCAGACAGCTGCTGTTTATAACTTAGATAGCACCTTGCTGATCATCTTGGTAACGGTTTTACTTGTACTTTTACTAGAAATTAGTTGTCATTGTTGCGCTATTAATATCGTTCTCTCGGTGAAGGAAGACATTGCGGGGAAACTCGCGTCTTAAATTTTGTTTTGCTAGAACAAGGTGCTTATATGGGTATTTTTTCTGTCCATCACGAACATTGTCAACCGATTACATAAATATACAATGTGTACAACATTGGTCACTACTTATACTTAAAGTTTGATCTTAGTATACCAACTTAGTTTATAGAGGATACTAATATGTATACTTCGACCACTAAACGGTGGCAAACTGTGTTTACTCGCTTGCTTCGGTCAAGGAACGGCACTGTTTACAAAACCAAATGTGTGCAAATGCTAACTAAGTAATTATATGCATTTATTGTTTGTAAACAATGTAGGTGCATCATGTTTGAATATTAACTTCTTCATTATAGGCAAAACATTTAAAAAAGAAAAACCTTTGTTTTTCCGTTAAGTTTTTCTTCTTCTGACGGATTTTTATTTTATAATTCCTAGTTACGGAGATGAAGTGCGTCACTAAGTTCGGTGCACTTAGTACCTACTTACTTACTCCACAAAAAATGACTTTGGTGACTGTTCTCATGGTCGTCTAAAGGCAAATTAAAAATATTAGTCTTAAATCTTAATACATATTTATTTAACATCTGTATCATTAACTAATTAACATTACGTTAAATAAACTAATTAAATCTATATTCGACGAGCTACCGCTTCACAATACGGATCAAACCCAGCTCTTTCAGCAAAACTTTTCCCATCATAAAAAAACTCAGTAAAAGATATACGTGAATGCACTGTAAAACTCAAAGTCTTCGCTATCTTTTGAGTTGGAATTGCCGTACAAAGCATTTGTCCTATTTTAGGCACTTTATCAGTTATTTTTCTAGGTTTCATATGAGCATAATTTGGACCTAAATCTTGTACAGTTATTTTAGACACTGGACCATTTTGTAGTTTCTTGGCAAGGTCTAGTGAGGCTTTACTGCAAAGACTTCCTAATTTTCGTCTCCTATGATCTTTTAAAGTTGCCAGAAACATAATTTCAAGACTGCAATCGATTTCATATCTGAAAAGCAAACAACAAATTCAAGTTATCACGATGTAGAAGAGCTCTCTATAGTTAACCACTCAAAATAACCGTATTAAATTCATATCAATTAACAAAAAGGTTTTACAATTGACTCAATCCGTTTACTGAGAGGTATTTTCCTGTGAGATTTGGATTTAAGTGAGTTAATCACAAAAAAAATAGATATGCAGAATTCGGTGTGGTTCGGTGCATATGTATATTTATTGTAGATATAGATAACTACTTGTCAGATTGATATTTGATTATTTGTATAGGGGAATGTTATGTTCAGCAGTGGACGAATAAGGGCTGAGACGATAATGTAACAACTTGTTGTTACATATTGAGAATCATTTTTAAAGTGCTTACAATTCAAACATGTTTACTCGTTGATCCACATTCGCCATGAAATTCACAAGAGCTTGGGACGACGGATGTTTACAACGTTCTTCAGCGAAAACTTCAAAAAATGGCTTTTCTGTCGTACCAGGATCTGAAACCTGAAATAGAAACAAATAGAGCATACATTAGTACATACTGTATTTTACGTAGTGTTTGGTAAGAACAGTGTTTGCAATTTTACTTATTTCTGGCCCTGATTGTAAAATTGTAAGAAAAAGAAAAAGTACGAACACATTTTGTCAATTATACTTACATTACAATACCATTACAGAGTACCTACATTAGAAATGCAAAGAATTTACTTTACCATTTACTTCAAGGTTTTCAGTAGTCATTTTGTAGTTTCAATTAACATAAAATTTCGCTTAAAGACGTACCTACTATGATGATAGCATAACTTCGTATGAAAGAAATGAAACAAATATAGTTATAGTTGAAATGTAAATGTTGGTAGCATTGTCTTTTCGTATAGTGGTGTGGCTCACCTAGTGCTAGATTTACTTCTGGTGGCTCTAAGGCCTCTTGGCTAGCTTGAAGTAACGACTGCTATCAGACCTGCTTCATCTACAACTGCTATCATCTGCATAATGTGCCTTCCGAAGCATGGTAGAGCTCGAGAAAATGATTTTTTGCCACACAAGTTATCCGGTCATCCATTCAACTAATGATTATGTGTAACGTTGCTTAACCCACACGACCACTCAAGATCGGCTGATGCTGACAATGAGCAATGAACAAGATAGGTGTATAACCTTTACAATTCAATTTTAAGTACCTGCAATTTATTGAAACAAGCAGTCACCACTTCCCCCGTCTCTATCTCAACAGCCACTACTGATACTCCATCTAGTGCAGCATCAGCACATAACTCCAGAAGTTCTTCACCGGCTTCAGGATTTATATTGACTTCTGTTCCAATGCATACTAACTCGTCTTTGTTGAATCCTTCTCTGATTACCTTAAATGTTTAAACAGTTTTATTTACTCATACGATGTTTGCGTTATTTTACGAAACTTATTTAGACCCAGCAGTAAGTCTAGACGGAGATGGCAGGACGAGCTAGACCTTAAGGACTGGGCCCAGCAGACACTAGAAAGAGGCCAGTGGAAAGACATACATGGAAAAGGACCTGTATTATTTATCCAGTTGATAACTGACATCAGTTGAAATTGATAGGAACTTTGGAGTACATTGCTGATTTGACGTAACGTGGTTTTTACCGGTGATAACCACAAAGCAGCTATGTACTTCATTGTAGTGCCTATGAACTGAGGTATCAACTGGATAGATATGACGGGTATAGGAGGCCTTTTTTCAAGCTAAAAAAATAGATATAATATACTTGTGGAAGTTTATACAAGGTGTAAGAGGTAAGCCCTTTTAATCCGAAAGAGGGTTGTTCTAGACGTCTAGGCAAACAACTTTTGTTCTACGACTTTTGGAAATTCGAAGTACTTTTCGAAAAATTTAGGTGTAAAGTTTACTTGAAAATCAGCTGTTTCTGAGAGTTCGAGGTCATTGACCTTATGTTGTCCTTTTATTTAGTTTGATGGTTTACAATAAAAAATTCAATTATCTTTATTTTCAAAAGCAGCTGTTTTTTCAGTGAAACATAATCTCAAAATTTTCAAAAAAAAGTTTGAATTTTCAAAAGTCGTAGAACAAAATTTGTTCGCCTAGACGTCTAGAACAAGCCCCTTTCGGATTAAAAGGACTTACTTGTTACAAATTGTATATTACTAGCTGCGCCCGGTTTCACCCGCGTAATTTCCGATCCCACATATTGAAATAAAAAAAATAGTCTATGTGTCATTCCAGGTCTCAGGAAAGTTCATCGCAATCGGTTCAGTAGTTTTTGCGTGATTGAGTAGCAAAGTCACAGACAGACATCTATACATACAAATTTATGCGTTTATAATATTAGTTAGAAAGAAAGATAATGATGTTTTGCTTAAAACGATTAAAAAAGAAATTATAGAACTCACATTTATTGCACCGGGAAATGTTTTAGGCGTCAAAGTTTCTATTCTATATTTGCCTGTAAATATTACAAGTATAAAATTAATGTAAAGTCTTCGCGAATGGTTTTCTTCATTAAAAACCATGCTAGATACTATTTATGTAAAAAATAAATTAACAGAATTTAAAAAAAAAGGAATATAAACCTACTTTTCGTAATTTAATACACACTACTTTTATCAATAAAAGATTTTAAGCCATACTTATGGCTCACAATTTTTTTAATATCTCATATACAACTTAATTACAATTACTTACCACAAGGAGAAGTGTACCATTCCATTTTCAAAATCAAACACTAACTAACTAACTGAGCTAAGTATTTTTGACCTACTTAATGTGCGCTTGCGACTATGTCATTGACACTACTGACTCTGTGTGTGTAAGTAAGTGTTGTCAACTCTAGATATCAAAAAGTCGTTAACGTACACTTGAAAAGTTACGACCAATGGAACGTAGGACAAAGATCAAAACTCGCTAGAAGTTGCTAAATTGCGTTTTGGTGTTCAAATGCTGTAAGTCTGAACGTGTTTGTTATATAAATAAATAATAATAATAAATGATGCCCTAAGTGCATTTTTTTCACGTACCTCAAATTTTATGTAGTTTTACGCAAGATAGAATGGGGCACAGGTTTTTTGGTCAAAAATGGATGCGTTCCGAATTTGGATAATAATAACAAGAGTCTATCTCATTCAAATGCTACAAGTAGGAAAAAGACAAACTTGTCGGCACTTATATCGGATATCATTCCGATTATGGATGGAGAGAGAAGATAAGATATCTGGGCTGAGATCTTTTTATATTTGGTACATATTTTATGAAAATGTTTTTATTATTAAAACTCCAGAAGTCGTTAGAACGTGACAGTCGCTAGATTTTTGCCGTATGATAGTATCTATTGTCATAGATACGTATGTAATTTTAAAGATAAAATGTCGCTAGATTTAACAACATAGTCGCTAAATTGGCAACACTGAAAATATGATCGTCACCTACAAAACCGGATGCAAATCGTTTGCCCATGTTGTTGTTGCCTGATAGTAACTGATTGAAAATGTTAGCTTTATACTACGAGTTTCTAACAAAAAGTAACAGATAAGGTTTCTATTCGATATTTGCCTGTGAATATTACAAATACTTAGATACTAATGAAGTATTTAATCATATTCATAAATTATAGTTATTACATTAAAATTTGTAATGCTTTTTAATATAACGTAGCATTGTACTCATAGAATTTTAAATGTTGGTACGTAATTTGATTTTGTTGACAAGGAATAACCTTCCAAAACAGAGAGACTTCTATTTCGTAACACCACTGCATGTATGTACCATATTTAATGCAAATAAACGCTATTCTATTCTATTTTTATTTTGTTCAATTAAATGCCTCTCCAAAAATTAAAGTACACATCTTACCACAAAAGGAAGCTTAGTGTACCATTCCATTTTCGAAATCAAACATAATAGCTAGTAATTCTGCGTGTCCATTTGATTTTGTTTCTGACACTACTATTTGTAATATTGATTTAACCTACAAAAACGAATCTAAGTCACCATCAGAATGAACAGTTACTAGGATGTTGAATTTGTGCCTACGAATTGTTTCACAATTGCTTGTTGATCCAGCTAATTGTCGCGCAACGGCTGCGATCCGAATCCGAGCAAATGTGTATGGTATAAGTAAGCCAGGAAGTGTGAATTGTGAGTATTTGCAACTCTCTAAAAGCGTCCTTACACGTCTTGCAGCTGTCAATCTTTTTTTTTTTTTAAATAAATAAATACTGTGAAGAACTCACAGCGCCATCTAGCCCCAAGGTAAGCTGCTAAGCTTGTGTTACGGTGACTAGACAACGGATATACTACTTATATTTATTTTTCTTTCGTAAATACATACATATTATACATAGAAATACGCCCAGACCAGATCCAAATATTTATTTTTAAGCATAAATATTTGCACCCAGTGGGAATCGAACCCGCAACCTTTTGCATTGCAGCCAAGCGTTCGCCCGACGCGCCACAGAAGTCGTCAATATTGAAAGTGTCTTGTTGAAAACATGTTGGATAATCAATACATTTTTATGATCAATTACTTAAAACAAGTGTAATATAAAAGGTAAAACATGAAATAATTAAATATGCAATTATAAAAAGTAATTTAATAATTCGTTGATTTATTATTTTAAAACTGACATACAAAATCAGAAAAATGTAGCAATCAACAATAATAGGTATACTCCATGAATAAAAATTAATTCTTTGATAAAATATTATCACTAACTTTCAATGATAATAGTTGCTGTTGATGATAATTTTAGTTATATTAAAATAATTTATTTGATTTGTTTTATATCACTTAGGTAGTTGTTAATTCAAAGCATTGACCTATAATTTAATCTAACCGAAGTCCTTGAACTTCAAAATAGGGATCAAATCCATTTCTTTCAACATAAGTTTTCCCTTTGTAAGAAAATTCTGCCATCGATACTCTTAAATGAACGGTGAATCCCAAAGCTTTTCCAATTTTTTGAGTAGCCACCGAAGAGCAAAGCATTTGACACATTTTAGGCAAATTTTTAGTTGCATTTTTTGCTTTGACTTCTGAATATTCTGGACCCAAATCTTGAACAGAAATCGTGGCTACGGAGCCATCTTTTAACCTCTTAGCGATGTCAACCGAAGCTTTGCAGCAAAGATATCCCAGATTTTTACCTCTATGTGCGGGAAGTGTTGCCAAAAATCCAAGTTCGAAACTGCAATCGACTTTATATCTGAAATTCATAAAGACACTTATAAAATCAGTCTTTCAATAAATAAACAAAGCAAGTAGTTATTGCATTATTTACAAACATTTATATTTTGTCTAGATAGTTTTGTATTTAAAAATAAGCCACTTACATGTCATGCATATTTATGCGGTTATTCATTTCTATCAAAAATTTGAGCATTGATTTTGTGGAAGGACGTGGAACACGCTTTTGTTCATTAGCTTTAGAAATCGTATCAAGACCCAAGTTATCTGTCTAAAAAGTACACAGGTAGGTTGAATTATTATATATAGACAGACACACGGACACCACAAACATGTAACATCCGAGTTTTTCAATTGGGGTAAAGATTTATTTGTTTGTTTATAGCTGTGAAACGATTTGACTGATTTAAAAAAAACAAAGCTACATTATCGAGGAGTTACAGCTACTTTTGATCCCAAAATTGTCACAGCACTTATGCGGGTGGAACCGCAGGGTGCTGCTAGTAAATAAGAATAACTATTTAGTTATTTCACGTTCCGCTGAAAACTTGTAGTTGCACCCGCGTAAACCATACTACTGCAGTGGGTGGCATACACTGTATATACGACTGACGACATTGTAGCGGTCGCGGGAAGTCGTTGGATGGAGATAGCTCGAGATCGTTCTTAGGGCGTCGTATGTGGGAGGCCTATGTTCGACAGTGGCCGAATAAAGGCTGAGATGATGAATTTATGTAGTAGATAAATCATAAGATTTATTACTTACTTTGCTCACGTGACTCTTATTAATACAAACAGAAACAACTTCACCAGTGGCAATTTCAACTGCTACAACTGATGTGCCTTCGAGTACGAATTCCGCAACATATCCCATGAATTGTTTAATTGCTTCTGGATCTTCCTTAAGTTCGTTAGCCTTGCATATATATTCATCTGGTACATAAGCATCTCTTAGTACCTGAAAGAAGAAAAAAAACTATTTCACAATCTGGTCGTCCGAGCTACGATGCC
The DNA here is from genome assembly GCA_949358125.1 of Idaea dimidiata. Lineage (NCBI taxonomy): Eukaryota > Metazoa > Arthropoda > Insecta > Lepidoptera > Geometridae > Idaea > Idaea dimidiata. The sequence goes on from OX442334.1 coordinate 8,538,173, forward strand.
ACATACAAATATACAGACAGACACCTGAAACTTATAACAACTTGTACACTACACAGTACAATATTCTACCAAATAATAAAAATAATCAATTTATAGTGGCTTACCATATTAAATTCTACAACATGGGGGTGTTCAAGTTACGAGTGAACAGGTATTTCCTAGGTAAGCGTGCAAAATCTTAGACCACGTCGTCGCCTTAGTTTGATATCGCCTTAGCTTAGATGTAAATAATGAAAATGTGTTTTGATGTATGGGAGGCATGTATAAAATTAGCGCTGCAGCAGACTTATATTAGACCGTCACGGATTTGAGCTTCGTTGTCCATTGCACGGGGAACAGTCGATCGGTCTGTTGTAACCGAGTGGCGGCCGAGCAATGGACAACGAAGCTCGGACCCGGCCGCCGCAGCGCTCGTGATGGTCTAATAGAAATCATCCCTAAAAGGAACATATTATGTGTATATATTAATATCTCAAGGATAAATCTTATGGTACCTATATGCCTTACAATTACACATTTTAATATTTACAAAGTGCAGTCGTGGAGCAGGAAGAATTATTGAAACTGTCACTAAATTAATGCATTTGGGTAAATTAATTTTAAATACTTAACAAAAAAATTAACTACATTCTTCCTGCTTTACGAGTTTACTTTAGATAAAGTTTAGCAGATAAATTCCGGCCGTTTTAAAACTTGTTTTTTAACCACATTTAGTATATAAAGAATACAGATATCTTTAATGTTATACGACTTGTATAAAATAACAAACACTGCTTACTTTCATTGCTCCAGAAACTGTTTCTGGCTTCAACACTTCTATTCTGTATTTGCCTAAAAAAAGATGTTACAGAAAAATAATCTAAATATAAAATATTTAATCCATTTTGTTAATATTAACCAAATAGATAACCAACAAGTGACCACAGAAACAATTTAAAACACTGACCACAAGATGAAGTATATAAGGCCATATTTAAATAAATCAATAAAAAGTATTATCAAAAAAATCGACGTGCGTGTATGACTGTGGTTCGTATGGAACTAAAATTATTTTTGTGGTGTTCGGATATTATTTGTGGCGCTAACTGGTATATCAAGTTTTTATTGCTTCTGTATCTTACTTTCATCGACATTTTATCATTTTTTAAATTGTGTATTAAAGTTGAATCTATTTTGCAGCAGATTCGGATTTGGATGTACAATTAGAAGTTATTAATTTATTATTGATTGGAAAAACGAGCTTAAAAGTAAAAGCTTTTTTTTTCCAGGTAACCTTTCATATGAGTGTGGACAACAACATAACAATACGTAACATCCAACATAATATGACTGTAGTATGTATGTATTATTGTATTTAACAAACCTATTTTAGGTATACATTTTGCTTTAGCTAGTCCAAGAATCGGATTCCGACCAAAGCGCTACTTAGGTATTTTAGAATTCAAACAGCGGGAATAGAGTACATCTAAACTAACCCGTAGCTTGGTGTTCTCTTTTTTTAATATCGCTAGATACTTTAAACAAAGTTCCCCTTTGTTTAAAATATCTTGCGATATTTATAGCACCATGAAGAGAATTGAGTGGCAGATATGTAGACCTAAAAAGGTCCACCATAGCAATTCTGCTAGCAATATTCAGCAACAGATTCATAATAACCGTGCACTTGTCGTAGAACAAAGCCGTGAGAACCAGGTGCACATTTATCGTAAATGTGTCAAAATGCAATATTGCGGATAGAATTGCTATAAGGAAACTTTTTGGTCTACTGCATTGTCAGGGCATGAGTGTGACTGTCTCAGCCTATCCCACTTGATAGCTAAGCGATACTTTGCGCGCATCGTCATTGTTGGTTGATTCAAGTTGGAGTTTTCGTTTTTACGATATTATTTGCCCTATTGATTCATTCTTCATATTCATTCAGGATACCTAAAAAATCCTAACCTAATTGTTGTTTTTACAAACACCAATTATGGAAAATCTTACATTTCTTTACCTAGAGCTACTGCTCGGTAGGTAGGTAGTACTAATAGATACTACTAGCCTTTTTAATAAAAGGGAAGTAAGGTCAGAGTAGTTAATCCGCTCTTTGTTCCTGTCTGACAACTTTGGAAAGTACTTGTCACGGAAAAAGACAAAGCCTGTTCTCACTACTACGACCTTACTCCACTTTTATTCATCATCATCATCATCAGCCTGTTTCAGTCCACAGCTGGACATAGGCCTCTCCAATCGCATGTCACCTAGATCTATTTTTGGCTTCTCGCATACAGTTTGTGCCAGCCGTTTTGCGCAAATCGTCACTCCAACTTGCCTTGAGGAGGTCCTACACTACGTAAGACACCACTTTTATTTATAGCGCCCTACTAGTCAAGACAATACAATTACCGCTTACGACTAATTTCTTAAAATTATTTTTTTATAGTGAGATCTTTAAAAACACTTTTCGAAAATTTTCTTTGTGAACACTTGAAGCTATTTTTACATTTACAGTGAAAAAAAAACTTGGCTTAAAAATTATATTCAAGTTTACGTATTTGCTTAAAACGATCGCAGTTTGTGACCTTGTGATCTTGCTTTTTATCGATTATCCCTTCACAAGAACTTGACACTATCAAACACTTGACACGAGTGTCAGAACCAATCCAATACAGCTGATTCAGTTGGTAGCAATCAGCATTCGGCACACGGACTGAATTCAATTTCAAGTGCGCTAACAGACAGCCAAAGTCGATATTTTAACCTGCTCCACCAACGAAAGTTTCTCGATTATTAGATTTGCGAGTTTGTAGACTGCTGTTTTTAAAATGGGTATACTAGATATTTATGAAATGAAATAAAGTGTATTGACTTAAAAGCAAGAAACACAAAACATTAAAATGAAATACAAATTAAAATAAATAAATCACATAAAAAAGATAAAACATTTATAGCTAGCTATTTTTTTGATTGAAATATGATATAATTTCTTCTATGGTTTTCGCGATTTTGCATAATAAAACACTTTATTTATCCGGTTCTTGAAATATGATATTTCAAGTTATATTTCGAGTGCTGTAAGAGAGCGCTTGTGTAGATGAGATCGACAAAGTTTGTTTGGCTTGTACTGTCGTAAAAATGTATCTCTAAGGAAAAATCAGGCAAATGATTTAGTCATTAAGTAGATAAGTACAAAACTAAGGATAAAATTTATCAATCTATCGATAAAAATGAAATAATCAATTCATAACCATATATCTATATAGATGTAGGTACTTATACTCTACCTATGATAACAATAATTGTTATGAAAGTGTTTTTTTTCAACCAACGAGAATAAAACCAGGACACAAGCTTCTGTAATCCATCAGTCAAATAACTTAATATCCTACCCTACTAACATTTTAAAGCTGAATGTTTGTGAGTATGTGTGTATGTATGTATGTGTTTTTGTTACTCAATCACGCAAAAACTACTGAACCGATTGCGATGAAACTTGGAATATTACCTATATTAACTGGGGACCTGGATTAACACATAGGCTACTTTTTATCAATAAATTCCCTCGGGAACGGGACTTACGCGCGCGCGGGTGTAACCGCGGGCGCAGCTAGGTTAATAATAATGAAATCACAATTTATGCGAGTAAAATATAATATTAAATATTAATTTACTTAAATAAAAGTATATTATATAGTATATAATAATAATATCATACAATGTATTAATGTATTTATATTATTTTTTTAATTTAGTTATGTATACATATACATGGCAACAAACTCTTGCACATATTCGACTCGCATTCGATCAATGAAGTTATATTACTAGAACTAGAATGCCCACGTAGAACTAAAAAGAATGCCTTCTGCCGAGAATTGAGCATGTTGTCCCTTTCTCAAAACAATAATAGAAAGGGACAGAACGCTACATTGAGCATTCTGTCCTTTTCTAATATCATTATTAGAAAGGCTACAATGAAGCGGGCCACTTTTTAGTTCTTCGTGAGCATTCTAGTTATAGTGATATAAATTCTTTGCATTCGATCAATTTTATTTTAATCTAAATCAATTGATTGCACTTCTAAATATGGATCAAAACCATTTCGGTCAACATAGTTGTTCTTCCCGTTGTAAGAAAATTCCACCATCGAAATTCGCATATGTACTGTGAAGCCTAAAGCTTTGCCAATTTTTTGAGTTGCTACCGAAGTGCATAGCATTTGGCATAATTTAGGGAAAGATTTAACGTTTTCAGCAGGTTTTAATTCAGAATATTTGGGACCCAAATCTCGAACTGTAATCGTAACGACTGGTTCATCTTTTAACTTCTTAGCGATGTCAACTGAAACTTTGCAGCAAAGGTATCCCAGTTATTTCCCTCTGTGTGCAGGAAGGATTCCCAAAAATAAAATTTCAAATAAACAGTCAGCTTTAGATCTGAAATAAGATAGGATTCCTGTGAAATTATTATATCAAGCATATAAAACTCAAAGCCCTGTAATTAATTTTATTGACTGATTAATATTTAAATAGTAATACGCTTTTAGTACAATAATAGGTGAACCTTAGCTTACAGTGTCCCACTGCACTGCTTACCTCATACCTTAACATGGGTCTTCGACCATTTATTGTAGCTTCGACCCTAATGGAGCGAAGAGCACAATATCGTCAACGAAATGTAGATTTGCGTTCCCTGTCCAAGACAATGCTAGAAATTTGAATATCTCTTCAAGGTTGCTTGGTAATAAGCTTTGATGAGAGTGGATCCCCTATTTCATGTCTCTACTTATATATTTTAAAAACGAAAAAAAAATATTAGGATATATCACTGCTAAATCGCTGCAAAAAATCATCATGACCGTTGACTTTATGGTTCTTTTCTTAAAGTATCTTCTTAGAAGTTCTTGCTTATTCCTCCCTTGAAACTAAACTCATTTTTTGAGTTGCGGTTATTATAAGCATTTTGCTGTATCCGACGTTTCGAGATCTTTCTAGACCTCCTCTTTGCTGATAGACAAATGATGTTACGAAGTTGTTCGCTGTTAAGAATGAATTTAATTTCAAAATAGCTTCGCAAAAACAGAACAAAAATCGAAGCGTCCTACTGATCAAATAAACTGATGCGGTTTTCCACTTCAAATGAGAATTTTATCAATGATTTTGTAGATGGACGTAGATCGTGCTTTTCTTCTGCTAAAAAATTTTCAACTGTAGCCTCTAAGGTCTCGGTCTAAAACGATAAACAGGTAAATTGCTCTTAAATCCGTATGAAAGGTCATTATAAAAATCCTAGGCCAGAGCCAGAGCCAAAAAGTACTTAAGCCAGAGTTATGAAGTGTAAGTACCTAACCATTTTGATATTTTTAATAGTAGTTTATGCACCGAGGTACGAAAGCCCTGTCTTATATAGCGGGCGTCATATTGAATCCAAAGCGTACGAAGGACTCTAGAGAGTTAACTCCCGAGCGCAGCGAGGGTGTTAAATACTTATTACCTAGAGTCCTGAGTGAAGCGTGGGATTCAAGCGCCCAAGTATAGACAGGCTTTATTACCGAGGTGAATACTTTACTTTACACATCTACTGCGAGACAATAAAAAAGCTACAAAAATAAGCTAAGAACAAAACAATAGATTAATACAACGTGTTAGAATATATAAACAGCTCTACATTAATTAAATTTCACAATCTTACATCAAAATGACGAAACCAAACATCGGCCTTAGGCGATGAAAAAAAAAGTTGGGGCTTCATATTTACCAAAACTTTTTGCCTTACCCTTCCGTCGACATAAAAATTGAAGAAAAATAACCCAGCTTTTTAATGTTTTATGTCTAGGTGGCCAGTTCGAAATGGCCGTATGCTACCAGCACCTTAGTTCCAAATTTAAACTACTTTATGTCCTAGGGTTATAATGAGCACTTTATGCACCTAGGTAATAAAGACTCGCTTTAATTTGACCTTTTTGGTCAAATAAAGTAACATTGTAGAGCAGTAGGTGTGTAAAGTGTTTTTCTACATTTTGATGGCTAAATTAAAAAAATGCTTTCCAAAAATTTGCACCCGACAGGACTTGAACCTGCATCATTGGAGAGTCCAGGCCTAACGCCTTATCCATTTTGGAAAAAATCTGAAAAATATCCAGCCTGATGACAGACAGATGGACAGATAGCGAAGTCTCAGTAATAGGGTCCCGTTTTTACCCTTTGGGTACGCAACCTTAAAATGAAGTCATAAATATAATTGCAGGATTTAGCATACCTACTTGAATTTTCAATAATGTGTCCCGACTGTTAGAGTAGCTATAGTCAGCTATACAGCGCAACTACTGGACTTGTTTTATTATTATTTTTATTTTTGATTATGTTTAAAGTTTCCATTTAGTTTTAGTTAGCAGGCGGGTTTTTAATTTAGCCACAAAACTAGGTTCCTGATATGGGAGTCATAACGAATACCTACTCATAATTATACACTCTGTAAATTAAACAAATTTATATGTTTTACAGCCGGAATCTATACCATCTATGGTCAAAGCCGGACGTTCTGCCTACGTGCCAGAGAGGTTTTAGGTAAATAATTAATAATGTGATTTTTAATGTTGTGTCTGAATATTATGTTCATGTTCGAAATTAAAATTCTAGAATTGTGTAATTTTTGAAATACTTATAACTTAATTACTTCTATGGTTTTCGCGATTTTGCATAATGAAACACTTTATTTATCCGGTTTTATCGCGTTTTTATTCATTATTTGACCCGAGCTTTCGCCAACTTTACAGTTGGCTTTTTCAAGGTTGACTGCTACTTATAATTTACTTGTAACCTATTTACACAAACAGCGACGACATCACCGGTCGAAATTTCAACTGCTACAACTGATATTCCTTGGAGTAGGAATTCCGCTGCAAATCCCAAGTACTGTTCAACTGCTACTGGATCTTTATCAAATTCGTTTGCCATTGCTACATATTCGTCTGGTATGTAACCTACTTTTATTACCTGGAAGAAAAAATCTATTGCTACAGCATAATAGACCAAAAATGCAATGAATGAGTAGTCTACAAACACATAGTCAGAGGGAGATACGCTCATAAAATGAACCCAATAAGTGATTATCAATTTGCAAGTGAAGTAAGAACGGCCAGCGACGATGTTTACGGGCCGACCATAACTATTAAGATTACCACCAGGTTGTTCTGGAAATTAGCAGTATCCTTTTCGAAGATTCTAAATATCAAATTTCATCATCCGCAGACGGGTAGCCACTTATTGAGCAACTCCATTAACTTTAGGATTTTAGTACCGCGATGGCGTCACGGCATGAGGTCTACTCGGGACTATTTTGACAATTCTTGCAGATCGATAGTTACATGAGTATTTTGTATGAATGTGTCCCTGACTTTTATTAACTCTATCTACGCTTCACGAATATAAGGTTGTAGTTTTGAAAACAGCAACTCGGATAGGGAGTTCCACTATAAAGCTGTTATTTAAATACCCAATATTACAGCAGATAAAAAAACATTGATTAGTCACTTTCTGCAACACATAAATATATATTTTCTATTCACAAAGAGCCAGCGAAACAATGATATGTTTATACGGGAAGCCCAAACTGCAATTATTGGTGAAACCACTGACTGTTTTGTGAAGGGCAAGAACATGGGTTTCAATATTGGTTAGTTTTGTCAATAATAATACTTACTGTCATAGCCCCAGAAATCGTTTCGGGCTTCAGCCTCTCTATTCTGTATTAGCCTAAAAAAATCACAATATCTCTTTTACTATTCTTCAGTTATGATTTAAGTAAATTAAATTGTACTTGTATACTTGTATAATGTTAAAGCAAATGTAGTCTTAATAATGACAGTTTTAAAAAAATACTGACCGCATGGTGATGTACACAATGCCATATTCGTCACAATCAAATCGAGATCCTCTTCTGTTTCGATAAACAATTAATAGTTGACGTGCTTATGTGTTTCTACTTGTCACCAACTGTTTGTTTTTGGCTAGTTTTAAATATTATACTACTTGTAATATCGTGATGCGTAATTGTGTATGTGACTAATGAACCTCTACAAACTTTTATATTTCGTTATCAGATCTTGTATGCTTGAATCAAATAAGATTTTTTATTAGGTAATAGATAAGTGAACGTTTGTTGATAGGTTGTTAATTCTGATAGCATTTGTTAAGACGACTGATATCAGAGATAACAACCGAAACCTTAGCCTAACGTGCCATCCGAAGCAACTGGAGATCAAAAAAATTTTTTTTATGCCACACCAATTTTCGGTCACCCATCTAAGTAACGACCGCGCCAATCATGGCTCAATTCGCACGACCATTCAAGATCTGAGGGTGCAGCTAGGAAAATGAGCTCCTCAAACCAATTACCGGTAATCTTATCCTCAAACTAGTAATCTAGGTAAATTACTGTCATTTTTGACGTAAGTACAGTAAACACGTACGCATAATCAGTTGGCTGGCTACTGGCATGGTTTGTAGTAATCAGTTCGATAGATGAATTGGGTGACTAATAACAGTGAGCCAAAAAGCATTTGTTATATTTGTGAAAGCAGACAAGTCGTTACTTATAAGCCTTTTTCAACGTATAAACTTAAACAGTTGGTGAATCACACTACTCTACCTAAAGAAGAAGAATATTATGATTTAGGATCTACACAAAACGATTTTTGTCTTCAAAATTCTACTAATTTTAATGAAATTTGGTGTAGCTAAAGGCTATATCAGTATCAGTATCTGGAACTCACGCACATAAACTGCGGGCCCCGATAATAATTGGTCTACTACAATATAAAGTTTGAACTAAATAATTAGGTATATATCTGATTTATCTTTTGTCGAAGTACAAAATTGAATCTAAATACTTTGCATCATACTTTCATTCAGCTTATCACAACCTAAGTGTTATCGTTGTAATAAGAAAAAAATATTTTTATGCCACACCAATTTTCGGTCACCCATCTATGTAACGATCGTAATAAATAATAACTAAATAAACAGTAACTAATTACTTTTGTAACTTTTCTGATTGCGTCGTCAGACAACGCCTTTGCGACCAAAGGCACATGTTTCTTTGGCTCACTGTAGATTTTTAATGTTGGAATTTATAAAAATCTTATAACAAAAACCAAAATTAAATGAATAAACATTGTACATATATTTAATTATATTTTGCGACTATGCGCTGCGGTTTTGTTTTGACTATGCTGTTGAAATTTCGAAAAACCCTTTATTAGCAGCTGTTGCCTCCAATGACATCTTATAAAGAAGACACTCTCTAAATTTCAGCGGTCTGCTGTCAGCGGTTTACCGCCCTACTATGATCTTTTCTCGTTGCTTTGTCATTGCGTTGCCATCCTTCTCAACACTCAAAAAAATAAAGCAAGTTTTAAATAAAAATTCCCTGACACTTTTAAAAACAACAGTAGGTATATTTAAATATATTTAAATGTATTTTTTTTTTCAATTATTATTTGTTGAGTTTTTTTTAGCTGAACGATAACGCGGCGACTCGACTTCGCGAAGACTAATAAGAAATTATGATAGGGCGGTTAGACTGTTCCATTTGCGTTGACCTATCAATCAGTCTGTCAGTCAGAACTAAAGAAAGCAGTTTATAGATATACAACTATTAGTAATAGTAAATTAACTGTAATTCTTAATGCCTACATAAAATCAATGCAAACACAGCTTATCTGTGCGTGTCTGTGCTTAAGTTAAAAGTGACTATCTACGTTGATTATAGAACCCTACCTAAAAGCTTCAGATCACGAATGTCTCCACATAGAAAACGTACGGTTCGTCGATGGGTCGTTAATTCGATAGGCGAGGTCTAGCAAAGCAACATCTATTATAATTATGTACCTACTTGCAGAGAAATGATTCCATAGGTCCCTCCTGCTTCGCGCCTAGCGCCTAGTGCATTCTGACAAGATACACACCCAGATTCTAAGTGCTCAGTGTGGCTGGTTACAAACTTTCTACACCGTTCATTTTAGCTAGGTGACTCGCTAGCCTTCAGGTACTTAGGAATCCTCCTGCTTATGCGAACGTAGCCTAAGGGTTTCGTAAATACCGTAAACCAATATTTCTTGATCATACAAATAATAGATTTACACCGGGAATCGAACCAGAAACTTTTTGCATCGCCGCGTCGAAGCGTCGCGAAGTGAAAAGTTTCACCGGTCGATAGTGCCCTCAAAATAAAATGAATTCAATAATTTTATGTCTTCATTAACTTTCTGAAAAATTCAGACTCAAATTACGGAACTTCTATTCTTCTTGTCCACAGGGAAAAACTTCTAAATCAATTACCTTTCAACTGGAATCAATTCAATTTTCTCTGTCTTAACGAAATTCCTTGAAAGCTTGCTCTGAAAACTATTCTAGCGCTTTCTTTATTTCAAGACGTACTTACCTATATTTGTCGGTTTGCTGGTTTCCTATACGTAATAATCACTTCAATATTTAACGCTTATGAAATACTAGCTGCGCCCCGTGGTTTCACCCGCGTAAGTCGCGTTCCCGGAATATTGGGAATATTACTTTAATATTACTAATATTACTTTTTATCCCGGAATATTGGGATAAAAAGTAGATTATGTGGTATTCCTGGTATCCAGCTACCAATATTCTAAGTTTAATCGCAATCGGTTCAGTAGTTTTTGCGTGATTGAGTAACAAACACACATACGTACAGATAGAATATGACTAAAGTATCCACCGTAGATATCCATAGCTATAGCTAACGTCTACTTACAACGAAACGGCTTATCAACAGTTAGTTATTTTAGACCATATTTCTAATAATCATTTGGTCCAGCGGTATCTTATATGGATTTGCATGACAGACACTATCGAGTTCGAAACCTGACTGCAGTAATTCTTTTTGATTGAATTTTATGTATTAAGTGATAATTTATATATTTATTTTTGCATTTGTATGATTTATCTTAGTATAAGTTACACTTAACTTTAAAAATAAGAAAAAGAAATGTTTCTAACACTTTATTCTTACAAACAACGCCTTACAAGACTTATTGTATTGTGGGTGGTCCTATAAAAAAAATCTTACTTTGCAATAATGCCAATTTCGTGAATTACATGTATGGTAATAGGTAGAAACGTATTTATATTATACATTTTCTACCAAATACACAATAACATCACTTGTGACATCTTATTTTTTAAAATGCAAACACTTTTTATAAAAACACCCAACATAACACTCAGAACACAACAATATGAACAATATTTTATAAAGTAAAGGCCTACTTTAACTTTTAATTATTTGTTGAAGTCTATTTTTCATGCTATTCATCATATTGTGGCACAAATTGTTTCCACTCATCCACTCCCTAGTTGATGTCACTAGGGAGATTTTCTTTTGTTTCGCATGACCACTGATAAGTCCCAGTTTGAAGTCATTTGACCCCACAGGCCACCTTATGTCGTTACTGGGTCTCCGGTTCTCCATATATTTTACCCCATAGCCGGATTGTTTTTTTCTGTAAGTAGATAAACCAGGTTATCAATTTTAATGCTTCTTTTTGAAATTGAATAGACATGACCATAGTTTCCCAACTATATTTTAACTCACCGTTAGATTTAACGAATGTAATTTAATTGTTTTCTTCATTACTTAACACTACAACATACTTTAAATGAAATTTAAATAAAAAGAAAGAAAAGCACAGTAACCACAATGGTTTATTCGTTTGAACGAAATGATTTTGTGTAAAAAGGTCAGTTATTTAAAATTATGTTACAACTACTCACAATTTACTTTCTTTTTCTAAAGCAATAGGATGAAGCATCAATCTCAATAATACGACATTATATTAATATTTTGTAGGTAGATAAACAAGTAGCCGTTTGTTGGTATAGATTCATTATTTCATTACATTTGTTAAAGTTGGATTAGCAGACTGGTTAACTACCTTGCTTTGAGATTCAATATGCAGTGGTTTGAGCCCCATTCATTCCTCTAATTTTTTTAAAGATTTAGTGTTATTGTAATTTGATAATATAGGTATTGACGGTATTGTCAATCATAAAATATTTAGAATATGAATTTGAAATTACAAGTTGCCATCCGAGTTGATAGGTAATAAAGTTTTTATTTTTCTGTTTGTTGCGCTAGTAGCGACACCTGTTAGCTATGCTTGTAACTAAATTGATAAACTAAACTTGGGTCGGATATTCTAACGTAGACATTGTTGTAAGTGGACGTTATAGCTGTAGTTATGGATATCTACATGGATACGACATAATCTGTATTCGGACTGTACATACACACATACTCGACACAAAGTTTCAGCTTTATAATATTAGTAGGATAAGATATAAGTATGATAGAAATAGTTTTGTAACGAAGTTACTTGTACTCGTATAAATGGTGCTGGTCAATGGTGCAAATGACACTACGGGGTATAATGTACCTATTCGAGTTGAACTGAAATGAAACGTCATTTTCCGGGTCTTAACTATTGTTGTCAGCTTTATTGGAATGACGTCCCTGCGTTTTTATTATACCTGAATTTGGTTCTTACATTGTACTTCTATAGTTAAGGACGCGACTCATGTGAAATCCCTTCCGATGGAATGGTTTTATTCATAACCGGTATCAAATAGATCTTTAAACAATGTATTATGTTAATGTACATGATACAAGAAGTGTCCCCTTCATTTCAAAAACAATAAAAAATAACTTTAAATACCACTATTATACAGGCAAAGTTACCCCTGTTTTACAAAATAAATCAATTTTTCTTCTAAATCCTTAACCGCTATATTTTCTTATAGGCATCATAATATTAGAAAATACAATACCTAGAACCCCTTCATCGCATTTTTTCAAAATATTATTTTAATCTTCGTTAATTATTGATTTTACGAGAAATTGTAGATTTTTCACGCAATTCCATCTCGCTCATTTATATGCAATAGGACAAGGACCGTTGCTTATCATCTATCGCCGCCTTAATAAATAAATAACTAAATAATTTTACAATAACGAAAGTATCATTATAATTTGTTGAAGTTTAGCGGTGTCTGGCAGGTAGAAACTGTCATTAGTGTCCAGCAATGGATCAATCAATGTTTGAAATTTTCTTTCAACAATTTCCTTTTCTACAACTTGATATTAAAATGGCAGAGATATTGTTAATTATCTTTTTCAATTTAGAAAATAAAAAAATATCAGGAATTAAATGCATAAAAAATATGTGAGAATTCGGAATATTTAGAAGTGACTTGGGACTAATTTTTTTTAATTGCTCTTATGTTTCCATTCTCTTTTCGCTGTGGCGAACACTTGGCCCATTTAATACAAAAATTTGGTGTTCATTTGCTAATTACTTTTTCATCTTTTTTTTCTGATGTTGTCACATGGGTATCCAGTAGGTGTTTCCAAATTATTTGTACCTAGAAGACCTAGGCGGGGAGAGTTATTATAAATTAGATCAAAACGCAATAAAAGTAAAAAAAATACAGCTGAATAACCTCCTTCTTTTAGTGGAAGTAAGTTAGAAATATAAATCGATTTGAACAATTTATGAGGTTCAGTATCCATCGAAACACCTTTCGCGGAAGACGATTGACCGATAGATTACTTTACCGAATAGTTGTTTCCCCGATTGTTCATTTCCCCTATGGTTCGTTTCACCGAAATTTGTTTGACCGAAGCTCACAGTAGTACCGAAGGCGTTATACGTAATAAATGTCATTTCCAAACACGCAACCTTCTTTCATTTATTTACTTCAGTTTAACCCAGAGACACGTGACCATAGAAATAAGAGGTAGTAGTACCTACTACAACTAGAAACTTCACTGCGGCAGTAAAAACGAGCCGAGGGAGAGGACTGAGGACTTAAATTTTACACGTAGTATTAACAATTTCAGGTTAAATTATAATTTAAATTCTTTTTTATGCGAACAATATACTTCACTTTACTCATTTGGTCGCTTACTCTACGTTAAGCGACCAAATGAGTAGCTATTATATCATAATAAACATAAAACTATATCGCAAATTGGGGTGTCCATAATATTTCATAAATGTTAACGACTCTAAAATTAGTGCATCGACAGCATTTTACGGTCTGATATGGACACTGGACAGTGAAATGGGAATCGGAATTAATTCATGGACACACGATCGTGACGTATGCGTCTACCGTCTAGCCGCTTCGATCCTTTCGGTGAAATATGACACCATTGTCACCCAATGACTTGTTAATTGAGTTGTTCAGCCATTTATCTGAAGACAAAGGCAGTTAAAGTAAAACGAACAACTAAGTTGAGCCAATTTCAGCAATACTAAATGCATGAGCAGTACGTTTCCGCGCTTAGTAGACAAACAGCTGTTACTCGTGTCATACGTCCCTGTTCTACTAAATGTTACCTTATATAGTGTCATATATTACTTCTCTATTCTACCAAATAGTGGCATAGAGACGTATGACAAGAGTACAGGTGCTGTGGTATCATCTAATTAGCATCCACCGCTACTAGTTGCTATTTACTGTCAAAAAACATATTTCGTATGCTACATTGCTGCTTTGAAGTACCTAATCACCGTTAACAACCACGTTTCGTCAAAGCAGCAATGTACTGCAACTTAGCAACTACTAGTGGTGGATGCTAATTAGATGATGCCAAAGCTGGTTGCCTACTGAGCGTGGAAACGTATTATTTTTGCATTTAGTATTATTGAAATTGGCTGATGTTAGTTGTTCGGAGCGCTATGTCTGGAAATTATGATATAGTCTGGGCAATAAATACCACCAATAAGTAACGCATGATCATAGATACGGACTTAAAAGTGGTTCTCCACTGTGATTGCCTATAACTATGGCATGCACTTGTTAAGTTTTTTCCGGTTAGACACGGCCGCATATTTAATCAGATTTTCTACCACATGACCACAGACTCTTTGAACTATTTGTTGTAGCCTCTACCGTTCCACCGCAGACCAAACGATCTTGTCGTTCCGGTAACTTAGATAAGAGCTTCTACCAAGAAACCAGTTCATACTGCCATCTCCTTCGGTGCCCTCTGCAAAATAATGGGCCCCACCATGATGTGTTATAAGTCGTCGCGAAGTCGTCGCGTTGTCGTTCAGCTAAAAAAAAAATTAAAAACACATCAAATAGTTAAAAAAAGAAAACAAACTTAAAAAAAATAAAAAAAATGTTTGCGGTTTTAAAAAGTAGTCGGGGTATTTTTTTATCAAAATTTTCTTTTTTTTTTTTTAAAAGCCAAAAGGACAACATAGCAACGACAAACGAGCATGGTAGCGCGGATAATCAAAACTGCAAAATATTACGTGTTAGGTACCTACTTAATTCGGGATGGGGCATATAATCGTAGGTCTGTAGCAAGATATACGTCGCAATAACCGTACTATGAGTTTTGAACAAAAATGGTACAAGATACATGGTATTTTTAAGGTGTCGAAGCTACACTTATGGTCCATTCACAAGGAGCCGTTAAGACAGGCCAATTCTGACAGGCTAATTAATAAAGAGTTTACTTACTGACCTGGTAGAATAGCTCAGATATATCAGCACCGTGTGGGCAGTTGAGTAAGATGGTGTGAATACCATAATCAATTGATCATGTATCATTATCACATTACTCACAAAAATGTCAACACGTGTGTTGAGTGGTTGACTTCAGAGTAGTTCAGTCGTTTAAAGCAAACAGGCCGCAAAGGTCGCAGTTGTCGTAATAAAGCATAAGAATAAAAAATATAAATTAAAAGGACGAAACAATTATTCTTCTATTGTTTCTTCCCTTATGAGTTACAGAAACCCCTCTTCATTTTTTAGTCAATAAGTAACAAATGTGACGGGCATCTGCTTTCATTTTTTACAATCAATTATACCTTAATACTTGCATCTCAAGGTTCAGAATTCAGCTCTCCTCGTTTAGGATCTTCTTGTATTGTGCAAAGTCCTCGAGCGAGACAGAGGCTCTCAGGGTTGCGGTCTAGGAATTAATGTGGCGTGTCTAAAACCTAGCACGCACTTCTACTACATGTTACGCTTTGCTTGTGAGAACTGTAACGTCAGCTAGCTGATTTTAAAACTTCGTTGCTAACAAATATATTCATAATCGTATCATGTATTTCGCAAACATGGGTTACAATAGGTCTTAAAATTAAATAAAGTAGGTTTGATCAAGCCATGATTCACTTTACAGTTTGCAAAAATTTGTTTAAAGTATAAAGTTTTAGTTATATTTTTAAAGTGTTTCCTACACTTGGATAACTATACTTAAAGAAATGCTTTCCAAAAATTCCGGGTGCGAAATTTTTGGAAAGCATTTCTTTAAGTATAAAGTTTTATCTAATATACCCAATAAAAAAAACATATTGATTGAAACAATTGAAATTGTTGATTTTTGCGGTTCCGGGTAATCAATTTTACAGTACAATCGCTAGTTTTAATCGTTTGCCACTAAATGTCGTGTTTTTTTCGATCAATTGTTTCAATCAAGAATCAGCAAGAGAGTTACGTATTACTTTTATCAACCAGCAGGGTTCTTAGGTACTTTCAATTTTAAATAACTCGTGCATTAAGCAGGACTAATCAAGTCCTGCTTTTGAATTATTTGTCTTGTTAAATTTTTCATGATCTGTCCGATGCGGCGATCGTCCTTGGTTGCAATTTATACCTAGTGCAGATATAGCTAATCGCACACTTTGCTTGATGTCCATACTTTGCCAGTATTAATCTGTGGTTATAAGTATAAAGGTAAAGAGGGATATGTCGGCAAATTATAGGCAAATGAGTCATTTTTGCAGTTAAATTGAATATTATCTATCTACTGTAAGAACGGTTTTAAAACTATAACTGAAATTGAGTTTAAAATATTAAAATTATTTTTTAAAGAAAAAATTCATCTTCAAAAATTCACTTGAGGCTTTTTATTTTTTTGAAGATTAATTTTTCCTTTAAAAATATTTCTAGTAAATATGCCTTGAGCAATAAAAACAAATTTACGAAATATTAAAATATTAACTCAAAAAGCTAAAAACACAAGTTAATGCAAGAAAAGTGTCATATTTAACATCGTATTTTTCACTGAGGTTATCGTTAGCTTTACGAAGCAAACGGAGGTAAGTCATAGTTTTTGAGACAAAAAAGGAGTTGAGTCACAAGCTTTGAATTTGTCTCTTTATTGTCTCCAGTGTCTTTTGAACAATCAGCCGCATTTAATTTATTTCTATTTAAAATTTGACCACAGCAAAAACAACTCAAAACAATTAGGGACCTAGGATGCTGGTGTCGTAATAACTCGTACTAACAGTAATTAGTATTACTGTCGCTGTCTGTTTGTATTGTAATTAGTTAGTTATGCAAGGTGGTAATCTAGCTCTACTCCTAGTTGCCTACTGAGAGTTTAGTAAGTTTGTTTGTTTGTTTAAGTCAAGCAACATTGTGGACCGAATTTCTAAATTGTGTTACATTGTTAAATGTGTGTTTCTGATAATTGATTGTATTAGGCGTTACTTTTCGGAACGCCATATCAACTATATTAAAAATTAATATTTAGTTTTTAGTCCCGATACCTGACTAGTATCACTAGTCAATCTTGTAGTGATACTAGTCAGGTATCGGGACTAAAAACTAAATCATAATTTTTAATATAGTTGTATGTTTCTGTATTATTTGGATTTTTATTCTGTATTCGCGACTTTGTCTTGAAATAAAACTCATTTGCCCTTTTAATTGCATTGTTTTTATCATTAGCATTGTTGCTATGCTGTTCCACCATTTCAAAGCCTTTACCATTGTTCAATGAATATAAACGCTGAATACTAACGTGGAACGAATGTAAACGCTGCAAGAACTTAAATTAAGTCGATTAATGGCGATAAAAACGACAAACCCGTCTGTAATTTTGCGGTAGCGTTACCGCAGTGGTACAACTAGATTGTTTACAACTAGATTTCTGTTGATATCATAATAATTACTATTAAGGTTGACTCCTTTTTCAAGGTAGACTTAAAAAACTTACCTAACTTAAAGGTCTACCTTGAAAAAAAAATCCTGTAAGCACTCCGAAATGTTGGAACAGTATTGCAACAATGCTGATAAAAAAACAACGCGTTAAACTCAGAAAATAAGTTTTATTTCTATATTACTTTATAATTATTATTTATATTTTAAACTTACCTAAAACACGTGGATAATTGCAAATATCCCTAAGCACTTATTATACTTAGTTAAAGAAACACCAAATTAAAAAATAAACTTTATTTTTTCTACCGATCAATAACCTCTTTCAAATGTTTCAAAGCCTCATCCAGAGCAACGTACACTTCATGAGAATTCAAAGGCCTTTCTTCCAATGAAGCTGTCAAACTTCTATTGTAAGATTTATGGAGTATACTCTGAGTCAGCGGGCAAAAAACATCTGGGTTCATGGATTCGGTTCTAGACTTTCCTGTGAGGTAGCTCATTGGTACTCCGATGAGAAGAACGGAGATTGCTCCAGCGAAGGGACAGTAAGTGAATGCTATTCGAAATAGAGATTGTAATGGTTTTGATGGTAGTTGGGTCCTGTAAGAAAGATTTTATATAAGTAATTTGTATATTAGTAATGAATTATCTAGATCCCGGTCTGTATTTTAAAAAACTTAGCGTACGGTGGAAGAAAAGAGTGTCATTATTAAGCTTTTAACAATTTGGAAAATAGGTTCCTGCGGCACCTCGTTCACTCAATGAGCTCATTTTACCGGCTTTTGATTTAAGCCAACGTTCCTTGCGTCTTCCAACCTATTGACTTCGCCATAATCAGGAACAATTTTAATTCGTTTCTTATTGTTTTTTTCTACCGACTTACATTTGAATTGTAGTAAGAAAGTATTATTTTATGTTTCTTTGGATGTTTGTGTTTTAATCATTCAAAAATTACTAAGCCGATTACGATGTAACTAGGTAGGTAATATATGAGACATGTAGGTTTGTATCCCGATATTCCCACGGGACCTGGACTTACGCGGTAACAATGCAACGCTAATAGTTTGTAATAAATTGTGTTTGTGTCATTTGGAAATTATGTCTAGGTATCGGTTAATTTTTCTTAACTTTAGGGTTAATTTTAGGTACCCAATACCTTCACGCGCTTTAATCGGATGGCACAGTAAAACTTTGCTTTAATAAAAAACTAAAACACAATCATGATTAAAGTTTATTCCAAAACTTTTCCGGTAATTACAGTCTCGGCTCATAGGAAAAAACCGAACCAAACTCATAAAACTAGAAGCATCGAGTGATAGTTATACCTAATATGAGAAAAGTTTGAATAAGAGGGAAATAAAATAGGTTTGAAGGCAATATCAACGAAGTTCTGGAGATTAAAACTTGAGTGTAACCGAGTGTGAGCTCGTTGTGGGTAATCAAATATTATGTCGTAATCGTATACCTACATATGTTAGGTACCTATTCATTATACTCAAAACATACGAGATCAACCCGCAGTTTTACTTGAGTCTCGATCTCGTGAGTCATTCTCAAAATCTCTGTCAAAATTTTTACACTCTCCAAAGAACCTTTATGTCGTCACATTTCTATGACCAGTTAGGCTTGCGTTTAAATATATAAATCTGTCAGTCATAACCATTTTATTCGTATAATATGTATATAGGTATATATGTACAGATAAAAAACAGTTAGGTACTATTAGTAACTTTTTATATCCAATTTTTTACTTTCAGATAGTCCGTCCGGTTTTGACACTCCATAATATAGCGTATGACAATACAGAAAATCTTAATGTGGTCATTGAATTTGAAAATGCTGAAACAAACTAAATTGATCTCAATTTAAATATTCTTAAGTGTTACCGCTAAAGAAGCAAATTTATAACTTATTAACTTACAAAAAGCGTTTTTAATCTCAGTCTGGTATTTGTTTACAAGCGTCCAACTTGGTCGTCTCTGGCAGTAACGCTTTGATCAAACTTCGGAACACTAGTTTAGTCGAAGTAAGACTTCAGTGCAATCGACGTCGCGTCTCTTAACTACGTGAACAATTTTAATAAGGAATGGGTGGCTCGTGGCTCTATTGTATTTAGAGATAATAGCAAAATTGTACAAAATAAATACCATGATATTGCCCACAGCGGAATCTAGCCCCAAACGTGCCCAAATTGTCACTAGGATTGTACTATGGACACTAGACAACGGTAAAACTACATATTATACTTTTTTTCTAAATACATACATAGTATACATAGAAATACCCAGACCAAATACAAATAATATTATAATTTTTAAGCATAAATATTTATTTGCACCTGACCGGAATCAAAACCTGCAGCCTTCTTTGCATTGCATTGCAGTCGGCTGTTCGCGCCACAGAGGCCGTTGTAGGATATGTTATTAACACACTGCCAAACGAGGTACGAAATACCAAAATGTAACGCTGATATGCGAGTAAATTTTCTCACTACACGTGATACCGAAGTGGAGGCGCAAAAATAGGAAAACGGACCCCGGGCTGCAACCCAGTCATCGGGTCCGATTGCCCAATAAGGCAATAGAGATGTAACCGGTAACACAACTCGGATGATGATACATAAAATTTAGACATTACGTTTTGAAATAAACTTACACTATATTACTAAGAGTTGAAGCAGTGAAACTCGTGTAAGGATGTGTAATATTTCCTTTCCCACAACCAGAAGCCGCCAACGGTTTTCCTTGGAAAGTCAAAGCCCCTGAAGCAAGCGCATTTTCGGCTCCAATAAGTAACCAACCACATAATATCAGGCTTAGAAGACATCCACTTAGCGCACCCTGAAGAATAAGAAAAAAAAATTAAAACTAAAAATAGCGCCATCTCTGTTTTACCTGCGTTACTATTTATAACAGCGCCATCTGTGTATTTATACGAGAAACTGGTAATTGCATTCCGGGAGGAGAGGCACACTCCAGGTTAGTTTTTGGTATACAGGCTAGATGACGTTGTTACATTAGTTTCCTTTCATTATCAGTCAATAAAATAGATGGCTCTATTTCGAACTGCGCGTTCCATTTTCGTCGGAACTAAATAAAATATTATACTTACAGAACAGTTAGCACGTGAGAATACGATTCCCAACGTGAATAGTCCAAGAAGAGTTCCAGCTGTCACGCCGGTCACGCCAGAAGCTACGTGCTGTAGTCTATCCAAGTCTTTAGAGAACCAGACTATAGTAGCACTGTACGAGCCCACAATAATACAGAGTAACTATAAAAAAAACAAGAATGTTCTAAATTAGGCCAATGTTATTAGACTATACCTAAGTATTTAAATTGATATTGATATTAATTATGAATATAAATATTTCTAAACATTTTTCAAATTACATTAGAAATCGGTTGTACACTAAGTACAAGCTTGTATTGCAGGATAGTAAGAAGTAAGAGG
The DNA here is from genome assembly GCA_949358125.1 of Idaea dimidiata. Classification (NCBI taxonomy): domain Eukaryota; kingdom Metazoa; phylum Arthropoda; class Insecta; order Lepidoptera; family Geometridae; genus Idaea; species Idaea dimidiata. The sequence goes on from OX442334.1 coordinate 8,559,604, forward strand.
TAGCGTAAAATATAAATTATAATTTACTAACCGCATCCCGCGGTTTCACCCGCGTAAGTCTCGATCCCGCAGTTATCAATAGTCTATACCAAAACTCATCAAAATTGGTTCAGCATTTTTTTCTTTCAGGACCTTTTTGTTTAAAAATAAACACAACAAAAAAGCCCAGCCGTCTACGTGTGATGCCATGACAACGGTAAATAGGGATTCATTTTTATACATAAGAAGCTAAGAAGATTACCTTCATAATTCTGCAACAAGCCAGCTCATTGGACCTCCGCGGCATCCAAGGCCTTATAAACTCTTCAAATAAAACTCCCGAAATTGAATTTATAAGAGATGCCATACAACTGCAATCAACAACTAAATAAGTAGGTAAATAATTTTACCAACAACAAGAAACACCACGTAAATATTACTATTTATACCTACTCACCCTGTAGTTGCACTAAATAATGTTATAATAAAAATTCCACATATCCCAGGAAACATCGTTGATAAATTATTGAGAAAGTAGGGCACTAACTAGAACGAAAATTTGAATAAAATAATTAATAAGTTTTCACCATTTTTCATACAAATAATAAGTAATTTACGTTACACACAGCTCAATCTAGCCCCAAACTCAGCACTAGTACTATCGTCGGTACTAGATAACAGATATTATGTATAAGTACTACTTGGTACTACTTAGAAAACATTTTGTTTTGTAAATTTTATTAATATTAAAAAGCTGAGAGTTTGTGAGTATGTACAAAATGCTGAACCGATTACCATGAAACTTGAAATGTATGTAGCTGGAGACCTGGAATAACACATAGGCTACTTTTTATCTCGAAATTCCCGCGGGAACGGGACTTATGTGGGTGAAACCGCGGGGCGCAGCTAGTCATACATAATATAGAAACACTCAGAAACAAATTATAATCTGCAGTCGAAAGTAACTAGAATGTTAAACCAAATAGTGACCCAGACTATTTATTGGTAAGAAGTCTGCATGTATAAAAGTCTTTAAAGTAACCTACAACTTACTTGTTCATGTTTCTTTATTTTCCCAGTCAATAATGGATCACAGCCAGCGAACCAAGCGTACATAGCCAAACCAAGAAAACACGACAATAACTTCATAAAAATTACTCCCAAACAAGATAACGTTAAGCAGATTCTTGCATTCTTTATAGTGGGTACTGCTAGAAGTTTCTGTAGACTTGATTGGCTAAGAGCTACTTTCCAAAGCCAGTTTGTACTGAGAGCTAAGGTTACAGCGAAAAAAGATGTGTGGTGTGCCAATTCTGGGTCTGGGCTGTAATAAACAAACTGTTTTAGAAAAAATGATACTACTACAAGCTTTTATTTATCTAATCTAGTATTATTTTAACCTCAACTTACTCATACAACACCAATCTTCCGCCATCGCTAGCTATTTCCCACATTCTTCTGAAGCCCATTGGTAACAACGCTAGACCACTGGGCAAAGCTGTGCCAGCTATTGCTAAGAACGTTGTTCCTATACCGATAGCAACTATAGCTCTTAATCCTCCTATAGCGCTAAAAGTTGCGCAAACGACGCATATTACTGCTGTTATTCGACCAGCAAATGGGTCAGTTACTGAAAAGGAGCATTTCATGATTTTAGTAGGAAACTTTATAAAAATAATAATTATGTTATTAAACAACGTGTTATCGGAAATTAGTTCTGATGGGCTCTTTAGGGCAGCATCTATACATTTTAACAAAGAACTTTAATCCTACAACTTTTTGAAATTAAAAACAGTTGTTCGTGTTAAGAACTTCAAAATATGCAGAAATACTAGGCTACTATTCTAAATAGTTATTAGAAAGTGTACAGAAACAGTTCCTGACTGAATCCTTTTTAAATCGCTATAGTCCATGCTTCAATAGCTCAAATATTTACGTACCTAATCTAAACGCCATCAATGGCACATAAGGAACTATTGGTAATATCATAAGCTTGCTGACGACAAACAGCACGGATGCTATAGTTCGTGTGTGTGTCGAAAATCTTATCTCCAGGTACTCGAAACTTGACGAAAGTTGTAATTTGTGAAAAACTGAAATAAATAATAAAGTCAAAATGAAGATGTAAATTTGCCATACCTACTGATTGGTAACTAACGAACAAAACTAGTTGTGGCAAATGAAAGATAAAGTTTGTATTATAGTTTCTAAACACCTAAGATATAACTAAAAAAAATGTGAATTTTCATTCATAGTAACATGTTGTTACATCAAAGGTGAACGTGTCAAAATTCTGCAGAATATAAAATTCATGAAGAAGAGAGACAGGTGATAGATGAAAGAGCATTTGAATTGAACATAAAGTAAACTAAGACACCCAGACGTAAAGCATAGTAAATTCATTATTTGCACTGAAATACAATGACTCTGAACGTCAGTAAAACATCTTATCAATGAAAATATTTACCTGGCAAATATATGACAGCGGTAAGGAAAGTTACGATGATAAGGGACAGAGCTGATGCCCAGTACTGAGTTCCTCTGAGGTATATTTCTAATGGTACTCCAAGAAGTGTTATGCTGGTAAGATGACTGAAAACAAGATTCACGTATCTAAACATATCAGCATAAAAATATAATCAAAAATAGATCGGTAAGTATTTTTAAATTAATTAATTATTAACACAGCAGTAACTATTTACCTTTTTAAACCGAGAAGCATTATAAACAAGAAAAATGTTAACTCATTTGAGCAACTATTTGAAAGAAAGGCTTCAGTATTAATAAAACCATATGGGAATGTTGAAACTTACCTTGCAGTCAAAGCAATAGAAATTGATATAATAGACATATTTTTTCCACCAAATAAAAATCCAGATACCGTGTTATATCTTGTATTTACCAAGTTGTAATACAAAATGATACCTATTATAACACCTAAAACAATACCGAACAAACAATGTTCGGCGATATTGAAATAAATAGGAGACACTGGTATGGTAATATTCCTCATTTTCTTTAATAATGTAATATTGTCTGAAACGTGTTTCACTCGGTATCTTCAAGTACTTAATGCTTGCTAAATATTCTCGATATCAAGTGATGCTTCTAACAACAATAAAGAGATATAAAGAAGATAAAAATGGATTTCAGCTCAATCTTTTAGCAAATAGTCGCGCAAAGTGAACTGCTATTTGTTTATCACGCGTCATTTCTGCTATTTGTTTGTTTGAAATACCTTTCATATATAAACGCTTAGATGTACCCTGCTTCATTCGAATAAGTAGCGCAATGACGTGTACCTTATAGAGGTACTCTGAGGTTTAAAATGGTTGGTGTTGGAGAGGCTTTTGTATACTATATTTATCGGACCTATAGGTATAAAACTTCGTTTAATTTACGTTATTTTTCACATAATCTGGAATCAAAAAACTCAAGTTCCTTAGCATACGATTTTTTCTCCCGGCTCCGATTCTGTGCTCTGATTAAGTTTTGCGAGGCATTATATAAAGAATGCAACTGTTCCAAGTAACATATTTAAAACAGAGCCATCTTTTAACCTTTATTGAAACCTACTAACAAAATTCTTGAACCATTCTATGGCCCTAGTATAATGGAGGTTAGTAAGTATTTACTATTTTCTTTAGATGGAGTTGAAATATTTCTTTCTTATAAAATGGGTGAGCGGTGAACACGAGTACGGTCGGACCGACGACGACGCGACTCAATGAGATGCCTGCTTATAGGTTAGATGGTAGCTAGTCGCCAAGCTGGTTGCTTGGATGCACGGTGGCCGCATTAATGGTTTGCTTGGTGGGTTGCTAGGTGCTAAAGGTCCAGACTCACGGCGAGAGCCTCCGAGAACACCCAAGAAGGGTGAATGTTAAGAGTTTCTCGCGTTCGCCTGTTCTCTGTTCGGTATCGGTATTTTGACCGAGACACCGGATTTCATGGGATACACAATGTCACTCAGTTTTTGTCTCAGTGCTTATAACGAAAAAATATGTAAAAAGAAATTAATATAAATAATAATCGAATATTTTTTGTAATTCTGTTTTGGCGATGTTGAATTGAAATTAAACTCATAGAATCACATACTATATCTTTAGGATAGAGATAGTCTATCTTGAAGAAAAGACATGGAGCCTTATTTTTAATACGCTCGTTGAACTTCAGGCGATTTAAAAAACCGACATTTGCTGATTTTTGTGCGATGTCTGCTGATTTTTGTTATATGTCGGACTCCAGCGGCATGTGGTAATACCATTTGTTTCGGTCGTGCGATTCACTTTAGTAAAAATGTCATAAATCGAACGAAAATCTTAATCCCCAACCTCTCTAAGAGGAGGCCCTTGCCCTGCAGTGGGACAAATTAATGTTTTGTTTTATATATCTTTGTAACAATGATTTGTTAAAAATTATGCATAGCATCATCTCCATATTATTAGTCGTTGAGAATATTCCCCCTACCCGCCCGCCTCGGAGGAGATGTGTGATTGTGGGGTCCTAATACAGTCCAAGGAACATCTTCTCAATGCCCATTGTGCCCCAACATCTGCACGATGAACGACCTCAACGAGGCTAATGACGCTCGCTGTCATTGCTGTGGCACAGTTTTGGGCAAATATAACGTAATTGGCTGAATGCTGACACACAAAGAAGATCTCCATTTAAGAATACCTAGATACCTATCTGTAATTACCTAGATAGCCTAAGGATGGGATGGATTATTTTCAGAATCGCCCTAAAACCTATACCTTACTTGACCTAAACTTTAACTTGATAAGTGGATATAATTCAACTATATTAGTAGGTACATATAGTACATGTAGTAGATAAATAGACGCAATCCTACAATCTCACATATATTCATACCTAGGTAGGTAGGTACTCACCCACATTTACCTCTCGAGCTCCACATTTCATCTAGTTTTCGTGGCTTTACGTAAGGGTGTTTCTGTATTAGGTAAGTATTATGTATAGCGGTACGGAACCCGCATCGGTACCACATTAGAATATTACACTCGCACCTGTCCCTTAGGGTACCGTAAATACAGTTTCTGCTTAGTTTTATGGTTGTCGCAGGATTACTTTGGATGCTGATTTTAGTGATAAGGTAGCGTAGGTCGCCTTGGGCATAGGTTAGGTTACATGGTTAATTTGAGTGGGGTGTAGGCGTGAAAGGTTTTCATTAATGGTTTGAGAAAGTGACATTTTTGTGACAAAAGAACACTTTCTCAAGCTCCGCCGTCCTTCGGAGGGCACGTTGAGCAGTTGGTCCCGGTTGTTATCTCTGATAGCTGTCGTTAGGTCAAGTTAGAGACCTTAGGGCGACCTGTTTACTCTAAGACTAAGTGAGTCATACCACAACACGAAAAGAAGAAAAAGAAAGATTAATTGTAGGTTGCTCGAGAGTAGGTATGCTAAAATTATATTTACTTGCCTAGGTGACAGAAAGGGTACCTAGTCTTAAAGCTGAAATATGGTTTTTGTTTTTCAAGTTAAGAAAGGCATAAGGTAGGTTATTAAAAACCAATAAATGATAGAATTAGTCTTTAACTCTGTAGGTAAATGCACTGTTTCTATTCTTATAAATAATTTCTAATTTATTTCTTATGTAAGTAGTAAGTAAATGTCTAGTTTCAAACCCACGACTCTGATCAAAAGTCAGGGCATCGACTACTGGAACAACACCGCTCGTTGTGAACATTACATATTTATAATAGTAGGATAAGTACCTAAGAACCTATCGACAAATATACGATTTAAATCACGGTACAAACCCGTACAAAATTTTCGTACCATTCCGATACCGAAATGTAATGGCACGATAAATTCCCACCACGTACATTCGAATACACAAATCATCTAATACACAATATCGCAAATATTTCTTGTCCAGAACATTGGGTGACACTACCTCCAACTAACAGGGAGGTAGACCCGAGGAAACGCGACAAAGATGCAAACACAATTTTCCAACTAGAGCAATAAGGACAGCTACTGAGAAAAATTAAATTATATTTCCCAATGGTGTCAGCCAGTTATTAAGTGGCCAGACGCCATTTTGAATTATTACATTTTTTTATTTAGTTGCCTCAGGTTTTCCCTTTTGTACGAGAAATTCCTATTATTTGTAAGTTGCGGGACTATTATGAATGGATTCAGTAGAAATGGGTTAACATTGTAAATCAACAAAAGAAATGTGAGTTATGTACGAGTTCATATACCTATTGGAACTCAAATACTTATTAGAAGTAGGACGTATAGTATGTATGTACTAGGTATTATGAAAGTAGGTCTTTATTAAGTAAAATAAAATTACTAAATATTTAAAAGGATTCATATTTAAAATAAATAATACCCGTAGAGCGCGATATCGCATTTTGATAAATAGAGATATCTAAAACGGTTTGCTTAAGATGGGCTTATTCGTAGTAACACGAAATAAATAGTAATTAGGTACATAACTGACAAACAAATTGATTTTAAACCTTAAATTATTCTTAGTTCAACTACAGCTTTTCTAAAACCTCTAAACTGGTTTTGTTTTTGCTCTATACATTTCTTTCAGCTTCCCATATTATAAGTATAGTAGGCTTAGCAATCAACACGCCATAGAACTGGGCTGTGAGACTAGAAGGACAAAGTCACCTGAAATTGATGCATTTTAAACTCGTCTCTCACGGACGAACTTCACCAGTTCCAAAGTCAACCTGTTCAGAAACAATTACTCACACACCCTAAAAAAGATGAATTGAAAGTTATTAGAATACTATCTAGGTAATCTAAGCAACACGTATTTAAATAAATCTAGGCAAGTACCTACATCATGACATTTACATAATATATACCGACCTCTATTTGACGACCTCTGTGGCGCGTCGGGCGAACGCTTGGCTGCAATGCAGAAGGTTGCGGGTTCGATTCCCGCTGGGTGCAAATATTTATGCTTAAAAATAAATATTTGTATCTGGTCTGGGCGTATTTCTATGTATAATATGTATGTATTTACAAAAGAAAAATAAATATAAGTAGTACATCCGTTGTCTAGTCACCGTAACACAAGCATAGCAGCTCACCACGGGGCTAGATGGCGCTGTGTGTTCGTCACAGAATTTATTTATTTATATAAACCAACAAAATTCAACCAAAAACATTTCATGCATATTTTCTCAAACAGAAAGTGGGAAATTATAATAGAATTGATGTCCGGAAGGGAGGCGAGAACAAAAGGCTCTTCAGGCCATCGCATGATTGCACTCTTTGGGCGAAAAGAGAATTTGGGCGGCGAATTGGTACATAGTGCCTTTATAGTAGCTTATGGCTTTGTTTACCCAGATATTAAAGAGGAGTGTTGATTTGTTTGGGTGTTAAACGTTTCATAAAAATTAAATGCTCTTCAGTTCGATTTTATAGTGGTTTGTAGTTATTTTTTTGGTACCCTTAGACTGTTGAAAAGACACACGTTGTTTTTGTGATTTTTCGGTGTAGTTTGATTTTGCATTTGTGATGATTTGCGATTTCAACTTCAGCTGTCAAAGAGGTAGTAAGTGTTTCATAATCTTAGGCATTAACTCTTTTACTTATAAACGGTTGCACAACTATGTATCGTTTGCTTTTTACTGTGACATGAAGTTTCAAAGTTGACAGACAGAGACAAACGTCACATAAGTTGGTCATCTGGTTATTCATCGTTTATAAGTAAGGGGGTTAAAGACTAGTAGGTGTTTACATACTTACAGTAACATATGTTCACACTTTTCACGCATGGATACACCTCTACGTATCAAAAGAAATTATAGCCTTTGTTACGTTTTGTATAACATAGTCATAAAATAGATAGATGATTTCTTAAACTAAAATTGAGAGAAAGTAATCCTCGAGTTTTCGTGCTTTCCCGTTGGGATTGATTTAGACACAATTCACTTGGTTTTAAACCCAGTGTGCTATACCTGAGGACACGTTGCCGTTCTAGGTGAAGCGTCTCGACATATCCTTTGTTTGTTCCCAAATACAATTTTGTAAAGTCAACTAATAATTAAATTAGGATTACCAACGGAGAAACACGAAACCTCGAGGATAACTGTATCAAATCTTAATTTTGTAATCGCACAATATGGCTGGTCCTATTCCTACAAAATGCGACCTAGCAAAATAGTAGTTTAATCAAACGTTTAGGGTTGATACTTAAAATAATCTCGTGGAGTTACAGTCGCCCCCTGGCGTATGATAAACCGGTGATAACCGGATATGGGGACGAATGAATTGGATGCTTCGAGCGAAGTTTTTTGCGTACTTCTTTAGTTTTTGGCAACGATTCTTTAAACGTTCGTAATGTTTCTTCTGTTATGATAATCAAAAAAATTTATTGACGTAATCTTTAATTAGGTACCTACCTTATAGTCCTGATACCCTTTTACGAAATTGGAACTTCAACCTAGTTATAAGTAAGGTAGTCCAATAAGTCTGTTTTTCATCTTTCTGTGTAGTTCTGTGGCTCACCTAGTATTAGAGTTTTCAGATCATCCAAAGGCCTTTCCCTTATAAGCCCGTTGCAAAATGCTAAAAATAATAACAGCCACACGATTCACTCAGTTTCATGCATTAAATATAATTTCACAAAAACAGTCTTGCAGCAGTTACTGGAAGGAATTTTATCAAATTGTAGATAAATCGTGCAGCTGTGACTACGCCTTTATTGTAAAAATAACTATAAACTGCATACCACTAGTTTCGTAATGTAAATCCCGCTTAGCTGACTATCTTTGAATAAAAAAGAGCGATTGAAAGTCTCCTAAAATATTATCGAATGCTTTAATAATACACGCATCTTACGTTCATTTCACGACGACACGTTATCGAGGAAGCTTTCTTTGGTTTAACGTTATGCTATTTTCCGCTGTAAGGATATCATTAACATAAATTTTACGCTTTCCCAGATAATCTTGGACATCTGCCCGGCCCCCTTATTAGCCCCTTTCTAGTTTACGTAATATTATTGCGACTGTCACAAAGAATTTTTGAAATATTTCGTATGATTGTCTTAAATTTGCTGGCCAATTTGTTCTAACGTTGTATTGGGTTAAGTTAGTGTGACAGTACTTTGTATTTCTAGGGTGATATGCAAAGAAGAAGAAAAATAATGGGAGTTTGTTACTATTTTTTTACGATTTAGGGCACCGTTTAAGTGAGAATAGAGGTGACTCCCGCTTCGGAACGTTCCTGGTGTAGAGGTTTGCCATCACTATTAGCGTAATATCGCAATGCTAACGGTTACGGGCAAATTTGAACTTGCAGCTCTTAGGGGCTATTTAAATAAGTTTTTTAGTTATAGGTAGTTGTTTTTTGATGTGAAACATCTACAGGAAAATTAATAAATAATAAATAAAATAAATTGTGTGACCAACACACAGCGCCATCTAGCCCCATGATAAGCTGCTAAGCTTGTGTTACTGTGACTAGACAACGGATATGCTACTTATATTTACTATTCTTTTGTAAATACTTACGTATTATACATAGAGAAACACCCAGACCAGATACTAATTTTTATTTTTAGCATAAATATTTGCACCCAGCAGGAATCGAACCCGCAACCTTCTGCATTACAGCCAAGCGTTCGCCAGTCGCGCCACAGAGGTCGTCGAGGAAAATTAATTAAATGTTGTCCATGTCGAATCTGTCATATCTGTCAGGCTTTCCGTGACAGCTTTTTATCATTAAGGCATCATTAAGGGTTCTTTTTTACTTTACTAGGTACTAGATATTTATTTCATAGATAGTTTTGTGTAATATTACATATTTTAATTTGATGTTAGGTTTAAAAAATTATATTGCACTGTTTAAACTATGTTATATTTTATCTTGATATTCTTTTCATTAAGCTTAGCGCCACGGATTTTAAGCGCGCTCTGCCCATTACGTTCTGTCACTTTGTGACCACTACTACAGAAACATAGTCGAAGCGCCGCGCCGACACATATTTAATACCCTGGTAAATAATAATACCAAGAACAAAAGTGTTTGAGTTTAAAAGTCATGTTTATGAACCCTTTTTATTTGGCATAAACCTGAATTCCTCCTTTCAAGCACATTCGCATTTCGAAAACTAACAAAAAACAATACCTACTTAGAGCCTCGCTCGCTCCACCTTTTAACGTCAAACGCGAGAAGAAATGGGTAAACAAATCCCACCTTTTTTCCATTACATTTATTCCTATGACGTCACTCGTACGTATAAAGAGTATAATTTCTTTTGTCGATAGTTGATTGTCGATAGTGGGTCTCAATATCGATATCGATGAGCTGTCAGCACTAGTAATGTCGTGAGCCAATTTCTCTATAATATCATTAGCATCTACTCCAATACTTGGGATCGGGAATGGAAATGGAAAGGTAAAGTGATACGTCACATAGGTATAGAGCGTATTACAGATGTCAGACGCGAAGAGTAAATTGAAGTTGTGTTCGCGTATCTATGTACATATTACATAGTAGGTATAGGTAATATTTTGTAGGTTTTTATATTATTAAAATATTATTATAGATATCCTATTTTGTAAAATAGGTGTGCCTTGTGATTTATCTGCAAGTTACTATGTCCCTCAATTTTATACGCGCACTTACTGAACTTGTAGGATTTTCCCCCCCTTTTTTCACCTTTTGACACTGTCTTATGTCTTGCTGGGAGTGCCACATTATAGACATAATTCGTTCGGACTGAGCTGTGCGTACTTAAACAGTCAATTAGAACAAACTTTTTTAAAAGTCAGTATAGATACCTACTTACTTTAAATTAACTAGATAAATATTTTGAAATGAAACTGTTTTTCTTTTTTTTAATCATCATCATCATCATCTGGTGCCATTTTCTAAGGAAGGACGGCGTTCAATAAATTGGTGAAAGTATCTTCTCGATCTTTGGCTGCTGCTTTACTGCTTTACAGTGACGACTAGTTGCGTTACTAGTCTAATTAATACATACATTTATGTATCTAGTGATTAGACTACAACATAATGTATTATACTGATAAAACTACAACATAATGTAGGGTACTACAACGTAATTGCGTAGGGCGCAACATAATTAGCCGATTAAAACCGAAAATGAAGTTTCACTTCATCTACCTAACTATACATAACGTTTTAACTTACTTACATAAATGTATCTACTGATTAGACTAGTAACGCAACTAGTCGTCACGAATTCTTCGTAACCTTATTTTATTCAAAAATCGTTCGAACCTATTCATTTCCCGATACAAACCCAATATCCTGTTTGTATATTTATTCAACATATCACATCAGTATTAGCCTGATATATTTCTGAGGCTACGTGTTAGAGTGGGCACGGGCTCAGTTTGATTTATACATGGAAATGTAAAGAAATGAGAGGTGGCTGTCAATGTGTAGGTAGGTACCTATATCTACAACCTAGTTTCTATAGGCGTAATATTTTAGGTTTTAGATGTAAAAAATATTTTCGATACTTGGAGACTGATAAACTCTACGTGCAAAGAATCAGCATTGCTATTGCAAATGGTAATGCTGCTAGCATTTGGGTCCGAGACAGTTATACTATTCCGTATGTTAACTATTGTAATTTAGCCCATGATCACAAAAAAGAAAAACTCTCATGAGTTTCTTGTCGTTTCTCCTAATCTCGGAGGGCGCGTTCCGACACCACACTGTCATGCTCTAAGTTGACCTATCTAAATTATTATGTATTTGTTTAAAAGCTCTTAATGAAATAAACTCAATATTGGAATAGTATAAATTAAAACAAGGGAGGATAGCAGGAACATCTATGTTAAAAATATTAGGAGTAAAGTTAACCATTTCCAAATGCAAAAACTGAATGCGAGAAGCCGTAAATAGATCTAGGTGGCGTGCAATTGGAGAGGCCTATGTCCAGCAGTGGACTGCAATGGGCTGATGATGATCATGATGATAACCATTTCAAGATCCTAGCAAGTGGTGAGGTTTGGTAGGTTAGGGTTACTTGGAGATATGCCCTAATTACTACTCTGATGAGAGAGACAATAGATAGTAACAAGTAGGTATTTAAGCAGATTATAAAAATCCTTCTTATTTTCAATATACACATGAAAACTATCAACTCGGCTGAGTGTAGGCCACACACACATATCTCGCGACGAATTTTCTAATCGCGTCCGCTCGGGATGGGAAAACATCATATTTCACCGGAGGCTGGGGGTGGCGTGATACAGAGCCGGATCGTGAATTCAGTTTTGGGGGAGTTTCCTTGCAGCCTTATAATAAACCTAGAGTAAGGTTGGAGTAGTAGAAACGTGCTTGTCTTTTTTTAACAGAAACAAAAAAGGGGTACAATTATTATTACTCCGCACACTCCACGTTTATTAATTAGGCTTTTAGTGTGTAATGTAATGATGTTGAGTATCTGTTGAACTCATAGATACTCCTATTAGCCTTTACCATTAATTTAATTTAAGCTTATAGTTTTCCGTTTGTTTCGATTTCCTTCCAATAAAGTTTTTATTTGTGTACAATTTCAAAATTATTTGCATGCATTTTTATTTTATAGGTTGGTTTGGTTCTTATGAAAGAAAAAATGTATTATTTAATCAAACACCGTAGAATTTGTAAGTACATTTACGATCTATTTTCTACCCCTTATGCCTTTATTCACAATACGTACCTGTGCTCAGGGTGGTTCAAGGGGTCGTTGGGTCGGAGATGAGTTTTTTACGCATTATTGCTACACACGGCACAAAATTGAACCCCTACTCCTATACTAATAAATTCTAATTTCGATTATTTGTGACGGCGCGGCATCATTTTACAAGTTGATTAAGTTTTGTGTTTATTAATAATACCTATCTACCTTCTACCTATCTATTATCATTGTTAACAGGTACGTAAATACGATATAAAACTGACTCAAGTTCACTTCTTCAAATTCACGATTTTGTTTCTAAAGGTGGAAAGGTAAAAATGTACGGATGAATATTTTGGTTCGCATTTATGATTAAAATTATTTTGACACTTACATCATGCAGTCTTTGCAGCTTTGTATAAAAATCCGTGCGTTGACCACCAGTAGTGGACAATAATAGTGTCCACTACTGTCCAGCCCACTAGTGTGGTCAAGCAAGTGACAAATATCGAGAAAAATGGTGCTCAGTTACCATTATGAAGAAGTCATCACCCACTACGAATATCAATGATTTAAAGCAACTACATTTATAATTACTTCTCTTTCCCCAATAATATTTATATCACCATTTTAAAATAGGTAGTTGTTTGCGGTATATGAAATAGTATCTAAACAACAAATTGAAAATAGCCTAGAAGATAGCTGTTTCTAATACTCAACTTCATTTCAGAGGCACGAGTCCCTGATCGAACGAAAACATTGTTGTGTGTCCTTAGACCAAAGGTATACAACTTCTAGACAAGTCATTCAATAATACTATTTTATTTAAAAAAATATTTAAATGGTTTTTGTAACATTTTTACCAAATTTTAGGGTGTGGCGAAGCGGAAACAACGGCGGTGGAACGGAAGGAAATACTTTAAAAATATCGAAATGTCACATAATATAAGTAATTAAAAAATTGAGGAGGTAAAGGTCCATTGAAATCATATAGTTACTTACGAGAGGTAAGTTAATGAGTCTCGAATCATGCAATTTAAAAATGGATATTTGAGTACAAAAGATTCTTCATTGATGGCGCTGTCCTGGAATCACCAGTTATTCAAGTAATGTAAATCACTTTAAACCACTTTTGGAAAGTATAATCAAATTTGGACTAAAGATAATGTAATTTGTAAAATATTCTGGAGTTTGGTTGTATAATTGGTGTTTTTAGGGTAATTCCGGGGGAGATGGCCGTACGTTTGAGATGGCCAATCGAAAATAATACAATTAACAACCAACATAATTATGGAGTCGCTCAGTATTTAGTTCGGTTCGAATCGTAACCGACAACTTATTTCTGTGTTGTTTTTGGCGAAAATAAAATAAAAAAGTAAGTAAAAACTGGTTTGTTTTTTCAACAAGTGCTTGATCTAAGATGAAGATTTTACTTGTTTTGTCGGCAATTCGTGGTTTTAAATAAAATGAACGTTTTGGTACTTAAATTGTAAAGTAATTGAATTTTTTCGAATTCTGACGTAAAAACATTTCTTGTAAATTACACGGTTCTTTTTAAAAATGATATGGCCATCTCACACTGACAATCGGGATAGATGACCAATATTGTTAAGGGTTAGATGGCCATATAACCTGAACTAGTATTTTTAAAAATATTTATTAATTTGAATTAATTTTACATATGCCGAACAAATACGTAAGGAAGGCTACATCTACCAGGGGCATGTGGAGCGTAGACAACCTTCAAATGGCAATGGAAGAAGTCCAAAATCATTGAGACAAAGCAGAAAAAGAAGAAAATAACTGCCAAGGCTGTGGCGAGAACTATTATCGGACTCTGCTTATTGAAGACTGGCTTCAATGTCGTATCTGTAGTCTCAGTCTCAGTCTGGACCCACGAAAACTGCACAGAATTTAAAGATATGTGCTCGGCGTGCGGAAAAATAGAAAAAAAGAAGTTAAATGAAAAGTCGGATGGGATAGGCAAAGGGAAAAGTAAAGGAAAAGGAAAGAAGAGTAGTGCCTAACTGTCTCCTATACCTATGGCCATCTCTACCGGATACTTCAGGGAGAGATGGCCAACGGTACTTTAAATAAAAAAACTTCGCATTAAAGTTTGGCTGATTGAAAGACTAATTTATGTTACGGTTATAAAAGATGTTTAATTAAAGTTTATTCATCTTAGTTTCTTAAATATTTTGTCCTAAACCTTAGTAAGGCCAACTCCCCCGGAATTACCCTACATATTTTTTTATAAAAATAATGGTAGCCTTCCAGTGGCTCTAAATCCATGTAATTTGATACCTATGCAGACACGAGGGTATATTTTTATTAATAAACCGTTTTGAAAGCTTCCGCCATGAAAACTTTTAAGAGCTCTAACGCAGAAAGCTAACATTTCCAAAATATTTACTTACAAGTTACAAGTTAGTAATATCGCTAACAAAAGTTAAGTGTTACTTTTTTTCTAGTATTTTTGCAAAAAGTATACCTCGCGAGTACTGTAGTTATTGGACGGTATATAACAGCCTTTAAAAAAGTAGGAGATTATGAAGTTTTTGATGTCTTCTAGGACTGACATCAAAGTAAATAAAGATCTATGGGTAGAAGTTAAAAAGGGAGCAAATTCCTTTATTGAGTCGAACTATTCTGTTCATCACTTTGCAGATCCTCATACTCACTAAATGTTTTTGGAGAAGTCAAAATGGGAGGAGTCCTTCGAGGTCCGGCTCCAGTGATACGTCACACCAGACCTTGCGATATTTATATTCCTTAAAGTCCGGTCCTGGGATGAGACGCTGATAGAAAATAGTTTTAAGATCCCAGTGACCGTTTTTCGTGCGTAATCTGATAATAGGGCCCCATTGCACGTAATTTTAAGATATTTTCTTTTGCCGAAAGAGCGATGTAAACATACATTTTGAAAAATATATTAGCGGTCGGCTGGGAATAATTGAAACCACGACCCCCAGAATGAAAATCGCTGAATCTACTACTAGACATACTTGTAGCTCATGCATAAGTCACGTGTAAAATAAATAAAGGTTACTCACGGTAGGGAGCAAAATGAACTACCAACATAATATCAGTTTAATTTAAAAGACGGTTTGCAGTTTCAGACAGTTAACTTTAATTTTTCATTTAACAAACGTTGCTGTACGCAAAGCTGATGTCCAAATATCTACTGTGCTATTAGTCTTTGTCAACGAACAATAACGGAATCGGATGCGGCGGTGGGTAAGTAGTTCAAAAGGGATGTTTTATACATCTTACTATCTTACCAATCATTATAAACGCGCAAGTTTATATGTATGTAAGTATGTGAGTTTGTGACTGTTACACGCAAATCTGCTGAACCGATTGCGATGAAACTTGGAATAGATAGCTGATAGCTGGCTAGCAGATAGCTGGATACCGGGAATAACATATAGGCTACTTTTTATTCCGATATTCCCGCAGGAACGGGACTTACGCGGGTGAAACCGCGGGGGGCGGCTAGTACTCGTATAATATCGAAAACTAAATTGATATTTGTTTGCCGCCTGAAATACCCTTGATCTGCGAGATTCTGTCATAAATAAAATTAAAAACAATAATACAGAATATGCGGACTTATTTTCCGTGAATTTCTGAATTAAATTTTATCTTTTTTGTCAGGAACTTATGGCAATTCATTATTTTCTGACATTTTCGTTTTCTATTGTCTTAGTCACGAAGACCAAAAAATATTACGAACCTCTGTAATGTATGTTTACACTAATCTAAATAAAAACTTAAAATAAAATACAACAAGCATATAGTAGTCACGGAACACAGCTACTTTAAGAAAAAATAGGAGAAATGAGACAAATCTAACGATACCTTATTTAAAAAAAGTCCATCGAGTGGATTGGAAGATACGAGCTGAGGAAGAATATTACAAACACACATACAAGATAGGCGCGAAAAACATAACTTTCCTTGTAGCCGGGTAATTAAAAACTTAAATATTTACTATGTTACCAACTCCAGAGCCTTCATATTCTGCGACTAAAGGGGAGTGTCCACTGTTCTCGGACGTTGATGTATCATGTCGGATCAGTGTGCGAGCGCGTCTGTCCACTACCTAATCTCCATACATTACCCGTGGATATTGCTCAAATAAATGGTACTTCAGACTTAAGTTTTGACAGCGGGCTCCGTTTGTTTTATGTCTATTTTGAATCTTGTTACACGTTAGGGAGATGTTTAGTTTATAATAAAAGGCAGGTACCTGACCTGCCTATTACAAGGGTGAGGGAATTTTGGTAATGAAAGAGGTCTTCTTCTTCATTTTTCTTGTAAACATCACGTGTCACGTGTATCCCCTATCACGTGACACATCCAGTGTCTCACCTTGTTTCACTAATTTTCAGGTCGCCCTAAGGCTCCTTACTTGACCTAACGATTGCTATAAGAGATAAAAACCGGGACTAACGGCTTAACGTGAGTGTGATAAGATGAAAATGGTGATGATAAAGAAGTAATTGCAAGATAATCCTTACTAATATTATAAACAGATTGGAAAAAAAGAAATACTACTTCTTATCCCCAGATTCTCGCGGGAACTGTGCTAATGCTCGATTAATAATAACCTAAAAATAAAAACTTTGCAAATTAAAAGGTTTTACTTAGGAACACCTCTAAGGAGTCTGTAAAAAACAAACGTCCAGATTTCCATACAGAATTGTTGCAAAATTTAAGTCTCGGGTAACAAGCGTCTCTGAATGCATGGAGATTAATTTGCGCCACTCGAAGCGCCCCGTTGACCGTCCTGGCCTCGCCAGCACCCTCCCACTCAAAGACAGTGTTGTATGGATATACCTACCAATATCCTGAACTTTATTATGTACAAAGAAATGGCAAATATCTAACAAAGCTGTGATACATTACTTACTAGTTTTACCAGTAGTAGCGTGTAGTACGTAATTTTGGTAGTTTTTTTTTTCAATATACAATAATATATTCTTTAAGTATGGACTGTTAGATGGTGTTTTTGTAAATCACACTGAAGTATTTTTCTCATTCTTTTTTTTAACCTTCACCTGCCTCAGAGAGTAAAATCCTCGAAAACGCCGTTGAATAAATATTAATAGTACATGACGATGTAAGGGCGTTATGATGGTTATAACCCATGAGGCAGAATTTCCGCCGGAGCCGAAGGCGAGGACGTAATAGTACCGAGTTCGTTTAATACGCACGTATCTCTTACGACGTTTTTCAACACACTTACGAGAAAGCAGTTTTTTTTTTTAAATTAACCATTAAACTGTGATGCACATTGCTTTCCCGCCGTTTTACATTTTTAAATCAACGCGGCGCGGCGGTAAGTTCAAAAAAAAAAAAACAAATAATGCGGTTATGGAATTTGAATGAAATATTACTTCACCATTTCAGTTTCTAACGCACACGTGTTTTATTTATCTATAACCAGTGATATTAGACCCACTTTACGAGCAAGTGTGTTGAAAATATAATAAAGCAACGTAATTTATAACAAAAAACGTATTAAGAGCGACATAACCGTTTGTTCAGTTAAGCTCTTTATTTAATAGATTAAAAAAAAACGTATTAAGCATCATGAAAACCGAAGAATTATAAATTTATTTATTTACTAGAACTAACTCATGCTGCCTGCCTGTTGGGCTCAACACTATATTTACTTTGTGACTTCGGCAGGTATTTTTGAACGTAACTTAAAACTAAATAAGGAAATTGAAACTGAATCTGTTATTTGAATAAATCTTAAAGGTCATATCCATATTAACCTTCTGAGCATTGGTTAACAAACGAGTAGGTAATCCCACCCTACCCCCTCCTCTAACCTACCTACCTATATAAGGTACGAAACGGAGTAATTTACGTGGAACTATTCTTTTTAAATTATTTCATATTTTTACTGCCTAACTTAAAGGATTTTGAGATTAAAATTCTAAGAATCGTTTCCATTGTCTTCATTTTAAAATAATAATGATTTCTTATGAATTTACAGCCAGATAAATAAAGTTTTTAAATATAATTTCTAAGGTAGGTTTACTATTGCTCATTAATACGTGCTGTCTGAATAGAACAATGTCGCGCGATCAATGCGATGCGACCAATTGGTTTTGTGTGGAACCTTTCAATATTATAGGTAATGCTAAGTCATTTGTCGCTCGATTAATGCGTTGTTCGCGCGCGCATCGCACGATGAGTTTGTATTAAGACAGCACCATATTTATTGAAAATATTTCCTTTTTCATCTTCCTACTCAAATAATTACATTCTCAACTAAAATAAAACAACAAAATACATTTACAGAGCTAACTACTTTAACTCATAAAACAGGAACGGACACAAAATTATGAAATATTATAAAAGCTAATGTAAATGTCTAATAAAAGTTCCATCACTGCGAAAAACCTTCAAAGCTTAACCTATTTGAAGCGAATTATGCCTAATCCAATATTTGTTCAAGAAGAAAGCGGTATGAGAAAAAAAAAATTCGTCCCAATTAGCGTGCGACCCGGTTCTAAGAGAAAAAACGAAATTGCTACGTAAAAAGTCGTAACTCAATTACTTAGATGAACCGCTGTCGCAGTAAGACGTTCGTTAGTCTTCAGACTAGTAGTGTCTTACGTGGGACGCTATGGAAAATATCAAAATTGAGCTATAGGTTCGTCTTTACCGCATGCGCGATATAGTTTAGGCAAGAACTACGTTTTGTTATATCTATTGTTGCTCTGCATTCGGAGGATTTGCCCATAATCGCCTTGCTAGGCATGCGGGTCGGCGATCGCAGGGCGTATAGCTACTCGAACCGGTGATACTGCTGCCCATCACTGGACTGTTGCATTTAGTTACGCCTCTTCGAATGGATATACCGCCATCGGTCGGCCATCAGCCTCGTCCGTTAGTCAGCAGGATGCACCGCGTGCAGGTGAGTTTGGCTGAGGTGAAAGATGCTAGTTCACCCCTTACATCCCCAAACTGGATGCGAGAAGCCGAAAATAGATCTAGGTGGCGTGCAATTGGAGAGGCCTATGTCCAGCAGTGGACTGCATCAGGCTGATGATGATCTATTGGATTCTGGACAGTTGGCAACCCCGCAGTAGGAAATGGTGAAACGAGGTAGATGAGGTATGCTATGGGGCTAGACTCAGATGGCACTAGACAGGCCGCAGAATACTGTCCTGCTGCGAAAGAGTACAGATTAAAAAATTAAAAAGGGTCTTGACTGACAGGCGGACAACAAAGTGATTTATAGGATTCCTTTCTTTATGTTCTGAGGTACGGAACCCTAAAAAGCACCTGCATAGAGACTGGAATACATAAAGGAGTGGCTCAAATGAGCTATGACCACGTAAAAGTTTATGCCGTAAAGTAACAAATCTGATCAAAGTCGAACTCCGCTTGAAATCTAAAAAGTACTGAGGGTTACATTTGCAATATCTGATGTTCACTGGAGACTTGAAGCAGTAGAAGTCTTCACGGGAGTCAAGTTGTTGAGTCAAGTCAAGGAGTAAGAGTTGACGATTGACCTCGATCAACGCTTTAAGAAGATCTATCTCTTCACAAGCATCTAGGGTAGACTAGCAAACCTTAAGTTCTCCTCGCACGGTGGGGGATAAACTTATTGGTTCCTAGGTTAGTGTCAGACGGCGGCTGACCGTAAATTTATCGCCAAATCTATATGCAGTATTGGTAGTATGGCCTTTTCATCTAATTAAGATGATTTATACAACATTTAATCCATGTTATTTTATGGCGCTGTAGTGCCCGGGACGTTGTTAGGTGGAGTATGCTTGCCCAGCACCTATACCATCCTCCATGCCCAGAGGAAAGAACTGGTCAATACGTCTGGAGCTAACTAAGCCATGGGTTTCTTCACGATGTTTTCCTTCACCGTATGAGCGATGTTATTAACGCACATAACTTTCATTTTAAAGGTCGTGGTTTTGAATCCCGATTGACCACGCGCCAATTTGCAGTAGGTCAATGTAATTAAATGACCGACTCCAAGTAATTCGATGTTTCAGCGAACTTCGCGCTTCCGAGCGGGATGCAAGTTCAACTGAGAACATCTCTGAGATGAGTAGAATATCTTCACAAACATCGCTTCTTACTCAGCTAAGACACCGGGTAAAGTCGGAGCATGCGCCGTGACCTAAGGTCGATAATGAGAGGGACCTCTCTCTCAACTCCGAACATCACACATCCTCACGATTTAACATTTACGTATTTACATACAGTCCACATATGCATATTCAACTTACACATACAACCCACACATGCGCGCTTCGCCTACACTCGCAGATTTTCCTATGGAATTTGTTTAACGCAAGTAATGGCGTTCTTACATTGACATTAGTTTGTCGAATGAAATTTATGTGACTTGAATGTTTAGTTGAATAAGGGGTTAAGTTTATTGGGTGGCATTGTTGTAACTTTATCGTTAGTTTTATTTGCTTATCCCGGTTAGTTTATGTGACAAATCCCTTGATGTGCGCTTATCTGTTCCTTAGAGTTTGCTAGAGTTGTGATTTTAATTTGGATTGGAAGTAATATCAAATTCTGTTTAGTAGGGCCTTAATTATGTGTATAAGGGGACCCGTGTAGCCTAGTTGAAAGGGCACTGGAGCACTGATCCTGGAAGCGCAAGTTCAAACCTCGCCTTACTTAGAATTGAAGTTGTATTTTTCTTATAAAATATTTCTAACAGGCCCTTGTGTAACTGTCTGGAATAGTTGCACGATAATAAAGAATGAGTCGCAACAAATTTGTTTTTCTTTATTAAATTTTGCTCTAAGTTTTATCACTTTTGAGTAATATAGGTACACTCAAAACTCACAATACTTTACGTTTCACCCCGACCTCACGCACAAAACGGCAAGATAAAGAGTCATCTTCTTTAATGGCTGAACAATCCTAGGTAACCGTATCGGAAGAACATTAAGCCAATTAGCGATGCAACAAAAATACCAAAATGTTCCATTTAAATTTTCGGCATAAAAAATTAATACAAATAAACTTAACCTAATTTAATAATTAAGCACCTGGATTTAAGGAAAAAAATATGAGTAAGGAAGAAATAATATATACCTACCTAGGTAATATGAAACAACATTCAAAACTTTCTACGGAGTCATAACTCTCAACGTCTCACGTAGCAATATAATTAAAATCACGACTGGCCCGCGGTCCACTCGCCCTGAAAGAAAGTGCCCACCTTCCCCACCCTCCTCTTGAAGAAGGGGAGGTAGGGGCGACCGGGGACAGCGATTCACATTAATATTCCCCACTTTTATCTCTATATGCAAACTGGCAGCTAGAAGTTCGTCCGCTCATTGTGGCCGGTTGATTCTTACAAGTTTTCCCGAGTCTCCCCTCGGTGAATGATTGTGCTGTTTCAATGGATGGAATGAGAAAGTTTTTGTTCAGTTGAAAAGTCCGTTCTAGATTTCTTATGAAAATACGGTTTTAGTTCTCTTGTTTCGATGAGATGAGTTTCTTTTGTAGAAGATTGTGTTTCTTTCGATTGTGGACTTATTGGTAGGTATATAATATAATTTTATTAAACGCAACAGCGCCATCTAGATGAATCCAGATTAACTAAACGATTTGGCCTTAAATTACTAACCGGATGGATAAATGGTAATTTTAAATTTTCTATTAGCACAGATGATTCTAGTTGACTCTAATAGTAAAATCTATTCATTATAATTTGATTAGACGATTAATATTGATATCAGAAGTTCCGCCTGATCGGATGTAAATTAAAATGAAACTCTAATTTCTGGTTCTAATAAAGTTTCTTTTATTATTTTCAGCATTGTTTCAATGCCAATGCTGGTTTTACAAACACCTCAGTAAATGTTTATATTACAATACATTCTTTAAACTTACACGACTATCGTTCATTATTATTAAATATTAGATTTTCGAGTCTAGATCGTGTTAGTACAACAAAATTATTTTAAATTTAATAAATAAATTTAAAAGTGTTTAAATTGCCCGGGTCCTTGGGTGTATGTTTTTGTCATGAATGGATCAAACAGCTTAAAGTAATTTAATACAATAAACAAAATAAAACACTTTATTTACCAGTTTTTTCACTATTTTTACTGACATCTCAGTCAACCTTTAAAAAGCCAACTGAAAGTTAGCGAAAGCAAGGTATGTTTAAAAATCATGTATAAAACGCGATTAAACCCGGTAAATAAAGTGTTTTATTATGCTAAATCGCGAAAACCATAGAAGAGTCAACCTTGAAAAAGCCAACTGTAAAGTTGGCGAAAGCTCGGGTCAAATAATGAATAAAAACGCGATAAAACTGGATAAATGAAGTGTTTCAGTAGTGATTTGATAATAATTATCAATTATTCATTTGCATACTGACCGGATGTAGGGACTGAACAGATTAGCCGGTTTAGTTCGGTCTGTCCGTATAAGTAGCCTTTATTTTATTAAGGATGAAAAATACTTTGGCTATTATTGCGATAATGAGGTAGTGGACCAATCCACTACCTCTTTTCCCACTCACTAACTCACAGTTCTCCAGTGTCCAAATACTGGGAAACTGTGGGGATTATGGTGTTTGTTTTTGGACGTAGCAATGTCTAAAACACGTAATATGGGGACTACGCCAACAAACTGTGCTGCTCTGATCAACTGATTGAGAAAATTACAGTAATTGATTTTTTTAGGCAAGTAAGATTACAAAGTGTGATCCGCTTTCCTATTAATTGTAAAGATATAATTATAAAAAATCAATTGACTAAAAAATTGATTTACTAAAAGCATAATACAAAGCATATAATTATTAGGCAAGTAAGATTACAAAGTGTGATCCGCTTTCCTATTAATTGTAAAGATATAATTATAAAAAATCAATTGACTAAAAAATTGATTTACTAAAAGCATAATACAAAGCATATAATTAATAGCCATTAAAAACAATATCCCCAGTAAATAGCTAAAACATGACGCCCATTCCGTCACACTGATTGCTCCACCAAATGAGCTCCGGTGTCGAGGAATTTTAATTAAATCCAAGACAATTTCCTTCACGGAGTAATAACCACGCTAAATACAGAATCCTATTGGTCATCCGAGTTAAAGGAAAAACGAGCCGTTCTAATTACAAATAATCAAGGCTCCTGATTGGCTGAGCGGCGTCTCTCCCTCTGTTTGTTCTCAGAGAGGGCGTGGCGTCTCACTCGCTCTTTTAATTAGTGCAAGGAGTAAATTGTTCGAGAGAGAGCAGTAGTTGTTCAAACACCACCTCTTATTGGATGCTGGAACTAACGGGGTGGTAGGGGAGATAGGGAGAATAGTGTTACGTAGTTAATATAAGGAAAACACGTACGGCGAGCTTTGTAAGGGAAATGGCTCGGTTGACATTTTTACAGTTCATAGTTCCAATATTTTAAGAAATGTTTTATGATACCTGGTTGGTTATTTTTTTAAACGGAACACAGAATTAGTCAAAAATATTGTTATGATTTTCCTATTTATAATGGTACCAAATGGGTTTCCTGTAAGTTCCGATTCCATATTAATATCAAAATAATTAAAAACTTTGTGTTAATCCGGAATGACATATATTTACACACCACGTTTCAATGCAATCAGATCAATACAGTTTAAGTAACAGTTAAAGCAAACAAACACTACATTTATAACCGGCAATTAAAATACCTGCATGTTTAGATGTCAACAAACTCTCTGTGGTGATCTTTGAACACAGTTGATTACGAAAATACCAAAACAAAACTGCAAAAAAAGACGACTAACGTAATTTAAACTAATTGCAATTGAAAACAAGGAACAAATAAAGAATACAACACCTTCAGTGTATCATCGACGCCCGTTTCTTTTTTATTGCAGCCACCCACTTCACCCCATCCTCCTCCAACGCAGCATTTCCAAGCCATTTAATATTAATGTGCATTTTCGTGGAGAGGAGAGATTCGTATAAAGCCCCAGTCTGCGATACGGAGAGGAAGTCGGGCTAGAATGGACAATGCGCTTAAATTTTAATTATGCACTGTCTAGGAAATTGTTTCTCTTAAGGATAGGGGTTGTTTTGTACGCCAATGGAAATCAGCTAACTCGTCTAGTTTATAAATTACTACTCTTAAAGATAAATCCGGTTGTTTAGCGGCGTACCTAAAAAAATCATCTTTCTGCTAAATTATAAGTTTATTTAGACTCCTATTTGATACCTATATTTTTCAAAGTCGAATTTCTTGTGAATATAGCATGTATAGCTAAATTTATTACGACAAAATAATAATCATGGTTAAAACTTTACCTTACTAATTAGGCTAGCATTAGGAGTAATTGCGATTTAAATTGAGACTGACTTTAACGTAGAATACAGTCAATCCTCTTAACAAACAAAACACTATTTAAGCTTTATGAATAGTAGGTTTTGTCAAGAACATTATTTCTCCATCCTCCCCTCATGCACCGTAGAAACTGTAACCAGCCTTACATTGGATTTATTACTCGTAGTTAAAAGTAGTTTGAAAGGCCAACAGTAGTTCGAAACAACCATTTTCAATAGATAAAGCTTTGAGACAGATCTCAAATACATTAGGAGGTGACGCTTCGACATAAAGGGTGAAACTATTAAAAATTCCAAAGGAGGACTTGAGATGTATTCCCGAAGACTTGAAGCGTATTCCAAAGACTTGCGGCGTACGTATTATTCCTCGGATTGGCGTATTCTTGAGTCGCGTAGTTCATTCATGACACGTTTATTAGAAATTTTCGCGGATTTCTAAGAGAGTAGTTTTTATTGTCTTGACTTGAGTGCTGTCAGCTTTAGGAACGGATATTTGTTTTCGTAATGTGTACCTCATTGCGTTGTTTTTTTTTATATACAGGTACCTTTCTTATATTGAAGAGGTGTCCTAAATATGAAAATAATAAAAAACGTTACAGAGTCGAGAACAAAAGACGATCAACAAGCCGCTAAATATAAATATATTATGATACTTAAACACATAACCGTTCTTTGGCAGTCGTGTAAAAATAGTACCTATTACATATCAGTGCAGTTTCTTTATTTTTGTTATTTTCATGTGGACTAGGTAATATTTTCAAAGGATAAACGGATAATATATCATTTAGGTTATCAAAATTGGGAAGTAAAAGTAAAAGCGTCCTTATTTGGGCAGCTTATATTAAGATTATTATATTACTAGCTGCGCCCCGCGGTTTCTATCTAATATTGAAAACCAGATTTCAATCGGATAAGTAGTTTTTAATTGTATAAGGAACCGACATATAAACATCTGTTTATCTGTCGGTTTCTCTAAACAGCAGACCGACATGAATTTTAATAATTATATAATTTTATTCTACTACTTATTCTAAGTCCCCTAGACCACTTCTTTTTTAATTTACTTCCAAGTAGGTAGACTTTTTGTCCTCTCTTCCTTTATTATAAGTATAGATAGAAGATATTATAAAACCTTAGATTATCTTTATCATAGATAGAATTTAAAAAAAAGCATGTTAGTGATTTCCCGAACAATCTGGCTTTGGAACTGATAAAGCTCGGCCGTCTGGGCCGAGTTTGTTAACCTTCTAGTCTCCAAAACAAGAGACCTATCTAAATTCTTCCTTAAAGAGTTTATATCGATAAATGTTCCAATCAAAGAAATTGACATCAATATTTGAATGCTACCACATGCAAAACTGTAAAAGGGCGACAATGCCCTCAAAGCGATGTACTTATTCAGCAACGTAATTCCTATTTTACAAATGGTAGGTACCACGATTTATACGACACCTCCGTGATTATTCCGGGAACCACAATAAATTACCTGAGTTTGGCCGTAACAGGATTTTATTTCTGGATTTATTACGATAATTTTAGTAATACTGTTCGTGATGAGCTTATAATCTTGAACACTGTTTCTGGGGTGTTATTAAGACGAAAAACATTTAAGAATTTGTTGACATCTTGACTTTAACCATAAATGTGGGCTATACAAGGTGTAACCGGTATGTCCCTTTAAGCCGAAAGGGGGTTGTTGAAATATTTTATGTTTTTAATAATGATAGTTTATTGTTTATTGTTATTTATTATTTATTTATTTAGTTATTGTTATTTATTGTTTTAAAGGGGGTTGTTGAAATATTTTATGTTTTTAATAATGATAGTTTATTAAAAACATAAAATATTTCAACAACCCTCTTTCGTGATGAGCTTATAATCTTGAACACCGTTTCTGGGGTGTTATTAAAAAAGGAAAAAAAATGGAATTTGTTGACATCTTGACTTTAACGCTAAATGTGGGCTATATTACCGGTATGCCCCTTTAAGCCGAAAGGGGGTTGTTGAAATATTTTATGTTTTTAATAAACTATCAACTATTAAAAACATAAAATATTTGTTGGTCTGTATCGCATAATCAGGCTTTTTGGAAGTATGATTTACCGAGATTTAGGTAATCTACAAGTTTAATCTACCGATTCTTGGCACTGGAAATTATTTGTAATGTTTTTACGTAGCAACCCTATACGAACGTCAACGACAGTCAAGATGACGAATTTTTGAAGTTAGTACGATAGTAGTTTTTGATACCTATTTTACTCGAGATACGTGCGTAATTTTAGTTACCTAAAAATGTAGTTACTTTGATATTCATTCATATAACACCTTCGTAACTACGGATCTATTACCTATGCACAATGATTATATAATCTACAATTATTATCATAAACTATATGTACTCCAAGTTTCATCAAAATCCGTTCAGAAGTTTTGCGTGAACGAGTATTAATAAAAATCTATGGCACGTTTAAAAGTACAAACTTTCGCAATTTAATAAACTAGTTGCTCCCGCGGTTTCAACCGCTCAGTTCCCGATCCCGCTAGATAATCGGATAATAAGTATCCTACGGCACTCTCTATCACCTAAACTATTCGTCAAAATCGGTAGAGCCTTGAGAGTTTGTTTATTTTTTACGGTAAATAAACACCGTAAAAAATAAACAAATAAAAAACAAACTTTTGCATTTTTAATATCAATTACCACATAAATAAATAAACTTATAATTAATATGTACCTAATCAGTTAATTATCGAGTATCAAAACAGGTTATTCCAAATTATATCAACATTATTTTAATGTTGCTATAGATAGATTTTTTTAAAATTAGCCGCCCTATTTCAGATCCAATAATAATTTGCGTTAAGCGTCTAAATATCTCTAATTAGCATCCACAGCTACAAGTGGCTGACTTGCAGTACATTGCTGCTTTGACGTAACGTGGTTGTTACCGGTGATTACTTCAAAGCAGAAATGCAGAATACGAAATATGTTTTTTGACAGTAAATAGCAACTAGTAGCGGTGGATGGTAATGAGATGATACCACAGTAAAGGTTTTGAAACCACCCTTGACCGATCATAATACGAATAACTATGAACCCTTACTTTATTTTTTTTAATGAATGAATATCATGTTATTCACACGAAATATCTTTACAGCAGATACCACTGGATTTCATGATTGCGGGACGCTTCAAGTTTTTATTAGAAAAAGGACTTCCATTACAGCTAAAGATAAAAATCGAGACCATTCAAGGCGTATTCGTCACAGAAGACTACCCCGATAATTTATAGTTCAAAGTGTTAATTGCAGCAATGAATAGCTAACATTACATTAACATCTTATCGGTTGATCTATTTGTATATGTTAAACGATGCTTATGTTAAATAGTAATTATAGGAAGTGTGCTCCAATGAACTTGAATGACGATACGTCGGTTTTTTAATGAAAAGTGTTTAGTATTGCCTTTTTATCGATTGGAATATAATTGTGCGCAATTATTTATCTTTGTGAACGGATATTGTGTGTTTGTTTTTGTAATTACAATTGTCTATTGGTATTTACGTCATGGCTTCTTACAGCTTACCGCATGTGTATGAATAAAAATATAAAAATGATGATAATTTATATTGTAGTTTGTAAATTGTCTTCATTTTGCAATTTCAGATAACTTGAATATGTTTGTTTAGAAACGTAATTTGTGAGTGGTCTTTACTGACACTGACTTAATGGCATTAGTAGGTACATATGTCCCTGACTGCCCGTTAAACGTGGATTTTTGCACAGCAGTGTCGTGAAAATCGTAAAATATGGATCAGAGTATACAAGATGTAACGGGTAAGCCCTTTTAATCCGAAAGGGGGTTGTTCTAGACGTTTAGGCGAACAACTTTTGTTCTACGACTTTTAAAAATTCGAAGTACTTTTCGAAAAATTTAGGTGTAAAGTTTACTTGAAAATCAGCTGTTTCTTAGAGTTCGAGGTCATTGACCTTATGTTGTTCTTTCATTTAGTTTGGCCTACTACAATCAAACCCTTAATTACCTTTATTTTCAAAAAACAGCTGTTTTTCCAGAGAAACATAATCTCAAAATTTTCAAAATAAAAGTTCGAATTTTCAAAAGTCGTAGAACAAAAGGTGTTCGCCTAGACGTCTAGAACAACCCCCTTTCGGATTAAAAGGGCTTACCTGTTACATCTTGTATATACTTATTACAAGGTTTTAAACAATTTTTCTTCTGTGAACTGAAATGAAACTTAACTTCCGATTATAATCGCGTTATTTTTATTTATTTTCAGCACTGAGAAATGAGGTTTTTAAAGGTTCCAAAACGTAGTAACGGCATTGCAACAATGCAGAAAAGTTGAAAATAAGTTTCATTTTAATGTAATAAATTCAATAAAATACATGTTTTTATTCGAATTTTGAAATAAACAAATTCAACATTTTCAACATTCAACAGTTCAACATTTTATAAGCAACATAAATAACATGAAACTCATAGATGTTTATCTAATAGATAAATTATCGGTCATTATACGGTAATTAACCACTCGTTCCTTAATAGGATGCACCCTTATGCTAATTACTATGTTTTCTTGTAATCTAATAGGTATTATAGTAAAAGTTAAGTGAAGGAATAAATTAACAAAGCGTTTTTATTGCTACTGTCTGTCAACATTGAATTTATTAGCGGCATATGGCATAGGAAAAATATTTTTATAGAGTAAATAGCTTTGTTTATTTATCTATTGGTTTGGTATATCAAACAAAAAACTGCATGAAACACGTTTGTTGTATGGGATTTTAATATTTTTTGTTTTTAGTATTTGTTGTTGTTGCGGCAACAGTAATACATCATCTGTGAAAATTTCAACTGTCTACTGTGACAGACAGACGGACGGACGGACGAACAGCGAAGTCTTAGTAATAGGGCCCGGTTTTTATCCTATGCGTACGGAACCCTAAAAATAAACTTTTGAATCTTACGATTTTATTTGACATTTAATTCTTAGCAAAACTGCGAATCAATCAGAAATATTAAATAAGATATCAGTGGTCATTAGTGAACTTGTGAGACAGATAAGTATATATTTAAATTTATAATTTTGTAACTTTATAATTAAACAATATAGAATCGACGATTTTAAACTAACATGGTTATTTTCACTACTAAAATTACTTATAAACGGGGTGTTTACCATGTTTAATAATTTATTCGCGGAGCTCGATATATAATCTCGAATATACCTAGAATCTCTGTCATGTCATGTCACAAAATACAAAATTCAAGAAAAATAAAATATTAAATCAATATTATTAAAGTATTCGATTTTCGGATCTAGATCGCGATAGTACACAATTTTTTTTTTTTTTTTTAAATAAGACATGTTTTTTTCCATGTCTTATTCGCGTAATGTTATTTTTTTATTCTCTTACCCGACCTCGGTTGCGAGCAGTACCTTCTTGACCAAGACTTTTGTAACATAGTCGAAATGTCGAGGTAAGAGAATTTGAAAATAACAAAAACGCGAATAAGACCCGGAAACAAAATAATTTAGAAAATAGGCAACGCTTTTGGTCTAGTAGCCTATAGTTTTTTTACTTTACTACTTTATTATGATAAACAGCACAAAAGTAAATTCCATTTTGAACATATATTTTTTTCATGTAAGTACATAAATTATACACTGTTTCAAAGATGATCTTTCGTTTGTGTCTTATTAGTGAGTGAGTCGCACAACTATTAGGTATATAAACGATGGTTTTAATTTGAGACTTCTTTAATAAACCTTATCAAGGTTTAACCTTGACTTGAAGCCTTAATAAAAGTGGAATAGTGAGAACATGCTTTGTCTTTTTCCGCGACAAGAACTTTCAAAGTTGACAGACAGAAACTAAAAGTGGTAAAACTAGTCCGACCTTATTTCACGTTTATTAATAAGGCAAAATATGACTAATAAACAGGCGTATTTATAAGTTTGAAAGGTAACCTATATCTTAGTCCTATTGTCAAATTAATTAATAAGAAATATAATCTAAAGTGCAGTTATTAAATTACGGAAAAATCCATGAAGCCATTTCTCTTTCTTGTAATAACTTAAAATGTTAATGTTCTAGTTATTAATGTAACGCTAAAAATGAATAACAACCTTTACTTTGAATATCAAGTGGCTCAAAGGGGAATCCATCATTTATTAGGTAGATAGTACCCACAAACTTGATTTC
The DNA here is from genome assembly GCA_949358125.1 of Idaea dimidiata. Lineage (NCBI taxonomy): Eukaryota > Metazoa > Arthropoda > Insecta > Lepidoptera > Geometridae > Idaea > Idaea dimidiata. The sequence continues at coordinate 8,590,800 of OX442334.1, forward strand.
CTCCGCGTACATAACAGAGTTTACTAGCGACCTTTACAGCCAATAATCGACAGAATGCACAGAATTTTATTACAAAAGAAGAATTAATAGTTGACAGGAAGACTTTATTCGCATAAATATCTCATTAAGCAAAGATTTATTACTTAAAATAGTCACGAAACTGTAAAAAAAAGTTTTTGGAAGTAAACGTTTTTGATATTCTGATAATTACTTGGCAACATGCGATTGTCTATGCCGCTGGGGCTGGTTAATTTGCGTTTTTTTATTTACCGTTATATATCATTTTGTTAATGACACCTAAATGAAGAGGGATCACGAACCTAACTAACTAATATTTCGATAATAAATGAACGAAATAATTTTTATTGCTTCGAAATTGCCTAATTATGTCATTTTTCACTTTTTCCTTTCTATATTAGTAATAGTTTGTTGTGCAAATAGAGTTGGGGAAATTATTTTACTAGCGGTGATTTAAGCAAAATCATATTTCATGATTTGTTTTTTTTTTTAGAATTTGTTTTTGTACACATCAAATGTATCATTTTGATTAGCATGTTAAATCTTGAACTTCCTTGTTATTTTACATGTAAGTAAAAAAAATAGAGATCTAATAATTATCTGTCATTAAAAAAAACAGTCTAATAAATACTTACTTAAAATTATTAGAGAATTACTATAACTTAAAAGTAGCCGTTAAAATATCCATCAAGACTCACCGTTGTTTTTTTTATTATTTTAAGCAGGAAAGGTGACATTCGGTAAGCATAAAAGTCCCAAGGAATTGCCGAAGGAATCAATAATTTATCGATGGGATGACCTCGCTTCATTTACATTAAACAAATTGTTAATTTTTTGATAACTATCATCTTGAACAGATGGCCAAATATACTAACGTATGTTGTACAAGCCAATATAAATCTTAAAAAAACTGTTTTACAGTATATGATGGGTTGTATGTTGAAAATATTCAGGAAAGTGTTTTTTATGTTTAGTGGGTAATAATTGGTGAAGGTAAGCATGGCATGTGCCGCGGTTATGGGACAGGTTGACCACATGTGGTACAATCTGCTAAGTATTTTATAGTTTGTTTTAAGGTAATTTGTAATATCGGTGTTTTTTTCGGTAATTTAATTAATTTGAACTGTCGAGGAAATACCTTAAGGTCTTATAAATGTTTATTTTTAGATTGAAATTGGATGATTGGTAACTTAATATTTTACAATAACATTGTTATTAAGACGAGGTTCGATAACAAAATGCGGATATGAACAATACGGCTAATAATGACTGAAAGCAGTTTTCGTCCGTCTAAATTAAAACTAGAATAAAATAGAAAACATTTAACAATAACTACAGTAATATCTCGTTTTTAGTTTAACTAAGGGCAATTTTTTCTATCTCTAGATAAAAGTGAATAATGTCAATAATATATATAACACTACCGAATAAAAATGAAACATATTTTCTTAAAGAAATTAAACTTTCAAAGATTTAAGCACAAGATTTTATAACATAGCAAAATTTATTAAATTTTGCTATGTTACCTATATTTTATTTGGCAGATATTACCTACTTGTTCATTTTAATTTAGTTGTAGAGTAAAAAATTAGCCTTAACCAACGGAGACTCTCTAAACAAGGCAAATGCGATCTTCATGCGTAAAAAAAACCGACTTCAAAAAGAAACAAAAAATAATTTAAATAACAACCAAAAAAAAGAATTGATAAAAATTACCAAAATAACCTCTACATAGGTACAGAGCCACCGACTAATTAATCTGTTTTATCATCTGAAGTCGGGCAGCCAAACTAAGTACAATATGGAACCAACCAGTAAAACTGCCCGACTTCAGATGATAAAACAGATTAATTAGTCGGTGGCTCTGTACCTATGTAGAGGTTATTTTGGTAATTTTTATCAATTCTTTTTTTTGGTTGTTATTTAAATTATTTTTTGTTTCTTTTTGAAGTCGGTTTTTTAATTGTTAAATTATTTTTTTATTTTACCCTTTTTAGTATACTTACCTACCTAAAAATCAACAATATTGTTACCGTAAATTTCATTATTGAAGAGTTTGCTGATGAGAAGGTGGTTTCAGGTGCCCCATCAATCTGTACTTAGTTCTTTAGGGGTCTATTCTTTTTGGTAGAAGTCCAAAATTTAGTAATTTATTGAATTCTGGGATGCTATCCTGTCCATCATTCCGAAGATACTCATCAGATCCTTACCAAACTTTCATGGGACCACCTCGTAGCTTTCACCTTTCCATTAAAAAAAGAATCATCTCAATCGGTCAAGCCATCTTCGAGTAATCGATAAACAACTGGATTGATTAATTAAGGAGCATTTCCGTTCATCACTCCGAAGACCCTCATCAGATCCACATCAAATATTTATGGGACCATCTTGGAGCTCCTACCTATCCATTAAAAAAAGAATCATCTTAATCCGTCAATCCGTCTTCGAGTAATCGGTAAACATACAAAAAAAAAAATATATTATACATACAGACGAATTGATAACCTCCTCCTTTTTTTTGAAGTCGGTTAAAAAAGAGTCAATCGTGACAAAATCGTCTCCCTAAAGAAACACAAAAATGTTACAGAATAATTTAAGGAATTACTTAACCATAAAAATGTAGGCAGATCTCATAAACACAGACGACTTGCAAGTCGCATGTGTTCTGGACTAAATCGCGACATTTATTCGCGCAAGCCATTACAGCTCTTCCACCAAAACTGCCATTAACATAAAACGAAGACAGAAACTACTTTCAAACTCAATATCAGAATCTTTTGTGTGGCAAATCTACACTCGAGCCCTCGGCTCGCGGCTATCCGTTAACACATTGATTATACATCAAGGAAAATAAAAAAAAGAAATAGTGCGAGGAAAAAAGCCGCGGAGCCGTAACGATTTCAATCAAACAAAACGTTTTGCGTTTTTATGGAGGCACAGAATCGGCGACTATCTCGTTCCGAAACAGATTATTTCTCATTTGATTTATGGCGGCTGAATCTTCCAAAGATATTATGTTTTGGTCATCCATTCGATTCCTATTTGAATGCTGAACGCCGAATGGGGTGGTATGAGACGGGGTGGTATTCGGTACTATATTAATCTCAAATCCATTTGTTGTAATATACGTTTGAAATTGGTCGTTTTCGTTTTGAGTTTAAGGTTTATTTTGGTGTTATTCTGATGAACAGTTAGGACAGTTCAAAGATTACAAGCCGATAGAGGTGAGAGATGAAACAGTAGCGTCGTTTTCATTTTGCCGATGTATATTTCTGTCCCACTTCCACTCCCAGCGGGAGTCTGGCCCTAGTATGTATCAGATTTGGGTTTTATCGTTTTATTGCTTATTCTTTTTAGATTTTCAGCGGCGAAGGCATATCATTTTGTTTTTAATGGGAGACATAAATATCCCGAACCAGTCAGTGACTTAGAAATGGTGCGTTTAGGGAGCGATGCGGAATTGAATGTTATTTGATTCGCAAACATCTATGTTGCTAAAGAGCAATAAAAGTTGGAATTGCTTCAAACACTACGTATCAAACTATACGTAGGTGTCATAGGTACTTATATATAAGTTTTCTTTGTTCCAAATTAAGATGGGAAAGTTATATTTTTTCAGAAAAAATGAAAATTATATTATTAGGTATTACTTAACTGATATTCGACCGTAGGATTTAGTCTACCGATCATATAACATAAGTTTACGCTATCTTCCATAGCTGGACAAAGGTCAAAGGCCAAAAAATTACTCTTAAAAATGATGGTAGAAACCTAACTTCATATAAATAACTTTTTAAATAAATTGTCGCTCAATTTCTTGAAAGTGATTTTAAAGAGGGGCGATTTGGTTGAGTAAGTATTTTGCAGCGAAATATTTTGTCGTCGGTTCCCCGCATCTGGCGTAGGTCCAGTCGCCTGATGACAGCTTATGAATATTTTTGGCAAAATTCGCCGCTTTTCTATTCGGAGGATGTTTCATATTCGACTTTTTCATCCAAATTACAGTTTTGCGTATCGCCCCGACCTTTCTATTGTTCGGTTTATAAACTTACCTATTTCCCGTAGAACTCTTCTCTCGTAATAAAATAAAGTGCTCGAAGGTGAATATGAAAGGACAATGGAAATTCCAATGTTTATTTTAACGGCTGTAACCTTTGCCACTGTTTTCCTGTTAAGGTGGGTGCTATTCTACGATAGATGTCACTGTCTGAGTAACGTCTCACTGGGGTTGCGGTCGCTGCTCTTCACCACATGGGGCGCTGCAATCGACCATTGTTTCCTCCAAACGTCAATTCGAACGATAACGCATAAATCGAATACGAATCTTTTGTTTTATCTCCGTAACGTATGGACAGTGCAAGTGAGTCTATAACTCTGTATGATGTTCGGATGTTTGTTTTGTATTTATTAATGAAATATGTCGCTTGCCGCACAGCTGAGGTTTATTTTATTATTTTAGTTACCATTTGTTATCACGACTTTATCGGCTGTAGAAGAGGGACGCATCGAAAAGTAAATTATGAAGGTATTGTTCGGGTCACATTTCTTCAGTTGAACAATAGAAGCGCATAATTTTTATTTTGAGTAATAAATTTTAGATTAACAAACATGCGCTCAAAGTTCCGAAGATGTCGTCAGAATTTTCATTTCGTTTTTAATAAGAGGGTGTCGTTAATCCATCGATATTAGCTGGAGGCAAACATTCCGTGCCTTTTCTTTGAATATTTTCTTGAGAGTGATGGGGTAAGAACTAATGAACCGGCGAACTCCGTCATTTGGAGAAATACCGTGAAAATCTTGAAGAATTTCAATATTTTATTTCATTCTGTGAAAATTAAGGTGAATTTTTTATCATGGTGGAATTTAACCATGATAAAAATAGTCTATTGCAGACTAATTCTGCTAAATAAATCTAGTTTTATATATTTTATGGTTTTGAGGCAAATATACATACAATGTACCTACTACGAGGTTTACATAGCAATGACTACTTACCGTATAAAAATTAATAATTAATACAGACATTTGTAGGCGTCTCCATGATAATCCTTATTGTTTAATGGAAATTTTCATATTTCTTGCCTTTTTTAAGGAGGATTACGAACTTACTATAGTAACCTTACTTAAGCCTAAAACAAATTTAGCAAATAAACATACTGATACTGATGCTATATTGTTTTGTCAAAAAATTAACCCTTTTAACGCCAACTAGGGTAAGTGTATAAAATCCTAACTAATAACAATTCACACAATCATTCGTCACGCTACCCCGTTGTCAACCCTTCGACCGCCCGGTCTAAGGTCCGGTGTGTCAAATACAAATGAACGTAATAATTGTCGCTGCCCGTTTTCGGAACAAAATTCGTTGGAGTTGACAGATGTTGAATAAAATTGTTATAAAAATGGACGTATACCTGTAGACCTCGTTTCCATTTGATTACAGATTCCAAGTGTCGAAAACTTTTACCTTTTTTAAATGGACATAATGATGAGACGTGACAATTTTTAATTAAATTTCGTCGTCATCATCATCAACTCATGATTTTACAGTAGACAAATACTTTATTATTTTGTTAGGTTCTCGTAACTATGATTTTCAATACAAAATAGGCATATATAAATATATTGACACGTTATTTTTTTATATTATTAGTGTCAGTAACTTATAGAAATCATAATCAGTTATTTTATTTATCTAAAGGAATAATTTAAGTTACAAAAATATGAAAACAAGCCATATAAAATCTGTTCCGCACCGCCCTTCTACTAACGAGGGAGGGTCGCATAATCGGAGAAACAAATCTGACTACTGGTGCTGCATTTAAATGATGATGATTAATTTGTTCTTCGCAAATGACAAGAAGGGTTAAATACTAAGGGTTCATAGTAATTTTGGCACTTGTACAGAACAAAGATTCCTGCTCATTCGCAGTATCTACTTTGAATTTGTACAGTTTAATTTCATTTGATTGCCTTTGTGATCTGAGTTTGATGGAGTGCGGAGATATTTCCGGGTTAAGAGTTGTATTAATTACAATTGTTAGAGAATTTTGGGACTGGTCCAGAATTTGTTGTCTTTGATCCCTTCGGCTAAAGGGTTGAGTCGTGATTGGCTTGTTATGGTATTAGTCATTTTGTATGACGATTAGAAGTTGTTTTAAACTACCTTCACCCGCGGTATCATACCTTTAAGCACAGCAGTTTAGGCTTAGCATATATAGATATATCAATAATAATTAGTCAGTCTAGTAATCAGAACTATGAATTTTACGTGAACTAGCTGCGCTCCGCGGTTTTACCCGAGTAAGTCCCGATTCCGAAGGAATATCGGGATAAAAGCTTGGTGTTATTCTAGGTCTTTAGCTATTTATATATACCAATTCTAAGTTTCACCGCAATTACTTCAGTAATTTTGTGTGATTGAGTAACAAACATACTCACAAACTTTCAACTTTGTAAATTGTATCATTAGAATAAAGGTTGAGCTAATTTTTGTAGGCAAAGCAATAGGCCAGAAAATATGCATTGATAAAACTTAACACCTCTTACATTTTTATGAAAGAAATACCCAAGCATTAAAAATATTTTTAATCTATGAAATAAACTAATTTAAATTAGACTGAATTCAGTATCAGCCAATCATCCGCTAAAAGGTGAAACCAATCCTTTAACCGCTTCCAGTCAGCGGTTTGCGGGGGACATTTGCAATATTCTTAAAAACATTCGGGTTGGGACGTTTCGACCTCGATCGACTATCCGATATTATCATAAGGAAGGAATTTGCAATTCCAATAATAAGTTTTAGTTCGGTCTTGTGAAGCAATACGCTTCTATATGTTTGTTTTCAATTAGTTTAATGAAATAATTTGACCGTGGTTTTAGTACTTTGCCTTTCCATTATGTACTGCCATACACATAATACCAAGTTAATGAGAAATAAGAACTCGCCCTTGGCTGAAGTTTGTTTAATAACCAGATTTAATGGGCCATTTAAACAGGTGGCCCTTCCTAAGCTATTTAGGTACGGCAAACTAGTACATCAGTAAAGACATCGTGTGAATATGCGATATATTTTCCTTGTGCTTTAAGTCCTTGCTGAATTTAGTAGTTAGTAGAAATTAGCTACTACGAGTATACTATTGAGACATCAAAGTCTCGGTAGCAACTTTAGGTTCATGATAATAAACACACGAATAAGTCCTGGCTAAGTATAATAACGGCCTCTGTGGTGGGTCTGGTTAAAGTCCGACTGAATGCAGAAGGTTGCGGGTGCAATTCCTGCCGGGTGCAAATATTATGCTTAACAAAAAATATTTGTTTTTAGTCTGGGTGTTTTCTAAGTATCATATGAATGAATTTACAAAAAAAAAATGTAATTGTTATTCTATATCTAGTACCCATAGCCAATAGCCATAGCCCATAGCCATAGTACAAGCCTGGTGCTTAGTTTGGGGCTAGATTGCGTTGTGTGTAATGTCGTGCAATATTTATTTATTTTAAATGCTCGCTTCTCTATTTAGTTTACATTTTAGAAAATATTGTAAGTACCTAGCTAAATGCGATGACCAACCGAGTAGGTAGGTAATCAATGAAAGCCTGAAGCATCTCGCAACCCAAGAGCCAACCGCGGCCAGTTGCCGCTTCTTTTTAGAACAAAATCCAACACCTCACCAGACTATGTAATCATCCTACTTGCATCCAATATTATATAACACTAGGCTACTTTTTATCCCGATATGCCCACCGGAACGGAACTTACGCGGGTATACCAACTTACAATTTTTTTTTAAACTCACACGACTTGCACTCATAGTAATATTTTATCCGAGTGTTATTGGGGTATTGTTATTTTTAATTTTTTTTACCTCGATGTTTCGATCAGGTTACAATGATCTTTCCGGTCGCGGTGGTACGCTATATCTATACTTCTATACTTATAATAAAATCGTAGCTTAACGGTGTCTGTTTTTGAAAGATATTTTGAAAAAACTATTTTTAGGGGTATGTACTAACGTAACAGACCCCATTTCCGTGTTTAACTTTTGGTCTGTTTGTCCGTTTGTCTGTTTGTCTGTGCGTTTGTGCGCGCTAATCTCGGAAACGGCTGGACCGATTTCAATGAAATTTGGTATGCAGATAGCTTAAGACTTCGATTAACATATAAGCTACTTTTTATCCAGATATCAAGTTCGAATTTCGGGTATCCGGATAAAAAAATAAAAATTGCGTAATTTCGTTGTTGAACCATTAGCATCCATCGTCATCTATCGTTATTGATCGTCATTGATCGTCATCGATCGTCATCTATCGTCGTCATCACTTACTAACATACAAATCTTGCCTTACTTCACCTACCTACTGCAGTGCAAAAATCCACACTTAAACGGACGACCAGAGAAGTACTGATGATGTACTTGATAGTACTTCAATGGGCGACCGTTTAAGTGTGGATTTTTGCATTGCGGTAGGTAGGTGTAAGAACAACGCGGGATCGCGACTTGCGCGGGTGAAACCGCGGGGCGCAGCTAGTTGGAAATAAAATGTGGGTAGTTGGGTTACCATCACATTTTTTGGACAATACCCTACCTACATACAATATATTTTTTGCGTGAAGCGTATGTGTTATTATTCCCTGTAATTAGCTCCCTATATTCCAAGTTACATTCCAATCGGTTCAGTAGTTTTTGCGTGAAAGAGTAACAAAGTAACATACATAGAGACATAAACTTACCAGTGACACAATATCTTCAATATCAATTCTTAACGCGAAAGTTTGTACGTCTGTATGTATGTTACTTTGTTACTCTTTCACGCAAAAATTACTGAACCGATTGTAATGTAACTTGAAATATAGGGAGCTGATTACAGGGTATAACACATACGCTTCCCGCAAAATCTTCTAAACCTGGACCTGGACCTGAAAGACCTGGAATAACACATTCCCGTAGGTATTGTTAGGTTATTCAGGTAGTTATTGGTAATTACGTTACGCAGATTACGCGGGTGAAGCCGCGGGGCGCAGCTAGTCAGTTATAAATAGAAATCGACGCCACCGCAGCTCCAGTCCCCTGGCGACCAAGAATAAGACCTGGGTTAAATATTCCTATGAAATTGTTATAAAGTTTGAGCACGGCACATACAATCACTATTATCAGTGTGACCCCGCCTATCTTAGTCCGTTATACCTAGAATAAGTATTTATTCACAAAACGTTCTCAAAAGATACTTCAAATTCAATTTACCAAACTATAATCCTTTAACTGAAGCCCTAATAACAAGACTAATATCAATAAAAGATATTCAAAATAGGATTTCCAAGAAGGTACAAAGCGAAGGATCCACTATCGCCGAGTCAACACTATCGTGTGACACCCTTTAATATAATGTGTTAGGTATTGATATCCACCCGCCTCGACTTTACATATAGGAGTAACGTAACAGTATATTGGAAATTGATTTTGTCTTGTCTCTAACGTTTGAAAGCGAAATAGATATTGTCTCACTGTACTCGGGAGAATTTAATTGTAGCGCTGTTGATGGAAACTTTGCGATTCCTCTTGTTTACCTGTTATATCTGTTTTATTTATTTTTATTGATGTGACACATCTATAGGCGGCCCCTGTGGCGCGTCAGGCGAACGCTCGGCTGCAATGCAGAAGGCTGCGGGTTCGATTCCTGTCGGGTGCAAATGTTTATGCTTAAAAATAAATATTTGTATCTGGTCTGGGTGTCTCTCCGTGTATAATATATGTATTTATTTACAAAAAAAGTAAAAATGTAGTATATCCGTTATCTAGTACCCATAGTACAAGTCTAGTGCTTAGTTTGGGGCTAGATTGCGCTGTCATGCAATGTTTATTTATAATAATTATTTATTATAGGCGGGGGTAAACCTGATTGTTGACATGGCGAAGTCTCGCCACGCTGTATGAAAACACATCTGTCAATGTTTCACATCTGTCAAGCGTCCCGTGACGGCTAACATCGGCTAACATGTTTTCTATATAGGTACAAGTAGCATCCTTTGGTCCCACCTGCGAATTTTCCGATCCTGTTTGAATCTCAATAGATCCCTTTCTCAGTAGATACCTTTATATCACAGAGAACACATCCATCTGATCTCCAAATCTCAATAAGACCAGCGGTAAGGGCCTGACCGCTGGTCCTTAGCCTAATTCCTGATCCTAATCTGTATAATAATATATAGTTTAGACAGTCAGTCAGGACATTTAGTTTATAACTATAGGTTAGTCCATCTGACGACAAAGGCTTATAACACTAGCTGCATCTCGTGGTTACACGCGCGTAAGTCCCGTACCCGCGGGAATATCGGGATAAAAAACCGCCTATTATTCCAGGTCTCCAACTACCTATCACTCCAAGTTTCACCGCAATCGGTTTAGAAGATTGCGTGATTAGTAACAATGTATGTTTGTTACTTAATCACGCAATCTTACAGCTTTATAATATTAGTAGCTTATGGTTAGTATGATTTAATAATTGTTTGTAATTTTCATATTACATAATTTTTGCAATTAAAATAAAATAACAAAGACATCAATTAACTTAATTGAAATCTTATTTGTTTTATGTCATCGGCCACAAATCAATTTCCTGCCTATTATCCATGATTAAGCTACCTAATCTATTATTTTTAATGTCAGTATTTTTAACCATAACAAGTTTTATTCATAAAATTTAAGAGATCACTACACTGTGTGGGTGGACACGTTTTAAACAAGATGTATTAAGATTATATTACTTAGAAGCCGTGTCTAGGATGAGCCTGTAGCAATTAAGATAAAACGTGCACAACTTAACAAATAACAAAAAAAACTTTATTATGATTTCGTAAAAATATTCAGTTGTAAGTAGCCTCTGATGTGCTGATGACTTGATTAGGCAGAATAATAAAAAAATAACAATGAAGGCTTGTAGGTTTCTATGCTTGACTTACTTTTGTTAATCTGTGTGTTTGTGTTTTGTGCAAAATAAAAGATTTTAAAATATATGTGTTTTTAAATTAATAAAAAGTTAGAAATATTTTTAAAGGAAAAATTCATCTTCAAAAATTCACTTGCGGCGGCGTTTCACGCAAAAACTACTAAATCGATTGCAATGATGCTTGGAATATAAGTAGATGGATACCGGGAATAATATACTTTTTATCCCGATATTCCCGCGGGAACGGGACTTACGCGGGTAAAACCGCGGGGCGCAGCTAGTGACTATATAAAATTAACATACCTTCATTATATTGTTATTTTCAACTTCTCAAGCTACTTAACCGTCTAACCTATCCACGCATGACATAAACTATTTTAAACCATTCGTTAAAACTGGTGCACGTGCTGTGACAACGATCGCTTCTCTTGATAAACATCTAGTTAATTTTACAAGAAATATACATAAAGGTTCGTCTATGAACGTGTTGTTAGTCGTCATAACAATCTGCTTAATATTAAAGGCACGCTTGCTACCGGTTCCATCATTTTTCAGGGTTCTCTTTTTCAAACGTAAATCAATTTTTCATGGGTTTATTGTTAAAAATATGAATACAATAACGTTGTTTTATTTTCATTAATTATTTTTTTCCATTTTTAAATGTACCTATTTCATTTTTAAAAAAAATTGTCTTAACGTTTTCGCAATTTTGCATAACATTAAAACACAATAATTACCGGGTTTTACTCGCGTTTTATTCAATAACGGCATTATTACTAAAGACCGAGCTTTTGCTAACTTTACAGTTAGCTTTTTCTAGATTGACTGAGATGCAATTCGTCTATTTCAACACTCTAAAAGTTACAGTAAACTACCGCCTCATAATGATATGTATCAAAACGTTCCACTGTACGCAGACTTTAGAGTTATTGTAGCAGTTTTGAATTTAAAATATAACTATTATTATCTCTAGTTATTATATATAGTCTCAAAAAAAACGCTAACGAAAAAGCTAACTGCAAAGTTAGCTAAAGCTCAGTGTTTAGTAGTAATGCCATGTAAAACCCGCTAAATATTGTGTTTTAGAAGTAAATTATTTAGGTACCTAGCTGGCATATACCTACTCCATAAAAAATATTTTATTTTATCTAGGGAGACATAGAATGTCAGACTTTAAAACACTTTTGAAACTTACACGACTTCTGTCTTTTTTATGTTGTTTTTTGGTGTTTGTTACACATTCAAGACGCGTTCTAGACCTGAAGTTCTAAAAACAATAAATAAATAAGTAATACATAAGAAATTATAAATATTTATATTAAAACATTGTAATGTACGAAACCCTGCACTGAACGTACTTCACCGTTTTTGTTGTTCTATAACTTTAATTGTTAAGGCGTTGCTATCAAACTCACTATCTGTTTTCATGGGAAACATCGTCAGCCATTCGTATCTTTGTCGGCAGACATCTTTTTGTTTTCTTAGTAATGAATGGTTGTAAGCACCTACCTACCTAGCTATGTGATTTCATAGCACGCACTCACCAGTTTTTCTTATTCTTCTCTTAAGTACACATTATTATAACGTATATTGTTATAGTTAATGTTAACACGAATGTTCTTAATGACATTTTGTTTAGATAAGAACGGTGCTTTTTGTGGGAAAATGTAGCGTGATTTACATTAATTTAATCTTGTTTGCTTCAAATTATCTGGTGTAACTGCTCTTGGTTCCGTGAGTCACTACCTAATTGTGACTGAGGTTAAAATATTTCTTAATTCCCATGCCAATTACCTATGACTTCAAAAATTTTACTTTAGCGTATTAGGACCAAGTCAAATGATTAAACATAGATCATTATATTTGGTACAATAAATTACATACCTAATTTTAATTTATTTCATTCGCGTAAATTCAGATCCCGTGGGAGTATCTGAATTAAAAGTAGCCTATTTCTTTCTAATGGTAAAATATTTTTTGAAATCGATTCAATAGTTTCAGAGTCTATTCATTAAAAACAAACAAATAAATCTTTTCTCTATATAATATTAGTAGAGACTAGCGACGAGCATATGATTGTTCTGATTTTTAAAAATGAAGAGATAAATAAAATAAAAATGTGATATCACCGAAAAACCGGCAAACCCTGAAGAAAATATCTATAAATACCTCGAAACGTAGCGCGTTGATTAAAACTTACATCAATAAAAATAACCCAGTACTCAACTTACAATTAGATACAAATAAAAGATGCTATTACCTTAAACACAATTCATTTGTGAGCTTATACCTAGACTTAACAAAGCACATTCGCATCTCCTATCGATCCTTGATTGTAATACAAACGTTCAAAGTCGTATCAACAGTCGACACAAATCAGATTAACTGACTACGAACCATCTCTTCGTATTAGCATCGGAAAGTTGGCACCTCGTTATACCGCAGCGAGCATAAATAAATTAAGCTCAAAGCTCATCGCTCGGACCCAAAGATATTTTGCACTGTGCAATTGAGAAGAGACAACATCAAAACCAAAACGGTCAGTAGTAAAACAGGAGCTCAATATTTCTTCAAATTTTTAGGTGTATTATTGCTAATTAAAACAAAGTCTAACAACGGTAAACAAAAATCGTTAAAAATTACTAAAGTACTTCAATAAAACTAACTTTGCTCTTATCTTTTAGTCACGTTGTTTCAGAATTTTGAGTTTTATACACCACAGAATTTTGAGTTGTAGTAAATACTTGGTATAATTATTAACTTCCCAGGTCCAACCGTTTCCGAAAAAATTGGTGGAAGCAGACAGAGAGATGGACAAGCGAGTGATCTTATAGGGTTCCTCTTATTTACCTTATAAGGAACGAAACCTTAAAACACTGAGATAGGCGCTAAACCAAACCTACGCGAAGGAGTTTTGCGTGGGTTTAGTTGCTGGGACTTCTATTGTACTGAAATGGAAAACTAACTCTGTCTGCATCTTTGCCTTTCAAGAATAAAGACAGTGGTAAAAGCCAAAAAAGGCTAAGCTAATGAAACTCTTTTCATTGGCTCTATTGCAATTCTTCAACGATGGCGTCTTACCATAAGTAGCAAGACTATTGGAAAAGTCTGCTTATAAACTCTGTTTTGCATCCTTATTTTACCTGCGAATATGAGCCTCTTAAAAAGCTTAGGTGTTCCCTGTACATTCTTAAATGTCTTACCTCGGACGCAGTTGCGGTTGCGAATTAGTCGGCTCTTTGTGCAATCAAGCGGGCCCTTCGCGGCGTAATGAATATGAATACGGTACGCTGCAGACTCTCATTAAACTAGTTTTGATGATGTGGGGGTTGAAATTTAAGGAAATTTTAAATGGTTACACAATTGGAATTTACTGCCGTATTGTTAAAGACTTGAAAAACGCTTTGTATGATAATATTAGGTAAATTGTTATTACTTTGTGATTTTATAATTTTATTAGGTACACGGCTCCAAAGAAAGGTTTTTTTTTGCGCCGATCTTGTATTTGGTTTTTTGTACTACACTTTTATTTTTGTATAAAATATAACATTATATTTATTATAAATGTATTGTGTCATCGTTCAACGATCTTTCAACATACAGAAATTGAAAGATCGTTACATCGTTGAAATATTTTACAGGGTTTAGTTCAGTTTAGTTTTTAGTTTATAAAAACTAAAAACTAAAGTGATCCAAAGTGAAATAACAAATAAACCAGATAGGTATGTGAATGCTCATTTTTCCGCAATAGGAATTATTTATTAGCTCTTTAAGCTGGTAAAGACAACGGGTATAATTTTACTAAGTATTATTTAAAACTGTTTCTGATTGACATAATAATATCTTAGTGTGTAATAGTTTTAATTCAATTTTTAGTTAAAAGAAACCCAAACCGGTCTACCCCGAAGAAAAGGTCTGTAAATAACTTGATAAAATGTAAAAATAATTGAAAACAATGCAAACAAAGCCGGAAAATGATTTTAATTTCAATCGAACATCGCGAAAACAGAAGAAAAGTCTAAAGTTTTTAGCTTTAATAGCCTTATTAATAAACGTGAAGTAAGGTGGGAGTAATTTTACCACGTTTTGTTTCTGTCTGTCAAACTTTAAAAGTTCTTGTCACGGAAAAAGACAAAGCATTTTCTCACTACTTCGACCTTATTCCACGTTTATAAATTAATAAGCTGCAAAACAGTAAAATGATCAAGTTCAAGTTAAGTTCCAAATTCAAAAGTTACATTTAGAACGGACCTATAGAACAGAACACCTAAACACATAGTTAGGTATTCAAATTCTCCACTTTGTTACGGGCGGGTCGGTTTAATTATTGAATTAGCATTTAAATTATTTCGGTAACCATTCATTTGTAACTAATACAAATAGCGAGACGCATGAATAATGTTCAGGACGTGGCTGTTGTAAACTTAAGTAAATTGATGCGGTATTATGCGCAACCAGTTACCCATACATATATCATATTTTTGCGTAAAAGAGTAACAAAGTCACATACAGACAAACATACATACAAACTTTTGCGTTTATAACATTAGTAAGATTCTAAATTAAGTAAAAAGCTGTCGCTTTTAAAAAATTGTACGAGTTTTTTGTCCACGTTTTCGATCTAAAATTCTTAAAAAATGTTTTAAGGTGGAACCACAATTAACACATTTGTTGGTGCGCGTCGACTATTGAAAGGGAAATCGTAAGTTGAACATATATTTTAAAATTCTGTTTTTAATATTATTTTGTTGGTGAATGAACCGTAATGGCTAGACAGGTTATAGACGGACAGACTGACAGACAGGCGGACAGTGGAGTCTTAGTAAAAGGGTTCCGATTTTACCCTCTGGGCTACGTTACCCTACAAAGGTATAGTATTCATCGCGTTTAATTACTGCACTGGTAGGTGACGGTAACTAAACATTAGAGATACAAATCTAGATTTTTCTTCGGTTCTCTTTTCCTTAGAGCCATATCCAAATTTCTTAACTTCTGTAATAGACTATGACGCACGAATAAGTACCGAAGTACCGGTAGCCGACGCGAATATTAAACACTTCGGTACAATACACTATTTATTACCAACTCTATGAAACTTACGATATTTATACAAATACATTTTTTGTAGGTTTCTAGGCTTAGGGAAGTTTCGGTCTGAGTTGTTTCGCCAAGAGAATTCATCCACCAAGCGAAAACGTGATTGTATTAAGGACGCGACTCATGTGAAATCCCTTCCGATGGAATGGTTTTATTCATAACCGGTATCAAATAGATCTTTAGACAATGTATTATGTTACTGTACATGATACAAGAAGTGTCCCCTTCATTTCAAAAACAATAAAAAATAACTTTAAATACCACTATTATACAGGCAAAGTTACCCCTGTTTTACAAAATAAATCAATTTTTCTTCTAAATCCTTAACCGCTATATTTTCTTATAGTCATCATAAAATTAGAAAATACAATACCTAGAACCCCTTCATCGCATTTTTTCAAAATATTATTTTAATCTTCGTTAATTATTGATTTTACGAGAAATTGTAGATTTTTCACGCAATTCCATCTCGCTCATTTATATGCAATAGGACAAGGACCGTTGCTTATCATCTACCGCCGCCTTAAAGGAAGGAACACTTTATGGGCCAGTCGGACTCACACTTGGCTAGTTTCTTTCTTTAATTGTGACCCTTCTTATACGATATTATATTCTAAAACGAAGTCTTTTGAATTTTCACGTTTTAAATAATAAAATTAACCTACTGATGTAGGAAACAGTAAAAAACTGTACGTGGGAAGCAACACAAATGGATTACAAACAAGTTTGACGAATTAAAAACAAGTTCCAACACTGAATTTTATTGTATTTTTATTAATTATCATTATTAAAATGCAGCTGGATATAAATTATGTGACTGTTTTTCTAATTGAATTAAATATTTCCATTAATATTTAAGTTTTGTTAAACCGTTCGCAAAAAAGTTCTCGAGTAGCGACATGCAATGCAAAATAGAGTGTTGGAAGACGACCTACTCGGTTAATGGGTAATAATCATGGTAGGGATGATGTCTTAAAAGTCGTCGCGAAGTCGCTGCGTTATCGTTTAGCTAAGAAAATTAAATTAGAAACATATCACATAATTAAAAAATCCAACTCAAAAAAAGGATTTTCTAAAATAGGTATCTGTGTTTTTTAAAAGTAGTTGGAGTATTTTTTTATTTAGAATTTACTTTTTTTTTGAGCGACAACAGGACGACAAAGCAACGAGAAACGATCATGATAACGCGGATTGTAGCGTCGTATGGGGAGGTCTATGTAGACGGGTAAGGGCTGAGATGTATGGATGTTATAAGTTTAGTCCGGAGAGTCTTAAGGCGAAAGTCTTTAGTTAGTGTGTACGTAATAAAACACAATCCGCGCTACCATGATCGTTTGTCGTTGCTATTTCGTCCTTTTGTCGTTTAAAAAATAAAGTAAATTTGAAATAAAAAATACTCCGACTACTTTTAAAAACCACGGAGAATTAAAAAAAACCTTTATTTTAAGTTTTATTTTTCTTTTTTTTAATTATTTTAATGTGTTTTTAATTTAGTTTTTTTTTAGCTGGACGACAACGCGATGACTTATAAGACATCATCCCTACCATGATTATTACCCATTAACTCCGTAAAATAAATAAATAAAATGCATAATTAAATCTTGTTTTTTATTATGCAAATTCGCGAAAACCTTAGACAAAATTAGTGTGTACGTGTTTGTTATACGAATTGAAAGGGGTTTTCCAGAGTATTTCGATAGTATTTCCTGTTCCAGGATGTAAAATATCCTTAACTAGCTGCGCCCCGCGGTTTCACCCGCGTAAGTCCCGTTCCCGTTTCAGTTCACGCGGGATTAAAAGTATTCTATGTCCTTCTCCTGGTTCTAAGCTACCTCCCCACCAATTTCCAGACAAATCGATTTAGCCGTTCTTGAGTTATAAATGGTGTAACTAACACGCCTTTCTTTTATATAAATAGAGATATAAATTCAGATTATGCGCCATCAAATTTTAGACAAATCTTATTAAATCGATAAAATCCGAGCTATTTTCAAGTAATTGACAGTCTAACATCCAAACATTAGCCTTATTAATAAAAGGTCCGAGTAGTAACTCTGCTTCTTGAAAAAGACAAGGCGTGTTCATCCAAATATTAGCCTTTTAAATAAATGGGGGGTAAGGTGAGAGTAGTTATTCTGTTTCTGAATAAGACAAAGCGTGTGCTCACTACTCTGAACGTACTCCACGTTTATTAATTAGGGTTAAACTTTCCCACTTATAATATTAGTTAAAATAACCGAATCTCGTAGTTACGTGACTAAAACCGCGGCTCTTTCGTTAGTAAAATACTCGTAACAAACTAGAAGGCATGTCACAGCTCGTCACGAAGTATTAAAATGAGTGTTTGAGCAGCACGAGTCATTAATTTCTATGTTTATTGGCCGATCGGGACACGAAACAATTAGTTGGTTGTTGCTATCTACTTAAATATTGTGCGTACGGCTTTGAGCGGAACGATTTCTAATAATAACTTCGAATTACGTTTTACGTGGAACTGCAGTGTTGTTCAAAAAATTCTTCTGCTCACGATTTGAAACAACTTAGGATTCTCCTATGGATATGGTTAATTCAATCGCTTAGCAAGCGAGAGGCACGGGTTCAAACCCCGTGGCGGGACGATTTTTAATGATGCTCTGATGTTACTCATCATTTGAATGATGAGTTTACAGTAACTTTTTAGAATGTTAAAATAGACGCATTACATCTCAATCTCCTTGAAAAAGCCAACTGTAAAGTTGGCGAAAGCTCGGTCGTTTAATAATAATGCCATTAAACAGTAGAACCCTGTATATTTGTGTTTTATTATGCAAAATCGCGAAAACCTTAGACAAAATGATGCTCTCTATATAAAATTTTTAACCGATTTAAAAAAAAAGAGGAGATTCTCAATTCATCGCGTATTTTTTTTAATTTGTAGTTTTTTTTTTATTTTGGCTAATGAACTCGCGCTACACTACTTTTGTAGGTAATTTTTTTTTAGTTAAACAATGGGAATAATTTAAAATAGAAACCTTAGGTTATTTCATTTTAACACTACACAACTCCATCACAAAATTATATTAAGAAAGTTGATACGAAAATGAAACCGCTCCGCCTAATCCTTAATTGAAATGAGTGAATTCCTTTGTTCTTCATATGAGTAGATTAAACAACCCCAAAAGCCTTTAACTTTTAATGAGATAACTTATGATTAAAATACCTACGTTAGTTGTGTGGCTTTCTGCGAATTTCGTTTTGACTTTCGTATTATGCTACTAGCATCGTCCCGCAGTTTCACTTATGCGTATTTAGAATAGAATAGAAAACGCTTTTATTAGACCAATAAAATATGAACTACTTACCTATACAAATATTACAAAGAAATTCTTAAATCGAGTGTGGCACAAATTATTCTCATTTCCCGATACCTACTGGGGAATATCGAGATTCTTTTTCTTTCTTTCTCACTGTTTAAGTAGTGTTGAATAAGATATCCAGCTATCAGCATACAAAGTTTCATCACAAACGGTTCAGAAGTTTTCGTCTGAATGAGTCACAAATATACTTGTTTACTTACACACAAATTTATATTTTATTTATAAAAGTACTAGGATCGTAGAGATTGCAACGCGTCGCTTAAAGGATGATTTATATTACACCGTCACTGGGCCAAACCGTGCCCGAGCTTCGTTGTCCATTGCTCGGCGAGAAGTCGATCGGTCTGTTGCAACCGAGTGTTGGCCGAGCAATAGGCAACGAAGCTCGGATACGATACGGCCTGGGCCTCGATTCCGTAAGGACATAGCATGCGGAATGCCGGCGGACTGCAGGCGACGTGCAGAAGATGTGCGTTAATTCGTGTTCTGTAAATGTTATTTTACCTAATTACTACTTAATTAGTTAAGTAGCCTTCAAAATTAAGGGCTACTTAACTATTTAAATAGCTCCCCTTGTTTCTCGGCCAATCAGAATTTAAAAAAGTTACAGAATAGCTATTTTTTTTACTCCTGCAACAAATCGACTTTTGCAATGCTCATGCATCCCGCCTGCTATGTTTTTACAAAATCGACCCACTGGTGACGGTCTAATATAAATCATCTCTAAGTCGTGGGACTTGTCTATTGAGATTTTGATTATTTACCCAAAATGAATGGATAAAATCAAAATTAGTAATTTTCAACAGCAATATTAATGATAATGGCCCTTACCACAATGTCTTATAAGTCGTCGCGAACTCGTCGCGTTCTCGTTCAGTCATGCGCAGTAGCGACCTTATAAGTCGTGCAGTTTTCACTGACGTTTAACGCGTTTTGTATGGAATTTCGTACCATGACCACCCATAAGTCGTGCTTATGTCGTTCAACTTAAAATGAAGATGCGGTCAGAAAAAAATATTATTTGTACATAAATATATTGTAAATAATATTTAATGATTTTTCAAAGCAGCATTATTTTAAATTTATTAGTGTTCAACGTTTAATACAACTAAATAAAATTTATGAAATAGGTTCAGAACTCGTTCAGAGACAAGCACTTATTTTATCTATAGGTTTTTTTTCTGTACTAAGAAGGTACCTACATGAGAAGATTTCTAAAAAGTTTTTATAATAAAGTCTAAGGAAACGTTTTGATGGTTTCATTTTTATTAAATATTTTAATTTTGTCTTAAGTTTTCGCGATTTTGCATAATAATAAAACACAATATTTACCGGGTTTTACTCGCGTTTTATTTAATAACGGCATTATTACTCAGTACAAGAGCTTTCACTAACTTTACAGTTGGCATTTTCATGGTTGACTGAGATGTAATTATATTCTATAAAGTTACTGTAAACTACCGCCTCATAATAATTTGTATCAAAAAGTTCCAATGTACGCAGACTTTAGAGTTATTGTAGTACTTTTGAATTTTATTTTAAATTTAATTTAAAAATTTGAATTCTAATTTTCATTATTTCCAGTTACTTACCTCAAAAAACTACCATGGCTTCGGAACGCACCCTCAAATTATCTCGTGGCAAGAGCTTCTCATGTCTGTGAGGGCGCGTTCCGAAGCCGTTATGGATAATAATAGTGTCACAAGTATTTACTACTCTAAAAATAAAAAACTTTTGCTCATGCTCAAAGTTCATGCTCAAAATAAATAAAGGTTTAATCAACAAACTCTAATAAGTATAAATTCTATTTATTTCTCGTAGGGTTTAATAGTAATTTAAGAGTTTTGGCGGGAACGCGGATATTTAATGATAATTAAAAATTTAGCAACACATCTTCTGTGTGTTGCTAAATTTTTAATAAAAAACACGAAACTAAATTGATTAATATGCCCCCGAAATTAAACAATTTACACGCGTTTGAACTAGGTTTCATAAAAATGAAAACTTAGCAACACATCTCCTCCCCGCGTTCCCGCCAAAACTCTGCAAATTTAAAATACTTATAAATAAAATAAAAGTTTAATCGAGGAAAGATTCTAAAATCTTTTGTACTTTCTTCACTACGTGTCCTTGGCAGAATTTGTGATCACATAAAGCCATTTTATTAAAAAAAAAAACTTGACACTGGCTAAATTCCAAATGGCCATAATCGGTTTACATCTCGCCGGTAAGAAATGAAAAAAACACGATGTAAACAAGGGCTCATTTTTATTTAATTACCTACATCGCAATTCATTCTTTGCATTGCGTTGCGTCTGGTTTCGTTCGGCATCGGACTTGTGCATTAGTTTGTTACAATTAAATTCAGTGCAGTGAAAATGTCTCGTCAGACTGTTTGCGTACTGGAGGTGGGCCCCACCAAAAAAGTCAGCCGGTTCATCAATAAGCCAGGACACAGCTGTACTCACTGATGATAAAGAGTATAATGTTATTTGGCCCAAACTGAAGAGACTAATGAAGCACAGACTACAAGTATTTCTTCAAAAACTAGTAAGTGATATTGTAAGAAAAAATTGTTGCTCCTTCATGCAAAAAATACTGAACTGATTACTATGAAACTTGGTATGTATTATTCTCTTACTCCCAAAGGGTTGGGAGCGGGTTTTTGAATCCATGAATCTGTTCTTGAAATATAATATAAATAAACACTAGTGATACCTTAAGTAAACAAAAACTAATTTTTGGGTAAAAATTAGTCAATATTGTATGATTCTAGATGAGTCAGCATCATCACTTCTATCATCAGATGAGATAGAAGTGATGATGCTCAAACACTCCTGTATCATTTATTTAAAAAAGTAGAATATTATATGATAATTTACCTAGATAATTTTATTTGTTTACATATAGTGTTTTAAATTAAACTAAATATATAATAAGTACAATTTTTATATTTGCCTGCATCATGCAGTCAGTGTAAAACAGACGTAAATTGAAAATAATATAATTATAATTTATCTTTTAAGGAGAAAGAAATATTCAGGTGCAGATTTTTCAAGAGGAGTTTAAACCTGCGGGAGGCTACTTATAAAAGGGAACAAGAGAGAGAATAGGAACTCCATCGATTAAAGCTGGCAGAGAGGAGGAAATGGATAGCAAAACTGTACAAAAAAACTTGCCTGGAACGCCAAGCTGCTCAATTAAAACTAGTTGAAATGAAAGAGTTTTATTTCCTTATTAGTTGCGCCCCGCGGTTTCACTCACGTAAGTCCTGATCCCTGTGGGAATATCAGGATAAAACGCCTATGTGTTATTCCAGGCAACTATCTATATATTTCGAGTTTCATCATAATAGGTTCAGCGGTTTTTATGTGGTTGAGTAACAAACATACATACAAACTTTCAGCTTTATAATGTTAATAGGATATCCTTACCGTCTATGTATTATGTATGACTCCTATGTAACATTTGTACCAAACTGATTACTAATTATGTTATAATAATGCAGAATGTTAATATGCAATTTAGTGCTTAATTATAGGCTACTTTCTAAAAGACAGAGTGCATCTAAAGATGTTTATCCAAGGACTTGTTGTAAAAAATCTGACGAAAAGTATTTATAGTATACATGTTTCTAAAACTACTGAATCAAAAATTTTGTAGTTTTTTGCCTGGTTGTAGTTTTAATCTGTTTGGGTTTAATACTGGAGTAAACAAACCTAGAAGAAGGCCTTGAATATCACATTTCTCAAGTTGCTTGCAACATGGGCTGTTAGCAAATATCCTGTATAGTCATGGACCGATCCTGGCCACCGAGCTACAAAATTTTGTGAGTTTGCCTCATAAACAATTTGTACATTTATAGAGATTCGCCTTTCCTTGTGTTGTCTCATGGGGCTTTTATAGGTAAGTATATGTGTGCAGTCAATGCAGCCAACCACTCCAGGAAACTGGGCAATCTCATATATTGCATTTTTTTTTACTGCACTGAGTTTGGTACTTGATGGAAACTTATTGAAACATTGTGACTTACTGTCAAACGTTTCATTAAATTTCAGTTCTCTCCTCACCCCGGACTTGAGGAGAGTTGTCCACTGTGAATACGATTTTTATGGAGTGAGGATAAGTAGAGTCGAGGGAAGTTGAAGGAATTGTTTAAGAATACCGGTGGAAGTCGTGGGTTACAGCTAGTATATATATAAACATTTTTGTTCGTTAGTTTTCTATGGCAAGTACCTAGGCAATTTGTTTTTATTACATACATAGGTAGGTACCTATCCGTTTTATGTGTTGTAAGTAGGAAGTTATTATGAAAAATAAAAAAAAAATTATGTGGATTTCTTTTATTATTAGCTTACAAGCGCCGAGGCGCCAACTACTATGTAAGCTGTGGCAATACTTTACATTTGGCCCAATGTTTCAATATCTGGAAAATGAGGTAAGTATCTCTATCTATGCAATAATCGAGTTGGTAGGTACTGATGCCTGGCAGCAATTGTTCCCTGGTTTGCGCTGCCGCGGCTGGTAGCTTCAAAAGTTAGGGGCTTCTTGGGAGTACTTCTTTGATATAAGACATCGACATAATGATCTAATCACATTGTTTTTATTACATAAGCAGCAATAGATCTATCATATCTCTGGGTATCAGCATCTAGGTATCATATCAGCATTGTTGCAACGCCCGCCGATTCTATGTGTTTTTAAGCCAATTTAGAGGCTCCATCCTCAGGGTAGACGAAAAATGAGTATTATTTCAACACAAAATCGCGAAAACAAGAAAAATCTATAAAATTAGCACTATATTCAACATAACACAACAGTCCAACAATTTTGTTTGTCAACTGACTGCCAAACAAAATTCAGTTTCGATGAGTTTGCAGGCCAGAGACAATAGAGTAGACCTAAATCGTTCAGTTTAAGCATGTGCATGGTACCGATTTTTTGCAGGACTGTTGTCGGGCTACTATCGCCCTGCAAAACAACGAGAAACGAGCATGGTAGGGCCCAATGTTTTGTAGATTTTATGGTAATGTTGAAGACTACTATTTACTGTTTAATTAGTTGTGTCTACTCTATAACAGATGTCGCTAGTAGTACTAATAAGCAGGCTCTTTAATAAAAAACATTTTCAAAGCCTCACTCGAAAAATGTGTTGACTAACCAGTTTTACCTCTTACTTATATTATTTTAGTGCGTTACGTAGGTACTAAGAGAGGCATCGGAATATTCCACGGAATCCTAATTTTACATTAAAGCTTTAAAAACAACCCAAAATTACTTACCTAATGATATTAAAAATGTTGTTTTACCTCATTATTTAGAGAGTACATATTTTCCGTGCGAAAAAAGGTTGGCTATAATTTTAATGCATTCTTGGATATAAAGGCGCGGTTGCGTGGGACGAATCACAATTAAGTTGTTACTAAATAGGTATACGTACTCAGTCCCGCATTCTTGGCAAGATTAATATTTAGTGATTTTGTTTCATTGTCACGTATGTAGGTAAAGAGAGTTCCCCTAAGTACTTATCTAGTAACGTAAGTTATTGTAATAAAAGACCATTTTTCGTTTAGTTCTTAACAGCACTGATGAAATTCTGTACCGATATTTCACCGACTTTACAACAGTCGGTTTCTCCAGGGTAGAAACTAAAAAACATGAAACACGAAAAAATAAGAAAAAGCAGTAGTTAGGTATCGCAGTATTACAGTATTTCCTTACTGTCACATACAGAAACGCTTTACTCAAAATTTGAGTTCTATTAAAACAATTGAGCAGGTCTCAAACTTACAAATTCTCATACCAATTTCAAATTTAGAACCTGCGAAATTATTTAAGTGACGTTTCTGTATACGGCTGTAAGAATCCTAAGGCCTTTAAGAGGAGTGTAATTACTTAAAATAATAGTAGCCTCTTAAGACGGGCAGGGAATAAAAAACATGTTAGCCGTCACGGGATGCCTGGCAGATGTGAAACATCGAAATTCTTTTTATATAGCGTGGCGATGCGTCGCCACGGCCTGTGTCACCACGCTAACTACCGGGTTTACCCCCGCCTAAAGATGTTTCACATCAAACTATATTATATTGTTTTAAGACCAAGGCTAGAAAGTTCAAAAAATAGGGTATAGGAACCCAAAAGGTACCTAAGGAAAAGTACCTACTAATTAACGTTATCTCGTATTTTCCCCAAAAAAATGACGTAAACACCATTTTATTGTCTAAAGCATTCCAAACAACAATATCGAGGTGTTCGATAAAGGAGTGAACCAGCAAATAATCTTTGAAATCACAAATCAAGTTGTAGCTTTCACTAAGCCGTGGGCGGTGTAGCTTCCAGACAATACGATACACACTGACCATTCGGATAACGAACCTTAATTAAGCCGCCAAGATTTTTAATAAAATTCTCAGACGACCTATTTTTTGAAAAAAGATATCTTTGGATTAGGTATACCTTTATTTTACATTTTTGAGTCAATATAATTTCGAATGATGTCTAGTTATAAGTAATAGTTTTGTTTTATGATTGTTTTCTATCGCAATGATGTTGAAATTTTGGTCAGTTCTATAACAGGAATAACGATTTCTGAAGAACTGATCAAAATTTCAATGGTTACCAGGTTATCTACCTATGTTTATGTTTACTTACTTGAAAGTATGCCTTTTCCAGACAAACCGTCATAGGTTTAAGGGAGTGAAGATGAATATATCTAAATGATAATAATAAAATAATAATAATAATAAATGTATCCATCGTGCATGAGTGAGTAGGTACCTTTTATTGCAAAGTGCATTGTATGGATATCAAACCATCACAGTACGAACCCTGTTCAGACGGTGTGTGTTTAAAACTTACAAGACTTTAAAATAAATGCATACATAAATACATTTGTGCGTATAAAAAATATAACTTGTAAAAAATCCATTAGGTCTTACAAGTCGATGATTGGTCTACTTGGATTATGGCGGCATCGAGTGAACCAATTGCTGAGTGATTTGAACATGCAGACTTGTTTTTTTTCAGTTATATTTGTTTTACTGGAATCACATAACTGAGAAAACTCATACAATTTCTATGTTGATCATCTTTGTGTCATAATAATATATCGTTAGTCTATCGTAAGTAAATGATCCCTCGTGGAATTAAGAATATAAGCATTTACATTTAGTTGCCCAAACTGTCTGTCCGTATATCACACAGCTTAGAACTGTCAAAATAGTTATAATATACTTACGGTCGTTTTATTAACGCCAGACAATTGCGGGGCAAAGTGTGGGATTCCTTACTTTCATACTTTATTGATAGTTTGACGCCGCGTGGGCATTCTGACCACTCTTGGAGGTCCACTGTTTTTAAATTGTTAGACTGGCCAGTAAGAAAGGTTGTTCGGAATTTGAATTTTTGTGAAGAGTTTAGTTATTCGATTTTTGAATAAAAAAAAATATGTAGGTACATGACTATACGCCTATAGCCAGGTACTTGGTTGTTTATTAGTATACGATTAGAATTTGTTTTTGGTAAAATATTCTTCTTCGTGTTTTGTGTACCATGTACCTCGGGTTCTAGGTTAGGTGACACTTAATAACATATTAATAATAAAAATACAAAAAGAAAGGCCAAAATAAATTTACTAAATATGAGCCGCGGGTTCCAGTTAGTAAATACACAAAATTGAATTTTACGAATGGGCAAAAGTTTGCATAATATTGAGGGACCTTAAGCTAAATATCTATAAAACTCAAAGTTTTGACAGATCGCCTAACTGAACTACGTACTATCGCACAGCCTAAAGACCGCTGGTCCTAGTAACATAAAATTTAGTAAGTGTGCATCATGTTTGGGTTTCCATTAAGAAAGCGATTACGCGAGTAAAACCGCGAATTGTATAAGTAGAGACTTTATATATACTTAAATCTTTACCACTCCGTGTCATTACCACATCAAGTGAACCAAAAACCATTTAGTCCAAAGTACAACCAATAAAAATCTACGACACATGTAGAGATTTGACGTCAATCCAATAATTAAAAACGAAACGGTCTCAATTGTGACCATCGCAATACATCTCTTTAATTATACCATTTATTGAGAGCGACCAATTATTATTGGAGTGTACCAATTATCGTCAGTGGCAACCGACTGACATCCTTGGCTAGTTATTAAGCATGCCAATAGATTATTGATTGGTGCTGATTGTCAGAACGTGTGATGGGGTCATTTGCATGAATCCATGACTGGTTTTAATAGACAATTCTCGGCTAATTTATGATTTGGATTGGTGTATTGTTTTATTACTGGGGCTCTATTTTTGAACCAAATGAGGCATTTCGAGCGATTTTAATACCTCGATTTCTACTGAATTTCGTTCAATTTCTGTAATTTTTCTACGTGAATCGAACGTCCACAACAAGTGGTATCAACCACTTGCAGCAGGAGTCCGGCATCAAACGATAATCAGCAGATATCGAATTATTTAAATCGCCTGAATTGCAACGAGCGATTCAAAAATTAAGCTCCTGATCTGGGCACCTATTCTATTACTAGAATGTGTCGGCTAGAACACAGTTCTTTTTTTTTTTTGTGAAAACGATTTTAATTTTGTAATGTTAGTTTTAGCTTTTAAAATGCTGATTGAGTCTTTGTGTGATTTCTTGCAAATTTAAAATCCTGGTAAAATTTTAAACGAGCGACACGCGAAAGTTGAACGTTTAAATACTATCTCACCTGATGGTAATGAATTAATGATTAGTGTAAGTTTGCTAGTGTGGCATATTGCTAAATAAAATTACATATTTTGTTTGACTTGGTTAAAAGTCTAGTTCTAGAAGACTAACAAAAAAATATCGGAAATAAGTACTTTCCTCCGAGCTGAAGACGTATCTAAAATATTTAAATCAGTATACTCACTAACAAAACCATTAAAACAGAGATTTTATATTTTGCAACATTTTCAGCAATAAAGGAACCTTTGGTACAATAACGTCACTGGCTTAATACCAACCTTTAAGTAATGAAACGGGCTTATGTTTATTGCTTATATTATTTTACGCCAAAGAAATTACTAATGTTATGAAAACATGCCCGGTTTTCGGACGCCCCATCAATTTAGATTAGTACGGTAATAGCTTTGTATAAGTAAGTACACCTATAATCTACATACCTACCTGTATCTAATGGTTAATATAAGCAGCACCCACCCTAAAGAAAATCTATGTAAAAGTTGCGCTATAAGAAAATTTCAAGACTATTATGAGTTGCCATGACGTAACTATTGTAGTGTAGTTCAACCATTTTGATATTAGACTCCTTTTCACAAAAGAAGTCGCCTAGACGCGGCGTGCGATTTGCGGTACGCGTTTGCTGAATGTACTCAAAGTGTATTTTTTAATAGAAGTTTCAGCTATTTTTGAAATGAAATAATAAAATTCGTGTTTGAATCAAAATAATATAAAGGTTGCTAAAATAAATACATAGGAAGGATATTTTGAAGAACCAACATTAGTTCTGTTTATTACCCCGGGACTTCTTTCGTGAAAAGGAGTCTTGTACAAGTTCTTTTTTTTGTAAGTAATTGGTTTTTTTATCCTGTATTTAGGAATATAAATGGTACAAAAAAGGATTTATTTAAATATTGTAAAATTTATAAGTTTTAGAGTATATTCAATTCAATCTACTAATATAACAAGACTCTCGGTCCTCAATTTATTTAATTACAGGTTTCTTGCTATTTCTACGTAGATACGCATGTCGAGTAGTTTACCTAGAACTTATTAAGAACTCACGTTGCCTTTAAAAATGGATTCCCATCTTCCCTTTCTGAATAGTATTGCCTCCAATGAATATTTTTAATAACCAAATATTTAGTATTCATTTAGGCATAAAGCTGCCCTTTTGTTTTTTCTCAATTTTAAAATTCCAGATTTTAGAAAGAAAGAAAAAAGTAAAACGGTCGCGTCCACCCTAAAGGTGGGACAAAGGGACAATCTAAATTAATAATAAAACCGTATATTAACATGGATTTTTCTTCTACTTCGCGAAGTAGATACCACACTGAAAAAAATAAATAACAAAAATGATTTAGTTAAATTACTTTTAACCAAAAATTGGTTAGTCACTACTAAAGTTGGTTTAAAATAATAAAAGTGGGTAATTAAGGAAACACAAAACAGGTTTTGTTATTTTTAGTTCGGTTGTGTAGAACTAAACTTTAAGTTATCGTTAACTAAAGTAATTTAAACAAACCCCAGTGGTTACATGTTACAAAATCAGTTAAATCAATTTAAAATATTTGAGTGTCTAAACGTTACCAAAACATTGATTTGCCATCAAACGATCGTTTTTGTTAAGCTATAGACAAAAGTTTTACAGCTAATCACCTGTGAAGTTTGACTATTTTTGACGAACATTTCGAACAATTTAGTCTATTTTTTGGCTGCATAGAACAAAACTCAATTTAACAGTTAACAACAAAGCCAGACTTTGATCTCGAACCAAATGTTATCTTATGGCAGTCATTTTTTGTTTAAACGAAACTGAACACATTTGTTTAAAACAGGTTGATTCCTGTTCGTTCATTTACATAGGTATAAGTTATCCATCGTGTTTGTAAAACTATTAAAGATTCGCGGACCAAAGGCATGGCCGAAGCTCAGCTCATCCTCTGGCAGATTATTTGCGTCAATGGGGACTGGAAATGTACATACCTACATTTCAAGGTAAATTTATTTTATTTTTGTGATATGTTACGTACTTTGATAACAAATTGTTAGATACTTACCTATTTACTTACTAATTGAAGTGTTTCGGACTGACAAAGGTATAGGATAGGAAGGACCTGTTAGTAAAACATACTAAGTACCTGTGTATTTTTTTCCAGAACAATCCATAGATTTGGAAACCTTACAAATGTTATCCGAAAATGATGTTAAGGATCTCATACCCATAGTAGGCCATCGAGCCAAACTCAACACTCAAATCAAATTATTAAGATCTATAACAGGATTGCCATCAGTAACATACAGAAGTAATGAAGAAGAAAATACTACTATTTCGTTAGATATGGTAAAAAAACAATTGTAATGATACCTTTACCTTTAAAATTCTATTCATAACCTGTTTTTATACGATTTCTAATCAATTTTGGCTTTTTAGGTTTCTTCTAAAGAACTGATTTTAGAAAGTGCTCCAGATCCAGGCGTGGCAATTGAATATGTGGTACAGCCATTAGATACAAACTTTGAGATAGATGCTGAGGAACCTGGACATAGTGAACATTCGCAAGCAGCCATTGATAGGTCTTGTGTAAGTTCATTTTAATTTATTTTAATTACCTCTTCGAGTACCTGTTTAATTTATAGTATTTTTATCTATAGTTGATTGCGCGGGCTCGCAAATTGTAGGGATAGAACCTACCGTTTTGTTATGATAATTGATTCTTTTTGACAATTGTATACCTAATTATTTCATGTCATTGTGAACCAGAAAAATCACTTAGTCTTGTCACTTGGGTTAATGTAAAAGAGACGAAATACGAGCCTGGGTCTGTTATTATTCATGATGTTGAAGATCCCACTGACGTTACTTTTATGTTTATTAAAAATATATGTATACTGGGTGAACCATTTCGATGGACTTTCAGGGGGATATCCTAATCTAAAGTGCTAAAAGAAATCGCGTCACCGATTTTGACAAAAACTAAAATGGCATCATTATATTTTTGAAAAATGTATTACCCTAGCCAGGAATCGAATAAACATCCTATATAATTGTAACGATTGATAGTGTTGCTGACAAAGATCAAATTCTGGAAACATAGTATGGTAAATCGACAGAAAAATCTCTTGATTCAACACACTGTTTCCTTCCAGGATTTGATCTCTATCAGCAACATTATCGATAGGTACAATAATTTAGGGTGTTTATTTTTTTACAAAATGACAAGGTTCGATTCCTGACAAGAGAAATACATTTTTCAAAAATCTAATAGTGCTATTTTAGTTTATGTCAAAATCGGGGACGCAATTCCTTTTACCATTTTTCTCTATCTCTTATAGTTTAAGATATCCCCCTGACAGTCCATTGAAATGGTTCATCCTGTATATATTTTTAATAACCATAAAATTAACGTCAGCATGATATTCAACATCATGAACAATGACAGTATTTCGTCCCTTTTACATTAACCCAAATGACAAGACTAAGTGATTTTCCTGGCCCTTAGTGTGATGTTACTTTGATTTTAAATAAAAATAAATGTTGTATGTAACAAAAGTGCATTTTATTTTTCAACCATATGATTAGCTACTAGTAACTAAACATGTGATACACACTACAAAACATTTTTGTTATTGTTATCACACTGTTTTGTTACCATTAACTTAAGTATAGGGTTATAAGTAAAACAAAAATCTAGTTACTCATCACAAAATTAGTTGGTTCAAATCAACAAAATTAATGGCAAATTGTAATCAAGCAAGTACAGCTAAAACAAGCAATCAGTTTTATTAACATTAACCTAACAAATTATTTACATATAAAATAAGTATGTGGTTATAAGAAGACTAAGGATCTGGTTAGTCAATACAGAGCTAATTGATTAGTATTAACAAAACAGAGTGAGTTAAGTAACGATATGTTACCTAAAAAGTTAAGATAGAGGTAACTAAACTTAAGCTGAGATACAACTCAACTCGTTCGTTTAAATTAGACATCATTGCGATTTGATTATTACAAAACATACAGTTAAAAAATTTAACCGAATCAATTTGGTCATGTATTACCATAGTTTTGTAGTCACTTTTTTTATGTTACACATAAACGAAAGTTTGGTTGCACACAACAATATATTTTTTTCAGTGCAGAATACATACCTGTAGAAGTTAAAACCGATAACATTAGTTTAATTCTTTTCTTTTTTTTGGTGTCTCAGAAAATAGTAGAACAAGTATCAAAACGTTTTATTCGTAGTCATACTATGCACGATGAAGGTAATATGGGCGAAGTTAATTTCTGTACAGGGGGTGTATCGATACTTGCGGTTAATAAATTAGTTAAACACCCACCCCCCTAGTTACGTAGATTGAACGATTTCTCATTACTTCAGCAACTTATTTTTATTAAAAATTAACTTAGCTAATACCTACCTACGAAGGTAATACAATTTATAGCTAAAATATATCTATTATTTAATTTGCAAAAAGAAGTCAGAAAAGGTATTAATTTTTCTGTAGTAAATAGTAGAGTGAAATTGTCGTCCAAATGTATGAGGTTGTATGCGTTAAATCTGGTGGCTGTGATTTTTACATAGGTACTTGTTTATGATGTTGGCCTAATGAATAATTGAAGTTTATGACCTCGAGCGCCGAATGCAACCTTGTAAAAATCTAAAAACCCGCGAAAATATCACCCATTTTTTCTATTGAGATCGCAGTGGGATTTTGATGCCGGTTACGATGGAAGTTGCGCTGTAAAGTCCCTGATGATGTGATCTAAGATAAATAGCGCTGACCAAAACATACTTGTTTCCTAATGAAAAGAACATATTGTTAACTTCTCCTGCATTTAACTGCTTGCACAGTTAAATTAATTTGCCAATTACAAATGAAAGAAAACGTGATCATAAACCAACTAACAACACAAAACCACTTACGCAAAGAAAAATTATAGTACTTACCAATTACAGAATAACATAATGACACCGCTTAGACATTCACAAAGTAGGAAATAATTCTTAATACGACATTGATTAGCTTGTAGTCATGAAAATTCGAGCTGCAGTAATGTAATGACAATTTAAAGACGTAAAGGTCGATTTTATTATCATATTGTATGATTCTTACTGAACTATTAGCCCTTATGATAGTAGGTAATGATATGGTGGCACGCAAACTCTTATTGGTGTTACGAATAAGTTTAATATTTGTTTTTATAACCGAGAAAGGCTTGAAAATTTGTTTAGTGGTGTATTTAAGGGTTGTAAATGATATTATCGAGTTCAGGGTGCTTGAATGTAAAAAGGGAGTTTATTGTAAAACTATTTACGGTTTTAACAGTCGAAGACTGAAATGTTACTCAAAATTTGATAGGCTATAACTTTAACAATGAAGCATTAATCTTAAAATTTCGCATACTAATTTTTAATTTAGAAGCTGCTCTTTGTTTGCTCATCAATTGAATTGATGAGTTTGATTGAATGAAATATTTTATTTTATGTAAAAGGTGAAAAGAAATAAATCCATTTTTTTTCAGTATTACATTTATAAAATAGTTCTTGTCCTATATGGGTACGGTAATCAGTTTAAATTGCGGAAATATTTAGTTACCTCTAACCCTTCTAAGCCTTCAAAAGCGAGTTAGATACAAATGTACTTTTAAAGTTGGTACTTTCGGCCTTAAAATTATTTAAGGCCATAATATTACATGGATTGTAGTAGTCGTTGGTTCAAAATATATTTTATAACACAGAGTTTTGTTTTATGAATAATTGCAAAGTGAAAATATTCTTTTTATTCCTAAAGCAATAGAAATAACCATAATGACACAAATAAAAGTACAAAAATTCATGTAACTAGCGATTACTAGAACTTCTATGAGCTTGTTCGGCATTTTTTATTGTTTATTACCAGCAACTTTTAATTCGACCGAGTTTCTTATGCGTGATTCCGGATCGTTATATTTTTTCAACTTTTTTAGTGGGAGCATAGTTCGTGTCTCTTACTTAATGTTTTCCTATTAGATTGTAAGTAGGAATGCAGGCCTATTGTGAAAATTTAACTCTAAAAAGGAAAGTGATATATTTTCTCTATAGCGTCTAATTTACCAATCAACAAATAGATTAAAAATAAATAGAAATAGAAATGTAAAAGACTAGTATAGTTGCGTACATACTTAAATACTAATAAGAAGTAATCTTACTTACAGAAAGTCGCCGCTCAAATTGAGCAAACCCAACCGAACAAACACACGGAAATTGGTACTAAGTAGTGAGTTGCAATTTTATTGTATGCTGAAGAATTATGACGTATGCAAAATCGGTATTTGTAAATCGTTTAAACGGATTGTAAGGAAATTGCGAACAATTTCGCGTAATAGGCTTTCGTGGTACGTACCCCGTTCGTTGAGGTTCCGTGGATGAGGTTAGATCTGACTTATTGCCTTTCTAATGAACTTATTGGATACACGTGCTAAAATGAGCTGAAAACGTTCTATCTGGAAATAGATACCACTCCAATTGAAAAAAACTTCTTTGTAAAATATGATTGTTTTTTTTAAGTTATTAATTAAAAAGGTAAAGGTTTCGTAAATTTGTTTTTATTGCTCAAGGCATATTTACTAGAAATATTTTAAAGGAAAAATTCATCTTCAAAAATCCACTTGCGGCGAGACTGACATCTCTTGGTCAAAGCGTTAACTGTAAAGTTAATCAATGGCGCAGGTAAATCACTGGAAAGTGATCCTGTAGATGGCGTCTCAATCGAGCCGTAGTCGAAAAATAGTAGACAGGGAAACATTCATATTCTTAAATTCGCTGCTCGAGATGGGAACTTGCGTGGCCGAGCGGTATAGGCACTGGAATATTGATCCAGGGACGCGAGTTAAAATCTCGCCGCAAGTGGATTTTTGAAGACGAATTTTTCCTTTAAAATATTTCTAAGGTAAAGGTTTTTGTGTTTATTTGTAGCTCCTTTATATAAAATTAACAAACTGATTGCAATGAAACTCAATATCTAGATTATCAACATCTATATTTAGCTCACTAGTATAATTATATATTTCATAATTATATATTATAGGTCTCCACCTGGAGAAAAATACGTTTCAATTTGTTTATTTCACCAAATCCACACCACTTAATCCTAGTTGTTATAAAAAAATATAAAGTTAATCTATTGGCTATAAAGCCAATAAACGTTTTACATTGTTTATATTTAAAAAAAAAACGACCGACGCGAGTTGTAACATTAAACATTAAATCATTTCAATTAAATTATATTTTCATTAACTTAAAAATTAAGTAGTTCACAATAACAAATTTATAAAAAAAATATATAGTTACTTGTAATAATAACACACTTAGGGACCGTCTCCACGAGCGTTAGAATCGCGGCGATATTATCATCTAGCCCCTTATTTTTATAAAATCTCTTCGAACGTGTCTCCACACGGCGAAGTTAACGCGGCGGTGCGTTGTAGGTATAGAAATAAGATAATACCTACTATCGCCGTGATTCTATCGCTCGTGGAGACTGTCCCTTAGCTAACTTTGCTTATACTTAAACAAGAATAACAATAATCATATCAACAATAGAAATGTAAATGTAAAAAAGTATGTTAAAAATGGTGTTCATCCGTTGAATCTTTATTACTAGTGAAAAAACTCATCCATATGAGCGGGAACCATTTCCACCTTGTTTGTAAAAGAACTATTATTATACGTAAACAGATACAAGTACAGATTTTATGTCGTTTATTATAAGTAAGTACATTAGATGATAATATAATGCGAAACATTGAGTGGTGACTTTTATCACACAAACATATTAACGAACTAAACTAATAAATTATAATAAATTAAACTAATAAACCACGAGCGATAGAACCGCGATTCTATCGCTCGTGGAGACTGTCTCTTAGCTAACTTTGCTTATACATAAACAAGTATAACAATAATCAAATCAACAATAGAAATGTAAATCTGAAGAACTTCGTGTCTTAAATTTAACTAATTATAATTTAACTAACAACATAAACAAACTCTATAGTTTATTAAAGCAAACATTGCTTTCATCGTCAATACTTTATAACCTATCAGTAGGCAATTGCGGACAAAATCACTGTGTAAATTCAAATTGATTTTGCATTCAAATGATAATTCCACACAGCGAACGAGCGAATTTCTATTCACTCCAAGAAACCTTCTTTATCCAATAAATACTTGATTTTGAAGCTTTTGTTAAATTAAGCACGAATTCTGGGGATTCGCTTATTTTCTGTTACAATAAGTATAATATTATTAACAAACTGTACTTCGTGATGTTTTTTTCTTATTTATTTAGTTAAAAAAACTCGGAACACAGTGTGCAAGGCGCTAATTTTCTGATAATTCCTCAGCAATTTATTTTTATACATTTTACTGGCCCAATACATTAGTACTCTTGATTTATCTACTTTACAAATTATTATTTTTCTTATTTTATAATTATTTACCAGGCACGGAAGGTAGTACCTACTGTTGTGTGCTGTATCATTGGCCAGACCTCTAATTCAGATGATTTAGGTGGCGTCAGCTGGCACTTTAAGCTTCAGTGTAGTAGGTATACATACACTTTGTTCGTGGGTAAGGTCTATTCCAGAAATATCTATTAGTACTTATACATTTACTCCATATTTATTGCATTTGTAGAGAACGATACGAAAAACGAATTCGGAAAACGAATATTATGTGTCCAGCCTTAGTGGAAGTCTATTTTTGATCAACCAGCTCATCTTTTAAGCATGTTTGTTTAACCCCTCTACATTTAAGTACAGGTCTTTTGTGACATAACCGAGGTGACCTTTTGTTTCTATGTTGGTTACACTTGCGGCCTAAGATAAGACCACAAACTAGCTGCACTCCGCGGTTTCATCCGCTTAAGTCCCGATTCTGCAGGAATATCGGGATAAAAAATAGCCTTTGATTAAGGCGAAGGATTGATAAACTAAAATTCATACTAGTTTACTAAGGGTAGCCATAACAGTATTTCTCATTTAATATTAGTTATATTATTGATAAGGCGAAATTTTACTACCAATTTGAAGGGCTGATTACTATTCATTATGG
The DNA here is from genome assembly GCA_949358125.1 of Idaea dimidiata. Lineage (NCBI taxonomy): Eukaryota > Metazoa > Arthropoda > Insecta > Lepidoptera > Geometridae > Idaea > Idaea dimidiata. The sequence continues at coordinate 8,628,036 of OX442334.1, forward strand.
GAATCAATTTTTCTTGTAAAAGTTAAACAATCAAATGCAAGGCAAATCAACGATATTTTAAATACTAAAATATGGTTTCCGTATCTTTTGTAATTACTGAAATATATTGACAACCAAATTTCGCTTACCAAGTTTCTTCGCAATTGGTTTTGTAGTTTTTGCGTTAAGGGGTAACAAACTTACCCACTTACTTATAAACGATGATTAACAGATGACCAAGTTATATGACGTTTGTCTCTGTCTGTCAACTTTGAAACTTCATGTCACAGTAAGAGACAAACGATACATAGTTATGCAGCTGTTAACCAGCGTTAGTAAGGCTGGTTAAGGTGGTGGTTGGTACTAAGGGGGTTATTCGGTAACATACATATTTATTTACTTACACACATCTTTTCACATTTATATTATTAGTAGGTTAGCTGCCTTCACTGTAATCTCTATACGCCCAGTAATTTATTAGATAAGCAGAGCTTACAAATGTTTTACTTAATAATATTGATGGGTATTTAAGTGTTACTTGTAGCTATTTGCATATTTGTATGATTTTAAAGCGTAAAAGGTTTTAACTGAAGTGCAAATTATAATTGCAATAATGGAGCAAAGATGTAACTTGGGTGTGAGGTCAACTTATCTCAAATTATTAGTTTAGTTCGTTAATATGTTAGCGTGATAAAAGTCAACACTCAATGTTTCGCAGCATAATATTATCATCTAATGTACTTATAATAAACGACATAAAATCTGTACCTGTATCTGTTTACGTATAAAAATAGTTCTTTTACAAAGAAGGTCGTGGTTTACTCGAAATTCGCCCCGCTCATGGATGAGTTTTCTCACTAATAAAGATCTAACGGGATGAACACTACTTTTAACTTACTTTTTTAACGCAATGTTAAAATGGTGTTTATTAACAACTATTTTATCTCTATTATAACAATAAATTACATAAGGTGACAATTCTACAAAAATAAAATCCGTGATAATGGCCCCCTATCTTGATGTCTTATAACTCGTCGCGTTGTCGTTCAGCTATAAGAAATAAAATTAAAAACACGTCAAAATAACAAAAAATAAAAACCAATTTGAACAAAAAAAATAAATATTATCTGTGGTTTTTAAAAGTAGTCGGGATTTTATTTTATTTAAAAAATTACTCAATTATTTTGATCGACAAAAGGACGACAAAGCAACGATCAACGACAAACGATCGTATTAGCGCTGATTATGTGTTAAGATGAGTGTTTAGCCATTGTTTTATAAAGTTAATAAGTGGTAACTCTGTAAGGGTATTATACCTGCAATAAAATAAAACAGAGGCTTGAAAACCAACAACTTTTACACGTATAAGGTAAAAATAAATTTCTATTCCGCAACCTAATAAAATAGATATGAAATGGAAATCGTGATTGCTACTTAAAAATGGAATGTCAGCGTGAAGGAAATCAAATTGAAACTGTATATCGATGTCGAAAATCGATGGTAGACGTTGTTGGTATAAAAAGCGTGTACTTTTAGTAACTACCTACGGCTTACCTATGAAATAATAATATATTTTTCTTGTCTGTTGGTGGTAAAGCTAATTTTTTACTTTTTAAGGTTCCGTACTCAAAAGCTAAAATTTAAGATTCCACTGTGTGACTGTCTGTCAACAGACTGTTACATCTCATCCATTCATTAACCGCCATTGCTGGATAGTTGATATTTTCAGAGACGATGTATTTCTGCTGCTGCTATAATAAAAGTAGTAAAAGCAGAATTAAATAAATATTAAAGTGTGGCTCCCAGACTATAAACGTGTTTTATTTAGTGATAATGGTACGGAATCATTCGTGCGCGGGTCCGACTTATCCTATGGCCGATTTTTCGTTTCGATACCACATTTTTCATTGAGAAATAGGTCAAGTATTGTACACACACTCAGAATTAATTTTTAAAACATATTTGAAATTTGATACAACACTTATTACTGTTTGTGAACGTAAATGCTGTTGTAATAAAAATGACATTTATTACAAATACAATATCTAAATTTGAGCAAAATCATCCATAGATTTAACACTATTAAATTTCATTGCTGAGTCGAAATTTAATATACCTACAGCTATGAGCTATAAAAACCGTAATAAAGTAGCCATTTCTGATTAGTTTACATATTAATGCATAATATGAAAAGCTAGTGACCCCATTAAATAATTAATTTGATACCGTTGTCGTTTATAATACCTTAACTATAGTCTTGTCGAAGGTAGTTCAGTGAGTCTAACAATTCTAGAAAAAGGAATTTTAATATCTAGTCACCCGTGGAAAAACGCAAGAAGTGCCTACAGAGTTAAATAATTATGTTTTTTTATTATTTTTAGTTTTTGTAGCTCCAGTAAAATTTACATTAAAATTTATAATTGACATTTAATATTGATAAATAAATAGATGAATGGAAAAATACAGTGTTTAATTAGAAAATATTATGAATATTATTTTAAATTATAATGGTGCTCCCTAATCGTGACCAGTCACGTGTAATGTAACATTACAGATTCGAACGTTACGTACTGCGCGCACCTTGTAATGATACAATGTGTAATAGGTATCACGATACGACTTGTAACATCAATGCGCTTCACTTGTAATAAAATGATACATTACACGTGAACGCTCGTTAGTCAAGCAGGTAGTATTGTAATGCTCAAAGTCGAATCTTTAATGTTACAAATTTCACAATACAAGTGAATGCTCGTGGTGGTGACTTAAACAATAAAAACTACACTGGTGTCTTTGCTAACAAAGCCTAGGTAGCCCAAGACATAAGATAAAGTGCAATTTGGAGGGGATATGGAACAACTTGTTTGGCTTTTCATTGAATTAACATTTCAGGATCTGTGCTACAGAACAGTACAATTTTATTTTACTTAAAAAACGTTCTAATTTGAATTTTTTTTAAGTGTTTCCTACACTGGGACTTTTTTTTTAAGAAATGCGATCCATTTAAGGCATTCTGGCATGACTCCTCAAAGATGCAGGTTCAAGTCCTGTCAAATGCGAATAGTCGGAAAGCATTTCTTTATATTTTAAACGTTCTACTGTTTGTCAATCTGACAAACTAACCTGTGACATCAAGATTGATGACTTCAAAACACAAATCACTTGATTTTGAACTTTGCAACTCATTCCAGAGTGCCATTAGCCAGTGTGTGAGGATACGTTGGCATTCAAGACGAAGCATCTCGACGTATATGTTGACCGGTCTCGAAAACAATTTTGTGAACTCTATTAATAACCAAAATAATCACAAAAAAAACACGAAAATTTGAGAATTACCCTTGCTACCCCAACACCAAGCTACACCAAGCGTTATTCTATTTTTGAGTCACAGTAAGGAAATGAAAGTTCATTTAGAGCCCGAGTTTAATTAGAGTTTTTAAATTAAGATTAAAAAATCTGTCCTTTGGTTACCCAAAGTTAATTTGACTTAATAGCAACAACACTTAGAATGTCATCTTTCATATCGTCTCGTAACCAGGTCTTCTTCAACAAAACTTCAAAGCAAGACGTACCTACCTAAAATATTCTTTACCACAGAATATTGCCACAGCATATGCACTTCTTGTTCCTAAAGGACAGCTATTTAAGCGCCACTCAATTCAGCTTGAATGCATTATCTAAACCGGTACGGTCTGCTCTGAAATTACTGAGCAAATTGACTTCCAAATCTGAATAGAATGAAGTACCCGACTATCTATCTACTTGTTTAGCTTACCTGTCATGGTATAAAGACTTATTTTTAGTTTGTTTTAAGTAGTATGTAAGTTAATGCTTCCGAGTCTTTTATTTTATTGCAAAACTTATTAAAAATAGAAAATCAAAATTAGTTCTTTTTAATAAGTGCTATTACTTAGTTTTATTACTTTTTTGGCATTTCAATTTTAATAATTGATTTACATTTTCTTAGCAGTTACTAATGTTGAATAGTTTCTTATGATATTTAGAAATTGACAGGGCTGTAGTGCCTATATCTACGTCAACGTAGTATATATAAACGTAGCTAAGGGTAGGAATACTGTTCCTTTTTGTTAGACAAACACCTACCTCTATCGCCTCTACTTACGGCTTACAATATTCCATGAATGCATAATAAGCCTGTAAGAATTTGTATTGTCTTTGTTCGTGTCGAATTTGATTGGAATCCAACATTTTATCAGACCTTTTTATATTATTCAACGTTATTTTGATAACGTTTTCAAAGTTTCTAATGATTTATTTTTGTGAGGCGTCATTATGCGATTAAAGGAATAAAGAAACTAAAGTTTTTTATGTCCCTGCCATTGCCATATATTACGAAACTAACAACTCGAACTCGAAAACGGTCCAATAAAGCACAACAGTTATCAAACAACTATAATAATTACAAAGAGAACACAAAAGTGACACTGTACGTAACAATAACGAGAGGCGGCCGCGTGGCAAAACTGGCTAACTTTTAAAACGTTATATGGTCGGCAATAAAACGTTCGTTCCCGTACGAGTACAATACTTGCAGAAATATTTTTGAATACGGAATTAGGTTTGCCAAAAACGCGGGGAGCAGATAAGGCAGAAAAAAAAACAAATTTGTAACGGGTAAAGTTTTTGGAGGCGGAATGTGTCCCTTGGGTGCTGAATCTTCGTCGGAGCGGCTCGTAAAACGCGGGACGTGGGCAAACGGGCAAATTTGTCCTGAGAGCGACCTATGACGTTTTGATGGAACGCTCTCGACTGATTTGACGCACCCTAGATTCATATTCATAACGATACCTTCGTAGAACGGTGACATATTTCACCCAAATCACGAACCAATCTACGTTTCGGGACGTGACAAATCATCCAGCAAACATTTCATTAATGCTTGGTAACCAAAAAACTAAATTACTTTCAATTTTTCTTCACAACTACGAATCCTGAGGAATGGGTGCCCTTTACGGTATGATCGTCACTTCAAAAGAATAGCAACCATGTCTAAGCTATCTTGTAGGAATTTTAAATTGGACGAATCGCTCAAATGTAAATGGTTTTCCTTTATACCCCATCCTCCTTGCTGCCCACCCCCGTCTATTGCGCGCCTAGAGGCGACTGGCATACCAACACACGCACACACATCTGCGAGCCTACGTCGTACATCACCAACGGATTGAGAACTCTTCGTTTGCATACGTCACCATCGAGGTCCTCCCATTTGCATACGCGCCGAGGAGGTAGGACAGTTCCAGTTATGCTGGTATCGTTAAGCTGACTCGTACAAACACAAATCTCACACACGCCCACATTTCATCTCGACTCGACGTACTAGGAGTAATGCGAGTGTGAATACGTAAATACGCGTCGAAATCGCGAGTTCAAAAACGCGAAACGTAATATGTCTTCATAGTAAAGAGGTGTTGGAAAACTTTCTAAGGGACTCCTCGACAAAAGAGTCGCTATCAGGGAAGTGAATCTCGTGTTTTTGTTATGTTCTCGAAATATGTGGGCGATGCTGTTTGAATGTACCTGCTTAGAAGTAATTCGAACAAATGCGTTATTTTCTAGGAAGCTAACTAGTTGAGCCTGGCAACAATATTGCTGGAACTTGGTCGAAACCAGTTGTTTGAACAAAACATAGCATGTAGTCTTATAGTTTATAAGTATATTAGATCTATTTGAATAGTTAATAATTCCTGCAAAAAAATAGTAGCATTTTACACGATTCTCTATAGCAACATATTAAGTCAACCTACGCTTGATACGTAGAAGGTTGCGGGTTTGATTCCAGCCGTGGTCTTTGCGTGCTCAATTTTAGTCACTGTCTAAAAAGCTGTCACAATGTTCAAATGACTAATACAAAATATCCTATAACTATTTACAGATGTAGGTACGAGTATAGAAACTTAGATGTAGGTATTCTAGCCGATTTATCGTGTCAAGAAAATACAAGCTAATAACGCAGATGTCAAAAATATTTTACAATTAATTTCGATCGTCCGGAGCAAGGTACAACGCCGATGCCACAGGGCGGTTTGCCATTCACATTTCACAAACGACCCCATGACTGTGGACTCGACTTGTGTCACATTTTCACTGACATTGATTCTCACTCACAAGAGCCAGACAAGGCTTTAAGCCACGCATAGGGTCGTTTGTGAATACTGCTACAAGTAACCTTTCCTAAGTAAGGGTAGGTAGTTAAATCGATAGAAGAAGACGTCGTAAAGGTTTAATGGGCGGGATTGGTCCAATAATTAATTAGACTTGGTATTTTATCACTGCCCTACCTGCTGGTGATAAGGTAGTTGATAAAGGTTAGGTATTGGTGCAAAGAAATATACGATGGTAGTACTTTGAATGAGAAAATACTTTTTAGTTTATACCTACATACAAAATCTTGTGTCCTGGCTGACTTATTTAGCATTTGATTTTTTTTATTTTTTTTATTTCTTCAAACATTTACAATGCCATTACAGTTTCCCAAGGCGACACAGTAAAGAACTAAAACTAAACTTAAATAAAATAATTTAAGTGTTTAAGTGTTTATTTTAAAGTGTTTCCTACACTTGGATGGCAAAATTTTAAGAAATGCTTCCCAAGGCTGCGTGCTTTAAACGTAAAACAAAAAGAGATGCGATTCTTAATTTCAACACGACTAGACGAGCACAAATGGATAAGGCGTTGGGGCCGGACTCCCCAAAGATGCAGGTTCAAGTCCTGTCGGGTGCCAATTTTTCGGAAGCATTTCTTAAAAATTATACTAATTTAGGTCAAATAGGATCTAGTCGAGTTCTTTGACTGTATACAAGAAGATGACGGATTTTTGGAAATTCAAACGGATTTAAGCAAATACAACTAATTAAAAATCAATTAATATTTCATTATAAAAATCTTTGAAACGTTTTCTAACATTAAGGCCCTTACCATGATCTTCTTATCCTGTCTCCTTGTACAATGAGCTCCTGCATGACCTTAATCAATCAATAAATTAAAAACAAACTTCAAAAAAAAAGATATTTTTAATAACTAAATTTTTAAAATTTTAAATTATGTTTTTTTGAAGTAGTCGGGGTAATTTAAATTTAAAATTTATTTCATTTTTTAAAGGAAATAAGGACGATAAGAGAGAAAAGATGATGGTAAGGCAGTCGGTAAGTATTATAAACTTATAATTAAAATCATTTAATAAATATCTTACCTACTTAAAAATATACTTTCTAATAAACTAATAAAAGAATAAAACAATAATAATTGAGATGTCGCTGCCCACAACTAATGCTACTCGACAATAGATGGCGTAAGTAGTAGGAACAGTATCAACATTTTTTTCTCAAAAACTCATTTGCCTTCAAATAATAAATCGTCCTATTATAACATTACAAAGTCTAAATTAATACTTATAATAAACGTTGTTGAAATACTTTTCTACTTATATTAAGCTAAAAACGATTTTCCGATGGTAAACGGAAAACTCAACAGTTTTAATGAACAAAGTTCAATCTCAGCACTTTTCCATTTAAAACTTTCATATTGATTCTAAAGTTTAATAATAAGGGACCTTTTCAAGAATAATAATTGTGATTTTGAAAGAAAATTACTTCTTTAAGTAAAAATTGTTTGAGGTGTTATAATAAAATGGAATGAAGTTTGATGAAATACCTATAGGTAAACCTATGTTTCTGGAAGTTCATTTTCTTTTCTTATTCAGCTAAGTTGACTCCTGAGCTATGGAGTCTTTCAACAAACTGTGTACGGATAAATCCATATTATTTTTTTTTAATTAGGTACGTATTTAAGTTTAAGTTTATTTATAAAAATTGTACAAATGAACTGTATTAAATTATCAATAAAATAATTATTTAGAGCTCTACACTTTTAATTTCATTAACTAAACATTAAAGTCATAAAATTTATTATTTATTTATTATACCTAAGTCGCCGCAAAGTCGGTGCATTATCGTTCAGCTAAAAAAAAACAAAAATAAAAAAAAACACATAAAATATAAAAATAAAAGAACTTAAAAAAATATCTTTGGGTTTTTAAAAACAGTCAGGATATTTTATTTAATATTTAATTTATTTTTTAGGAAAAAGACGATAAAGCAACGAGAAAAGATCATGGTAGCTCGGAATAATAATATACGTTCTAGTACATAAGTACTACTTAGGTATAAGTAATGTACTAGAAGTAGTGTACCGTTGAAATAAAATCCTAAATCTACCCAATTATTCAATAAAAGAAGAAATATAAATGACGTACTCAAAATTTATCCCAAGAGATCAGTGTCCCGATTGTAAGTCTGAGTCCTCTTCTTGTAAAATGATTTCCATAGGTCGTGTTAGAATAAATTAAATAGAAATAGCCAAGACTTCTGCCAACAGGATCTCGACTAATCGTTGTAACAAATGTATCAGATTTTGACCATTTAGTTGCTAAGACCAAAGTCGACCGTCCATCGCCAACTAAATTAAATTGGTATCTATACTTCGATTTTTAATTGTAGACTACGATTTGACACATATTTATACAGCAATAATACAAGAAACCAAATTGTCAGATAAAACTGCCCTACCATGAACATGATACATTGCTACATTGCTATGTCGGCCTTTTATCGTTTAAAAAAATAAAGTAAATTTTTAATAATAAATACCCCCACTTCTTTTAAAAACCACAGATAATTAAAACAAACGTTTTTTTTTTTAAATTTTTTTTTTTATTTTTTAATTTCGATGTGTTACCAATTTTTTTTTTAGCTAAATGATATTACGGCGACTACCACTACTTTTACGAGATCATAATGGTTCGGATTGTCTCGGATTAAAAAACGTAACTTTAGATCGTCAATTTTACGAAAAAGTGTACATTAAAAAATTTAGCACGTACATGAAAACTAGCTCTAGTTTGCAAACCTTAGCTGCACTAACTTTGTTTAGTTGACCATTTATTTAAATTAGAAATTGAAACTTTGTTTCGGGTTGTAATCGCGTTGTTTTTTTATTATTTTCATCATTGCTGTAATGCCGTTCCTTTGTTTTGAAGTCTTTACAGACCTAGTCCTTCCTCAGGGTAGACTGAGATGTAATTAGTCAGAATAATGTAGTTGGTTCTACGTTTATTTTCAATTCAACATTGCAAAAACAGAAGAAAAAGTATAATAAAACACTTTATTTATCCGGTTGTATCGTGTAACTTTACAGTTGGCTTTTTCAAAGTTGACTGAGATGATCATCTGAGATGAAAAAGTCAACTGTACAGTGTTTTATTGTGTTTTGTATGCAAAATCGCGAAAACCATAGAAGAAATTAAGAAAAAGTACCTATATATTTATTTTTTTTATTGTGCGACAGATTTCTTAAGTGAAATGATTAGAATTCTAGTAAGTATAGTATACCTAAAACAGATGGTACAAAAATTATATAAAAAAGTAACTATTTACCTATCTCACGTTTATCTAATACTATTAAGAGCTTACTAACGAATTAATCCCAAAGAAATACGGACCAAATTGAAGAAACGGTAAAGAAATCCTTAAGTTTTCCTTAACGGTTCAACTATCCTCCTTAGGAAGTGGTACGAAGGCATTAATTTAATTTTATGGTTTTTGTGTTTGTCACACCGGCTTCTTAGTGATTTGTGGCATACTCTAAGTAGGGACGCGGATTAATAAGACTTATCGAAGAATCTATAGGTTTTTACTGCAGGGGAGAGAAATCTTCTTAGTTCTTTAAGATAATTGCCTTAGAGGTGTAGCTTTGTTTGCGTTTTAAAGATAAGTCAATTTGAGTAACAATAATCAAATTTGAACTGAAGTATAAAATAGTTCCTAACATTTACCGACAGATGGCATTAAGAGTCTTTCAATGCACATATTTTGTAAGATATTGGTAAATGAGGTGTGATTGACTAAAAGTTGCCTAAGCTGATCCTTACTTAAAATATACTAATTGATTATTAAAAAACTGTAATGTCGTAAAATTTTGACATAATACTTTTACCGGGTTTTTTATTGTATTGCCGTATAGGTAGGTATAGTTGCCTGTAAACCTAAATGAGGTATAGGTACCCTAAGCATTACCAAGGCCAATTTGGGAAAAAATATCGTGACAATAGCTGCTAGACTATCAACACAGGCAGATCAAGCTTCATGACCGAACCTGTGTCCGATATTCGCTTACAAGAATCTAAAGAAAATCTATTGCCTATAGTGGGATAAATACCTTCCTAGATAGGTACATTCAATTCGTATTTAAATGTTAAAAAAATTAAACATAAAAGATCTTCATCAAAATAAAAATTATAAAAAAACAACAACAATAATTTCTTTCACACTCCTTGTAGTCTAAGCACCGGCTATTTATCACCATTTGAATAAATTCAATATGTACATTGAATTGTGTATAATTAATGGTTTTATTCGTTTAGCACTTACAAACGTTTTAAGGGCGCTGTGTCCAAATACTTTTCGTCCTTCTCTTCGTCTTCAAGAAGAAAGAGACCGTAAAACAGGCTAGGACACCCGCTGTTTTTCATCATTAATATTGATTTGTGGTCAATCAAAGTTAAGGGTTTCACTTTTAATGTTATTATTTTTTTACGTTCCTTGCTAAGGTTTGAGAGATTGTCTTTATTAGGGCATACAAGTTTTTAGGCAGGTATGACTCGTTAGCGAATGATTGTTGACTAATATTATGTATTATAAATGACTTAAAAAACATTTGAAGATCTTGGCGGCCCAGCAGTGACTAATAAAGAAAATACATATTTCGATTTCCCACAATTACAAAGTAAAGGACTATAATAGCAATGTGTAACTAGATGAAGCTGGTTATTGCAATGCCTGCTTACAACGAGTTTATTATTTACAACAATAATAAAAGTTCTTAACAATAAAACCATCAAAATACCAATCTCATCACGCAAGGGGCAAAATGATAAAACGCAGGATACCTTCACAGCAAGACGCATCACACTTCCATTAATTATTCAAACTTAGATAAGACACTGCATTCATAATGACTCTCAGAGTACAAATACATATTGAACATAGCTACAGCTACGCCATTACGAAGGAAAAGATCAGACAGCTAAAGACGCTATATTCACAAGGCTTATAAGAAAATTTGGCTTAAGGTTACGCACCAGTAGTGTCATTTTTAGGCGCATTTTTCTATAAGGTAAAGGTAAGTTATTTTTTGTGAACGAGCCACAGAATACGGTCATTGCTCATCGGTGTGTGATCAACCTCTTGCTTTTATTTTTCGAGTGGATTCATTAAGCTTTGTTGTTTGAGTGTGTTTTGAGTGTTTTATTAGTTTGTTTGATGTATTAATGGTTTTTGCAATATTTTAATTAATAATAGCACATCCAGTTCGTGAAAAATAATATAAGAAACAAGAAATAAATCTACCTATGCCTATTTAAAATAAAGGCAAGAAGAGCAAATTCAGAATTTTTTAAAACTCAATCTGTTGAATTTTATAATTAGCAGAAGAATAAAGGTATAAAGGTAGGTAGGTAAAGTATATAAACAAAAGTATCTAGAATTTTGTATTTTTAAATACAATATGTAGTGACTCTCTATCTTGCATGTTGTATATTTTTCATAAATACAACACAACAAGTAAATACAGATTTCATATTGCACACACCGACAATAAATTTACTTAATTATCTGTCAAGTAAAACCTGAATGATAAAGTTACATTTGTTAACCGACTTCAAAAAAGGAGGAGGTTCTCATTCGTCGCGTATTTTTTTTTTTTTTTTTATGTTTGTTCACCGATTACTCGAAGGTGGCTTGACCGATTAAGATGGTTCTTTTTTTAATGGAAAGGTGGAAGCCCCGAGGTGGTCCCATAAAAATTTGGTGAGGATCTGATGAGGATCTTCGAAGTGAGGACCGGGAATGCTCCTCAAAAACCTGTATTCAATTCACTTGTTCACCGATTACTCGAAGGTGGCTTGACCGATTAAGATGATTCTTTTTTTGATGGAAAGGTGGAAGCCCCTAGGTGGTCCCATAAAAATTTGGTGAGGATCTGATCAGGATCTTCGAAGTAAGGACCGGGAATGCTCCTCAAAAACCTGTATTCAATTCACTTGTTCACCGATTACTCAAAGGTGGCTTGACCGATTGAGATGGTTCTTTTTTTAATGGAAAGGTGGAAGCCCCGTAATGGTCCCATAAAAGTTTGGTCAGGATCTGATGAGTATCTTCGGAATGATGGACAGGATAGCTTCCCAGAACGTAATAAATTACTCGTTTTTAACCGACTTCAAAAAAGAAGGAGGTTCTCAATTCGTCGCGTATATATATTTTTTTTTTATGTTTGTTCACCGATTACTCGAAGGTGGCTTGACCGATTAAGATGGTTCTTTTTTTAATGGAAAGGTGGAAGCCCCGAGGTGGTCCCATAAAAATTTGGTGAGGATCTGATGAGGATCTTCGAAGTGAGGACCGGGAATGCTCCTCAAAAACCTGTATTCAATTCACTTGTTCACCGATTACTCGAAGGTGGCTTGACCGATAAAGATGATTCTTTTTTTGATGGAAAGGTGGAAGCCCCTAGGTGGTCCCATAAAAATTTGGTGAGGATCTGATCAGGATCTTCGAAGTAAGGACCGGGAATTATCCTCAAAAACCTGTATTCAATTCACTTGTTCACCGATTACTCAAAGGTGGCTTGACCGATTGAGATGGTTCTTTTTTTAATGGAAAGGTGGAAGCCCCGTAATGGTCCCATAAAAATTTGGTCAGGATCTGATGAGTATCTTCGGAATGATGGACAGGATAGCTTCCCAGAACGTAATAAATTACTCGTTTTTAACCGACTTCAAAAAAGGAGGAGGTTCTCAATTCGTCGCGTATATATATTTTTTTTTTATGTTTGTTCACCGATTACTCGAAGGTGGCTTGACCGATTAAGATGGTTCTTTTTTTAATGGAAAGGTGGAAGCCCCGAGGTGGTCCCATAAGAATTTGGTAAGGATCTGAAGAGGATCTTCGAAGTGAGGACCGGGAATGCTCCTCAAAAACCTGTATTTAATTCACTTGTTCACCGATTACTCGAAGGTGGCTTGACCGATTAAGATGGTTCTTTTTTTAATGGAAAGGTAAAAGCCCCGAGGTGGTCTCATAAAAATTTGGTGAGGATCTGATAAGGATCTTCGAAGTAAGGAACAGGAATGCTCCTCAAAAACCTGTATTCAATTCACTTGTTCACCGATTACTCGAAGGTGGCTTGACCGATTGAGATGATTCTTTTTTTAATGGAAAGGTGGAAGCCCCGTGGTGGTCCCATAAAATTGGTCAGGATCTGATAAGTATCTTCGGAATGATGGACAGGATAGCTTCCTAGAATGTAATAAATTACTCGTTTTTGGACTTCTACCAAAAAGAATAGACCCCTAAAGAACTAAGTACAGATTGATGGGCCACCTAAAACCACCTTCCCATCAGCAAACTCCTCAATAATTAAAATTACGGTAACAATAGGTATTGTTAATTTATTTGGCAGTCGAAAGTAGGTAGGTAGGTACTAAAAAGGGTGAAATTAAAAAATAATTTAAAAATTAAAAAACCGACTTAAAAAAAGAACAAAAAATAATTTAAAAACCACTAAAAAAAAGAATTGATAAAAAAGACCAAAATAACCTCTACATACAGCGCCACCGACTAATTAATCTGTTTTATCATCTGAAGTCGGGCAGTTTTACTGGCTGTATGGTTTCATATTGTACTTAGTTTGGCTGCCCGACGTCAGATGATAAAACAGATTAATTAGTCGGTGGCGCTGTATGTAGAGGTTATTTTGGTCTTTTTTATCAATACTTTTTTTTTAGTGGTTTTTAAATTATTTTTTGTTCTTTTTTTAATTGGACTTCTACAAAGAATAGACCCCTAAAGAACTAAGAACAGATTGATGGGCCACCTAAAACCACCTTCTCATCAGCAAACTCCTCAATAATTAAAATTACGGTAACAATAGGTATTGTGAATTTATTTGGCAGTCGGAAGTAGGTAGGTAGGTACTAAAAAGGGTGAAATAAAAAATAATTAAAAAATTAAAAAACCGACTTAAAAAAAGAACAAAAAATAATTTTATAATTTAAAAACCACCAAAAAAAAATATTTGATAAAAAAGACCAAAATAACCCCTACATACAGCGCCACCGACTAATTAATCTGTTTTATCATCTGAAGTCGGGCAATTTTACTGGCTGTATGGTTCCATATTGTACTTAGTTTGGCTGCCCGACTTCAGATGAAAAAACAGATTAATTAGTCGGTGGCGCTGTATGTAGGGGTTATTTTGGTCTTTTTTATCAAATTTTTTTTTTTTTGTATATTACTAATGAAAATGAACGACAACCCTATATTTATATATAGATACCTTTTATAATGAATTGATACAGTCGACCATCGGTTATGATTTAAAGAGTTAAAACCAAGAAACTATGGGGTGCAAACTATTATTTGAAGTTGAGTAATGACGTAAAATCATTGGTATATGAGTTGCAGATTCCTGTGACCTACATCGTGCACACAGTAGAGTCCAAGAGTAACAATTGCGACAACAAATTCGAAATTTATTTTTTAATAAATTTTCGAAAATTAAAAAAAAAATAACTGAATTTATAGGAAACAAGTATTGTTGTTTTGATATTTAATTTAGAATAGTCTGTAGGACTACAGTTTTGTTAAAATATGTCGTTTATTTGTAGTTTTGATGTTTAATTTAGAATTATCCGCAGGACTACAGTTCTGTTAAAACATGTAGTTTATTTGAAGTAGAATAATTTAAAATAGTAAGTATATTAATAAAGTAAATAAATTTAAACGTGATTATTTATTTTATGTACAATTCATAATATATTATCAAAATCCAAGCCTTCGTTACTGTCTACAGTCGCAACTGCATGTCGCTCCATTGTGTTTTACCATTCAATTGATGGATTGTTAATGTCAGCAGGATAACAAGTTGCGTTAGTTTTATTTAATTATTTTGTATTGAAATAAATTAATGCATTTATTTAAAGATTTGTTTTAAATTTTTATTTATTATGTCATGACATTGTTGAGTGAGTTGACACTAAAATATGCTGTAACAAGAAGTGGGTTCTTTGTTGGTAACAAAATAACACTAATAACAAGTGGCTAAAAAGTGGCTAAAAGTATAAATATAGGTACTTTACGCTAATCAAAGAAATTTTATTATTAGAACTAGAATGCTCAAGTAGAACTTAAAAGTGTTCAAGTACATTGTGCATGTTGTCCCTTTCTAATAATAACACTATTAGAAAGGGACAGAACGCTACATTGAAGCTGTCCAATTTTTAGTTCTACGTGAATATTCTAGGTCTAGTAATATAACTTCTTCGACGCTAATATTAACTTACTATTAAACATATTATGTAATATTATCCCTTACATTTTTTGTACAGAAGTGTGTCTTGCTAGTACACTTAAGTACACTTAGTAGTAGTCTTAAAGCTAAAATTGGTATCCCTAACCAGTTGCCTCATTCATAAACTAAGTGAAATCTTAAAGCTGTGTTTAAATCAATTAATATGACATTTTGGGAGCCTAAACTACAGAACAATAGGCGAATGAATCCAGTTCGTTATCGTAGATATAATTAATGGTGCCCCACGTTTCGTTACAAAATTGGACAGTTTGATGTTTAGTAACGGCGTATTGTGTTACCCAACTTATTTCACTCTAGTTTACGGTGACATTTAACTTGTGCTTACTGTGAAGTTACGAAATTAAGATTTTATTAAAAAAGGCATATTAAAATTTTTCGCCGAAAAAGAGGGGTGTTTTGTTTGAGGTGTATGTGTCTTTGTATATCTGTCTGTGTCATCGTAGCTCCTAAACGGAAGAAGCGATTTTGATATGTTTTTTTTTTGTGTGATAGATGACTTGATAATTAAATTATAAGTATTATTTCAATATATATTAATTGCTAAAATTTCCGCATAAGAGATATTAAATCCTGATGTTTTGAAGGGATTTGGTCATTAAATGGGTAAAACCATGTAATATAGAATTACTGTACTAACAATTTGTACTTATATTACATTTTAGACGGGTCTTATTCGCGTATTGTTTTTCTACAAAACAATGATTTTTCCTCGACATTTAGACCACGTTACAATAACTTGTTAACAAACACGAATTAAGGGCAAAGAAAAACAATTTAACTCAAACAATATATTTTATATAAAGGTATTTTAAACTTGACTCGTTCGAAACGTCAAGAACTAATTTGACTATTAATACTGTTTGATCAAAAAGCACTTTATCTAAATAAGAGTTATTGGAACCAAAGAACTCATCAGTCGAAGAGTTGTGCAATAAATTTTAATTCGAAACGCACTAATTTAATTGATTGAAGAATTGATTCAAAATATTAAAAATGTGGACTCATAAATCAGAATTTACTTAAGATTTATGATGTTATATTAATTTCTTAATATATAAACCTGTTTAATATTCATAAATAATGTGTCAATGAAAAATTAATAACTTTTTTCCTTGATGATATAACGATGAATTCGATTTTAAGTTACTATGATTCTACTCCATTCAAAGGTTGCTTGGAAGAAATCGGTCTCAGCGATAAGGCCTCCTATTTGTATAACTTAATTTAAAGTTTTTTTTAGTAAGTATTTACTTTTTGTGTTATATGTGTTTGTTGTGTGTTTCCTATATAAATGTTGCACACATAAATATATCTATCCATTTATCCCTATAAGTTTTCTTTGCCATGTCATTGACAGAGAAATTTCAATATGATTTGATTAGTCATATATGCTAGGTCACTCTTCGAAGAAAAAACTATAAACCCGATTTTGATTAAACATAAATGAGTACCTACTACATAGATAAACATATCATTTATACCTACCGATATTACGAGAATAGGTTTTTTATGAATAAAACCGCAGGAGTAGTTTGTTTACATGCAATAATAGGGCTAATGGTACTCGAGCAATTACTATGAGCTAATAAATACTAACCATTATATTAATTTAGATAATGGATGTAATGAATTACAAACGTATTGACTTTATTATTTTTGCTTACATTGATTATTACGATACAATTTACTGAATTTAATAATTTTGTAAAAGTAGGTTTATCTACCTATTTTATTTTTGTTAGGAACAGCTTAAGTAAATTGTTAGACATAACTATTAGGTAGGTATGTTAAAATTTGCAAGTATTCGCTGTAGATATAGAAATAGCTAAGCCGCCTTTACAAGTTAAGGGTAACTCACGCTTTGCTACCGCAATATTTATTTTCATACATTTTTGACAGATTTAATTCAAAATTCTGTCTAATTTGAAAACTAACTTCATGCATCTGACGCAAGTGAAGCTTAATTATTGAAATTCAAAGAGCTTACAGCTTACATACTAAACAAGGAATGAAGATTTCATGTTTAATTCAAGGCAGGTACCTAAATACTTATTCATTATTTATTGAAACCAAATATAACATCTTTACAGTTACAACCAATATGATGCTATAATGAACATTATCAAAAACATGTATATAAGGTAACTAGTAAGTATATTATTGAACACGATTAAACCCGGTAAATAAAGTGTTTTATTATGCAAAATCGCGAAAACCATGAAAGAAATTATATTTTCGATCTTTATTAAATAATTGCCTACCTACTTTGACTTTCAATCAACCTATAGACCGCTTCTGTGAATTTCGACAAAGAATACCCGAAGATATCACTTGGACAGACATACAAACAGGCAAACATTAGTCAAACATAGGACTTACGTTTAACATTTTTTGTTATTTAAGTTCCTACCATCAGATAAGATCAGGTATCTAAAGAGACACAATACAATCATTCCAATTTTGTTATGTTTAATCATTATATTTTGTTTGATATAGACTGACAGCAAAATTAATTAACATTAACCTTAACATAAAACCTTAAAAGAAAAAAAAATCTCTCTAACGCCTACGTTCTCCAATTTATTTACTTAGTAACTTGTTGAAAATAAATATTTTCGAGTAGGTACTGTTCGATTTTAATAAGAAGTTGACAGAGACGTCTCTAGTATATATTATTATTAAAACGTTACTGATACAGGAGGCCTGCATTGGTTAAAATAAGTAAATACATTTAAAACGAAGGATTTACCATGACTTTACTATAATTATTTTTCGGACCGGAACACTTGGACTAGTTAGAACCATAGTAGGAAATACACGTTAGAAAGAAGGAACCAACATTTTTCGTCAAAACATAGTAGGTCCCCAGACGTGTTGTCAAACTCTAAATTCGTTCTAAGTATTGTGCTATCTATAAAACAGGGTTGGTTAAACGATATCTGTCATTTGGACTCAAAAACGGCTCGACCGATTATGCTGAAACTCTTCACCAACATTATCGGCGAATAAACATAATAACTTCCATGTAAACATAATTTCTCCTTATACACACTTACGAAACACTGCTTTTGAAAAATTAAAAGAAGAAGAAAAATCCCGTCGAGTTTCCTTTGAAACATTTTAACTTCTATGTAGCCAGTTATATGCACAGCACCATCTCATACCTAAATTAATTCAACGGTTATCTCCGACGACTTCGGTAGCCGATCGGTCGTCCATCCGTTAGTAATTTGACAGACCAGATGACAGATTACTGGTCGGAGAGACCACCGGGAAAATTGTCACTACACTCGATCAAATGTGAATGTACAACGCAACCGACATCGACATAGTCATTCAAGTGGTGAATTGTTGGGGAATGTACTTGGGGAATCGGGAGTTCCCATAGACGCTAGCGCTACCATAAACTGCATTGATAAAGTGGTTGTAACGTATCAAAGTTGTATAAGACTACGTTTGTTTAATTGGTAGCTTCTGTTTTTTTTGTTTTACTTCTATTTTTTTTGTTATAAGTCGGTGGTGATTAAATTTGTAGTTATTTTCACCTTTTAACATTTTTAAGTCTTGTCAAATTAACTTACTTGAAACTAGCTCAATACTTTTTTTTTTTTACTAATATATGCATTTTATTAATACTAGGTGAACTTTTCATCCAGTATTACAAAGTGCAAAATGCAAAATATTAAAAAGAAAATCCTAAGTGCAGTGTGTAAGTTATATGGTAATTATTAAGAACTTGACTTAAGCTAAGCTAAGATAAGACACAATAACAAATCACCAGGATGTAAAATAATGTTAAGGGAAAGGAAAGATGTTTTTCTTTTGACCCTCTTTGTATAGAGAAGCACGACTCGGCTCGCCCGTCAAATAGTCTAAGAAGATAATTCTATACAACTAACTCGATGATGTAAATAACCGTTACGCCTCTAAAAAACCTCTGACACGAAATGATTTAATTTTCTCACAGTCGAACAAAGAACAAAGGAAATAACTAATCATAACTTAACCCTAATTGCAATAATTACCCACTGACCAAAGCCGCTGACAAAATGATTTATTAACAGAACGGTTTTAAACAGAAGCTAAACAGACACCTAAATAAACCTTGGGCCTTATTCTGTTGGTTACTTGCAGTTCGTGTCGACCAAGTCTTAAAAGGCCTATTTTGGAATTGCTCGTCCCCGCATCGAACTGTTTATATCGCTCGAATTCTAATAATTTTTTTCGAAGTCCACTTGTAAATTACTATAACAAATTGTAAGTACAATTATCATCAAAAGTCGCTGATCATATTCCGATTTTCAAAATCGCTATAGGTTTTAATTTGTGGGGTGTCAAATCACGTTTTCATTTTCAAATTAAAATAGAAGGTAGAGAGTTATTTTCAGAATGTCTGTCCTGTTTCGAGACTCCACAAACAATTTGAAAATCTGAATGTGTTTATTGGTTTTTGATGCTGACCGTACAACTGTTTAAAAAAAATTAACTTTCCTAAGACTTGCCTGAGACGATTTGTCTGCTTTTCTAATCAACAGAATAAGGTCCCTGAAAATATTTAGCTAATGGTCTCGGACCGTGGGAACTTCGTTAATGAATAGGTTTGAAATTGTTTGCTAATGAATAGCAAACTGCTAAGTAGGAAGTGAGGCGCAGTTTGATACAAAACGGTTTAGAATTTGTCAGTGAATTGAAGTAGGTTGGAAGGTCGTTCGCGGCGTTATGAATAAACTAAACGTGTAATAAATTCGTACTAGCTAGACCTTAGAGTATACATAAGCAAACTATAGAGCGCGCCTATGGGTATTTGCCTTCTGCTCAAACTGTAAACAGATGCTCTATACATAGATATTTAAATGTTGAGGTTGAATAGTGATCGGCGAATCATTTTTACACCGCGGCACTGAACATTTCACCATAAATTTCACCATATTACTAGAATAAATTCTAACGAGAGAAACAGTCAATTCCCGTAACCCTAGGTGACTGACATCGTTTTTGTCATTTTTGACTGTTCATACCGGTGCAAACATTCATACTCACATACTAGCGCTCTATAGCTTGCTTATGTATACTCAAAGAGCTAGACCATCTTTTATCTTTCACCGTGACAAAATGATTATTGACATATGAAGAAAACATGGTCCAGGTAGCGTAAAATTCTTTGAAAGCATTAATATTTAATAACGTTGTTGGTGTTCGTGAAAAGTGTTTGTTTTACACATTTAAAAAATCTTATATTTATTTATTATAAAAATGATTTTATTTTTTAGTATTTACACTTCTGGAGAGAAAAAATCGTATACGATTATAGTTAAATTTTTTTTACGCAAAAACTGCTAAACCGATTGCCATGGAATGCAAATAGCTGAAAATCTAGAGTGATACGGAGGCTAGTTATTATCGTCGATTTTCCCACAGGATTGGGTTTTACAGGACGGGTTAAAAGCAGGACACAGACAGTAAGTAGAAAACTTTAGGCTGTTACATTATCATGTGAATTTAACTAAGTCAACTGCTTTAAGCTATATATCCATCAGTCTTGATTGATATATTGCTTTTTATTAATTATCGACTATTAGTCACGGCGACTCTAAAAATAAGTACTAATTAAACTTTTATACGAATATTTTCATTAGAAAAGCAAATTAATTAGAAAATAACTAATTTATTATCGGAGGGCTATAAAAAATTCACAATCATCTTCTACTAAATCGATCTAACTAATATAACTAAACAGGTTAGTCATGTTAATTAACTATTTTATGACAATTGCCGTAAAATTGTTACTATCTCTAATGAAATACGTGCTTATTAAGTGAACTAGCTACGTGATGCGGTTTTACCTGCGTAAGTCGCGATCCTGTCGAAATATTGGGTTTTAAAATAACTATGTTACTCCGCGGTAATGTAGCTTTCTAATTGGTGAAAGAGTTTTTGAAATCAGTTTAATCGTTTTGGAGCCTATTCGTAACAAACAAACAAATAATTTTTTTTCTGTTTATAATTTATGTAGGTAAATAAATTGTATTAATCAAGGTGATAAAGCCTTGATTATACAGTTTCATTATGGAATACAACAAAATGTTAAGGAACGTGCATTCTTTCGTGACATATTAACTACTCAGATTAACTAATTATAAAGCTTTCAAATTATATGACATATCTTTAGCGTTCCGTACGAAAAAAACAGAACCGTTATAAGACTCTAGGTACTGTTTGAATGTCTGTCACCATAGAAGACGTATTCCGTGATACTTACAGCCAAATAGAATCGCTGCTCAAAACTTGAGAGCGGCTTAAACAATTAAGCACTTCATACCTACTTATTTTGAAGCTCCTTAATCCTCCTCATTCTTAAGTCACCTTCAAATTTTAAGTGGCGTTTCTGTGTTCAGGCGGCCAAAGTTGAAATTTCCACGGACAATGTATTTCAGTGGCCGCTATGACAACAAAAACTAAAATAAAATGAAGTTACCTATGTTACCAAAAACAAACGAGATTTTCTTGTAATGATGCCACGGAACCTTTCGTGCGCGAGTCCGTTTTGCACTGACCGGTTTTAAATTTATATTCCATTATTAATTAAGAAAAAAGTTTGTCAGTCAAAAATGATGTGACAATATAAGTATTTTATGGGTTTTTAATTAAACCTACGTTTTATGTGTGTTTCTGAAGATGTAATTTTCTTTCTAGTAGACATGCCAATACATTAAATAAATATAAGATCTATGGAATGTGCTACGTTTTAAATGATTAATAAAATAATTGATCAATCGATCAATCCACACAGAAATATTTATCAGTCATAGACAATGTTATGTTTGCCCTAAACTGGCACTAAGTTAACTTCTTTGTATAGTTACCAAAAACAAACGAGATGAAGGCTTGCAACTCATTATCAAATAGAAATAGAAAGGTACTTATCAAATTTTGTAACTTATTCAAAGATTGCAATGCCTTACGGCAGAATTACTGGTTTTAATTAGCTTGTATGTACTTGCTTCTTAGAAATAAAGCTAATAGATGTCTTAATACTTTATGATACATTTATTTGTTATATTAGGGGTTAAAGTATGAAATTGCCGATTTGTACTGAAAATCTTAATAATTATTGTTTATTTTTAAAAAATTTAACAAATTTATTTAATCAAAATAGTTGCCATTATTATCTATACATTGCTGCCATCTAATAGGAAGGTTATTAATGCCTTTGCGATAGAACTCCGACGATCTAGACTGCACAAACTGTGTGAAAGCATTTTGTACTGCCTCCTGGGAAGAAAACTTCTTGTCACGTAGATAATTGTCCAAATCACGAAAAAAATGGTAGTCCGTTGGAGCAAGGTCTGGTGAATACGGAGGATGACGAATGGTTTCTAAGTGCAGTTCCTGAAGGGTCAAAATGGTTTCTCATGCTGTGTGAGGTCTCGCGTTGTCGTGGAGCAATAATGGTGAAGATCGATTCATGAGTCGGGGCTGTTTTACTGCTAGTTTTGTCAACATGGTTCGGAGTTCGGCACAATAGACATCTGCCGTAATTGCTTGACCAGATCGAAGAAAACTATAGTGAATAACACCATGCTTAGACCACCAAACAGTTACCATTACCTTTTTATTGGTAAGTTTTGCTTTAGGACACTGTTGTGGCATTTGACCTGGGGTCAGCCATTGCATTTTTCTTTTCCGGTTATCATAAAGAATCCACTTTTCATCACATGTTACAATTAGATCCAATATTCCTTCAATTCTGTACCGGTTCAACAAGGCAACACAAGTTTCAACACGCGTTTCTTTCTGCAGATCAGTCAAATCATGAGGCACCCATTTTTCGTATTTTTTTATTTTATTGATTTGACGCAAGTGAGTCAATAAAGTGGGTAAGGTAACGTTAAACCATGCCGCTAATTCCTGGGTAGTTTGACTAGGATCGGCTTCCACTATCTCTCTTAATTCATCGTTATTCACCTGTGTGGGCGGTCTACCTCGTGGCTCGTTCTTTAAGTCGAAATTTCCATCACGAACGCGTTTAAACCAAAATCGCACGGTGCGTTCATTAGTAGACCCCTCTCCAAACGCAGCATTGATATTGCGGGCTGTTTCTGCCGCGTTAGTTCCGCGTCGGAACTCGTATTCAAAAATCACTCGAATTTTCGCAGTATCCATCTTTATTGTCTAAATTGAATAACAAAAACAATTGAAAGTCGATATTCAAATGTTTCACATTTTTTAAAAAAAGAACATCACAGAAACCATTTGAAAAAAGTTTCATTCGAAAACCTCAAACCATGAAGATTCTATGTCAATTCAAAGAACCTATTGCAATAAAACGGCAATTTCATACTTTAACCCCTATTATTAATGCCACAGGAAGAGTGCCGATTAAGTACTATAAGCTGTGAAAGTAACTAGTGAAGCTCGTCCGTCACAGACGAGTTTGAAATGTATCACTAAGGCAGCCAATCTCTTTCTATTTTCTAGTATAGACCAGTTCAGTTCTATGGTACCACATTTTAACTGAAATTATGTGTTCGATATGTTTTGATCAGGACATTAGGCCCTACCATGACTTATAAGTCGTCACAAAGTCATCGCATTGTCATTCAGCTAAAAAAATAAAATTAAAAACACGTCAAATAATTAAAAAAATTTTTTTTTTTAAAAAATTAGGATTTTTTTCAGATTGTCTCTGGTTTTTAAAAGTAGTCGGGGTATTATTTATTTCAAATTTACTTCATTTTTTTGAACGACAAATGGACGACATAGCAACGACAAACGATCATGGTAACGCGGATTGTTACAATCGGATTCTAAGTGGTTTAAACGATCTCAAATTCTGACAAATACTAAGAAATTGAGCCACGCGAAGCACACTTGTGGCATCAACTCCAATATAGTCTGGGGCTGGTACAGCCTCGAGATGGAATTGTTTCTACTGCTGTCAGTAAAGCGGGATTTACATTGCCAAACTAGTTGCATGAAATTTATAGGATTTCATCAAAAAAATGCGAAACAATTTATTTGATTAAATTGCTTCTAGTAACTCTGCTGCGAGACTGCTTTTGTGAAATTGATTTTATAATGTATGTCTAGTTACGTAATGTAAATTAAGCTTATAACATTTTACATCATCACTTACCACCTGATGAGATAATAGTCAAACGCTCATCTATTAATTGCTAAAATAAAATAAAACAAAAATAATAGAGACGTCATCAAAATATCTCTTTGAGACAAGAAAACAAACTAGATCAAAGGAATTACATACAAAATAGCCGCTCATTAACACGCTTGGGTATTTATACACACATAAAACCAGTTAATAATCATTACAGAGGAACTGTGGTACACCGAAATAACTCATTTAGGGCGGATTCGACGAAACCACGATAACTCTTATTCTAAATATTTTTTCATTTTACCAAACAAAATTTTCAAGATTAGCGGAACTATACGGAGAAAAACCGTTATCCCAACTTTTTTGGTGGACAATTTTACAGATATTTCAATGGCGGTCAAATGTCACTTAAAGATGATAGTATTATGACAGAGACTGATGCCATTTTATCCGACAAAATAGGAAACATTGAATTAGTTCCGCTTATAACTAGTTACACGTCATTATACTTTTGCCGGTTAATAACAGTTAACTCCTCTTTCGTATTGATATATAAAGATCAGAAATGCCTTGGACTATATGACTAAACCATAGAAATTGTACAGTAATTACTAGAAAGCTTACTTCGTCAAAAAAACGGTCCCGCTTGATGTTAGAGAGAACCTAGTCTGTCCTTTTTCACTTTAGTGTGCGTCGGTTAGTTAAATAAGGACAGACTGGGAGCAACTGGGTTTAACAGGACCTTTTTAAAATACCAAAGCAAAAACTACCTTAACCTTAAGAACCAGGATTGTACTTGATATTTCAAAAGTTGTCAAGCGCACAGTCTTTTAGGAGCGAAGACGACGATGTAACTTGTCTCTGGAATAAACCACTTTGAAAGTTAAGTCGAGTTTATTGGATAAAATAGGTCGTATAGTAAACTCGAGAATAAACTCAAGTTTGGTCGAACGTACTCTTTAATAAATTAATGAGTAAGCCTAGATGATCCGACTTGCGTCACAGGAATTCTGACGTCATCCACATTATTTTCTTACTGTCTGATATTTTTAAACGGCAATTAGAATTTTTAAACAGAATCTTTGCGAAGTTTGTTTTGATAATGATTTTTACTTCTTTGGATTTATTAATTTTAAACAGCAATAAAGTACCTAAAGCAAATTTTTAACGACTTTAAAATTTATATTTTGTGAATTGTGAAGATCATATTCGTTCTAAAACTTAAGTAATTTTTTGGAGTTCCGTACGTGAAAAAGTAAAAAGAGATCCCGTAAAAGATCATTTATCTATCACTTTATAAGTTCAGTCTGTCAGTCTTGTTGTTTTTCATCGACCCAAGTCAAGTCGCGCTTGCATCAATCTATAGAAAAGAAACCGATGCTAGTTTTCTCGATTATAAATACTTAATAAATAAATATTGCACGATGTTACACAAAATTGTTCAAGTACAACATAGCCCCAAACTAAGCACTAGTCTTGTACTATGGGTACTAAATAGCTAAATTGTTTTCAACATCCTACTAATATTGAAAAGCTAAAAGTTTGTGAGTATGTGTGTATGTTGTATGTATGCATGGATGTGTATGTGTGTTTGTTACTCAATCACGCAAAACTACTAAGCCGATTGCGATGAAACTTGGCATATAGGGAATAACACATAGGCTACTTTTTATCCCGATATTTCCGCGGGAACGGGACTTACGCGGCTAAGCTAGTGTTACACAAAAATAACACTTAAGAAATTCAATAACCTTACTGACTCATTCTAGTAGGCAGACAATCATAGTTAACTGTGGAGGGTCTCAAAAATAACATTTTCTAGTGATAGCTGTCACAATCAACCCACATTACCTGGAGGCAAACAAAGATTCACAATTGGAAATCTTTTAATTGGCATTAACTATGACGACAGAGACGGTGACTTGCCTAATCATTGAGTTACGAATATGTATGTAGAGATGACATTACGTGTTTTTATTAAAGTCGTCACACCTAATTTGTATTGGGCTTTCCTAAATATTCGTTATGCAATTTTATGCCTATGATAATTTCCACTACTTTTCTAATAAACTTGCTAAATTGTAAACGGTAAAATTGTTTACTGAGAAATAGGTCTCAAAACCTAAATTAAAACTTAATATTTTGTAATGTGTCTATAATTTTTGGATTTAAATTTTAACATAAAACTTAAATCAAATATGTACATTTTTAGATTATTGACTTATCTGATCAGAGCTACAATCGTACTACTTTGTCCCGTTTGATTTTTGCCAGAAAACATTATCATCTCTATACAATTCCGTGTCTAGATTCCGTTCTAATCTGTCACGTCTATGAGGTCGGTTGGTGTAAAGTTCATCAATAGTGAATTCAATTATCGATTACACCATTGTGTTCCATTCTATCGATTTATATTTAAATACCACAAACGTTTATGAGAAATGTTATTGTGAAATTAGATAAACGGTCACTTATTTTATTGTTTGACGTAACCGACCTCCCGCTTTGAGATAAGGATTTATTTTAAACTAGCTGCGCCCCACGGTTTCACCCTCATAAGTCCCGATCCCGCAGGAAAATCTATATTTTTCTTTCATATGAGTCTTCTCTTGACTATTAGAAACACAACAAAAAAAGAATTAGCAAAATCGGTCTAGCCGCTTTCGCGTGACGCCGTGACCGAGGGAAATAAGGTTTCTTTTTTATAAATAAGATTTTATTTATAAAGGTTTTTGCTTAGTTTTTTTGAAATTTATAAGTCTCACAAAATTTTTGAATTTTATAAGTCTCACAAAATCTAAAAGTGGGTATTGATCGAGTCGTTATGGCGCGTAATGTAACGTGTTACACAACGAGCATTCGTTCAGTCAATACCTACGGGGAAATAAGGCTCTCGCAGTGGAGCTCATAACATGCTCGCTGCGAATAGTACATTTTGCGCTGTCATACCACGACCGGTCAGTACCTTAAAATAAAAGAGTACGAATCATCATCATCATCTCAGCTCTTCCCCGTCCACTGCTGAACCAGGCCTCCCCCATTATACGACGCCACAAATAGCGATTTTGAGCTACCTCCATGCAAGGACTCCCCGCGACCGCTACAATGTCATCGGTCCACCGAGTAGGTCTAAAATAGGTACTACAATAATATGTTAAAAATGTTAGATATAATCCACTTAATTAACGCAGTTTTGATAATATTTGAATGCCAAAATACTTGCATAAAATTTCCACCACGGTCATTTATAAAATTAATATCCTGTTTTAACTACGATTGTTGAAAACTTCCAAGTCATATTTCAAATGGTTAATAATAAGCTTCGTACCTGACTGTTGGAGATCGCGCTAAGACTTCGATCTAAAGTGGCTGCATTTGCATAAAATCATTAGTAAGCACAATGGAGTGCGAGCAGGGACACGGACCCTGAGACACCTCACAAATACTCATCAAATCTTTAATTTTAACCTCTACTTTCGCTGTGTTTTACTACCATTACTGCGTAAACTAAAAGCTAGTTTGTAGCTGTCAGGTTTGTGCAAGCAATGGTTAATGAAACGAAGAAATACTTCTGTCGTTATTATGTCAAGGAAGAGGTCGCGGGCTGCCTCTCGAATATGATTTATCATCGTTCATTAGGCGAGTTTGTCCGCAACGACAACAGATGGAGCTGATAGCACTTAGCAGGGTGGCCGCCTTGTTATTATTTTTATTACCAGATTTCAAAGAATAATACTTGAGGAATGCATCTCTTAATGAACTTCAACCCTTTTTGGGTTCGACATGATGGATAGAATTAATGTCGCAGCCATTGTTGATTGGGGACACTTATAATGGTTTGGGATGAGACTACTCGTACCTTGATTGTATTGCATTGATTTCAACGTTGATAATTGAAATGGATTTCTCAGAAGGTTCTCTCAATTGTTGTTTGTGCTAGCTTCAATGAAATGACACATCTGTCTTGTTGTTTGTGTAACGTAATTTGTTATATTGGCCAGCAATTCTTAAAATATATACTGATATTAGTTTGATTTAGTATAATTTAATTTTTAAAAATAGGTATTTTAGTTTGGATTTTAAAATCTATTGTACGCTACCACTCCAGAACCGTACCAAGATCATCTTAACAAGTAGATAGATCAATCCACTCAATTGTTTATTACTTACTAAGTTTTACGTCATCTCATGCGCCGAATTCCGGTCTTCATGAAATATCGGGCTAAAATAGAGCCTTTGTTTTGGTCTAACAGTCTAACCATCATCAGTTTCATCAATATTATTATCAGTATTGTAATATTCGTATTTCGTATGGTTTAGTATTATGTTGCATTTAATGCATTTTTACTTATATTACTTACTATATTTACAACGTAAGTCTTAATTGTTACATTAACTTTTGCATTTATTAACATTCGTAGGTTTACTTTTACCTTATGTATTTGCAGAACATAATGTTTATCATTAAATACTTTTTCGTTTATGAATAACGTTTTAGTTTTGTCATTTAACAATCCAAAGTTTTGAAGACTTTCAAGTGCTTTTTGGTGACAGGTGGTATATATGCCTGTTATGTTAACTTTAAAAGAAAATCGCACATGCCTTATAATAAGATTTGATTTTCTTTGTCCTTTAACTTTGCTTCTTACTAAGACGGCATAATAATTTTAAAAGTGTTAACACTTCACGTCGTGTCCAACGAAGGTGTAATTAAATGTAAAAGAGAATTTGCATTTCTGAGAGCTAGTGGTTAAAAAAAGAAAAATGTTAATTAGCATATTGTATTTTGAAATGTGATGGTTGGCATTTGCTGTTTCATGCTACTCAGCGGTGGGCCCTGCTCACATTTTTATGAGACTTTCAATGTGTGGATACGTCCAATTTGTTATTCTCCAAGTTATTTTATTAAAGTGTAATTATCTTCACCTTCAATCACATTGATATATGTAATTACATGGAAATAAATGATAAGCGGAATTTAATGTAGGATTATGTTTAATTTTACATTTTATGGAAATGTCACATTGAGTGTCGATGTAGCGAGGGTGTTGCTTATTTAGTACCAACTTGTTAAGCATAATGATGTTTTTTTTTAAAGTACTCGTATCTAGTAGATCTTTTTTTTTTCATTTCAAGCTCTGAACCCTTAGTATAAGTTTTGATCGTTTATTGTCTCGATGAAACTGGCAATATTTTAGTTCATAATAGTTACCGCTAGGGGCGCTGATGGAAAATGTATGAAGTAAACTGCCAGTTTCATCGAGACGATAAACTATTAAAACTCATACTAAGGGCTCTGTTAGGTATAGTTAAAAGAGTAAAACCGTACTTACAGTATTTTACCGTATGATTGTCCTGTTCAGTATTATAGTTTTTTCTTGTTTTCGCGATTTTACATTGTAATAAAACGCAATATTTTCGTACCAAAAGTCTACCCTGAAGAAACCGTCTGTACAGACGGTGAAACGTCGTTACAGCATTGCCATAATGCTGTTAATAAACCGCGAGTTAAACCCGAAAATATAGTGTTTTATTACTGTCCAGTATTAATTACCTATTTATCTTTCCAGACCTAATTTGTCTTTCTTATAGACTTTATTGATTTGCCATTATTTCATAACCAAAAAAAAAGTTGAATGTCATGTCAGCAAACCGAAAAAAATACCTATCAAGACTAATTCTCATAAAAAGATTCCAAAATTACGAAATCAACTTTGAATGAAAATTAAATTACCTAATTAGGCCTCATCCATACTATAATAGTCCTTGCAATCACAATCGTGATAGCTATTTTGTGTCTTCGTTTTAATTAATTTGGATCACGAAGTCGCCACTTCGGGCGTCACGACGTGATTCTTCAGGTAAGTGACATACTTCAAAATGCCATCACAGTTTAGAGGGATTACGGGGTAGGCCAGGGATTCCTAACCTTTTCATCGTCGTGACCCCTACTAAAAATTATTTTATACCTATCCTTCTTTATAAAATAGTTCTGAGTTTTCATATTTAAAAGGACAATTCGTTTTAGTTACGGTATCTAACGGTATTAAACAAACTTTAGCAACGTTTTTTCACGTTGATGTAACTAACCCTACATATTGTCCCCTGAAACGACTAGTATTTTTTGTAATATTTTTTATTAAATATACTATAGTAATATGCAAAAAAACTGTGGTTTTTAGTAATGTAAGTGTAAGATAATTTTCAGTCCATATTTGCTGTAGGTAGAGGTCATAACAATAAAAAGCTTATTAACCTCGACCTTGTATTTTTAATATAGAAAGTTTAGCTTAAGTAAAATATAATTTCAAATCAAACCAAATCATTCTACAAATACCAGTCTTATTACCACAGCAGAAATTGTTGTTTACCGTTCTGGGGGTAATTATCTCCTGAGTTGTTGTTATATTTTTCTGGGGGTAATTACCATCAGTTTAGAAACCGCTGAGGTAGAGGGTATCGCTACTTAGTTGGCCCTTCCACCGCTATTGTTTCTGATAGATTGGAACTGTTCACAGAAGTTCAAATTCGATGGCAGGATTAACGTGAGCTTAATTAAATGTTAATAAGGTTAGGTTCGTATGTTGGAATGTTATTGATAAGAACTCATGGAATAGAATCGTATCCAAAAACGAACTTATAAACATAATGATGGTATTTTTGTCCATTTATTTAAATAAACCTACAAGAACTATAAGTAACTAATGGTTACCTATACGTCGTACAATGGGTTTATCCTGAAATATGATTGTCCAAAATACACTCAAAATAACACTAAACTAGTGTGCAATACAGACTGTCTTTCATATAAAAAATGTATGGAAAACGGTATTCCATTTTCCAAACATTAAACCAATATAAAAAAAACCTTTGAATTCCTCCACTGCAAATAAAATTTTTCTCGACTTAATTTTTGGAGCATGTTATTGGACAAACGTCAAAAATGATATTAAAAATTTACTACAAAGGGTACGATATTGAAATGATGTTAAAATAATAGTTTGGTTAGGTTAAAAAAAAATATATATATACATAAATGTCATCTGGGCTAATATAACTACTGACATTTTGAAAACTGGGAAGGGTTAATAATCAAACAATTATCTAATACATCCAACGTCTTTGTTTTGCCTAATTTTTTGAACAAAAATTTAACCTAGATTATTTTTGACCCAGATCTGCAAATATCTATAGTAAATTAAGTACCTACTAGTTAAGTGTGTGAAACAGCAGTATCACACGATCGAATCACGGTTTCGGTAAGTGATGTCGCAATGTTCCAATTAGCTGCTCATTTGTGTCAAGCGTGCATTGTGTGTCTATTCAATGAATGTGAACAATCGTATTGTACCTTGTTTCAATATTGGAACTAGTTAGAAATGCAAAGTGAATGGAATGGAGGATTTGTGTTTAATTTAATGTTAGGTCAAATGTATTGTTTAAAATAATCCATTATCTCTATAAAATGCTTTGTCTCCAGCTCCACTGACTGACTGTCGGATAGGTAAAATCCTTACTTTCTGCAGTGATATTTATACTAATACTAATATAATATTATAAAGGTGAAGAGTTTGTTTGATTGTTTGTTTGAACGCGCTAATCTCAGGAACTGCTGGTCCGATTTGAAAAATTCATTTTGTGTTTGATAGTCCATTTATCGAGGAAGGTTATAGACTTTTGATCCCGATATTGTTACGGGGTCAGGACTTACGAGGCCGCGGGACGCAGCTATAAAAACGAAAGTCGTGTTAGTTTTACATTATATAATATCTCAAGAACGGCGGAACCGATAGGAATGAAATTTGGTACAGAAAGAGAAAAGAGTAGAGTTTTTAGAGATAATAACGAATAAAATAATGTCATTGAGGAAATTAAATATGCACTGATTATCTCATGTACATACGTTAGTAAGAAGACTCATCGGTTTGTCATCATCCCGCAGCCTTCTACTTAACTATTTAACCAATATCATTGAATAGATTCAATCAGTGATACCACGATTAACATAGCACACACCCATCGTACTAAGCCAGGCGGGGTAGTGCCACACAATAGCAGCGATGCCATAACATCATCAAACAATTTCAAAATCTGATCCTATGCATAACGAATGGAATTGATAAATAGTTTGAATTAACCGATTTAATGCGGGTCACCCACAACACGGTGACTCGGCTGTATCTTCCATGGTAATGATAATTGAACTAGCAAACACCCAGTGTCGGCTATCGGCACAATCTATCGAGAGTCGATTCGAAAACTATATGACTTGCGCTATTTTATTTATTATTTTTATTTAAACTCTTGTCTTCGAACACAATCTTTAGCGTTCTGATTAACTCGAGCTTTACCGCTGTGAATTGTTTCAAACGAGCCGTTATATTGAATTAAAAAGTGCTTAAGAGATTTGGGTAATTTGTTTTAGTTCTTTCTTGTATTTTGTATCTTTTAAACTTATCAGTGAAGATGTAAGGTGAAGGTTTTTAGGTATTTCTCATTTAAAATATGTCATGTCAAGAATTATGTATGGGCGGTCGGAAGACGTTTAAAAAAAATATTTATTTTGAATTAAAAGAGACAATTTATTTGTCAAATGCTAGCTTAAAACTAATTACAATTTTAATTATTACTTTTAAAGAAAACTATTCTAATTATTACTAAGCACTTAAATCTAGGTCGCATGCGCCGGCTGTTACTGCTGCGTCGGCGGTACGTGCGTAGCTGGTGCCCAGCTAACTCCTCCCTCCTTAAGAGCGAAGCTGATCTTGCAGCTTCGACCAGTGTCCTCACTGGGTGGTTCATCTGTTTCTGGGGTTTTCTTTTCTGCAGGCCTTAAGCGTTGCCAGATCTTCCAGGCTGCAGCACCCAAGAGTAGAATGTATAGAAACAGGGTTGTCCAGCTCGGTGTGGCCATCATGGTTGTCCAATCAGGGTCGTCTCCGTCGTCTTCAACTTCCTTCGCTGCTATCGGAGATTTTCTTGCAGTTGTCATTGTCCATGTATGCGTACTCTTCGCTACCAAGAATGAGGTATTTGGAATTGGGGATAATAGTAAGGTGATTTTTATCGAGAATGGAATATAGGTGAATTAGGTCGAATATATAATTGTCAATGGATGGGATTTCTAATATAAAAGTCAAAGTGTGTTCAGTGCTATAAGCTTTTACAGTAATTGACCTTTCAAGCTCGTGGATATTATTTAAACTGACTTCTATAACCGGTTTGAAGTTGTACAATGATTTTAAAGTTAACAGTTCTTTTACTATATCGTTTGGGGCTATTATGCTAGGGTGCATGACACCTAGTTGTGAAAATGACATAGCGTCTTCTAAAATTATATCTAAAATTATCTGTCGGAAGTGTTGACGACGCTTCGGAAGCTTTAGTGCTCGCAAATAATGCCATTATTTTAGTAGTTGTCAGATGTAAGTTCGTTATGTTATATACTATAATTATCTATTTGTTTTAACACTTGTCCCTGTTTATACAAAAGGATTCCCTGATCATTTTTTTATGGGAAGGAAGGTTACGTCTGCTGCTGCGTAGAGCACGATGGCTCCTGCGACGAAGGTTCTGTAATAATGTGGGGTCGTTTGAGGAGTTTGAAATGAACTCGAACGGATTTAGAGTTAGGGTGGTTACCTATGATCTCCGCTATGTTGTTTGGATGTATCTGTATGATTTTATACGGACCTTTGAACACGGGTTTCGTTTTGTCGTTCCGGGCTGTTTTTGCTACCTGTTTAAAGACAGTTTCACCAACCTTTAACGTGACGTTTTCCGCGTCCTGGTTTCTCTTAGTAATTACCTGTTCTTTATCCTTTGACATGTGTGCTGCTACACACTCTTGTATCGCCTGCGCGCTATTTTTATGCCTTAGAACATAATCCTGGTAGAATTCTTTTGGGAAATAAAGCTCTAACGGATTTCTTGACGCTGTGTGACCATAGAGAAGTTCGTGTGGTGTGTATCCTGTGGCTGAGTGAATAGCGTTGTTATAAGCTATCACAGCATACTTCATTACCAGGTCTATCGGGTCATCTTTATTCGTCATTCTGTGGATCCGTATTATTTCTGCCAATGTTGAGTGGAATCTCTCAATTGGGGAGTTGGAATTCGGGTTGTATGGAGTAGTAAAATGGATTTTTATGTCATGTAAGGCACATATTTCCTTAATTACGTCATTGTCAAATTTCGTGTCTGAGTCGGTTGTTATTTTATACGGAAGCCCTAACGCTGAGATGACACTGAGTAAAGCTTCGGCAATATGGATACTACTAGATGCAGTTAATGAGATAGCTTGCGCAAATTTGGAAAAATTATCGATTATTGTCAAGAAAGTACCGCCTCCTGTTGAATACAGGTCCATGAATAAATGTTCCATGGGTTTACGAGGTGTTTCTGTGAGAGCTAACGGTGGCTTTAATGGATTTCTTTCGTATTTTGATTTAAGGCATATTTCGCATTTGTTAATGTAAGTTTGGACTGTTAACAACATATTAGGCCAATGGTAGTTCCTATGTAGATGTTTATGTGTTTCTTGTATACCACGGTGGGCTGTTTTCCCTTCGTGATATTTCTTAATTAGTTCTATTTGTTCTGATTTATTTTCAACTAGAGTGACACGAGAGGTGCACCTTATTAGTTTGGGGCCTCTCTCGTTAAATATTGAAGTGTAAACTCTTGCGAATGCCAGATAAAGGTCTTCAGTATGAAAGTAGCAATGAAAAATTCTGTTAGCTATAGTGTGTTCCTTTAGGAACTTAATTATTTCCTGTTCTGTGTTATTGATAGGAATGAAAACATCTTTAATCACCGTTCTCGAATTAGTTGACCTATTTTCTACTCTATACGTGGAACCTGGGGTAGACCTAACGTGAAATTGTTTTAATTGTCGGTCAATAGCGTCGGATAGTATTGGGATGCCGTTATTCTCATTATCAGGTTGAGTGTGGTTGGTACTAATTAACTGGTCTTCGTCCACAGTAACGTCATACTATCTGACTCGTCATCTTGTATTTGTGGTACTGTTAAAGTGTCAACATTCATAGTCTCAAGCTCGTTATTTGTTTCCCTACTGTCCAGGTTATTGTTCGTCATATTGTCAGTTTCAGGTCTTGTTTCGTTTTGTCTTTCCCTATTGACATTGTCAAATATTTGACCTATAAGTTCGTCGTTTTCGTTATCTTCAAAGTTAACCGCTAATGAATCCATGCTGTGGTAGTATATTTTAGCACGAGATAGTGCGTCTGCGTTGGTGTTTTGACGCCCTTTTTTATAGATGACTGTATAGTTATATTCGGCTAACTTTAGTCTCCAACGAGTCAATTTTGAAGAAGGATCTTTTATAGACATTAACCACGTTAATGGGCGATGGTCTGTATATATAGTGAATTTTCGACCATACAAATACGGCCGAAAGTATTTGATTGCCCACACTATCGCTAAAAGTTCCTTTTCGATAGTGGAATAGTTGGATTCAGACGAGGATAGGGTACGTGAAGCGTACGCTACCGGTTTATCTGATCCTATTTTTCCCTGCGAAAGTATAGCACCCAAAGCAATGTCGGATGCGTCCGTTGTCAGGATAAAGGGTTCGTCAAAGTCGGGATACCTTAATATTGGGTCATTAGTCAAAAGTTGTTTGCACTTATTAAAAGCTTCTAAAAATTCTTTGGAATGTACGACTTTGTTACCTTTCTTTAAACACACAGTCAGAGGTTTTGTAAGTTTAGCAAAGTCCTGTATAAACTTACGATAGTAACCTACGAGTCCTAGAAAAGCTCTTATTTCTTTTTGAGTGTGAGGCAAAGGGAAGTCTAGTACAGCTTTTACTTTATCCCTGTTAGGTTTAAGTCCTTCGCTAGTCAGTTCGTGCCCTAAGAACTTCACCTGTTTCTGAAGGAATTCAGATTTGTCAAGTTGAACTTTCAAATTGTGACATTTGAGCCGTTCAAAAACCTCTTTCAGCTTGACAGTATGTTCCTGTAGTGACGTAGATATAATAATGACGTCATCAAGGTAAGTATATACGTTACTAATGCCCCTGAGGATATGATCCATCAATCTTTGAAAAGTACTTGGAGCATTTTTTAAACCAAATGGCATACGCAAAAATTCGTAATGCCCTCGCTCCGTTGTGAACGCGGTTTTCTCAATATCGTCAGGATGCATTTCCACTTGATGGTAGCCACTGGCCAGGTCAAGAGTTGTGAAGTACTGGGCCCTACCTAGACGGTCAAGGATGTCGTGAATGTTTGGTAGAGGGTACTTATCTTCTACTATCCTATCATTCAGTCGTCTGTAGTCAATCACAAGTCTCCATTTTACTTTTCCGGAAGCATCGGGTTTTTTTGGGACTATGTGGACAGGACAGGACCATGGGGATATACTTTCACGAATTATACCCTGTGTCAGTAAGTTGTCGACCTGTTTCCTAATTTCGTCACGTTGTTGGGGTGGCTGTCTGTAACTACGAACGTAGATAGGTTTATCGTCAGTCAGTCGTAATTGATGTTTAACTGCATGTGTGAAACTCAGAGGAATATTCTCACAATAAAATATTTCTTTATATCTGTTGCACAGTTTGAGAATCTCTTGTTTTTCCTCTGTGTTCATATGCTCGGTGCGAATTTTGTTTAAGTTTTCGCTGAGCTCTTTATTTAATTCGGATTTTACGTCAAGTGAATTTAATTTTACGTAGTTGTCGGAATAGGGTTCTAACTCAATTACGGATGTTTGAGGGATGAACATTTTATTTTCGCTGTAGTTAATTACTGAGGTTCTGAAGGAACCGTTTTTTACTGTCACTAATGTGGCAGGGGATTCTAACCCTTCTGACCACAAAAAACTGTCTTGTATGTACTGGCCGTCAATGTAGTTACATTTTAAAGTCACTAGTTTTTCAGTTTTGGGGTCAATCTGGATTTTCTCTAATGGCCGGTTAAAATAAATAGGGATGTCGGCGTTACAAGTACGTAACACGTTCGTATTTAAGTCAATGTTACTTTTGAGTCTACGTAATAAGTCGAATCCTATTAATCCCTTGTATTTAGGGTCAAAGTCAAAAATCAGGAATTTATGTATATCGTCAGAGTTAAATGCGGGTGGTAAGGGTAGTTTAGCAATATAGTTATGTTGCGAGATATTATGCGCGGTTGCAATTTGGAAGGGTTCGTATTCTACACAATATTCAAAGATGGTACCAAATATAACGTGTGATGAAACAACACTTCGGCTCGCACCTGTATCTATTAAAAACTTACCTCCGAATTCTGGTAACTCGATGTATGGCAGATGATCTCGATCCTGAATGTTAATCTTAACTATGTTATGTTCTGGTCGTCGTGAAGGTTGGAAAAATTTTGAGAATTTTCCACGTTAAAATCGGGGTCTTCTTCTTGCGGGTCGCCTTCTTCCGTCTCCAGGTAGTAATAATTGTTATACTCACCGTAATCTGGAGCTTCGCTTTGCTGCGGGGCGTAGTTTTGCGTATAAAACAGTTCCTCTGTAGCAAACTGGGGTGGTGGTGGTCTCGATACTGACCTCATAGTGACGTCCGAACTTTTTGTCGGTGGGTTCACCTGCTGCGGCACGTTGTACTGCCTAGAGTTTCCGCTTCTGGAAGGTCCAGGATTCCCGAACCGAAAATTACCTGAGGTAGCTCCTTTTTGTTTCCAGGGAAGCATCGACTGTACCCACTGCTGTCGTTGTGCAGGCGCCAAATGATTTTGTTGCGGCACAAAACGATGAGATTGTGTCATAGGGGATGGTTGATGAGGGGGATGAAATGGGAATTGTTGTACCCTATGTTGTGGACCTCTAGGAGAATCCTTTCGTTTAAATGAGGGCGCGAACGATGAATTATTAAATGAGTTGTTGTTATACCTATGGTTCGCACTTTTCGCTTCTTCCTGCCTCGCCAACGTTATCGCGGACTCCAATGATATTGGTTGCATTATCTTTACTCCAACAGATATGTAAAAATCTAAATTCTCAACAAACTGTTGAATCGCCATCGATTCATAATAGTTTTTGTCGGAGTGATTTCCTATAGACCACAATGTGTCTAGAATTTCTCGTATGCGTTTGCCGAACGCCTCTGAATCCTCGTTTTTGTCTTTGCGGGTCCGCGTGAGCTGCTGCATTATCTGAGCCTCAGTCCGCGTTTCCCCGAACCTAGCTATTAATCTTTCTTTCACCTCCGCCCAGGTAGTAGCGGCTTCGCCGTAAGCTAGAGCCTCCCTAGCAGCGTCAGTTAATTTACTCTTTATTATACAAATTAGGGCAGGATGTGCCCTCGCGGGTTCTGATAATAAACCTAAAACATTTTCTAACTCCCTAATATAGTAATTTAATTGTTTGGGGTTCCCGTCATAGGGTTGAATTATATCCTTAACAAACTTTATGTCGGCGTCGCAATTGTTCACCGCCATTGTGTGGTGTTTTTACGAACAATGGTAGGTATTGATAAATAAATTATAAATTGTAAGTAATACGATCACTGACCTAGATATTGAAATGTTATTGAATTGAATATGAGTATACCTATGTTTGCCCGCGATTTTAGCTTGAAACAAGGACACTCTCCAACGCAATAAATGAATTTAAAAAAAAATTAAGTAAAATATCTTTATAATGTGATCACTGATTTCGTTATTAAGTTATTATTGAATCAAATATGAGTATTACCTATGTTTATCCGCGATTTTAGCTTAAAACATGAACACTCTCCAACTCAATAAATATAAAAAAAAAAAAAAAAACTACACTAAGACAGGAAATAGAGCAGGGATCTTGGTTAAATAGCGAGAGTACTCACCGAACCAGCCTTTGCATCTCCCGTCGAGTTTTAAGCAGCGCGTAGGGTTCTCCAATTCTCCGGATCTCCGCACGCTGGTCTTCCGTGGGCCGCCCGTAGGTTCTCGGTCACGGGTTCGCGACTTGAAAATCGCCGATCGCTGCACCGCTGTCGCTGACTGGCTGAAGACAGAATCGTACCGGATACCGGCTCTCGATTCTGGAACTCAGAAAGACGAATTAGTTTGACGATCGCGTGACCACCAACGACTGCGCCAATTATGTATGGGCGGTCGGAAGACGTTAAAAAAAAATATTTATTTTGAATTAAAAGAGACAATTTATTTGTCAAATGCTAGCTTAAAACTAATTACAATTTTAATTATTACTTTTAAAGAAAACTATTCTAATTATTACTAAGCACTTAAATCTAGGTCGCATGCGCCGGCTGTTACTGCTGCGTCGGCGGTACGTGCGTAGCTGGTGCCCAGCTAACTCAAGTAGAGTCAATTTTTTTTTAATATTAGATAAGAAACCTTAATTTTTCTTCTGTTTTCGCGACTTTGTATTGAAATAAAACTCGTCTTCCGATTTAAATCGCGTTGTTTTTATAACATTTAGCCTTTTCTTGTCTTGTATTGTAGGATGCGAAAGGGGTTAAGATTTGTTACAGTTTACTTTTGTGTACATCTATTTATATGCCTTGAGCAATAAAAAGCAAAGAAGAAATGACAAAATAGATGATGTTGAAGTAGATATACAAAAAAACCTTAAAATTTTCATTAAAAAGTTATTTTATTTGGCGCCTTGCTATTGACAGTTTCAAATTATAACTTGGAGAATATTTAAACATGTTAGTACTCAATGTTTTGGTATGTTTTTATCTTCATTAAATCGTGTCCTTTCTCAAAGTATTAACATTGTTGGCTCTTATCTCGGAGCATAAGCCGTCTCAGTTATCCAAACCAGCACATCTCGGACGCACTTAATGTACAAAATACTGTACTGTTATTATTATTTCATATGATAATGCGATACCTTCAATGTGAGGGAAAAGGTATTTGCTGGAGTTAAATTTAGGTCGTAAAGCTAGATTTTAATATCAAGTAGTTTTGTTGTAATTTTAATAGTGTTAGTAGCTATACCTACAATCCTATTTTAGTAATTTCCTAATATAAAAAAAAAAAAACATAATAAAACGTTTCAGTAGGAAATACTAATTGGAGAACCATCATCGTCCGAGCGATATTCCCGGTCCCTCTCGGCAGTCCAGGCGCTTTCGCTTATAAGCGAAAGCGTATATAAGCGCCTGGAAATACCTACGCTTTCGCTTACGCTTTTGCTTTCGCAGTACGCTTTCTGCTCTTACGTCTCCACTTTGCACGATCTTCGGCATCCGTCATTTGAGACTGTCAATACTGTGATAAAAACCTACATAAAAATAGCAATATTGTTTGATGAGATATATAATATGGAATTAATATTGCATAAAAATAATAGGGTTGAAAAAAAAAATTGGTACAAAAAAAATACAGGAATGTGTCTATGATATTCTTAGAAATAGTTTTTTTTTTTTTTTATCAAAGTAACACACACTTATAATACAGGAGAACTCGATCCGAATTCATTGCCCTCAAGTACAATTTAGTTCGACGTGTGACTTTGAGATAATCTCAGGTAGATATTCAGGTTTAGATTGCAGTCATAAATTTATTTAATGCGTCGATACAGCCTTATTAATTGGTAGAGTAGGTGTATTTAGATGGTTATGTTTGTTTAACGTAGTATTAATTAGAGTACACGATACTCATGATGGCATGAATGTTGATTTGTTGTAATTAAAAATAACTGGTTCGGAATAAATGTTTTTTTAGGTTTATTTTTTATTGTAATAATTGACCTTTTTATTTAATTTTAGATGTTTACACATCACAAGCCTTATCCATCTTATTCATTGTTTTGTATCGAGCTGTAGTGTCCTAAATGTACATTAATTACCTATTGATGTTCGGTCGGATCGGTCAGTACTTTTCGTAATAGCCCTCCAGTTCCTTGTATACTTATATTAAAATGTTGGAAGAGGTCGCTTTTAGCGATAAGGCCGCCCATGGTGCCTTACTTTTAAGTGCATTTTCTGATAAATGTCATGTGTATTGAGTTTACATATTAAAATTCTTCTATGGTTTTCGCGATTTTGCATAATAAAACACTTTATATATCGGGTTTAATCGCGTTTACATATTTATTTTTTTATATTGTAACTTTTAGTTATTTCTGTGTTGCTTTTATAATTATTTCTTTTTGTAATATTCAGATACAATAATGAGTTAAGCTATCTATATATCTACTTAGTCTTTTTTGACGAAAATCTTTTACCTCGCAGGTGTCAACCTGAATGACCTGAACCTGAATTTAGAGACATTCAGGTCATCGCGATTATCTCGTCCAAAATTAAATTAAATCCTAAGATATTTCGTGCAAAATAAAGTCACTCCTTTAAAACCATAGGTATAAGTTAAACACCTATTTGTAGCCTCAAATAAAATAACCTAAGCTATTTAAATCACACTAAACCGAGTTATCGTTTAATTTTACTGCAGAAAGCATTTCCATCACAATTCGATGCGACTCCTTGTCATTTATTTTAAAGTGTTTGTGGGCTTCGGACCGTGCGTTATCATAAATCTTTTTTAAGATCGTACCATAAAGGCAGATAAGGTCGCACCCAATCGGCTAAAGCTTATCCTTTACTGAATTCATGATGCTGACGAATTGTCTGACGACTTTCGATCAGTACAGCGAGTGAAGTATTTGACGTTCATTTTTTACGAATACAATGTGGTTGTAAAAATGTACGGCGATATTTTAAATGCATTGTAATTTTGAGTCGAGTAAGTTACTTACATGTTATTATTTTGTTTTGGTTTTGTTTCAAATTTGTTTCGGTTTTAATAGTAGGATTTATTAAGTTTCTATTTCATTAAAACCTTTTAAAGGTTCTGTCCAAACTGATAGAACTTGTGACCCAAGCACGTCAATTAAATTATTAAAATGAAGTTTTTTAAACATAGTTTTACCTACCTACTATTTCAGATGCACCTTCAACAAATTCTCTTAAAAATATCTTTTTTAGCTGTGTTACGTATTACCTACCTAATTTAAATGCGTTTCCGCCAACTACACCACCATCATCTTAGCCCGTTTCCGGCCACTGCTGAACATAAGCCTTCCCTATACGACGCCACAAATGGCGATCCCGAGCTACCTCCATCTAACGGCTCCCCGCGACCGCTACAATGTCGTCGGTCTACCTAGTAGAGTCTTCCAACACTCTGTATTCGCATTGCATAGTGGTTGCCACTCGAGGACTTTTATTCCCCAACGGTTATCTGTCCTTCGACCTACATGGCTTGCCCATTGTCACTTCAGTCTACACCACTGCTGCAACAAAAATCTTTAAGAATTTTGCGAGTGAAACCTCATAACGTCGCTAGTTATGCAAATGGTTATTACCCTCTATAAACTCACACATTGACAAATAGAATGATTGAGCGGTGCTCGCGATCGTTGTAAATTGATTAATAAAGTTCGAGTTTTAAATATTTCCCGTTTAGCGCTGAGAACGGTGAATGATCAATTAAGTTGATCGACGCGTTTGATTCGATCGAATGATTCGTAAGCGGAATGATACGAATTTTTAATTCTGATAAAAGGAAAATGAGTAAGCTTACCTACAAAAGGTATGCGAAATGCCCTTAAGTACGACGTCTGGTTTATACATGACTAGTTGCTTCCGCGGTTTCACCTAAGTCCCAATCCTGTGGGAATATCGTTACTTATAATACTAGTCGATAATGTAGCTTCTTACAAGTGAAAGAAATTTTGAAATAAGTGTAGTAGTTTTGAA
The DNA here is from genome assembly GCA_949358125.1 of Idaea dimidiata. Lineage (NCBI taxonomy): Eukaryota > Metazoa > Arthropoda > Insecta > Lepidoptera > Geometridae > Idaea > Idaea dimidiata. The sequence goes on from OX442334.1 coordinate 8,671,280, forward strand.
GCCTATTCAGTATAAACAAATAAACTGTCTTCTTTAACTTATTAGTATAGATACGTACCCACTACCTATATTATGACGGTGAAGGAAATTGGGCTACCTAAACGTCCCTGTACCTGGTACATGTACCTGCTATCTGCCATCCACATTATCGACCATTTATCTAAGAAGGACGGCGACAGGCGCTGTCTAGGATATCAAGCTCCTCAATGTAATCCCTGTGACTATTGTATACTCTTTGGGAACCAGTCACAGGATAGGCAAAACGTAGATAAAAATTTGCCCATATCGCGTCCTCATCGTCCGTTTCGTCGTCTCGAGTTCATTTGAGAGTCACCTTTACTACTAAAGCTCTCCAAACATCTTAGACTGTCTAATTTGACAAAAGCTTTAAAAATCACTTAGCATTTCTTCTTAACAATCGCTATTAAATACAAATGCTAAACGCTTAATTCCACATCAAGATTGTGAGCACTACAAAAGAGCTAATTGAAGCGAAAAAAGGCAGCTATTATTGTATGATAAGTATTTGTTTGTTTGATTGATGTATCGACGTTTCTAGCCGGCTATTTAGTATGGATAGACAAAATGTTAAGATGGTATGGATGGACCATCGGGGTGCCTTGCTATCCCAACGAGATTTGCTTGTATGGATGTTTTGTGGTTCTCAATATTTTGTAATAAATGATTTATATTGAAAACTTAATAGGTAGTTGTAGTGGAAGATATACTTTGAATGTATCGAGTTTCTATGTTCAACTTAATATCGTTATTAAGAACTAGCTGCGCCCCGCGTTTTCACCCGCGGAAGTGAAAAACGCGTTATCCGGGCGCGGGCGGCCGAGGCTGCTTCTCCTACTTTTCCTAAGTCCTCTAGACAATTTATTTTTTAATTTACTTCCAAGTACAGAATTGTCGTCCTCTCTTCCTTTATTATAAGTATAGATTAAGTAAGATTATTTTGACTTAGCTACACCTCACAGTTTTAACCGCGTCAATAGACTCGATCTAGTTTAACACTCGAAACATTTTTTGTTAAAAGATGGTAAGTGGGTTTCTTTTAAATTTTCCTTCTCTCCTACTTTGGTTCTGTGCTTCTCGTCCGAGCGAAAACATGACGTAAATGTGGTCAAAGCTGTTACATGCAAAAAAATTACATTTGTTTTAACTAACAGATTTCGTAATTTTATAAAATTTATTTAGTTTTTTCATATTCTGCTTCAGTCGTTTTATTAATATTTTTATTTTAGTCGGACTCATGTTTAATGCCATACATAATATTAATAATTTAATTTAAACTTATATAAAATACACATAATCTACAAATATCTAGGGTAGTCCGACTATACTTAAAGAAATACTTTCCAAAAATTTGGCACCCGACAGGACTACCTTTAGCCTACTTTTCGACTATCTTTAGATTTTTATTCAGATATTCTAACAATTTCATATCCGAAAACTTTGAGAACCACTGTATAGAAACACAAATAGAAACGTACGTGTGTGCGTATCGTGATCACAATCAGGTTATTTCACTGGTAATTATGATACGTCAGGCGAGAGCTCGACCTCGGGTCAACCAAATCCGGCACATGAGTCAAACATGGAGACTTTGATTACATCTCATTATGTATCTGTTTGTTTTAATGTTGGATCGAGATTCGCGTGAGAACGTGAACTAAATTGATCTATCGATTGATACTACAATCAAGTACAAAAGATCATTATTCGTTTCGTGATTGCATTGTAGCGGTCACGGGAAGTCGTCGGAAGAAGGCTTGCGACCGCTATTTGTGGCTCGGTATGGGGGAGGTCTATGTTCAGTAGACGGATAAGGGCTGAGATGATGATGATGATTATGGCTTACATAAAAAAGTTAATTAATGGTGATTTGGTTAAAAAACACCAATGATTATTCACCACGGTCGAATCACAAGAATTTAATCTCTTTCAAACACAGCCAATCAAAAGAAAATAAAACCACGAAAAGTTCGACACCAGCAGATTTATTTTAGAACAATAAATAAAAACCTATCCATAAGATGAATATATTTAGACTGAAAGCCTAGCGCTAATCAAATTTCTTCTTTCGTTTAAATTGCTGGCAAGTCTTTTTAACGAGGGCTTAGAGAATAAAACATGTTAAATGTAATTTAAAATTAAATATGACTCATCAGTAAATTCCAAACATGCGCATACCTAAGTGGTAATCAAACATTGTTAAATCTTGTTTAACATCCAAAATTTAAATAAAAATTTGTAAGTCCAATGTAAATATAAATGTAATCTGAATTAGCAATCGATTATTACCTGCAATACATGCGACGTGTGAGGTAAACTTTGGGTCAAACGCATCCATAGTTCAAATCATAAAAACTCGCTTGACTGACATCGCTTTTAAAAGCTTAAGCGGTTCAAAGCGTTTTAAAACTCGCTGTGATTAGACGTTGATTTAAACACGCTTGTTAATTTATTCGTTACTAGATAACACCTGCTAAATGATTTATGATTTTTCACGCCTGGATTACTTTCAATTATTCATTTAACTTCTCTATTTAGTTTATGGTCTTTGTAATTTACATAGTTGTTTTTTTTTTGTTTTATGTGCAGATGTTTTGCTTTGATTTCAGCTTAGTCACACAGATGACCACTCGACAATTGCTCCATTTACGCTATAGTTCTACAGTTCTAAACATGCAACAATGTGAATAGCTTGATCATTGCAAAAAAGTCATGAGTTTCTTGTGTTTTCTTTTTATTGGAGGTTTCCGATGATATGGTAGTTTGCCGAGGATTTAAAGCGAGAATGTGATATTTTCTTAATGAATAACCATATTTTGAATTGAATTGGTAGGAATTATCATGTAACGATATGTAGAGCAGATGTGTTAAATATATTCAAGTATTTTGCCAAAGAGTTCCTGACGGGGATGCCCCGACTATACTCTTCTTTTTTTACAAAAGTAAAGGTAAAACTATTTTTACTTCACAAAACCAGTTTTGAAAAGGCTAAAGTTAGATCAAATCTATTGTCAATTAAACAATGGTGTGGACAAATAAAACGAAACAATGTTCTGTAGGTGTGACCAAAATCTCTCTACCAGAAAAAGGCGGAATCTGATTGGAAGTAATAAATGTGGTATTAAATTGTAACAAAAGTGTCCATGGCCTGGGTCTATTATTCTATAAGTATGCGATTATTTGTACTTAGTATACTTAGAAAATAGCTAAGGTAGCGAGATATGCTAGGCATGAAAATCACACGACGATTTTTTTTTGTTTGTAACTATACGACTAAACTAGAATATGCAAGAATTATTAGTAATTCTACGCATAAAGTAATAGTCTTTTGTTTGACAGTTTTTCGCTATTCAATAGAAAAAATGCTGATTTTTGCGGATAATTGTTATTCATTGCTTTTTCTAGTTGTGAATTGAATCAAACCTTAGGGACTATTAGACAAGTGACTCTCCTAAATGGGAATGCTTCTTTACGCCAAAAACACTCCAGCATTTTTGGTATGTTTGTTTTTATTTCGAGACACATTTTGATCCTTTACTTAGTAGCTCGAAAAGCAAACACTTTGAGCTGCAGATGAACAATTTAAGTTAGTGGAATAAACAGATCAAGCTGTATCTAAGTGTGGGTTGTGGGCCGCCGCTGAACACGGCTCAGGCGCGGATTGTAACTCTTCGAGTACATCACTACAGGGCTGGACTTGAACTTTAACTTTAATCTACCTTTTTATGAGTAAAGGTTTTAACTACTTGATTTTATCTTACTAATAATATAAACGCGAAAGTTTTCAAGTATGAATGTATGTGACTTTGTCACGCAAAAACTACTCGAATAGATTGTGCTGAAACTTAAAATATCCTAAATAAAATATCCTTATAATATCTTTTATTAATATCTTATTTAATAGCTGAAGACCTAGAATAACATATAAGCTACTTTTTATCCCGTTATTCCCGCGAGAACGGGACATTCCTAAAATATCTATCTACTTTCAGAATGTCTGTCTTGTTTTGACACCCCACAATTATGATGTATTATAACGATAATATTGTATGTGGTCATAAAGTAATGAAGTAGACTTTATTATAATACTTATATAAGTTATAGATACAAAATTTAAATAAACTATGACAAACAAAGAACTGTTGACTTTAATTTTGATCATTTAAATCAGTTACTTTATAAGGGTACCTCCTCCTCCTCCTCCTCCTCCTCGTCCTCTTATTAAGTATTTTTTGAAGAACGGAGAAAGTATTTTTGTTAATCCATACTTAAAACTTGTATTTCCCGTTGTTGCATTCAACGGGTTCCATCAGGGCACCTGGTTAATTATATATACAAAACGTCAGAATCCGGCCCTTATCAATGCGAAGTGCAAAACACTGTCGGCGCAGGCGCAAGGGTGATATACTGCGCGGAGGCAAACCGACATCTCGGCACGTGGGACGGGGCATCAACATTTCACTTCATATCCGATTATAAACTGTAATAAAATAATAAAGACAGCACCTATCGATATCAAGATTTAGAAAAAAAAACATTTATAAAAATTTGGGCAGTCTGGTAAAAGACCCGACATAGCCTCTACCACTCGTTCCGTACTTGTCTACTTTTGAAGTAAAAAAAAATCTAACTACAAAAGTAGACAAATAACTTTTCCGGTTTAATCGCGGTGTTTTTATTGTTATTAGCATTATTGCAATGTCGTTACAGAGCCTTTACAGACTCCTTACTCAAGGTAGAACGCAATTAAAACTGGAAAATGAGTGTTATTATAATATACTTTTGTAGTTGCTTGAGTCTTTCATTAAACTAAAGATAATTTTGTTCTGAAAGATTAATTTTGTATAAACCATAATCAAAATCATTGTAGTTTGCGAATGATAACAAAATTAAGGACATGTCTCGTAAAGATACTGCTCTCATTATATCGAATAGTTTATTAAAGAAACCTAGGATAAAAATAACTACAATGTATACGCACGCATGTAGCTACTTATCTTAATTATTGTAATCATAGACACCTATGTAAAACAAACAACCAGTATTTTACTAAAACGATGATAAAATTTTATAATGCAAGAAAGCTTGAACGTTGAAATTTCTAGCGAAATGGATTCAGCCGATCTCATGGTAAATAGATAGAGCTATTAATTTTAACGGCTGTTTAGGAATTCAGTGAACATTACGATCGCAAGGTATGCAATGCAGCTGAGAGGTAAGCATTCTAGTGTGTCAACGACATTTTATCGGGTTCAAATTGTTGTTTGAAAACTTTTATGAATGAAAAGAGTTCTGTTAAGATTTATAAATCATCATAATCGGTTCAAGACGTGAAAGCATAACAGACCGACATACAGAGTTACTTTCGCCTACTTTTTTTGGCTAGTTTTACAGGCAGATTATAATATGTATTATATAATAGAATAGATATAATAGATTATAACAAACAAACAAACCTTTCCTTTTAAAGTAAACAGTGTAAAAAACCCTGTAGCAATTGAATATTAATGTAAACATGTTATAATTTCAAAGTCATAAAAATAACTACAACATATCATAACGATAAAAAATTTATACACCACGGCACATGCTCTTAAAAAAATCGTATTATTTAATCCTAAGTGAGGTGTCGTCTTCATTTTATCAAGTTTCGGAGTGTCGATATATTGTTATAACGGCTATGGTTGGGTACTAAAGAGTGCAGTCCAGATAACCATGTGGATGTACTCTTCTTGTTAACGATCCCACAACCAAATAAATTTGTAACCAAATTAGTCCCCAGCGATAAAATTTATTTGAAATCCACTGAGGAGAGTAAAAATAACACATTCTCTGTCGGATTAAGAAAGAGATACGAGCGAGATAGGGCCCGGAGCGCATCTTCCGCCCGTTTTTAACACTTCCAATTAATAAAATTGATTTTGTTTTTTAATTAAGCCCGTAACGAAGGTTCGGGTATAAGGCCAGATCGGGTATACCTCTTAAATAAAGATTTATTTTACGGCTTGGACAGTTCGGATCTTGCTCCGATACATGACGATGAAAAACCAATAGCCTACATTTTTATAGCGCCTTAAGTGCATAAAATTTATTTTTTTGATAAAACGTAACCAAGCTCGGTACAATTACGTCGGTGTAAAATTACATGGAAATTAACTTTGTAATAAATTTTTCATAAAAGTGTTGCATGTTGGTTTTAGCGCAGCTCGTGTTTACTTTTACAAGTGTGCGGATTTTTAAATCAATTATAGTATGCTTAAACGTTAAAATAATGAGGCAAGTAAAAAATAAATTTTACTCTCCTACTTTCCATTTGCATTAATTTTACTTTCGACGGTCATGAAGGATATGTAGGTAAATGAGTTTAAGGTAAAATATATGATAAAATGTGATAGATATGAATGTGATTAAGGCAAATCAGAATTAAATACGAAAAGGATTTTTAATGCCAAACTACCTTGCAAAAAGAAGCTTTTCCCGCTGCGGCTCGTTTCTGGTGCAAAGGTTACAGCCATCAACATTCAGCTTGGCAAAGCAACTAGGGTCATGAGAACCTTTGCAGCAGAAACGATAAGGGACGGGAAAAGCTTCGTAACCAAAGTTATTTTGGCAAGGTAGTTTGGCACTAACCATTCCGGGTTTGATTAATATTCTTAATGCAGTCAAGTACTATTTGTATTAAAAGTTTAGAAGAAGAACAAACTTCAAGTTCTTACGACATTCCTACAAATTATCACAGAAAATCTAGCTGAGGCCCGAGGTTTCAACCTCGTAAGTCCTGTTCGGGAACATAGGAATAATTAGTAGCTTAATGTTATTCCAGGTCTCCATCTATCTATATTCCAAGTTTCATCGCAATTGGTTAGGTAGTTTTTGTGTGAATTAGTAACAAAGTCACATACAAACAGACATATTAATTGCAAACTTTCGTGTTTATAATAAGTAACCTTACTGAATGAAAATAAATAAATGATTCAACCTATTTATCTAAATAGGATGAATCATTTAAATAAATATGATGAATCATTTATTACATATCCAAATATCCCGAGCATTGACATTGTTTTAGGTAAGTACGAAAAATTGAATGAACACTCACTGCAATTTGTGAATGAATCGTGCAAAAGGTGAATGAACACTTAACTGTCTTACGAGAATTGGGGCTGAAACGGCCATATTCGCGTTGGCGTAACCTTAAATAAGTTTGATATAAAATTATTATGTTGCAGGACATTTTTACGTTTACTTAAGCGTCATTTAGTTTTGGAGTTCGGTGTTAGCCTATCTATAAGATTCATCATCATCATCCGAGTGATGTTCCTGGATACATCCTCCTCGGGAGCCCAGGGTCCGCTTTCCTATTTTTCTTTTCCATTTCGCACGATCTTCGGCACATCAGGTTATCTATTAGATTGTATTACGGAGTTATGTTAGCTTTAGTCTAGTATATTTCAAAATAATTTTAATTGATATTCTAGTTATGATTCATTAAGGATAAAAAGGTCAATTTCAAGCGGACTTGCGCACGAAGGGTTCCATACCATTATCAAATAAAACTCGTTTGTTCAATGGCAGCCCAACTTAAATACTGTTTTAATTAGTATTAATTATTAGCAGCACTATAAAACAATTATCTTTTAAAAATTCAAAAATGTATATCTATTACGATTCATGAGATACAGCCTGGTGACAGACAGATAATCGGACAGTAGTCTTAGTAAAAGGATCCCTATTTTACCCATTGAGTACGGAACCCTAAAAACCAACGAACTCAATAAAACAGCTTCCAACAAAACAGAACACTTCAATTTGAATACGCCATACGAGCACGGTCAAAGGGAACAACATTAAAAAACAAAAAAGCACTCATTCAATGCAACAATTAGTAGGATCATAGTAATTACGTCATTGAAAACGATACCATCATTGCGATGTTAATTCTTTTTACTTTGTGTTGTAGAAACAATAGCTACCCTCCCTATTAACCCTTTGGGCGCGTGGCTTGGCATATGTAAAGGGTGATCTTTGCTATAAAAACGGTCATAGCACATGTAGGGTTTGTCAACTGTGAAGTAATTGCAAGTGGTAATGTTTATCTAAGTTACTAACTGTTGATACATCTTAAACAGACATACAGATGACGTAACTGCACAGTTTCATCTGTACAGTTTTATTAACTACTGTTAAACTGTACGGTTAACACTGCGCAGTTAAATCTAATGGTCCGTAGCCTGCTTTATATCGACCTCTGTTGGGCTAAGGCAGTAGCGGATTAGACTCTAAATTAACATAAATATATTATTTGCTGCTTTTAAATATTATTTTCCGGACCTGGGTTTATTTTATTCATTACAAACAGCAGCGCTCCCCAATTACATTCACGTAAGTCTTATTCTGATTGGGGGTCTTGTTCTGAACTCCCGCAGGAGTTTTGGGATAAAACGTACCCGTTATCTAGTTCCAGGTCTCCAGCTATCTACATAGCGAGGTTTATCACAATTTGTTAAGCGGTTTTACGAAGGAGCAACAAACACACACTCTGACACATTTTTTGAAGGGTTTTTTTTAATTATAAATATTCTAGGAGTTCGCTCCGAACTAAGACCTCACGACCCCCTATCTCCCCAACCCCTCTACTGATCCCGCTCATCTTCGAACTCATAAATTCTTTTGAACTAAACTACGCGCATACCAAAATTAATGAAAATCAGAGCTACGATACTCAAGTTATCGTCGAACAAACATACAAAGATACAAGCGCCAGGCCCGTCTACACTGGACCTCAATCGCTTCGCTCGTTCGGTCAATTAACTAGTAGTTCGCCCCGAACTGAGACCTCACGAGAATCCATTAAGAGATTTTGTTTTTTGTAGGATTTTAACACCAACAGCTTTATTTTTTTACAAAATAAGAATAAGAATTATTATTAAACGAATAAATATAACGAAAGACAAGAAAAACGATAACATAACAAGAATTATTCCTTATTTACGACAATCGACCACAATTTGTAATATTCCCTACAAAAATGTCAGATCTTGGAGTATATATCGCAAGCAAACGCAACGATACCGCGATCTAGGAGGTATGTTGAGCGCCATCTATTGACAAATTTTTAGAACTTGATTATTTTCTCTTTTTGCACCCCCTATCTCCCCAACCCCCCTACCGATCCGGCTCATCTTCGAACTCATAAATTCTATGGACCTAAACTACGCGCATACCAAAATTCATGAAGATCGAAGCAACGATACTCAAGTTATCGTCGAACAAACATACAAAGATACAAAGATACAAGCGCCAGGCCCGTCTACACTGGACCTCACTCGCTTCGCTCGTTCGGTCAATAAAAACTAGCTGCGCCCCGCGGTTTCATCCGCAGAAGTGAAAACGTGTTTCAACGGGCGCGGGCGGCCGAGCGGTTCTTGAGCGGTTGCACTTTTTCGTTAACTAGTAGTTCGCCCCGAACTGAGACCTCACGAACCCCTATCTCCCCAACCCCCCTACCGATCCGGCTCATCTTCGAACTAATAAATTCTATTGACCTAAACTACGCGCATACCAAAATTCATGAAGATCGGAGCTACGATACTCAAGTTATCGTCGAACAAACATACAAAGATACAAAGTTACAAAGATACAAGCGCCAGGCCCGTCTACACTGGACCTCACTCGCTTCGCTCGTTCGGTCAATTACTCGGGTTCTACTAATTGAGTAACTAGGAGTTCGCCCCGAACTGAGACCTCACGACCCCCTATCTCCCCAACCCCCCTTCCGATTCGGCTCATCTTCGAACTCATAAATTCTATTGATCTAAACTGCGCGCATACCAAAATTCATGAAGATCGGAGCTACTATACTCAAGTTATCGTCGAACAAACATACAAAGTTACAAAGATACAAGCGCCAGGCCCGTCTACACTGGACCTCACTCGCTTCGCTCGTTCGGTCAATTAAAAGTATACTACGACCTTCCTCGGAAATAGAACTATCCAAACCGTACTATCTGAAAACCAGATATCATTTGGATAAGTAGTTTTTAATTGTATAAAGAACCGACAGATAAACAGAGAAACAGACAGACAGACATGAATTTAAAAAATGATATACTTTTGTTCTACTAGTTTTTCTAAGCCCTTTTACAATTTTTTTTTTATTTTACTTCCAAGTACAGACTTTTTGTCCTCTCTTCCTTTATTATAAGTATAGAGTATAGATTAATAATTTAATCTTTCATGTTTTTCTATACATTCGTGTAGCTAAACTACACAAAACTATACATTTTCGTTGATGTTTGTTTCAATATGAACTCAGTTTGTCAATTTTAATCCATAAATCCCAAACCATACACGACCAAAACATTACCATACGCCTAACCCGCTATTATTACATCAAATCCGATAATTACTGCAGAATAATTATCACTCTAATCCGTCGAGTTGAACAGATGTGTCGTCGCACACCGGGCCTCTCCTACGGCCACTGTATCGTTAATAATTGTTTTTTTTTTTTCACTCTTTTCACTACCAAAGCCCCTTTGTAATTAGCCATCGACAATGACGTTGATTCTCTGAGTGATTATTATACAGGAACCAGTTGGTGCGACTGGAGAGCACTAGAGTATTTCTGCTGTTGATGTTTTAGGAATATAAATTTTGTTATAACATTCTTTTGTGTTTTTAAAGAGGGATAGGCTAGGGTAATAAATATTATTGATACTGACTGATTAAAATATAAAATATAGTGGCTGACTGATTAAAATATCAACCCACTACCTAAACCGCTGCCGATCTTCGGTCTTGCCGATCGAAGCATATCTATTCTTTGTGGGTGAGAAAATACTTTTGGTACCCTCCAATAAATTTGGGTCTTAGAGTGCGTTTGCGCATCTCAATGAGAAACAGCTTTGAGGAGTGAAGTAAAAGATGCGGACATAGCTCTTAAAATTAATAGACTTAAGTGGCAATCGGCAGGCCATATAGAACGACAGATAACCGCTGGGGAGTAAATGCCCTCGAGTGGCGACCACGATGTAATGCGAAACGAAGTTGTAAGTTGGAAGACTCGGTGGACCGACGACATTGTAGCGGTCGCGGGGAGTCGTTGGATGGAGGTAGCTGGTGATCGCTATTTGAGCCGTAGTATGGGGGAGGCCTATGTTCAGCTCCACAGGTGAACGTCATCAGTCCACACTGATGGGGGCTAAGATGATGTTGATGACACTCAAAACACTTTGAAAATCTAAAAACATTTTTTTTAGTGCGCAATAGGTAGATTAATTACTTTTTTTCGGAGAGTAGTCCTGAAATTAGAAGTTATATTATTAGCCTCAGGTACAAAACAAAGACATTTAAGAAGATGTCTAACTGTTTCCAAAATGTACCAATACGTAAGTAACATGAAAAAATTAACATATTTGATCACAAATTCTGTACAACCACGACATTACGAACTTCCAACTGCTAATTAACCCTTTACAATTTGTTCCGACGCATATTCAAATATTTTGACCCCCGGCAAAGAAGCATAATCCACGTTGTTCAACATTCATATTTATCACATCGCGCGTGTAAGCGACCTCATAATAGAATAAAGGCATTGCGCCCAGAAGGGCCGTTTTAACCCTTTCATTTGTGCTAAGAGAAAGGACTGCTAATGGTCTTATTTCGTCTAATGATGCCTTTGCGAGGGGTCGTTACTGTTACGAGATGAAGTGATAAGTCACTGTATGAATTTCTCCAGTTTTGTTGTGGGGTGATTGGTTTAGTTTCATTGTACTTGTATTATTATGATGCGTTTTGTTTCTAGAGCTCCGTAATTCAAAAGGTAAAAAATTGTCCGTCTGTTTTAATACCGCTGTACAATCCAAGGTCAATGTCAGTTTATGTCACATTTTCGCTGACCTTTATAATTACTTACAAGAGAAAGGAGAAGCATTAAGCCATGCGTAGGATCGTTTTTGAATACGACTAGCAATATCGTTTAAGTGTCCAATCGTTTAAGCGTCTGCTTAAAAAAAAAAGATAGGCAATAGGAAAACATAGGCAGGCGGGGCTTAATCCGACGGTCGTCGGTTTGAAAAAATCTTAGTAAAGATCATGTAAAGCATGTACTTATATTGCAGTCAGGTCAAGTAAATGCCATAATCAACACCACTTAACATAATCATTGATCCGTGCCACCTTGAACCAAAATGAGTTTTAAGAAACTTATTAAAATCCGGAACGTGCCCTAAACACCGAATCCCTAATCACCGTTCCCCAATTCAGCTGGCGGATTTGAATAATAATTTCCTATATTTTTTGTCTTAAAAAAAAGTAATTGCATTACATTATCGCCCCTAACCTAATAACAAACAAGCAACCCTTTTGTTAAAGTCTGAAAAAATAGCTTAAGGGCTGAAGTATGATAATGATCGTTTTTTTCTTCACCAGCCTGATTGCACCTAAATGATGATCAACAGTGATCAAGACAAAAAATATGATAGGAATTAATCTTTCTTCCCAATCAACAGGAATGCAAATACATGTTTACCGTGAGCAGATGTGCTGCAGTGCTTTACTGGTAATCACGTACGTTTTTTTTTGTTTACGCATTTTATTTTTACTACTTGCTGACTTTACTCACATTTACATTACTTTTTTAACCGATAACTAAAAAAAGAGGTTATCGATTCGGTCGAATGCATAGAATTAGTACCTACAAGGAACTAAAAAGCTTATATACTTCGTCAAAAAAACGGTCTCGCTTGATGTTGGAGAGAACCTAGTCTGTCCTTGTTTCACTTTAGTGTTCGTCGGTAAGTTAGACAGAGACAACTGGGTTCAACAGGACTGTTTTGATATATCAGAGCAAAACGTACCTTAACCTTACATGATTGAAATTGATATTTCAAAAGTTGTCAAGTGCACACTCTTCTAGGAGCGAAGACGACGATGTAACATGTCTTTGGTCTAATGTATGTTTTTTGTGTGTGTCACCGGATATCTCTGCCGTCTAAGGTCCGATTGAAATGTTGAAAATAAAATTGTGAATATTAAAAAAAAATAGGAACTTACTTGTGCAATTCTCATAGTACATTTTAAAATGTTGTATTACACGCACACGACACGACATTACACACAGCACAAACTAAGCACTAAGCTTTTACATAGGGTACTAGAGACGGATATCCCACTTCCTACTAATATTATAAATGTGAAAGTGTGTGTGTTTGGATGTTTCTTACTCAATCACGCTAAAACTACTGAACCGATTGCGATGAAACTTGAAATATAAGTAGTTGGACACCGGGAATAACACATAGGCTACATTTTATCCCGATATACCCGCGGGAAAGGGACTACCGCGGGTGAAACCGCGGGGCGCAGCTAGTACTACATATTATACTTTTTTCCAAATAGTATGCATAATATTATACTTTTTTTTGAAAATATATTACTACATTATATTACAAAGAAGACAGCCAAACCAAAAGAGCAGAAAATCGAGCCCACAACCTTCTGCACTGCTTCGCCCGACGTAGAGGCCGTATTAGTAATGTATATTTGAACTATGAACAATTTTAACAAGCTAAACAATTCAAACGCGGGACCTATCTAATTAGAACTAAAGAAGTGCACGACTCATTTAGAGCTAAAAGTAAAAACCTTGAACTATGTAACTGGCACATATCTAAATGACTAAATTATTGGTGCTATAAGTACCTACTTCATTATGTAGATAGTACTTTTCTTCAACTCCTGTCGGGTGCAAATTTTTGAAAAACATTTCTTTAAATGTAGTCATCCAAGTGTAGGAAACACTTTAAAAATATATCAAAAAAGTATTATTCTCGTCAGAATTTAAGTGCAGTCACATAGTCATTTTATAATAAAAATAACTACCTAGTTTCATAATAGACAAGCATAGTTTATTTGTTCTTTAAGTTCCTGTCATCATTTAAAATTATTAATTTATTTATTTTAAAGATAGTCGAAAGTCAAGAGGCCAATAATAAGTGTACGGTATCGGAAACAATCGTTCTATAAGTGGATGCCAAGGGCGACTCATTCATTCTGGTGTGTTACTGTTGGCGCCTTGTTTGTGGTCCTTTTAAGATTTATAAACATTTTTGATATTTTCTAGCTATTCCGAAAAATAAAACTTAATTTTCTTTTTACAATTTATAGTCGTATATAATGTACTTTTTTTGAATGGAACAAATAAAAAGGTTTTTTATTTATTTATTTTCATACTTATAGCTATTTTATAATAGCCGAATAGTAGGTACTTTATTATAAGTGAACTCACTTAGAAAAGCTATCTCGATTTTATCAAATGTCAATTTCATTTTTTTACTAAAAAACACATACAAATAAAAGATATACAGGACTGAAAAAGAATGATCCTGATATGAAATCGTACGGTTTTCTCGAAGACCTATACTACAGTTTTGTTTGGGGATAATAAGATAACACACGCCTTAATGTTTGACAAATTATTATTTAATATTTCTTTTTTGTTTTTATTGCTCAAGGCATTTTAAACATAGAAATATTTTTAGCAAGGAAATATATTTCCAAAAAATCCCCATGACAGGATTCGAACCTGCGTCCGAAAAGCTGCAAAGCTTGACCGGTAGATGGCGCAGAATGACCAAGCCTTAGTTGGTAAAACAATTAGCGAGGAAAGATATGGCCTAAAAATTATACCGTGTCACGTGATTCTGTGTAGCTCAGTGGTTAGAGCAGTCGCCTGGTTAGCGAAAGGACGCAGGTTCGAATCCTGTCATGGGGATTTTTTGGAAATATATTTCCTTGCTAAAAATATTTCTATGTTTAAAATGCCTTGAGCAATAAAAACAAAAAAGAAATATTAAATTGGAGAGAAAGCGCATTTCATGTTGGGTATGTTTACTCTAAAGTAAAACCACCTGAACCAGTCAATAAAAGCTGCAAAGCTTGACCGGTACATGGCGCAGAAACCAAGCCTTAGTTGGTAAAACAATTAGCGAGGAAAGATATGGCCGAAAAATTATACCGTGTCACGTGATTCCTGTATAGCTCAGTGGTTAGAGCAGTCGCCTGGTTAGCGAAAGGACGCAGGTTCGAATCCTGTCATGGGGATTTTTTGGAAATATATTTCCTTGCTAAAAATATTTCTAAATTATTATTTGTTTTGCTTTATTTTAGTTAAAATGTAGGTACTTTTTACTATTTAATGCAAAAAAAAATATTTTTTTCTGGTCTGGGTGTCCTTCTTTGTATCATTTGTATGTGGTAACAAAAAAAGTATTATATGTAGTATATCCGTTGTCTCGTACCTATAGTACATGCCTAGTGCTTAGATTAGGGCTGAATTGCGCTGTCTGTAATGTCGTGCACTATATATTTATTTTTAATACTTCTACTTTTATTTATTATGCATGTAGTAACTTACTGTTAGAACATATCTTAAAGATTATGACGTACATCTTTATCCATCTAACAACTGAAAGAAAAGAGAAATATTCATTTATTCCAATAAATAATATAAATAATCTAAGGTGAATGACCATTGAGTCCAAAAGTGCCCATCACACTGGCGGCATTACCCCGTTGAAAAAATAACATTAGGAAGAATCAATAATTTCTGTCTCTCGTAGAATAGTCTCTATTACTCTCTCGGTGGTCTAGCTAGGTACTTAGAGTAAAGACTCAGTACAATAAATAAAACTCGAAACAGAGGTGTCGGCCGGCCACCGTTATGTCATACAAACTTTTTATATATTAATCTAATAATTTACGTAACTCATTTTTTTTTAAACTGATTTAAACCCAGTAATCATTTTATTCAGTTCCGTAGTCACAATGTTAAGTACAATAGTTTTAATATTAATTTATTAAAATTTAGAACGATTTTAGATTTAATTGTTTTTTTAGGTTAATCAGTTTTGCCTTCAATCATTATTTTTTTGTTAATCCGCTAATTGTCCAACTGCAAGAAGTGCAGGGATACTAAAATGCCACGCTACAGGCCACCATATTTTGTTTGGATTGAATATCTTTGTAATCTGGTAGGAATTAAGTAAGAAAACAAGAGTTTACATTTTTAATTGGATGCCTTACTATTTAGTTGATTCCCACCTGAGTTCTATAAATACATCCTTTTATTTTTTCTATTATTTGAGGTCAAAGTCATGGACAAAAACATATCGGTTGTCATTAAAATGTTAATGACAACCAATTAAGATAACACTAAAAAACTTAAAGTGTTAAAATCAATACAGGCTGACAAAATTGTCGTAAAAGAAATCGGATACCTTACAATAATATCGTTTTACAGATAAATCATCGATTTAATCAAACAATTTTTATGCAAATGTATGTGAATTGTGTTTTTAATGATAATTTTATTTTTTATTATCGGAAATTCCGTGTTTTTCTTTAATTAACATTGTCGTTGACACTTTAGGTTGATATTTGTATTTAATTACTGTGATCGTTCTGTATCTAGAATACGACCAAAACTCTATTTTTTACCGACTTCTAAAAATAAGGGAAGGTTTCCCGAATATCTCCATGGTCTGAATTCCGATTGCAATGATTCTTTTTCAATCAAGTTTCTAACTTTTGGTTTTTATTTTATTTTTTCAAATAATTAAAAAAAAATAGCAGACGTACTTTAAAGGAATTTGTAGAATTTACATAATCTTCACAGACGTCCACAGACTTGCCGAACAGAAGAGTCAATGTGGGTGTGGTTGCAGGCCACCAAGTCTGCATACGCTCGCACGACCGGATATTCTACAAAGCAACCCATACAAATGACTATCGAACTTATAGTGAACTAACTGCGCCCCGCGGTAATCGTTCTTACGCGTGCTTACGCGGCCCGTTCCCGAGGAAATTTCGGGATAAAAGTAGCCTATGTGTAATAACACATAGGCCCAGTACCCAGTACCCAGTCGCATACCCAGTATTCAGCTACCTATAAAGATAAATAAAGGTAGTTTCATTGCAATCGGTTCAGTAATTTTTACGTGAAAGAATAACTTTCGCGTTTATAATGTTTTTAAGATATGCAATTATGTTACCGACCACCTACTTAAGAAAAACTAAGACTTTAATGACTGTAGATATGTAGCAAACGAAATTTTTATTTTCATATTAATAATCTTTATCATTTGTAAGTTGTATTTAACAAATTGTTATCGTAAAAATGCTTCCTATGTTATTAAGCGTAAATACAGACTTCAAACTATTTCATCGGGCGATAGATTGCTTTTTTTAGGGTAAAAAGGGTTTAAAATAAAAATGTACTTCTGTACTCTCCTGTACTCTCTTCTGTACGACTCCATTGTCTCTTCATTGTGTTTATATTTACCTATATGCGACAATGTAAATCGCATGTCCCTTGCAAGAATGATCAGTTTCTTGTGTGTTCTTCTCATTGAAGACACGGTAATTTGCTGACGTTTCAAAACGATATCTTATCGATTATCGTAATCTATATGTTCGATATCTATTTCTTCTATTCTATACTTATAATAAAAGAAGAGAGGACAAAAAGTCTGTACTTGGAAGTTAATAAAAAAAAGTGGTCGCTCGAGAACCGCCCGCGCCCGTTTTTCACTTTCGCGGGTGAAACCCCGGGGCGCAGCTAGTGAATAAAAATATTTTGAGTTTAAATTTGAATATAGGATAGGTTAGTGTTTGATTATTGTAGTTTCTGATAGCATGTTTGATCAGCATGCTCACTAGTGTAAGATGTAGCATGCTCTTCTAGAAGATAGGTACATGACAGTGAAACAAGATATTACGCGTATTTCGATTTTCAATCTATCAGAACTTTTAGTTTCTAAAAGTTTACAGTCTGTTCCTCTTCACATCTCAATGAAATAAATTCCAAGCGATCAAAACATAACGAGAAATTATTTTTTAATTAAAATCCAGGCTATGTGGTAGTAAAATAATAATTTACAATCGATACCTAGTCGGGTTTACATTTTGTAATAAATTAAATATGTTTATTGGAGTGTAAATCACTTAGTACAAACGTTTGTTGTTGATACTATATTGGATTACGATTTGATTTGTGACAAGTTACTAGTTAGTGTTAAGATTAAGATTCGGTGTTAATTTCTTGGCTTAAATTTGAATTTTTAATGAGATTTAATTTATGAGTTTTTTAATCTTAATTTAATGGGATCTTTATGCCATTAATCAGTTGTCATGATATGCAACTCAGAGCACTTCATAATATATTGCATACTTAAATAAGTATCGGGTAAAGGAATCGGGTATAGGAGTATGCACATACACATTAACAAATTTGATCATTATAAATTATGTATGTTAGTCTACAAGGTATGTATCTATGGGCCTTGTTGCCTGCAATAAAACGATTTATTTATTTTTTTAAGGTGAAATACTGAAACACTACTCCAAATTTTTAATGGGCTTCTTAACAATTTAATTAGGCAAATCTCAAACTTAAAAAAAATCTTATTCTATTATCTTTAATCTAATTTTGAATTTCGAAGCTGCACAATTATTTACGCAGCCTTCAAATTATAAGTGCTATTTTAGTTTCCACCAGTTAGATTCATGCTTATTTAATGCTGCATCTGAGTTCTTAATCTGTACTGTAATTCAAGAATTTTCGTTCATTAGACTGAAAATAGATACGATTGACTGAAGACTGAAAATTTGGTTTTTAATAAAACACTTTATTTATCCGGTTTTATCGCGTTTTTATTCATTATTTGACCCGAGCTTTCGCCAACTTTACAGTTGGCTTTTTCAAGGTTGACATTTTGACCCGAGCTTTCGCCAACTTTACAGTTGGCTTTTTCAAGGTTGACATGCTCGGGTCAAATAATGAATAAAAACGCGATAAAACCGGATAAATAAAGTGTTTTATTATGCAAAATCGCGAAAACCATAGAAGAAATTAATTTGGTTTTTTACAGTTTCAAACAAATTTTAAATATCAGACAATGTTCTTTCGAAGAAACGTAATGCATAGACTCTCTATTGCTGACTAGTAAACAATGTAACTGATATATTTTATTCAATTACAAAAGTCTTCCGCTTCAAGTGGTTCAGGTATCACTGCCCCAAATCATCTTTGAAAATGATCTCGTATTGTCACCTATAATATTTAAAAAATCCAACTTACAAAGATCTACAAATTTAATTTACATAAGGATTTTATTTAAGTTTTTATCTCATTTTGTGTGGTGTATGCGCGGGCGCACAGCAGGGCGTCGGTACCGGTGATCTGAGATCCATTGTATTCATATCCGATCGTTTTACTCTTCGACATTCGCTTCTAAAAATTATAAATTTAAGTATAATTCATTTACTAATTTTGTTTCGGTGTTCAGTACATCGTGGTATCGTTTGTCATGAATTTTATATTCGTATTTTAAACGTTTTCAAATTTACGTAGGTGTAGTTCTATCTAAAAAGTAATTTATTGTTAACTACTGGTATATTATATGTAAGGAACGGATTTTATACACCATCATAAAATATGCCTAAAATGTATCTAGATTTATTATTATCCATTTGACTGCTTTCGTTTTCGGTTCTGGACTTTTTCTACTTCTTCCTGAATTTCTCGATGACTTTTTGCAATATCTCTTGTGGATGGACAACACTATTTCCTACTAAAAAAGAATTTATACCAAAGTCAAATGATTTCAATATAAATTCGCACAATTTTGTACCAAAACAAAAACAAAAATTGATTTGTTAAAAATTTAACCAGTCCAAATTTTTGTTCAGAATTGCGCATTACGTTTATATCAGTTATATATATTTTACCCGCTCCTAAAACAAGATGTTTTAGAAATATCAAAACAAAAACCAAAACATCTTGATCAAAATCACATTTTTAAGCAAATGCATACAATCCGATCCCTAGTTAAGTTTTATCTTTTAAACATTTATCTTTAGATTTAAATGATGTTGGCAAGATGTGGCAGTCACAACATTGTACTACTGGATGTAGAATATAACTTTACAGTATTAAAATAATATAGTTTTGAAAAAGTTATCTAGAAAAAAAAACGTGTATGTAATACGATAAAACAATGTACCTAAAACCGGGAGACAGAATAGTGGTCAGACTGTACCTAGCAGAAATCAGCGACCATTGGATTAGCCTAACAGAAGCACGAAAAAGGTGGCACAGTAGAAAGGAGGCCTAAACCCAATAGTGGGTGATTGAAGCGTTAAAGCGTTGATGAAAATTACCACAGCCGATTATTCGTTTGATGTCGAGCAGTAATGACAAACTGTTAGACCCGCTTTTGCCTCAAGAATAATAGGTACCTACTGAAAATTTCTAATTTCATTACATCACCCAATCAATCAATAACGTCAAATAAATTTTAATAAGATTTTTTCTCATGTCACATCAATACACAATCAAAAACTAACATTCAAAACACACACAGTGTAACACAATGGCATACCATCGATTCGATTAATGAGATTCGAGAGCATACAGACACTCCTACACCTACTTAGTTGACATTATGTAAATACTAAGCCCACTTTACATTGTCGTTCTCATTATGCCGGGGAAGATTCGTTAGGTGAAGAAACACATGTTGTTTTATCCGTATCTCGAAAGGTCTGAGTGGACGAAAGTGTTTTGTCTGACTTTAAATTTAGGGTTGTGGTGCTGTTGTAGAAAAAAAATCAGTAAATCGATTTAAAATTATTATATGTGATGTATGTATAGGTCGATAAGAATAGAAAATAATGGAGTCGCCACTTTTTATATTGAAACGACGAAAAAGTATTGCCATGGCAATACTTGACATTATTCGTATAAAAAAATAAAGTGTTACTAGTAAAAATAAAATGTCTTACGTTTCTACACTTTTTTGACAAGCCGTTTAATGAATAAAACTATTTTTACTTTGACTTTAACTCGAGCCACTTCTTTTACGGAAGACACGGTGATCTTGGCTCTGATAGTAGTTGTTAGGTCAAGTTATAAGCTTGATAACTCTAACACCGGATGAGCAATGCTACTGCACGGTAAGAACAATAAGAGGACTTGATATGATCTGATTGATTTTCTTTTTATAAATAATGACTTGATTTTTTTTATTTTTCCCACAACCAAGATCATTGTAACATGATAGAAACGTCGAGGTAAGAGAATTTACAAAAAATATTACGCGAATAAGACCCGGGAAAAATAATTAAAAGTTCAAATCGTGTGAGTTTAAAATGTTTATTGATTTTTTTACTACAAACGTTATTAAATAACGGGGAAAATACATCAAAAGCATAGTAAATACATGTTTTTGATGTATTTTTTGCGGAGCTCAATATTTCGCCTGTAATTTCAACTGGCTTGTTCACGAGACAACTTATGTACATGGTTGTTTTGTAGTGAAAAAAAAACGTAAGTTTAAAATCGTATAGACTTTTTCATTAACCACATACAGAACTTTCGTCCACCTGTACTCTCCTTAGATACATCTTTGCTCACACAATGAGTTGATTACAATCCGTTATATCTATCTATAAGGCTCCACAATAAAATAACAACTAAGGCATGCGACCGTGGGCGAAAGAAAACAATTGTTCCATCTTGCTCTAATTTCTAACTTAGGTACACTCTTTTATTTTTAAGATAAAAATCTCCAAGTTATTTGATTAATACGAACAAGCTTTTTTAATACTGGGTGCAACAGAATGACTAATATATTTATAAAGCTTTTTTTTAGAATTTGAAAAAAAAGGTATTTAGGTTTATGTTGAAA
Organism: Idaea dimidiata; assembly: GCA_949358125.1. Classification (NCBI taxonomy): domain Eukaryota; kingdom Metazoa; phylum Arthropoda; class Insecta; order Lepidoptera; family Geometridae; genus Idaea; species Idaea dimidiata. The sequence goes on from OX442334.1 coordinate 8,693,053, forward strand.
TGGTATGTGTACATGTGTTTGTGTAAAAGTCGGATTTCAAGTAGAATGAAAAAGGCTAAAGTAAGAAATTTTTAGAATAGAATAGAAAATCTTTTACTAGTTTAACACACGACACATTAGAAAACAAAAAAAAAAAACAAATGTTAAAAATAAAGTCGCCAACCAAGGAACCGTGTGTTGCTAATAAGGATAGATATGTTTCATTTCATTTGCCTACTTAAGTACATATCTACAAATCACACCTACGATCATGTTTAGTCCTCAGTGAAGTTTTGATCTTTTGCGGACTGAGTCACTGAAACCACCCAGTTAAATTTAAGAAACGCTTTCCTTTCTTTAACCTACGACTAAGGCTCGGTGAGCCCGCCATCTATTAGTGAAGCGTTATAGCTTATTCTTCAACATGATCAGAATGATCACCAAGACAACCCTTTAGGTATACTGTTACACGTTGTATGATCAATTTGAGTACCCAACAATTTTTAAATAGCTGACGCGTGTCGATATTAATCGTTTTTAATAATTTTGTTTTTATCCTAATGACGGTCAAATGACTTGTTTTTTTTGTTTTTGTTTTGCACCTGGCAAACATGACTTTGATTATTTTAAGTTAATTAATGTAAAAGTACGCAATGCGGTATTGGGGAAGGTCATGGTTAACTATGAGTTATTGATGTTTTAAGTAGTTTCGCTGTCGGTATTGTATTAACAAGTACCTATGTAGGTAGGTAGGTATAACAAAATACTTTCTTAATTTATTCTTTGTTATAGTGGTGTGGTAACTTAGGCTGCGTCTGCATAGGCAGGCATTTTGACAACATAAAAGATACATAGCTAAGTGCCAAACACACAGTGCAGCCGGTTGCGAACTTTCTAGACCGTTTGTTTTACTTTTCTAGACCGTTTGTTTTACTGAGTAAAACAAACGGTCTAGAAGTCTAGAAAGTTAGCGACCGGCCGCACTGAGTGTTGAGTTGAGTGAGATAACGCGACGCGCCTCTTGGCGCTAACCCAGTTTTCGACCAATGCAGAGGTAGCCTTAGTGTAAGAGTTGTCAGGTTGCCTTAAGGCCTCTTCTTACCTGTCGGGTAAATCAGTTGTACAGTTTAAAAAAAAACAGTTTCGCTAAAGTTTTTCAAATGTAAGTAATTTCTTGACAAATATTCAAAAAATCCTGAATTATTTTCTAGGAAAATCTAACAATGCTAAGGTGATGTGGATTCAATTTACTTATGGAAGAATATTTGCCCTGAAATCATTTGTGAGCCACAAAAAATAATTATTAAGATACCTAACACAAAAACCGATTTACTCTCTTTTACATTATAACCGTTCCTTTTATCATTCGATCGCAATTTAAGACGATGTTCATTAAAATTTTGCGAAACACCCTTTAAACGGCCATAGAGACGATCAGTTTTCTGCACCAATTCACTTGAACCGTATCAATTATGGTAATTCTGCCTTTAATTTCCTGGGCCAGATTAACTATACCCCCTTTCTAGTAATAAACGTGATTTATTGGAAGTTTTTTTTTTATAATTGCTTCATTCTGTAAAATGGCCATTCAATTCTCATGATAAAATTCTCATTTAGTTGATGGTGAGTTTTCTTGCGAGGAGATTTTTGTTGAAAATTGATATCGCTTTGTTATGATAAGGTGTTTTGTTTCTGTTTTTTCGTTTATGTTTTTATATTTAAAAGTCTCAATTATTAAGAAAAAATAAGATTCTATAGTAAATTAATAATCAAATCACGTATTATTAGGACACAGCAAATTGGATTTTGTACACAGATCATCGCTCTCTGGCCTCTTCGTCTATTTCAGACAATTTACGTCTTAGCGTCTACATGCTCTTTCGTGCAAATATATTATACCATGAATATATGACAACGAACATCTTCTTACATCTTTAAAATGCTGACGCACAGCCTAAATCGCTGGTAGTAGGAATCTGAAGTTTGGAGACTGTATTCTTTATAATACGATGTAGCCATCCGATAAGAAAGGGTTGTAGCATTTCTTTTACAGCCATAGTCAACATGCCTGACACCAACATTTCTTGGTAACAAGCAATTATTTACCCACTACGGTGGTTCTCTCCAGGTTCTATTGTCTCCTCCTGTTCTCTTAGTCACCTCTTACGACTTACGCGGGAAGAGATTGGGTACCTAGTCCTTTCCTTATCCTATAGGGCCTTAGCACTCGCTTCACTCGAATAATAACACATTTTTTTTATGTAATACATAAAAAAAAATTTGGAAAAGATATAATGTACGTAATCTACTTAAAATTGCTAAATTCATTCTCAAGCAAAGAGGTAGGTATACAATTATGAAATCAAATTGTCCGAAATTCACGGTTCGTTCACACTTTAACAATTTACCAGAAGTTTAAAAATAAAAAGTAGTTGTGAGCTGTGGTTCCATTGAAGATTAACGTGTTCTGTACATATTTAAGATTCCTAAAATCTGGAAGAATAAGTAGTTGGCATTTGAACGGTTAAAATTATTCCATAAAAATATTTTTAACTACTGGTTTTAACACTTATTCAAAAGCGATAAAGATTTAGACAGAAAATCTATGAAATTATTTTCTAACTAATCTAAAAAACCACCGTCCAGATCTGTTCCCGGTGCAAAGCCGCCCAAAATTTGTTGCGTTTCCACGCAGAATAGCGATGGGCTGGCTGGTCGGTCTGGTCTGAAGTGATCTAGTTTAGTGACTTTTAGAATTATGTTTGTTTGTGTTTTATACATGCCTAACCCTAACCAAAACAAAATCTGTTCTAGAAAGCAAACCGGCAGTGCATCAATTCAAATTAAATAGTCTTAAACACAATTGAATTACTCGAATTTCCTCGTCGTGCATTCGAGAACAAAAGCGTTATTAAATACGTAATTATTCACATTTACTTAGTTGGCGTGCAACGTTCTTAATTTTGTAAGGGGGTTTTTACATTGAGTATTATATACCTTGGGGGTTATTCTTGTAATAGTAGCCCAAATAGAGGTCCAATTCTCCAAAATTTCATTTCAATGTTATTGATAATGCAAACAATACACCTAAAATCAAACTAGAACTTGCAATTGGACTGCAATCAAAAACATTTTTCAAGTCAAAAACGTTTGGAAAAATCTAATTTTTATTCTGCAAATTAAAATTTTATCGATAAATGTTATATGACATTTAACTTAATATCCATCGTCTAGTTCGATATTATGTTGAACTAGCAGCGTCTCTCAGGTTCACCAAACATTTACAAACATTATTTAAATTAAATTTAAAACATGCGCACTACTACTGTAATCATAGGCTTGCTTAAAACTTACAACTTAATCGAAGCGCAGTATAAAATCACCTTAAAGAACGGTCCGATTAAATTCTAGCAGAACTAATTGCAGCAAGCAGTGGGTCGATATAATTTTGTTTACTGGTTCCTAAACGACCCCACCCACTCGCATTTTAATACGTTCGATAATTACACTAGTTTCGTATGAAATAAACAGTTAAAACTTTAATGGTATTATCACTTTGGTAAGTGCTTGTAGTGTAAAGATAAAGTTACGAAATCGAATGCAGATAAATGCTTTAAAATGTTGAATTAGCGTTTTTTTCGTTTTCATGGCATTGCATTGAAATAAAACTCATTTTCCAGATTTTATTTGCGTGGTTACAATTATTTTCAGCATTGTTGGCCAACGTTTCGGAGCTTTTACAAATTCCTTCCTCAGGAAAGGTTTTATATTAAAATTGTATTTATAATTTGTCTTGCCCCCTAGTTTCACCGGTGTAAGTCCCGTGGAAATTTCAAAAAACTCTTTGTTTATCGAAACTTCACTAAGAACACTTTTAATGCTTCTTGAATCAGCGTTTTAGGCTGTACGATACAGTCAATCAATCAGTAGGTACAGAACTTTAGCTATTTGCGGACCAATGTTCATCGGAAAATCAATTCTCCTCTTTGTTTCAGGTCAGTACCTACCCCAATTTCAGTCTGCCTTTGAGATAGACGAAAAACAATATTAAAATTTAAACAACGTAAAATATTAAGATGCAAGCAAAAGATTATTATAAAAGTATTTTCTAAGTTAATAGCTTATTAACCCAGCATTTTATATAGCCAATTATCTTTACAATAAAGCTCTTTATCTGCAATGGTTGTACAGAAGCTGCTGTTAGAATATTTTTACAGCCTAATAACGGCTTTTAAAATGACTCATTTCATAATACCCGCCAGTTAAATTTCTTTATTTACCTGACTTGAATTTAAAGTAAATACGAAGAAAAGTCGTTTGTTTTTCGATCGTTTGTTAGCCCGTTTTGTTTTTATAAATTGCTTTTAATTGTGTAATTAGGTAAGTACCTAGGATGCTTTCTAAAATGTAAATATAGCTATAATAGTGAGACGTGGGGAACAAATGTCTTGCAAAGGCGCCTCCGTGCCTTAGAGGTGCTGGTTTGTCGTCGTAAGAGCTGAGGTCTTATTATTGGATTGCTGTTCTTCAGGCGATTTAAATAATTCGATATCTACGAATTACCGTTCGATGTCGGACTCCTTCGAGCGGTTGATACCAGTCGTTGCGGTCGTGCGATTTACATAGAAAAATTAGATTTTAATACCTCGTAGAAATCGAGGTATAAAAATCGCTCAAACGCTAGTGATTAAAAATAGAGCCTTTGATATGCGTGCAAACGGCCTTACTGTTATGGATGCAGATGATCATGTGAAGTGGAGACGTAGGAAAGCGGAACACGGGCTCCCGAGAGGGATTCAACCGGATACATCGCTCGGATGATGATGATGATGATGCTATGTAGTGAGACGAAATCTTTTTAAAATCTGTTTTCTATAGATCCTTATGTAGATATTTATTTCATTGATTTGACATTTCCATTGGGAGGTTCTACTGTGGCTTCTACTACCTACTACAAGGTATGCCAATGGTACCTTGCCAATCATGTCTCTAAAAGGTCTCTAAAGAAGACAGACACGAAAGTTAATAAGTAAAGAAGTCGGGTTGGTCGGATTTCGTTTCACTGCCGCCTATAAAAAAAATCAGCCTACATGTACAATAGGCCACATAACATTAATAATTTAATGTTATGTGGCCTATATAATTTAATGTAATTAAATTACTTACAATAAAATAAAACTAAAATAAAGTTCAATAAACAAAAAAAGTCCTCAGTCCTTACAAAATTATGCAACTAGAGAGAGCGCAGCAGCATTTACAACTGATAACTCTACGCATGCGTTAAAGTGTCCCCACTGACGGCTTTATCATACGGGGTCTTCTGTTCCCAGCAGGATACTCCGAAGAGCCGACTACTAAATCAGACTATACTAAATTTCAGGGGACTAGATCAGTTTATAACCGCTCCCTGACGTGAGGTGGTAGCAATGGATACGCCATCACCCTTCTCACGGCATCTTCTATAGCAGGGAATCATACTTATCCGCAATGCCTTCAGAATGCTATTGATGCTGCTCCGCACCCTGTGAACAGTAATTATAGGTAGGGGTATTTGATATCGGTCTATACTAACTATTGTCGTTAAGTGAGATAGTAGTCATACTGTTAATTGTAAATTTATAAAAACTTACCTTCAATGAATTTTAAGTAGAATCATAGAGAGAGAGACAAAGCGATATGATAGTTTTGTGCATCCTTCTAGAAACATCTTTTCGGTAATTCTGTCGTGACTAAAAATCAGTATCCATTAAAACGCATATCAGCCGATATGTATGCACAATAACGTTAGCTACCGGCTTTTTATTTGAGAAACAGTAGTCCAATGGGTACAAAATAATTTGGAGAAGTTATTTAAATGTTAATTTTGCTTTTAGAAGGATGATTGTCACACATACATTAGAAGCGGTGTCTTTTCATGTTTGTAAAATGCGTGTTTAGTAAGTTCAGGTCGTTTTAAGGTACCGTCCCCAAAGGGTAAAAACTAGACACTATTATTGAGACTATTTGTCTCTCCATCCGGCCATCTATCTCCAGGAGACCAGACAGTATTTCAGTAGCTCCTATAACAACAAATACTAAAAACAAAATTATTTAAGGGGCCATACAACAGACATTATATTTAAAAATTAAACAGAACGTTAACGTGATTTATATTTACTACTGGCGCCCTCTATGGATGGCGTCAGTTGCGTTCATGGATTTCGCTTGATCCTGTGTTTAATTTAAGTTTGATGATATAAAACAACATAGGAACTAATGGTTTTTGATGCACTATAACTAAGGTAAACACTTAGATTTAAAAAAAGCCTTTTTTGTTTTAATCTTAGAGGGTAGGGATTGTGATTTTTGAGATGTTTTATTTTCTAAAATTGTATTACGAACGTCCAATGAAGGCCTATGCACTTCAAATATATTACCTAAATATAATTGTGAAATTATACTTGTAAAGTTCTAACACCAAGCCCGTTACTTAACCTAATCCATCCACATAATTATTACATTTGTATCTTCGCGACCACATTCTGCGTCTTGAATTCGTAATAAGCAGAGGCTTCCAAGTATCGCGGTCGCACTTATCAAGCGTGCCATCTGACTGTTATATTACCAAAATATGATTCAAAATTCAAACCATTGTAATCCTATAATTAACTTAAGTGTACCTTATAACCAAACTTACATGAACATTAATATGTGCGCGGAAAATAGGTACCTACATAATATACGGCGATTCTATGTCGTAAACTCCCCACAAATTGCAGCAAAATGATTTATTCATCGTATTTCTGAAATTTTAAACAGATATTTAGCCAAATCGCTGTAATAGAAAGCTGTAATTATTATTGTTTGGTTTTAGTGCGATGCATTTCTTGGGAGGTTTTAGTAGGAAATCGACTGAGTTTAAGTAAAATATTTTTGCTTAAGAATACCTACACTAAATAGCTGGTTTGATTATATTTGGTAAGGACAACGCTTGGCAGAATTTTTGGAGGTTTATATCACATAGAAACCGGTTAGATGCGAGTAAAAGTATCGTGCCGGGGGTTCCCTACCCATGTACCTACAGCCATTTTATATTTTTATAACAATTTCTTAACCTTTGCTATATTATATTCTCTGTCGGCAACCGAATGTGTGCTAAAAGTTTTATGTCAAAGACGAAGTATCTACTTACTGTTGACAGATAAATCTTATTTCTTTTCTAATCTTACTTATTATTATAAATTTGAACGTTTGTTGGTATGTTTCACGCAAATTCTACTGAACCGATTGCGATGAACTTGAAATATAAGTAGCTGGAAGCCTGGAATTACACATAGGCTACGGAACTTACGCGGGTAAAACCGCGGTGCGCCGCTAGTTTAGCATAAATCTTATTATTTCTTCAAAGTGCTTACATAAAAATAAGCATACCTGAATAACTGATCTAAGTTTTCGCGAAAATCATAATTTGCTTAAATCTGCTCTTATCAAGTTGTTCCTGTATATCCTTAGAATTTATAGATGCACTTTATGCCTCTAGTATACCGTATACATAATATGAACTAATTAGGTACAATGTGAATGAGTAGTACATACAATACATATTTCATTTATTTATATTAAACACATTCAATTATACAAATGACATAATAGATTCTACGAACTCTATATGCGCATATGCCTAAGGAATCCTAAAGAAGCATTCCTAGGTCGGTTAGTAAATATTAGACTTGAGCTGTTTGGTTAAAACTAGTTTTGACTCCATGTCTAACCAAAAACAGCATAAAACCTATGACCAGTTATCTAACTGTTATTAAAGTGCTATACTTTATATTGTAAAATAGGAAACTATAAGATGTTTTTCTTGTCTGTCAGTAGATCATCACCGATTTTCTCATAAACAGGGACAAACCCAGTCCGTTGAAATTTATTTTTACTTCTTGCCTATCCACATTGAATCTCCAAACTTTATTCATATTGAAACTGAATTCGTGCTTTAGCAGGCATGTCAAGCAGTTGGTTTCTGTTGTTATCTCAGAAGCAGTGGTTAGGTCAAGTTCTATGCCTTAGGAGACCTGAAAACAAAAACACTGGGTGAGCCACACCACTACACGAAAAATAATAAAGAAGAATATTGAAACTGAAAGACAGTATATAACGTTTCTAAATCATTTGCATTCATATATCGGACACCCACATCGTTGATAGTCCTATAGCCGGATCAAGCGGTAATTAAACTGTCAATACACGAACTATAATATGACTTGCTTACCACTACATAAGTAAGAGAATTTAAGTACATGGAATAGCTTTTAATACAACTTTTTGTGTTAGTTATATGAGTTAGGGACTGAATACAAACCTATTTACTAATATTACAAATTCCAGGTAATAGAAGCACTTAAATAGAGCGAAAGACTGTATCAGATGCTGGATGTGGCAATCAAAAGATAGGGCTGTATGGCTTATGTGCAGTTTACACCACTGAAGTAAATAGGCATGAAGTTCGTTCGTGTATTTCCAACAACACCGGTTCTAATTTGTCTCGCAATTGAGAACGAACTTCAATAACTGTTTGATGTGTATGAATTCAAAGTTAGTTATTATTATGAGCCTGTACTGTTCCACTGCAGGGTAAAGGCCTCTCTACCTTCCTTCCATTTATCGCTGTTTAGTGCTTTTTTGGACCAGTTACTTTAAAGTTAGTCATCTCATCACCTCAGCCCTTTATGTCCACTGCTGAACATAGTCTTCCCCTATAAGAGACGGCACAAATAGCAATCGCAAGCTACCTGCATTCAACGACTCCCCGCTACCGCTAAAATGTCGTCGATCTACCGAGTAGGTGATCTTACAACACTCCGTTTTGCATTGCATCGTGGTTGTCACTGGAGGAATTTTACTCTTCAACGGTCATTTGTCCTTCGAGCTTAAATTTAGTTAATTGTAGAAAATATGATCCTTCCAAAATTATCGAATGTTCTTTCGTTCGACAAAAATATAGACCTTCAGGATCATATATAAAAGAATTGTGATTGCAGAATTAAAAAAAGCGGTTATTTAAAACTAATGAATAATTATAATCTATTTATTAAAGAAGTAGTTTTGTTATTCATATAAAGATCCGTTCAATTACTGCAAGGTAACAGTTTATTCCAGTAAAAGCTATATATCAACGTCCATTGCTATGTAGCCCAGCGGTTTTGCCAAAGCACACCACGATAAAATTACTAATGAACAGTACGGCAAGGCTTCCAAGTAACGGTTGGCTATACATAACATACTCACGTTATGAATTATTGATACGAAACTAACGAATCTGATAAAACACTGTCTTACACTTGTTTATTGTTGTGTTTAATCGTCGACCATTTTAATAGCATCCTGTGTTTGGCCATTGTCCAAACTTTCGCGGCTTCGGTCTACGTGATGTGTTTGTTTGAAACTATCAATTTGAAACTGTGATCAAAATATAACTGTAAAAGTATTTAGCCCACATAATACTGTCCTGAAACGGGACAATAGTGCTGAGTATAATACTGAGTACTAAACACTGAGGTTAAAACGCTTATTAAAGTAGAGCTGAATTGTCATTTAAGTGTTGTTGCGGCCGAAGCAACGCGTTTGCTCAAAGTTTTCAAGAATTCACATATATTTTTATATTGTGTATAATATCTATAGGAATCTTTGACTATTATCAAAGCTGATGTTTGGTGTCGATGCAGTCTAAGATGAAGCTCAGTAGTGATGAATCAGTATCCTTAATCATAAATATTTCTTAATCTTAGAGTTAGGATGGCAGCGCCAGCAAAAGAGTCTCATAATCGTTCAAAACCTAATTTTGCAAAGTTTCTATGATATAGCATATAGGGTTTGGGTACACTCTTTCTGCTCTTGCACATTGAGTAATTGTTATATCTTTCCCCTCAGGGTTAATTGTTTTCTTTTTTTTTAATTTATATCTTTTGCATAATTAATATGTCCTTAAGTATGGTGTTGAAACTTGTCTACGATACAGGCATTAGTCTAGTATAAGCAGATGCCTATACTAGGCTAAGATAGTTAACTAAGGGCTGACTTTTCAAATCCCTAAATAGAGATATCTGACAAATAAAATGTAACACCACTGAATAAAATGCGTCACTATGTTATTTAAAAAGAAAAAAATCAAAATTTAGAACATCAAAATTTTAGGGCTTTAAAATTTGATTGAGTTCGAACTTATTCGACAGATATCTTCGAACCGTAGAATGAAAAATCAGGCTTAAGATCGGTTAAGTGAACACTTGTAATTGTGGACTGAATATATATTTTTTTAATATAATTTTCTGTGTGTCGCTGCGAATCGTTTAGGTCATTTAACTTATACGTAAATATCACAAATAGAGTTATAACAAAAACAAAGTCCCGTTCAATGTTTTCTTTATTGTAGTATTAACTTCTTCCAAAAACTCATACAAAAAACGGAAACAACCATTAAAAAGACAATAAGCGAACACGTGATACAACGAGTCATGACAGCGATTAGACAAAAGCTTTTGACGGCACACACACTCGTTTTTGGGACAATCATTATGAGAAAATCTTACAAATGACTAAGAGTAATGTAATAAAGTCGTTCATAGATGTACCCTGTTGTACTTACGATGATTCTCACGTACAAGATGAATATCTTGGATAGAATAAAAGTACCGCTCGACTGTGATCTGCCGCGGGTGAAACCAGATTGTTATAACTAGTCACATTTGTCGTGTTTGCGAGTTTCGCTACACCCAATTCTTGTTTGAATTAAAATAGCCTATTGTTGGTAGTTGTTTATATTAAATTTATTTTTAAACTCTAAATATTTGTTTACATGCACACTTAATTATAACTAATAAAAACTATTTCATCCATTGCAACGTTTCGCTTAAAATTATCCAAAAAAACTGTATGAAACTTTATGTAACCATCGACTGACTAGTATTTAATTTTACGATACATATTTAGTAGATGTCTTCTTAATTATTCAGATAATTATGTACAATAATTATGTAGAGTATTATGAATCAAGGGGTATCATCAAAAAATTTTGTTTATTTTCTAACGCAATGTGTCCGACCGAACGTTATTTTGCCTTCCAATTAAGGGGTATACACTCGTATATGCGAGCTAAACTGAAAATCCTTGTCATATTCATTGAAAATTATTCCTTATTGGTCGATGCAATATTTTAGAATATTTTCGTTTAAAGCGTTTATAAATGACATGAGAAGTTTTTGTCTTGAAACTACACTAAAATGTAGAAAAGCAATGTCATTTACAAAACGTTTGCGTCAAAAATATGGCATTGACAAATAAGGAATAATTTTCGATGAATCCGACAAGGATATTCAGGTAAGCTTGCATAATATACGAGTATATACCCCTTAATTGTAAGGCAAAGTAACGTTCGGTCGGACTCAATAGTTTCGTATAAAACATTGCTATATTTTAAAATTGTTGTTAATTAGGTCAATTTGTCAATTTGTTTGTGTTGTTGTGTTTTCAATTTGTTGTTGACAATAAAGGGTTTGGCCTAGATGGGTCTAAAAAGGTTTAGTTATGTACTAACTATTTCAATCATTAATTACAAATAATGTTCCGATTCAAAATTATTTTGTATTAAATTCTTCACTTACAAAATATGCACTAAATAAAAAAATTGGCCTCGTTTGTTAGCCATAAGGGGCAACAATTTGCGCACATATTTGGCACAACGACGATATTAAACTATCACTAAGCATGTATTTAGTTCTCATGACTTGAATCATAAGTTTTACTCGGATTATTTTGACTATCTCGAAGTTTTCATTGAAAATATAGGAATACTTTTTGGAAATATAAAAATAAAATATATAAAAAATATATCTTAAAAAACACAACGCAGGGCTGACACTGGGCGGGATTCGAACCACGTATATTTTCTTAATCAAGGATAAATGACCTAAAAACTTAAACACAAATAATAAAATAGCTTATTAAAGATTACGGATCAGACCCTCAAATTTTTCGTTGTATGCGATATATCAATCAGTTTCCTTAGCATCTGCTAGCTCAAAACAATGAGTAAAGAGAACTAATTAAAACTAACCCTATAAATAAATCGATTGGTTAAATAAATCACGCGTCGACACCGCGATCCGTGCACCTGTTTCTAGATCGCGACCGACAAATCTTGATCAGCGCGCACACGCATTCGGCATGCGTATGTGAGCCGCATTCATAGGTGAACATTCGCGCTTTACAAAGAAGTTACCGTGAATCAAGCTTCAGTTAAGCTGGGGTTCCGTCAAACACAATCTACATAATGAATAAGTGAGCTTTTCACTACTATCTCCACAGAAGGTACCTAACTTCATTGGTTGGGTGGAAATGATTGCCCATAGGCGATAAAGCAGACCAACTATTCACAATTAGCTTCATTGGTATAAGGGGAATAAAGTCGGAGTAGTTAGAACATGATTTTTCTTTTTCCGTGACAAGAAATATTAAAGTGAACAGACAGAAACAAAAAACGGAATAACTACTCCGACCTTATTCCCCTTTTATGAAAAAGACTAATTAATTAGTTTTAAGTATTTTTTTCGCCTGAAATTCGAGTTTTTAGTACAATAAAGCGTTAATCCATCTAAGTGGCGTAGCACGCTTATTTAGAATGATAGAAAGACGGTAGTAGAACGAGTTCAACAGTGCATCGGCCTATATTATATATCTCAACATGACAGTTCGCTTAGTTATACTTAGGTCAATTGATAATGAAAACCACAAAGTTAACATTTTGAAATGCATGTAGTTGACTGAAAGTTTGGTAATCTTCAAAGCAACGAACCTACTCGAATATGTAAATTAAAAATAAACAATTCTACTCAAATATGGCTAATAAATAAAATAAACAATCCTATGTCACATAATTTAACACTCGCAAATTATGGAAAACATAATTTAAACGACACAAATAACATTATTTTTTCAGTTTTTGTTTGTGCTAAAGTTGTAGGTGCAATTGTAAATTGAAATTCTAACCACGAAGTAAGTTTATTTTATTGCTTTTGTAAAAGATGTCACGCAATTTACTTGGAAAGATTTTTTGCGAATTAGTCATTTTGTTTGATTGGCGATAAAGATTGTGTGTTTTACTTAAAAGGTTTTTTAAAGAGTATTTGTTTTGTGGAAATTTTAATAACGCCATACTCGTACAGGTCTGCAAGTAGTTTTGGTTGTCTGGAAGAGATCACCTATAATTTAATCCAGCTTCACATGGTTTTACAGAGTTTAAACAAATTCATTCTGGATATTCAGTGTTGGCATGAAACCAACAAAGCTTTTCACAGAATAGAAACTCGTCCAGTAATGAGCCAAAACAAGCAAATATCGTGCTTAGCGCAGTAGATTAAATAACTAAACATTGTTGCTTAAGTAAATTCATGATGATGTGAAACCCATTTTGTAAGTCTATTTTGTTTGATACCTATTACCTATCTACGTTAATTTGAGAAAAAAATGAGCACTTTCGGTTTTACACAAAAGGTAATGTTAAGAAGTAATACAATATTACACTTTCCCCTAATCACAAAAACGGTATCAAGCTCCCAAAAGTTACTTAAATTCAAATATTTCGTTACTGATTTTATATCTAATTTTGCAACTGAGAAAATAATTGTGCAAAGTGTAAGCACACAAACATTCAGGCTTCAAACAGAATAACAATAATGGACATAGACATTCCTGCGCGTACGCACACTAGCCTATTTATCGCGATATATACAAACTCAGCGATTAATATCTCTGCTCCCACACTGAAAACGCTAATATAATATTCCTAATCGGATGCTAACAGTTACAACAATAACCATTTCGCGTATCCGGCTCGGCGTTTGCGCATTCAACCAGCAAGCGCCATCTGTGACAAGAAAGCGCATAACCTCATTAGAAACCTAACACAAATTGAGACTAATAATTTTAATATACATATTCAAAAGGGCTACAGCCGTAATGGTCTGAATGACCCGCATTCGGGTTTTAATAGTCCAATTAACATTTGGAGTCACGTTTTGAAAAGACAATGGCCATCTTCGTGGGGGCAGCGTTTGCTGGCACATTGGCAGCGGCAAGCTTTCCATATTAATGTATGTTTGTTAGCGGTAAAACACGTACTGGTGACGTAATGTCCGTGGCATGCTCGGATCATACTTTCAGTTGACGTGGGCTCTGTTGGGTTGCTTGGCAGTTTTGTAAGATAGAAAACTTTGCAACCAATTTGTCCGAGGTTCAATTGACGGTGCGGTCTTTTAAGTGGTATCTGCAAATCTACAAAAAGTGTCTAAAAGGATGAGTTTTACAATAATTATTTTTATCCTGGTACATTATCAACAATAGACTTCCTTTCTCAATCAGAATAGGTATTTGGGATCCACAATAGACGATCCAATAGCACCCTTCGCCGCCAACAATCCGTACCTAGGCCGTTCATACGGATCGTTAAACCAAACACTACTGTGGAGCGCGTTTCTGCAACGCGCGATCGAAGCGATCGATCGTTCGCAAATCGATCCTAAATTTATTTGGATGGCTATGATTTGTCATCATACTGATCTAAGGCGCACCTATGGTTAAGCAGACTTGATCGACAAGTCAGCCAACGCATGATAATGAAGATGATGAAGACCATCAGCAACATTATCAGTAGGTACAATATATGATGTATATTATTCAAAATGACAAGGTTCGATTCCTGGCTAGGGTAATTCTTCAAAAAACTAATAATGCCATATCCTTTTCTCAATTTTTGTTATTTGATCTCCTGAAAGGATATCTCCTGAAAACCCATCAAAATGGTTCACCTGTATATGACTATTTCATTCATTCATTTCTTTCATACATAAGTTATGTATGAAAAAATAAAATTACATAAATTTACAACAATAACATATGGAAAGAAAAATTCAATGTTTGATGGTGTGCAGATGTATAATAACCTACCGAAAGAGGTAAAACTGTGTAAAACAGATCAAGTTTATAATTAAACAAACTTAAAAAGTATATTGTAGATAAGTTATTTGAATAAAATTCTGAAAATTCTTTAACTAACCTATGCTAAGTACTTACTAATACTCATTGTAAGTGGACTTATGTCTTTTATGAGTAAATTAAATTCCTAAAACATTAAGTATTTACCTACTTAATGTTTTTCATACATAATTTATGTAGCAAAATGTTATGTATCATCATCACATCACCACACCTTTCTAAACTTAGCCTTAAATATAGCCTACATTGCATCACACACTGACTCATTAGTAGTTTCCAATTGTATTGTTCTGCGAATATCGGGACAGTCGTTTACCGTAACAGCCTATTCTATTAATGCCATGTTGATATTATTAATGAGATGTTCCAAAATTATGTTTACCTACATAGTGTCGGGGACTTCATACACTTAAACACAAGTACCTACCTAGGTATCTCAAAACTATATCTATACGAAGAAAAAAAACTACGATTTGACAATATTGTAAAAAAAAAACATTGACATTTAACTAAATACTTAAATAATGATATCAATTTGTCAAGCTTTTATTGATGGAATTGCAAATTAGTTCAATATATTTATTTATATTCAGTTCAAGCTACGAAAAATATGAATATGAAAATAAGTATGAAAAATGACAATAGTTGAATAACAAGAGAAATTCTAAATAGTATAAAGTTAAGTTGCTTTTTCTGTTTGTTTGTATTTTTCCTTACTTCCAACAAACTATATTCAGAAGATTTTGATACGGTTTCTGTACCTATATTTTTATTACGTATGAGTCAGCGTTTGGCCACTAGTACACCTGATAGTAGGTGTTGATGCAGTCTAAGATAAAGCACGCTGGTCAAAAAGGTTTCTCATATTAGCCGTAGGACGTCTACTGCTGGACATAGGCCCATAGTACCCATAGATCATTGATGCCCATAGTACCCATAGATTTCGGTTGGAGGCGGCCTGCTTCCATCGAAGGTGGGTTTAGTCGCAACTTGATATAATATAGGTACATATTACCATGTCAAACTTGAAGTAATATATTTAAAATCATAATATTTAATACTAGAATATGGAAAAACTATTACCATGGACTGGCTAGATATGGAAGGAAAGCTTGAGCTCTTAGTAAAGGAAATTCAATAAATATTATAAGCGATTAACCGAACGCGACTTATTAAATAAAACTCTATTTTCAGAAAAGCTCCTTTACTAAATTACAATATTTTTAATTATAAAAGCTTATTCCATATATAATATAATGTATTTTTATATTGAAATCCTAGATGTACTACAACAGAGTTAACGATTGTATTAAAATTTCAATTAACAAGACAAAAATAATCGAAACGTAATCTCGAATCAATATTCAAATTGATTCAGTCAACTCGATTAGAATTAACGCGGATTTCGTATAATTTGTAGAAGTAATAGAAGAATCGATGTTATTCACTTAATCGAAAAATATTGTCAAAGCGCCTCACTGGCCGATAAAAATGTCTGGCCACACGCAGCAGGTCATTAGACACCTCCCGAACAAAAATAAATTAAAGAAAACGAGAAATCTCGACCAACCTTATTACTTTATAGAACCTTCAATTTATACTACTCGCTCACTTAGCACCATAACCATTGAAATGTATCAACAAGCAGGTTCTCCCTTTTCCTAACAAGAACAGCAATGTATCGTATGCGTTGTTTGTTTGTCTTGTAAAAGTGTCAATGAATAGGATGGTAAATGGTAAATGGGTATAAGCCTCGGATCAATTAAATGCCATAAGATACAAGCACTATAAGTCAGTATGAAGGAGAAATCCAAGAAGTAACGACCGAGATTCTGATTTATTTTAAAAATAGGTTATAGCAATAGCCTTTGTGTATATAGGTACTCAGATATTATAAACATGTTTTTTAACATTTGTCAATAATAAATGTAATTGAATTTATTTTGTACTAGCTGCGCCCTGCGGTTTCACCCGCGCAAGTTGCGAACACGCGTTGTTCGAACACCTACCTACCGCAATGCAAAAATCCACACTTAAACGGACGACCAGGGAAGTACTGATGATGCCAGGCGCGGCAGCGCCTGGCTTCAACAGTACTTCAATGGGCTTCATATATTGTAGATAAGTTATTTGAATAAAATTCTGAAAATTCTTTAACTAACCTATGCTAAGTACTTACTAATACTCATTGTAAGTGGACTTATGTCTTTTATGAGTAAATTAAATTCCTAAAACATTAAGTATTTACCTACTTAATGTTTTTCATACATAATTTATGTAGCAAAATGTTATGTATCATCATCACATCACCACACCTTTCTAAACTTAGCCTTAAATATAGCCTACATTGCATCACACACTGACTCATTAGTAGTTTCCAATTGTATTGTTCTGCGAATATCGGGACAGTCGTTTACCGTAACAGCCTATTCTATTAATGCCATGTTGATATTATTAATGAGATGTTCCAAAATTATGTTTACCTACATAGTGTCGGGGACTTCATACACTTAAACACAAGTACCTACCTAGGTATCTCAAAACTATATCTATACGAAGAAAAAAAACTACGATTTGACAATATTGTAAAAAAAAAACATTGACATTTAACTAAATACTTAAATAATGATATCAATTTGTCAAGCTTTTATTGATGGAATTGCAAATTAGTTCAATATATTTATTTATATTCAGTTCAAGCTACGAAAAATATGAATATGAAAATAAGTATGAAAAATGACAATAGTTGAATAACAAGAGAAATTCTAAATAGTATAAAGTTAAGTTGCTTTTTCTGTTTGTTTGTATTTTTCCTTACTTCCAACAAACTATATTCAGAAGATTTTGATACGGTTTCTGTACCTATATTTTTATTACGTATGAGTCAGCGTTTGGCCACTAGTACACCTGATAGTAGGTGTTGATGCAGTCTAAGATAAAGCACGCTGGTCAAAAAGGTTTCTCATATTAGCCGTAGGACGTCTACTGCTGGACATAGGCCCATAGTACCCATAGATCATTGATGCCCATAGTACCCATAGATTTCGGTTGGAGGCGGCCTGCTTCCATCGAAGGTGGGTTTAGTCGCAACTTGATATAATATAGGTACATATTACCATGTCAAACTTGAAGTAATATATTTAAAATCATAATATTTAATACTAGAATATGGAAAAACTATTACCATGGACTGGCTAGATATGGAAGGAAAGCTTGAGCTCTTAGTAAAGGAAATTCAATAAATATTATAAGCGATTAACCGAACGCGACTTATTAAATAAAACTCTATTTTCAGAAAAGCTCCTTTACTAAATTACAATATTTTTAATTATAAAAGCTTATTCCATATATAATATAATGTATTTTTATATTGAAATCCTAGATGTACTACAACAGAGTTAACGATTGTATTAAAATTTCAATTAACAAGACAAAAATAATCGAAACGTAATCTCGAATCAATATTCAAATTGATTCAGTCAACTCGATTAGAATTAACGCGGATTTCGTATAATTTGTAGAAGTAATAGAAGAATCGATGTTATTCACTTAATCGAAAAATATTGTCAAAGCGCCTCACTGGCCGATAAAAATGTCTGGCCACACGCAGCAGGTCATTAGACACCTCCCGAACAAAAATAAATTAAAGAAAACGAGAAATCTCGACCAACCTTATTACTTTATAGAACCTTCAATTTATACTACTCGCTCACTTAGCACCATAACCATTGAAATGTATCAACAAGCAGGTTCTCCCTTTTCCTAACAAGAACAGCAATGTATCGTATGCGTTGTTTGTTTGTCTTGTAAAAGTGTCAATGAATAGGATGGTAAATGGTAAATGGGTATAAGCCTCGGATCAATTAAATGCCATAAGATACAAGCACTATAAGTCAGTATGAAGGAGAAATCCAAGAAGTAACGACCGAGATTCTGATTTATTTTAAAAATAGGTTATAGCAATAGCCTTTGTGTATATAGGTACTCAGATATTATAAACATGTTTTTTAACATTTGTCAATAATAAATGTAATTGAATTTATTTTGTACTAGCTGCGCCCTGCGGTTTCACCCGCGCAAGTTGCGAACACGCGTTGTTCGAACACCTACCTACCGCAATGCAAAAATCCACACCTAAACGGTCGCCCATTGAAGTACTGTTGAAGCCAGGCGCTGCCGCGCCTGGCATCATCAGTACTTCCCTGGTCGTCCGTTTAAGTGTGGATTTTTGCACTGCGGTAGGTAGGTGAAGTAAAGTAAAGTTTATATTTTATTAGTAAGTGACGATGACGATGACGAAGGACGACGATGACGATGATCATGATGCCACTCTACATAACTTACCCTACCCCTGTGTCGATTTTCATTTATTGAATAGTTATCACCCGCGTAAGTCCCGATCATGCGGGATTTTCGGGATCAAAAGTATCCTATGTCACTCTCTATCATTTAAACTATAGATGTGCAAATTTTTATCCTATAAATAGTTATCACCCGCGTAAGTCCCGATCCCGCGGGATTTTCGGGATCAAAAGTATTCTATGTTACTCTCCATCATTTAAACTATCCCTATGCAAATTTTCATCCAAATCGGTCGAGCCGTTTGACCGTGAAGAGGGAACAAACAAACAAACAAACAGACTTTCGGATTTATAATATTAGTAGGATGATATTTAATTCTTGGCTGACATATTCAATTACTCTCACACTCTGATAAAATCTGCTAAAAATCAAATACCTACTTAAGCCTACTCTTATCCTCATTCAATGAGCAATGTTGCCAGTTGCATCTCTCTAGAGAGCCCAGCCCTTTCGTGCTCTTACCACAAAAATAGTCTATCTGTGCTCTTAAGTCATCACTTCGCATGATCTTCGGTATCCCGAGTAGTGAGGCCGTTTGCACGGTTATCAAGCCCTGTCAAGCCAACAATTCTTGGGTACAATCTGTTGCGGCCGCGGGCCGAGGCGCCAAGATATTTGGTCCCCATGTATATAAAAGTAATTAGCCTGCTCAGTTAAAAAGCTATAATAATAAACTACTACATCGCGCCTCTTTAGTGGGAAAAAACTAAAACATATTTGTTTGACGATACTAAAAAACTCGTAAACAATGACATTTTCCAAATTAACATTAAACCATTTTACAACCTTTGGTTTCAAGGAATACTAATTTCTGAGTCATGTAAAATGAAACAATTAAAATCATTGTCACTAGTTGTGGTCCGCAGGGTCGCTTTTGAAATATCCTACAAATATTATAAAGCTGACAATTTATAAGTATGTTTTTATGTTTTTTAAGTTATTGAGTATGTTTTTACTCAATCAGGTAAAAAACTGCTGAACCGATTGCAATGAAACTTGAAATACAGATAGTTACAGATCTGGGAAAGCACATAGACTTGTGATCCTGACATTCGAACGGGACCTACGCGGCTAAAACCACGCGATAGCTAGTACCAAATAAAATTGAATGTTTTAATTGAACTACAAATAATATATCAACGTATAGACCAAACCACTGGTCCTAGGCACATGAAATTTGGTAAGCGTGTTCTTTATATATAGAAAAGAGAAAAAAAGAAAGGGTTTTTTCGAAGTTCCCATGGGATAGGGACTTACGCGAGTGAATCTGCGAGACGCTTCTAGCTAGTATAAATCTTAAGTAAGCATGGAAATACTAAAACTAATATTATATTTATTAAATAACGAATAAATTTTGTAAATTTACCAATTTAAACAAAGAAACAAACTGCAAAACTTTCAAATATTATTAGTTAGCATACTATTAGGTATGCACAAAGTTAACAGACCATCCGCTCACTTATTTTTGTAGGTAGTAAAAATGTTTTACAACCGTAAACAAACGATTTTCATTCTGGTCACTAGAAATAAAACTGTAAGACAATAAAGCTAGGCAATTTATTTATAGATGTCACTCAATTATCAACGTGATCTTCATGTTCTTTTTCTTGGTGAAAAGCTTTTTGTATTTACAATATGTAAAAATGAATCCCTTTTTCCCTTGGCCACGGCAGCACGCATGAACGGCTGGACCGATTTCGATAATTCTTTTTGCGTTGTATTTGTTATGATTAGGAGAAGGTTCTTATGGAAAAAAAATGCTAAACCGATTTTAACAAAACTTACGCGCGTGAAATCGCGGGGCGCAGCTAGTTTAAAATATACGTTAAGGTTTTATTTACAAAACTTTAGTTACTACAAAACAAAATACCATATAATAGAGAGAGGAGGTGATTGGGTAAACTGTGGCAATACCGTCTTTTGATTAAGACAAAACTACGTTTAAAAAAAGAATAGTAAAACAAAACAACGTTCCACGACACGCTTAAAATAATTTAAATAGAAAATTGAACTAAAGAACTCAAAATGAAATTAAACTCATTTTGTCGGTTATAATGACGTCGCAATTTCATTACCTAGTCATTTTTTTTATTCATATAAGCACTTTCTAGAACAATGAGTGACAAATTACATTTCAGTCTACCAGTAAATAGAACCTAAAAACTAGGAAAAAGTTTGTAAAAACACTAAAAACGTAAATGTTTTTAATTACGTGCAAGCATCACGAAAACCTAAAAAAATCTAGATATTTAACAATTTAGGAAACTCAGCATAAGACCATAGGTAAACCCATAGGCATAGACATTTTGTAAATACGTCACAAATAGAAATTTAATAACGTAATAAATACTAATAAACAAAAAAACAGTTAGTGAAATAAGATATTAGCACATTATCGCTCTGAACTAGTTTCTCAATATAATAAAAATATTTATTTCGGTACTAGATCACACTTAAAATTTATTTTAGTTGTCATAAAACTTAGGTGAAATCGTTAATATATAAAATCAAAGACAATAAAAACAGGCTGTAATTGTATATCAAATTATTTTTTCGATTCTAAAATAATGAATTAATGTATCATTTCATTGTTGAAAGCATTGACACGAAAAGATAAAATTACCATCAACAAGATGTTGGTTTCCATTTAACTGTATACTTTATTGTGCCTACACCGTGTCTGCTTACAATCTATATTAAAAAACAATAACTGATCAGGTAGAGTCAGTCTATATAAAATTTTGCGCGAAAATTCATATACTAATTTTAATCTGCTGAAAACGCTGTCCAATTTTTTTCCTAAATTTAGCAAATTGGTAGTACGTTGCATGTTGAAACAAATAATGAATCAGAAACATTTATTTTGATAAAGTTCTACCTATTCTATCAAATCATTAAGTGGTTTATAAAAATATTTATATTTTTGATCAGATAAGAAAGGTACACTTGAAAAGTTACATACTAATAAAAACAAAACTAGAACCTATTCTATTGACCGTCGCTTAAACAAATTTTGATGGATTTCTGATTCATTAAATGAATGATAATAAATTTTTGTAAATATGTTAGAGTATGCCAGTAAGTTTATCGCGTAGGACGTTATCAAGTGATTATTAATCACGCAAGAAAAACTGCGAGGCCCAACTAGTTATTTATGATACATCATAATAAAAGCGTGTTCTTAGTTTGGACGTGCTTTTTACCTACAATCATAACATTATGCAAATATTTTCAAAGCAATAAAAATTGTGACGATATTTCGTTGTCAAAGCTTACTTAATAGTTCTGTTTTAGTAGTTAACCCGTTAATTTACGAGGCACGTTCGCTACACGCAAGTATAAATCAAGATGAATTACAACAATGATCGGATCAGGCATTTGATGTCCAATCGCGTTTACATTATTAAGTTGTAGCTACAAAGTAGTGCTGTCTCCACCAAAATATTTTACAAACAAGTATGTGGCTAATTAGTGATGGCAAGAAATTTGGACCTAGGCGCCACGCCTGTTAGATATTTCACTCAATAATACGAAATTCGAAAGTATTTATGACGACCTCTGTGGCGCGTCTTGCGAATGCCCGACTACAATGCAGAAGGTTGCTGGTTTGATTCCTGCCGGGTGCCTATATTTATGCTTAAAAATTAATATTTGTATCTGGTCTGGGTGTCTTACTTTGTATTATATGTATGCAAATACAAAAGAAACAAATATATACATATATATACCTATATACATGGGGCTATATGGGTATTGTTCACAGAATTTATTTATTTAGTGAAATGTAGCATTATGTCAAAAGTGGCTTACTTAAATCCCACAACATCCTAGTGGTAAAAGGAAACAAATAATTAAAACCTTGCAAGAAACTAAGTAAAGTTCGTAAATAAAATAAAAAATTCTGTCCCATCTTGAGTTGTAAAATAAACAGTCGAGACCGCCATTAAGGTTCGGTCCTTCGGTTGTATTAATTTGTATTTAAGTGTATTGAGCAAGATAAGGGAACATATGGGCATTCGGGCACTGGTTGACGGGTCGGGGTGATATTAAGTATCGCTTTTTAGTCGATATTATGTCCTGTAATCTTTGATATATTTTGACGTAGTTATCAATTATTTTGATTTAATAAAGCGCTCTTGGCTGTCCAGTATTGAGCAACTCAAACGTGAAGTTGTTGATGTTTTTTGGTGTGTTTTTTAAACTTTGAATAGCGTTTTATGCATTGTTACTTATATATATTATAACATTTTATTATTACTTTATTAATATTATTACTTGGTCGCGTACGTACTGTAAATATTTAGTCTTAGTAGGTAACTTCAAAAATTGCCTATGTTACATTTATTGCATTAAATTTATTGTTACATTTATTGCCTATATAAGTATAGCTTAGCGTTAGCCTATTAGGCATAACGAGTTTAAGAGATTAAGAAACCTGGGTTTTTTATTTTTTAATAAATTTCATTTTTCGGTATGTACGGATAGATATCTATTGAAAAGGTAGCAATAGCAATTGTTGTTCCGTCTCGTTACGTAATAGAGGCGAACACATCATTGATACCTCGTCTGCTTTACTACTCATTAAAGGTGAAAGTTTACTTAACAAAATCCGTATTTACACGTTTTTGGATCACAAAATGAAAAAATAATGGGCTATTTGAAATTGTATAATATGTATTATGTACTTATTTTTATTATGATGATGGTTACTAAGTGATCTATACCTAGGTACTAGTGACAAATAAGGCGATACCTTATTATTTGACTAATATCTTATCTTATTAAAAAATAATTGTCTTTCTTTTTATTTTTATTGCTCAAGGCATTTTAAACATAGAAATATTTTTCGCAGGTTCGAATCCTGTCATGGGGATTTTTTGGAAATATATTTCGTTGCTAAAAATATTTCAATATTTGTCTTTTTCAGACTTTATACACTATATTGGTGATTACAGTATCACGTAAAATAATAGTAAGGACAATATAGTCCTTTTAATTTACGTCCTATACGTAGTACGTTAAAACTTATATTTTGTTGTATTATGTGATGATAATAAAAATCCTACTGTATAATAATTCCGAAAAAAAAAATCCTTTAACTATCTATGAAATTATTGTACAAAATGTTGTACAATAATTTAATAGATAGTTAAAGTTTTTTTTTACAAATAATACGCGATTAAGACCCGGTAAAATGTTACTATTGTAATAAAATGTGCGAATTTAAAATTTATTTAGGGCATTTTTTTTTTCTAGAAACTTACTTAAATATAATTATATTAAAGTAAGTTTCTAGAAAAAATATTAGTACCTATTTTTTGCGGGTCACCTCTCGACCAAGATCTTTGTATCTTAATCAAAACGTTGGAGTAAGAAAGTAAATAATAATACGCAATGACCTAAGACTCGGTAAAATTAAAAAATGTCTTATTTTGTACCAGTTCGTTCAGTCAGCAATACAATGCCAGAATTTTATTACTTCGATTTATTTCCTATTTAATTTTATTAATGAAAGTCATGGCTTTTTAAATATTAAAATTTATGTATTTCGTTCTCATTTGCACAAACAAAATTTACGAGTTCTTTACTGTTTGATCAAAATCATCACTATATTTTAAAATTGATGTTTTATTTTAATGTTTTTCGTTAAACATTCAGTTTCTTATTGCAATCAAACTTAATTAATATGCAAATCACATATTAAGTATTATATTGAACTAATAAAATACGTCGAAAGTAGGAACCTGTTTTAGTTTCTACAATCGATTATAAAGTTTCATCCGTACGGATGTACATTGATTGATTTCACCAGCTAATAACAATGTAGTGAATATTCTAGTATACGAAACATATAGAGACAGAGTATTAGATTTAAGCCTGATTTTTAATTCTACGGATAAAAGATATCTGTCGAATAAGTTAGAGCCCAACCAAATTGAAAAGCCTTAAAATTTTGATCTTCTAAATTTAGATTCTTTTTAAATTTTATAGTGACGTTTTTTATTCGGTGGTGTTATATTTTATTCGTCAAATATCTCTTTTAAAAATTAGCCCTTAATAGTTTGCCATCTACACACCAAAGGAGAAGAAGATGTTGTATCGTTTAGTTAAGTACACGTATTATCCATCCAGTTGACAACTGACAACAGTTAAAATTGACAGGAACCTACATTGCTGCTTTGAGGAAATCACTGGTAAGAATCATGTTACGGTAAATCATAAATGTACTACAAAGTTCCTGTCAATTTTAACTGTTGTTAGGTGTCATACTAAATACTGATCACATTAGTGAATGGCCAAACACAATTTGAGAATTTTTGTAAAACGTAATTTCAAAATAATGACTCTATCTGAACAAACAGACAAATGTTTATGATAAAAAACATAGGTAAAGCACTTATGAAAAGTTAGTTACAACGATCTAAAAGTCAATTGTTAATGAAACATGACAAATTATCTACAGTTCAACTGACAGGTCAAATCAGATAATACCAAATGAAAATGTATTAAGTTTAATCCATGGCAGCCTTCCGAACGATCGAAGACTCCATGTAAATAAATTAGAATTTAATCTATATGAAACACGTTAAAGTTAAACCAACAAACATAACTGGACATTATTTACGAGCTATGCTTACTAAGTACCTATAGAAAAATCCGTATAATCACAAAGAATTAGTGTATGCCACATTCCCTGGTCAAGTTAAAATTAACACCATTTCATTTAAGTCGAAAGAAATTAAAACACCTTATCCTTTTTTATGTGGCATTTATATTGATCGTAAAATGTGCCAGTACCCTTTTAAAAAGTTGTCACTGGATCGCCAGCCATGGATATTTTATACTTTTAGTTTTGAGATATTGTAATTTTTACTTTAAATTTAAAGTAACAATTTTTTTTGTACGGACGGAGGTAATTATATGTTATGTCTTTAAATAAATTGCTTGAAAAAGTAGATTTTTTGTATTGGAATTCCACAAAATCGCTTTTTACTGCCGATTGCCTACGATCCTATGTGAAGCGCTTTCGTCGAAGCTACTAAAGATTTGAAAGATATTTAATTTAAACTCTTAAGCAGCTTTAAACTTCGCCCTTTGAAGTACTGATGAAGCCAACATCAATACTTCCCTGGTCGTCCGTTTAAGTGTAGATTTTTGAACTGCACTAGGTAGGTGAAATAAGGTAAAGTTTGTATGTCAGTAAGTGATGACGATTGATGACGATGGATGACGATCAATGACGATGACCATGATGATGATGCCACTCTACATAACTTACCCTACTTACCTTAAATAGTTATCAACCGCGTAAGTCCCGAACCCGCGAGATTTTCGGGATCAAGAGTGTCCTATATTACTCTCCATTATTTTAACTATCCATATGGAAAATTTCATCTAAATCCGTCGAGCCGTTTGAGCGTGAAGAGGGAACAAACAAACAAACAGACTTTCGGATTTATAATATTAAAAAGAAGTAAAATAAGATTAGCCCTCAAATGTTTTGCTAGCATCTTAGTATTTGGCCGTGGATTTACTTTTACACTCTGCAGTTACCATCTTCACCTACAAAATTACACAATAAAATAGATAAAATATAGATTTTCACAAACCGATACGATTATTCACAGAATCCAAGCGATGCTAAATACAGTGTCAAAGTTATCATAAACAAACATCAAAGTAGGGAACAAAGAAATTAATTAAAACAACATTTTTATATGACCTACCTTTAACTTTAACAATCTTGTCCAACTCACCGACATGCAATAATTTAAATTGGACACTAAATTAAAACAAGGCTTGTCCACGGCGGGAGACAACAATAAATAAGAATTTGATTAAACTTAAAATCTATAAAACAGTAGGTGTCGTCGTTTCACATCGACTACTAACTTCAAACACGATTTTAATTTTCGCTAATTTTATTACATTGTGACTATATTATTATAATTGTTGTTTCTCAACGGTATTTTATGAACATTAAATAATAAATTAAATATTTTAGTACGTTGCACACAGCGCCATCTAGGTCAAACCTGTGAAACTAGAGAATGAATAGTAGCCGTCTTTAACATTTTTTTTGTAAATACATACATATCGAATAGCCTGAACAAGAAACAAACATTTATTGTCAGCATAAATACTTGCTTACGTCTCGGGAAATATAGCCAGCAACCTTCTGCGTCGCAGCCGAGTGTTCACCCGTCGCGCCAAAGAGGTCATCATGAAATGAACTTTCCCCTCAGAATTTATGTACAGAGAAATTCTTGGATCATCATCAGACAGATTGAACAATGGCCGTGCCTATTCGTAATTAGAGATGTAGAAACATTCCAAGCGATCTTATGGATCGATTACGGTTGAATAAACAATACTTTGTTTTTTTGTTTTATTCTAAAGTTATAAATCAAACACACGCCGTTAGCGTCCCGAAGGAGAGGTCATTTATCAGCGGCGCGGGCGCAGCGCGCGAGACGCCATTGTAACGTCCATTAATAGTTGCCTTAATTGTTATTTTATCGGATTCCAATATGGCTGACACGCGTTTGTAATTAGTCTTTGTACGTTGAGTGGAAATGTAATATTTCCTATGCTATCTTTACAAGAGGTTATAGATTGTATCAACGGAGTATCAATCTTTGTGTCTGTATCATTTTTCTTTTGCTTTGTGACAATACGGTTTTATGTTTAGGTGCAGAGTACCATCTCTCCAGAAACAAAAAACAGAAACAAACAAATAAGGAAAATTCAAGGACCTAAGTGGCAATGGGCAGGTCTTATAGCTTGAAGGACAGGTAGCCCCTGGGAAGTTAAAGTCCTCAAGTGGCGACCACCTACTCGGCGTCGTATGGAGGAGGCCTGTGCTCGACAGTGGACGGGTAAGGGCTGAGATGATGATGATGAGGAACATTCCTATCAACATCAACATCGTCATATCAGCCGAAGAACGTACACTGTCGGACATAGGTCTCCCTCATTGATTCTCATAGATTTCGGTTGGAGACGGCCTGCATCCACATTCCTAGGAACATTCCTAAATTATAGCGTTCTGTTAGTTCACAGTTTCCTGGAACTGCAGAAATATTTTCATACTTCTTTCTGGTGATATATGAGAAATACCATGAAAAGCGATTAATGCAAATTAAATAGATACGTTTTATAGAACCACACACGATACCAGCCTATAGAAAGGCGATAACTCGTTGAGAAGCTCTTAGAAAACTATTAGTAATTCGATATTGTAAAAGAATTTAGTGTTGTCATTCTCTATTTGTCAGATTAAGCGTTTTTATACGAGTATATCTTATGAATTACATTGCGACTTGCATACCGAAGATTCATTTTTAATTACATTTAATTATACAACTGTAATGTAAACTGATTTCTATTGACGTCAAATACAATATACTCTGTCTTAAATCTTATATCGAAAATGGAGAGACATGTCGTCGTCTTCGCTCCTAGAAGACTGGTGCACTTGACAACTTTTGGTATTATTTCAATTTCAATCATGTTGTCTGAGGTTAAGGTAGTTTTTGCTTTGATATATTATCAAAACGGTCCTGTTGAACCCAGTTGGTTCCAGTCTGTCCTTATCTAACTAACCGACGAATTCCAAAGTGAAAAAAGGACAGACCGGGGTCTCTCTAACATCAAGTGGGACCGTTTTTTTGACGAAGTAAGCTTTCTAGTTACTAGTACTATGTCTACACAAAAAAGTTACTGCTCTTTATTTAGTTATTCCTTTGACATTGACAGTTCTATGTATACATTTTTATGATTTTTGGTTCTAATATTTTGAGATATTGTGTAGGTAGAGTTACTTTATGAAGAAATATTTTCTTCATGTTAACACAATATGTAATACTAGCTGCGCCCCGCGGTTTCACCCGCGCAAATTGTGATCCCGCGTTGTTCGAACACCTACCTACCGCAGTGCAAAAATCCACACTTAAACGGTCGCCCATTGAAGTACTTCCCTGTACTTCATCATAATTTAACATTATTTAATTCATCATGTAATTCAACATCATCAGTACTTCCCTGGTCGTCCGTTTAAGTTTGGATTTTTGCCCTGCAGTAGGTAGGTGAAGTAAGGTAAAGATTGCATGTCAGTATCCTGCCGGATTTTCGGGATCAAAAATAACCTGTTAGGTACTCTCCATCACTTAAAGTATCTCTATGCAAATTTTTATCCAAAAAATAGTTATCACCCGCGTAAGTCCCGATCCCGCGCGATTTGCGAGATCAAAAGTATTCTATGTTACTGTCCATCATTTAAACTATCCCTTTGTAAATTTTCATCCAAATCGGTCGAGCCGTTTGACCGTGAAGAGGGAACAAACAAACAAACAAACAAATAAACAAACAAACAAACAAACAGACTTTCGGATTTATAAGTAAGATATTATAGTAAGAAGTAAGATAAGATGTAAGTATAAAATAACAGAAAGCTTAAATTAAAACTAATTATAAAACTAAACATAACCTATAAATACATATAATCCAATTAATATGACATAATACAAACAAAGTAAACATTTAAAAGTAAATGAACGACTCACCCCGAATCGTACCCGGCGCAAAGGAACACATAACACTGGCAGCATTGCCGCGTTGTATGGCAATCGCCAGCCTTTGCTTCAGGTACGAACCGGAGCGAGGGTCATCTGACCTCTCCCACAATCTACGCCCTATCTCCCCCACCAGGTTTCTCGTCTCTGATCCCCAACACCCCACGGTTTCCGCCGCCAGAAGGTATAAATAAATACTGAGGTTCTAACGCTGTATAATTAAATAATAATAATTAAATATAATTATTTAAATAAGCTAATTAAATAAGGGAAAATAATTACATCTAAATTACAATAAGTACTTCAATATGTTCAATATGTTTTGATTTTTTTGTTCTAAATACCATGTCAACTTTACAGTTGTTGTAATCTGAGAATAATGTACATTTGATTTGAACATTCTTTTATCATTTGGTAGGTGTGAGGGAAATGACATCTTCCTACACAAATATACAATCAGGAACTAAAGTATGATAAAATCGTAGACCTTATTAGAACACAATACGGTCGATTCCATCTTGAATACCTATTTGAGTACTGTTCATTGCTATAATATGTCACCGGTTTAAAGACACAATAAGTTTGAGAAAAGAAGTGTCATTGTTGTAAAATACACCTTTTATAGATTCAAACTTTTACTAGAGTCTTTAATTTCATTGGCCTTTTGAACGAACATCGAGTTGGCAAATTTCTAAGGGACTGGAGTTAACTCGCTCAGGGAAGAGTTTAGAGTAAGGGATCGAGGCCTTTGCGCTGCGGTTGATATAATTGTATGCTAAAAATAAATGTAAATACCCAGTTGATTACTTTTAATCTGAGCAGATATCAGTAAGAGTTATAAGTCCTTGTTTCTCACTAACCTGGTAGGTTATTAGATATTTCTATAAGATTGACGATACGTATTCTAACCATCAATCGAACTATAATTAGGAGCAGGGATCTCTTGCTTTCGACAAGTAGGCAAATGTAGAACGCGTAGGTCGTTGATGAAAGACACGTTATAACGAATTTCCGCTAAAAGCCAATGGAATAATAAAATATCAAAACATTTGGCATCACAAAGTATTGCTGTCGATGTATTAGCTTGATGAATGCTAAATAATAGGGGTTAAAGTATGAAATTGCCGTTTTATTGCAATAGGTTCTTTGAATTGACATAGAATCTTCATGGTTTGAGGTTTTCGAATGAAACTTTTTTCAAATGGTTTCT
The DNA here is from genome assembly GCA_949358125.1 of Idaea dimidiata. Taxonomy (NCBI): domain Eukaryota; kingdom Metazoa; phylum Arthropoda; class Insecta; order Lepidoptera; family Geometridae; genus Idaea; species Idaea dimidiata. The sequence goes on from OX442334.1 coordinate 8,724,205, forward strand.
GTGATGTTCTTTTTTTAAAAAATGTGAAACATTTGAATGACATAGACAAGAAAGATGGATACTGCGAAAATTCGAGTGATTTTTGAATACGAGTTCCGACGCGGAACTAACGCGGCAGAAACAGCCCGCAATATCAATGCTGCGTTTGGAGAGGGGTCTACTAATGAACGCACCGTGCGATTTTGGTTTAAACGCTTTCGTGATGGAAATTTCGACTTAAAGAACGAGCCACGAGGAAGACCGCCCACACAGGTGAATAACGATGAATTAAGTGAGATAGTGGAAGCCGATCCTAGTCAAACTACCCAGGAATTAGCGGCATGGTTTAACGTTACCTTACCCACTTTATTGACTCACTTGTGTCAAATCAATAAAATAAAAAAATACGAAAAATGGGTGCCTCGTGATTTGACTGATCTGCAGAAAGAAACGCGTGTTGAAACTTGTGTTGCCTTGTTGAACCGGTACAGAAATGAAGGAATATTGGATCGAATTGTAACATGTGATGAAAAGTGGATTCTTTATGATAACCGGAAAAGCAAAATGCAATGGCTGACCCCAGGTCAAATGCCACAACAGTGTCCTAAAGCAAAACTTACCAATAAAAAGGTAATGGTAACTGTTTGGTGGTCTCAGCATGGTGTTATTCACTATAGTTTTCTTCGATCTGGTCAAGCAATTACGGCAGATGTCTATTGTGCCGAACTCCGAACCATGTTGACAAAACTAGCAGTAAAACAGCCCCGACTCATGAATCGATCTTCACCATTATTGCTCCACGACAACGCGAGACCTCACACAGCACGAGAAACCATTTTGACCCTTCAGGAACTGCACTTAGAAACCATTCGTCATCCTCCGTATTCACCAGACCTTGCTCCAACGGACTACCATTTTTTTCGTGATTTGGACAATTATCTACGTGACAAGAAGTTTTCTTCCCAGGAGGCAGTACAAAATGCTTTCACACAGTTTGTGCAGTCTAGATCGTCGGAGTTCTATCGCAAAGGCATTAATAACCTTCCCATTAGATGGCAGCAATGTATAGATAATAATGGCAACTATTTTGATTAAATAAATTTGTTAAAAATTTAAAAAATAAACAATTAAGATTTTCAGTACAAATCGGCAATTTCATACTTTAACCCCTAATAATTATAATTAAAATAGGAAAGCAGTTAAAAGTCTTCATGTACCCTTACCAAACAACAAGGTAAAGGCATAATTATAGACCTTTACCTACCTCGTTCCAGAATCTTGCATTAAAATGTAAATTTGTAAATATAGAACTGTAATTTTTTTTAAAAAAGAAAAGTAACAAAAAGCTGTCACTTTTCAACAAAATATTAGATTTATGTTTACACTTTCGATCGATGATGATATTCTTTTAAATTTGATAAAGATGTATTATCATCATATGCTACGTCTTATCACAGAAAAGTACGTCGTATTCTTATGAGAATATATAAAAAAAAGGCTCGGTCAGGACCGGTGTGAAGTTGGCAGCCAAAGTTAGCAGCCTATAACCCGACCAAATTGAGATGGTCATTTTTTCGAAGTGAGCAGCTACCGAAATAACAGATTAAATAAACAATAAAAAATAAATATATTTATCACAAAAGGTTAAATAAACATTAAAGATACTTAACCCTCTAACAACCAGTCAAACTTAATGCAAATGTTTGTGTAAGTAATTTTCTTAATCTAAATAGCTGATGGTGACTTACACCTAGCCTTCCCCGTCTAATCGCTTCAAAATCGGTCTAGTATTATAGGTAGTAATCCAAAGTACCTAGATAATGCCATTAGAAAGTGGCTACGGAGTTATTTAACCCTCCACCAACCAATTCAAATTGAAAAAATATTTTTATCAAAAATTTCTCAGTCTCAGTGGCTGCTAGTGTTTTACACCTAGCCTTCCCCGCCTAATCGCATCAAAATTGGTCTAGTATTATAGATAGTAGTCTAGAGTACCTAAATAATGCCATGAGAAAGTGGCTACGAAGCGATTTAACCCCCTAACAATCAGTCAAACTTAATGCAAATCTTTGTTTAAGTAATTTTCTTAATCTTAATGGCTGATGGTGATTTACACCTAGCCTTCCCCGCCTAATCGCATCAAAATTGGTCTAGTATTATAGGTAGTAATCCAAAGTACCTAGATAATGCCATTAGAAAGTGGCTACGGAGTTATTTAACCCTCTACCAACCAATTCAAATTGAAAATATTTTTTTATCAAAAATTTCTCAGCCTCAGTGGCTGCTAGTGTTTTACACCTAGCCTTCCCAGCCTAATCGCATCGAAATTGGTCTAGTATTATAGAAAGTAGTCCAAAGTACCTAATTAATGCCATGAGAAAGTGGCTACGAAGCGATTTAACCCCCTAACAATCAGTCAAACTTAATGCAAATGTTTGGTTTAAGTAATTTTCTTAATCTTAATGGCTGATGGTGATTTACACCTAGCCTTCCCCGCCTAATCGCATCAAAATTGGTCTAGTATTATAGGTAGTAATCCAAAGTACCTGGATAATGCCATTAGAAAGTGGCTACGGAGTAATTTAACCCTCTACCAACCAATTCAAATTGAAAATATATTTTTATCAAAAATTTCTCAGTCTCAGTGGCTGCTAGTGTTTTACACCTAGCCTTCCCCGCCTAATCGCATCAAAATCGGTCTAGTATTATAGATAGTAGTCTAGAGTACCTAAATAATGCCATGAGAAAGTGGCTACGAAGCGATTTAACCCCCTAACAATCAGTCAAACTTAATGCAAATGTTTGTTTAAGTAATTTTCTTAATCTTAATGGCTGATGGTGATTTACACCTAGCCTTCCCCGCCTAATCGCATCAAAATTGGTCTAGTATTATAGGTAGTAATCCAAAGTACCTGGATAATGCCATTAGAAAGTGGCTACGGAGTTATTTAACCCTCTACCAACCAATTCAAATTGAAAATATATTTTTATCAAAAATTTCTCAGTCTCAGTGGCTGCTAGTGTTTTACACCTAGCCTTCCCCGCCTAATCGCATCATAATCGGTCTAGTATTATAGATAGTAGTCTAGAGTACCTAAATAATGCCATGAGAAAGTGGCTACGTAGCGATTTAACCCCCTAACAATCAGTCATACTTAATGCAAATATTTGTGGAAGTAATTTTCTTAATCTTAATGGCTGATGGTGATTTACACCTAGCCTTCCCCACCTAATCGCATCAAAATTGGTCTAATATTATAGGTAGTAATCCAAAGTACCTAGATAATGCCATTAGAAAGTGGCTACGGAGTTATTTAACCCTCTACCAACCAATTCAAATTGAAAATATATTTTTATCAAAAATTTCTCAGTCTCAGTGGCTGCTAGTGTTTTACACCTAGCCTTCCCCGCCTAATCGCATCCAAATCGGTCTAGTATTATAGATAGTAGTCTAGAGTACCTAAATAATGCCATGAGAAAGTGGCTACGAAGCGATTTAACCCCCTAACAACCAGTCAAACTTAATGCAAATGTTTGTTTAAGTAATTTTCTTAATCTTAATGGCTGATGGTGATTTACACCTAGCCTTCCCCGTCTAATCGCTTCAAAATCGGTCTAGTATTATAGGTAGTAATCCAAAGTACCTAGATAATGCCATTAGAAAGTGGCTACGGAGTTATTTAACCCTCTACCAACCAATTCAAATTGAAAAAATATTTTTATCAAAAATTTCTCAGTCTCAGTGGCTGCTAGTGTTTTACACCTAGCCTTCCCCGCCTAATCGCATCAAAATTGGTCTAGTATTATAGATAGTAGTCTAGAGTACCTAAATAATGCCATGAGAAAGTGGCTACGAAGCGATTTAACCCCCTAACAATCAGTCAAACTTAATGCAAATGTTTGTTTAAGTAATTTTCTTAATCTTAATGGCTGATGGTGATTTACACCTAGCCTTCCCCGCCTAATCGCATCAAAATTGGTCTAGTATTATAGGTAGTAATCCAAAGTACCTGGATAATGCCATTAGAAAGTGGCTACGGAGTTATTTAACCCTCTACCAACCAATTCAAATTGAAAATATATTTTTATCAAAAATTTCTCAGTCTCAGTGGCTGCTAGTGTTTTACACCTAGCCTTCCCCGCCTAATCGCATCATAATCGGTCTAGTATTATAGATAGTAGTCTAGAGTACCTAAATAATGCCATGAGAAAGTGGCTACGTAGCGATTTAACCCCCTAACAATCAGTCATACTTAATGCAAATATTTGTGGAAGTAATTTTCTTAATCTTAATGGCTGATGGTGATTTACACCTAGCCTTCCCCACCTAATCGCATCAAAATTGGTCTAATATTATAGGTAGTAATCCAAAGTACCTAGATAATGCCATTAGAAAGTGGCTACGGAGTTATTTAACCCTCTACCAACCAATTCAAATTGAAAAAATATTTTTTTCGAAAATTTCTCAGTTTCAGTGGCTGCTAGTGTTTTACACCTAGCTTTCCCCGCCTAATCGCATCAAAATCGGTCTAGTATTATAGATAGTAGTCTAGAGTACCTAAATAATGCCATGAGAAAGTGGCTACGAAGCGATTTAACCCCCTAACAATCAGTCAAACTTAATGCAAATATTTGTGGAAGTAATTTTCTTAATCTCAATGGTTGATGGTGATTTACGCCTAGCTTTCCCCGCCTAATCGCATCAAAATCGGTCTAGTATTATAGGTAGTAATCCAAAGTACCTGGATAATGCCATTAGAAAGTGGCTACGGAGTTATTTAACCCTCTACCAACCAATTCAAATTGAAAATATATTTTTATCAAAAATTTCTCAGTCTCAGTGGCTGCTAGTGTTTTACACCTAGCCTTCCCCGCCTAATCGCATCATAATCGGTCTAGTATTATAGATAGTAGTCTAGAGTACCTAAATAATGCCATGAGAAAGTGGCTACGTAGCGATTTAACCCCCTAACAATCAGTCATACTTAATGCAAATATTTGTGGAAGTAATTTTCTTAATCTTAATGGCTGATGGTGATTTACACCTAGCCTTCCCCACCTAATCGCATCAAAATTGGTCTAATATTATAGGTAGTAATCCAAAGTACCTAGATAATGCCATTAGAAAGTGGCTACGGAGTTATTTAACCCTCTACCAACCAATTCAAATTGAAAATATATTTTTATCAAAAATTTCTCAGTCTCAGTGGCTGCTAGTGTTTTACACCTAGCCTTCCCCGCCTAATCGCATCCAAATTGGTCTAGTATTATAGATAGTAGTCTAGAGTACCTAAATAATGCCATGAGAAAGTGGCTACGTAGCGATTTAACCCCCTAACAATCAGTCATACTTAATGCAAATATTTGTGGAAGTAATTTTCTTAATCTTAATGGCTGATGGTGATTTACACCTAGCCTTCCCCACCTAATCGCATCAAAATTGGTCTAATATTATAGGTAGTAATCCAAAGTACCTAGATAATGCCATTAGAAAGTGGCTACGGAGTTATTTAACCCTCTACCAACCAATTCAAATTGAAAATATATTTTTATCAAAAATTTCTCAGTCTCAGTGGCTGCTAGTGTTTTACACCTAGCCTTCCCCGCCTAATCGCATCCAAATTGGTCTAGTAATATAGATAGTAGTCTAGAGTACCTAAATAATGCCATGAGAAAGTGGCTACTAAGCGATTTAACCCCCTAACAATCAGTCAAACTTAATGCAAATGTTTGTTTAAGTAATTTTCTTAATCTTAATGGCTGATGGTGATTTACACCTAGCCTTCCCCGTCTAATCGCTTCAAAATCGGTCTAGTATTATAGGTAGTAATCCAAAGTACCTAGATAATGCCATTAGAAAGTGGCTACGGAGTTATTTAACCCTCTACCAACCAATTCAAATTGAAAATATATTTTTATCAAAAATTTCTCAGTCTCAGTGGCTGCTAGTGTTTTACACCTAGCCTTCCCCGCCTAATCGCATCAAAATCGGTCTAGTATTATAGATAGTAGTCTAGAGTACCTAAATAATGCCATGAGAAAGTGGCTACGAAGCGATTTAACCCCCTAACAATCAGTCAAACTTAATGCAAATGTTTGTTTAAGTAATTTTATTAATCTTAATGGCTGATGGTGATTTACACCTAGCCTTCCCCGCCTAATCGCATCAAAATTGGTCTAGTATTATAGGTAGTAATCCAAAGTACCTAGATAATGCCATTAGAAAGTGGCTACGGAGTTATTTAACCCTCTACCAACCAATTCAAATTGAAAATATATTTTTATCAAAAATTTCTCAGCCTCAGTGGCTGCTAGTGTTTTACACCTAGCCTTCCCCGCCTAATCGCATCAAAATCGGTCTAGTAATATAGATAGTAGTCTAGAGTACCTAAATAATGCCATGAGAAAGTGGCTACAAAGCGATTTAACCCCCTAACAATCAGTCATACTTAATGCAAATATTTGTGGAAGTAATTTTCTTAATCTCAATGGTTGATGGTGATTTACGCCTAGCTTTCCCCGCCTAATCGCATCAAAATCGGTCTAGTATTATAGATAGTAGTCTAGAGTACCTAAATAATGCCATGAGAAAGTAGCTACGAAGCGATTTAACCCCCTAACAATCAGTCAAACTTAATGCAAATGTTTGTTTAAGTAATTTTCTTAATCTTAATGGCTGATGGTGATTTACACCTAGCCTTCCCCGCCTAATCGCATCAAAATTGGTCTAGTATTATAGGTAGTAATCCAAAGTACCTAGATAATGCCATTAGAAAGTGGCTACGGAGTTATTTAACACTCTACCAACCAATTCAAATTAAAAATATTATTTTATCAAAAATTTCTCAGCCTCAGTGGCTGCTAGTGTTTTACACCTAGCCTTCCCCGCCTAATCGCATCGAAATTGGTCTAGTATTATAGAAAGTAGTCCAAAGTACCTAATTAATGCCATGAGAAAGTGGCTACGAAGCGATTTAACCCCCTAACAATCAGTCAAACTTAATGCAAATGTTTGTTTAAGTAATTTTCTTAATCTTAATGGCTGATGGTGATTTACACCTAGCCTTCCCCGTCTAATCGCTTCAAAATCGGTCTAGTATTATAGGTAGTAATCCAAAGTACCTAGATAATGCCATTAGAAAGTGGCTACGGAGTTATTTAACCCTCTACCAACCAATTCAAATTGAAAAAATATTTTTATCAAAAATTTCTCAGTCTCAGTGGCTGCTAGTGTTTTACACCTAGCCTTCCCCGCCTAATCGCATCAAAATTGGTCTAGTATTATAGATAGTAGTCTAGAGTACCTAAATAATGCCATGAGAAAGTGGCTACGAAGCGATTTAACCCCCTAACAATCAGTCAAACTTAATGCAAATGTTTGTTTAAGTAATTTTCTTAATCTTAATGGCTGATGGTGATTTACACCTAGCCTTCCCCGTCTAATCGCTTCAAAATCGGTCTAGTATTATAGGTAGTAATCCAAAGTACCTAGATAATGCCATTAGAAAGTGGCTACGGAGTTATTTAACCCTCTACCAACCAATTCAAATTGAAAAAATATTTTTATCAAAAATTTCTCAGTCTCAGTGGCTGCTAGTGTTTTACACCTAGCCTTCCCCGCCTAATCGCATCAAAATTGGTCTAGTATTATAGATAGTAGTCTAGAGTACCTAAATAATGCCATGAGAAAGTGGCTACGAAGCGATTTAACCCCCTAACAATCAGTCAAACTTAATGCAAATGTTTGTTTAAGTAATTTTCTTAATCTTAATGGCTGATGGTGATTTACACCTAGCCTTCCCCGCCTAATCGCATCAAAATTGGTCTAGTATTATAGGTAGTAATCCAAAGTACCTGGATAATGCCATTAGAAAGTGGCTACGGAGTTATTTAACCCTCTACCAACCAATTCAAATTGAAAATATATTTTTATCAAAAATTTCTCAGTCTCAGTGGCTGCTAGTGTTTTACACCTAGCCTTCCCCGCCTAATCGCATCATAATCGGTCTAGTATTATAGATAGTAGTCTAGAGTACCTAAATAATGCCATGAGAAAGTGGCTACGTAGCGATTTAACCCCCTAACAATCAGTCATACTTAATGCAAATATTTGTGGAAGTAATTTTCTTAATCTTAATGGCTGATGGTGATTTACACCTAGCCTTCCCCACCTAATCGCATCAAAATTGGTCTAATATTATAGGTAGTAATCCAAAGTACCTAGATAATGCCATTAGAAAGTGGCTACGGAGTTATTTAACCCTCTACCAACCAATTCAAATTGAAAAAATATTTTTTTCGAAAATTTCTCAGTCTCAGTGGCTGCTAGTGTTTTACACCTAGCCTTCCCCGCCTAATCGCATCAAAATCGGTCTAGTATTATAGATAGTAGTCTAGAGTACCTAAATAATGCCATGAGAAAGTGGCTACGAAGCGATTTAACCCCCTAACAATCAGTCAAACTTAATGCAAATATTTGTGGAAGTAATTTTCTTAATCTCAATGGTTGATGGTGATTTACGCCTAGCTTTCCCCGCCTAATCGCATCAAAATCGGTCTAGTATTATAGATAGTAGTCTAGAGTACCTAAATAATGCCATGAAAAAGTGGCTACGAAGCGATTTAACCCCCTAACAATCAGTCAAACTTAATGCAAATGTTTGTTTAAGTAATTTTCCTAATCTTAATGGCTGATGGTGATTTACACCTAGCCTTCCCCGCCTAATCGCATCAAAATTGGTCTAGTATTATAGGTAGTAATCCAAAGTACCTGGATAATGCCATTAGAAAGTGGCTACGGAGTTATTTAACCCTCTACCAACCAATTCAAATTGAAAAAATATTTTTATCAAAAATTTCTCAGTCTCAGTGGCTGCTAGTGTTTTACACCTAGCCTTCCCCGCCTAATCGCATCAAAATTGGTCTAGTATTATAGATAGTAGTCTAGAGTACCTAAATAATGCCATGAGAAAGTGGCTACGAAGCGATTTAACCCCCTAACAATCAGTCAAACTTAATGCAAATGTTTGTTTAAGTAATTTTCTTAATCTTAATGGCTGATGGTGATTTACACCTAGCCTTCCCCGCCTAATCGCATCAAAATTGGTCTAGTATTATAGGTAGTAATCCAAAGTACCTAGATAATGCCATTAGAAAGTGGCTACGGAGTTATTTAACCCTCTACCAACCAATTAAAATTGAAAATATTTTTTTATCAAAAATTTCTCAGCCTCAGTGGCTGCTAGTGTTTTACACCTAGCCTTCCCCGCCTAATCGCATCGAAATTGGTCTAGTATTATAGAAAGTAGTCCAAAAAACCTAATTAATGCCATGAGAAAGTGGCTACGAAGCGATTTAACCCCCTAACAATCAGTCAAACTTAATGCAAATGTTTGTTTAAGTAATTTTCTTAATCTTAATGGCTGATGGTGATTTACACCTAGCCTTCCCCGCCTAATCGCATCAAAATTGGTCTAGTATTATAGGTAGTAATCCAAAGTACCTGGATAATGCCATTAGAAAGTGGCTACGGAGTTATTTAACCCTCTACCAACCAATTCAAATTGAAAATATATTTTTATCAAAAATTTCTCAGTCTCAGTGGCTGCTAGTGTTTTACACCTAGCCTTCCCCGCCTAATCGCATCAAAATCGGTCTAGTATTATAGATAGTAGTCTAGAGTACCTAAATAATGCCATGAGAAAGTGGCTACGAAGCGATTTAACCCCCTAACAATCAGTCAAACTTAATGCAAATCTTTGTTTAAGTAATTTTCTTAATCTTAATGGCTGATGGTGATTTACACCTAGCCTTCCCCGCCTAATCGCATCAAAATTGGTCTAGTATTATAGGTAGTAATCCAAAGTACCTGGATAATGCCATTAGAAAGTGGCTACGGAGTTATTTAACCCTCTACCAACCAATTCAAATTGAAAATATATTTTTATCAAAAATTTCTCAGTCTCAGTGGCTGCTAGTGTTTTACACCTAGCCTTCCCCGCCTAATCGCATCAAAATCGGTCTAGTATTATAGATAGTAGTCTAGAGTACCTAAATAATGCCATGAGAAAGTGGCTACGAAGCGATTTAACCCCCTAACAATCAGTCAAACTTAATGCAAATGTTTGTTTAAGTAATTTTCTTAATCTTAATGGCTGATGGTGATTTACACCTAGCCTTCCAAAGTAATCCAAAGTACCTAGATAATGCCATTAGAAAGTGGCTACGGAGTTATTTAACACTCTACCAACCAATTCAAATTGAAAATATTTTTTTATCAAAAATTTCTCAGCCTCAGTGGCTGCTAGTGTTTTACACCTAGCCTTCCCCGCCTATCTAGGTACTTTGGATTACTACCTATAATACTAGACCAATTTTGATGCGATTAGGCGGGGAAGGCTAGGTGTAAATCACCATCAGCCATTAAGATTAATAAAATTACTTAAACAAACATTTGCATTAAGTTTGACTGATTGTTAGGGGGTTAAATCGCTTCGTAGCCACTTTCTCATGGCATTAATTAGGTACTTTGGACTATTTTCTATAATACTAGACCAATTTCGATGCGATTAGGCGGGGAAGGCTAGGTGTAAAACACTAGCAGCCACTGAGGCTGAGAAATTTTTGAAAAAAAATATTTTCAATTTGAATTGGTTGGTAGAGGGTTAAATAACTCCGTAGCCACTTTCTAATGGCATTATCTAGGTACTTTGGATTACTACCTATAATACTAGACCAATTTTGATGCGATTAGGCGGGGAAGGCTAGGTGTAAATCACCATCAGCCATTAAGATTAAGAAACTTACTTAAACAAACATTTGCATTAAGTTTGACTGATTGTTAGGGGGTTAAATCGCTTCGTAGCCACTTTCTCATGGCATTATTTAGGTACTCTAGACTACTATCTATAATACTAGACCGATTTTGATGCGATTAGGCGGGGAAGGCTAGGTGTAAAACACTAGCAGCCACTGAGACTGAGAAATTTTTGATAAAAATATATTTTTAATTTGAATTGGTTGGTAGAGGGTTAAATAACTCCGTAGCCACTTTCTAATGGCATTATCTAGGTACATTGGATTACTACCTATAATATTAGACCAATTTTGATGCGATTAGGCGGGGAAGGCTAGGTGTAAATCACCATCAGCCATTAAGATTAAGAAAATTACTTAAACAAACATTTGCATTAAGTTTGACTGATTGTTAGGGGGTTAAATCGCTTTGTAGCCACTTTCTCATGGCATTATTTAGGTACTCTAGACTACTATCTATAATACTAGACCGATTTTGATGCGATTAGGCGGGGAAGGCTAGGTGTAAAACACTAGCAGCCACTGAGACTGAGAAATTTTTGATAAAAATATTTTTTCAATTTGAATTGGTTGGTAGAGGGTTAAATAACTCCGTAGCCACTTTCTAATGGCATTATCTAGGTACTTTGGATTACTACCTATAATACTAGACTGATTTTGAAGCGATTAGACGGGGAAGGCTAGGTGTAAATCACCATCAGCCATTAAGATTAAGAAAATTACTTAAACAAACATTTGCATTAAGTTTGACTGATTGTTAGGGGGTTAAATAGCTTCGTAGCCACTTTTTCATGGCATTATTTAGGTACTCTAGACTACTATCTATAATACTAGACCGATTTTGATGCGATTAGGCGGGGAAGGCTAGGTGTAAAACACTAGCAGCCACTGAGACTGAGAAATTTTCGAAAAAAATATTTTTTCAATTTGAATTGGTTGGTAGAGGGTTAAATAACTCCGTAGCCACTTTCTAATGGCATTATCTAGGTACTTTGGATTACTACCTATAATATTAAACCAATTTTGATGCGATTAGGCGGGGAAGGCTAGGTGTAAATCACCATCAGCCATTAAGATTAAGAAAATTACTTAAACAAACATTTGCATTAAGTTTGACTGATTGTTACGGGGTTAAATCGCTTCGTAGCCACTTTCTCATGGCATTATTTAGGTACTCTAGACTACTATCTATAATACTAGACCAATTTTGATGCGATTAGGCGGGGAAGGCTAGGTGTAAAACACTAGCAGCCACTGAGACTGAGAAATTTTTGATAAAAATATATTTTCAATTTGAATTGGTTGGTAGAGGGTTAAATAACTCCGTAGTCACTTTCTAATTGCATTATCCAGGTACTTTGGATTACTACCTATAATACTAGACCAATTTTGATGCGATTAGGCGGGGAAGGCTAGGTGTAAATCACCATCAGCCATTAAGATTAAGAAAATTACTTAAACAAACATTTGCATTAAGTTTGACTGATTGTTAGGGGGTTAAATCGCTTTGTAGCCACTTTCTCATGGCATTATTTAGGTACTCTAGACTACTATCTATAATACTAGACCGATTTTGATGCGATTAGGCGGGGAAGGCTAGGTGTAAAACACTAGCAGCCACTGAGACTGAGAAATTTTTGATAAAAATATTTTTTCAATTTGAATTGGTTGGTAGAGGGTTAAATAACTCCGTAGCCACTTTCTAATGGCATTATCTAGGTACTTTGGATTACTACCTATAATACTAGACCGATTTTGAAGCGATTAGACGGGGAAGGCTAGGTGTAAATCACCATCAGCCATTAAGATTAAGAAAATTACTTAAACAAACATTTGCATTAAGTTTGACTGATTGTTAGGGGGTTAAATAGCTTCGTAGCCACTTTTTCATGGCATTATTTAGGTACTCTAGACTACTATCTATAATACTAGACCGATTTTGATGCGATTAGGCGGGGAAGGCTAGGTGTAAAACACTAGCAGCCACTGAGACTGAGAAATTTTCGAAAAAAATATTTTTTCAATTTGAATTGGTTGGTAGAGGGTTAAATAACTCCGTAGCCACTTTCTAATGGCATTATCTAGGTACTTTGGATTACTACCTATAATATTAAACCAATTTTGATGCGATTAGGCGGGGAAGGCTAGGTGTAAATCACCATCAGCCATTAAGATTAAGAAAATTACTTAAACAAACATTTGCATTAAGTTTGACTGATTGTTAGGGGGTTAAATCGCTTCGTAGCCACTTCCTCATGGCATTATTTAGGTACTCTAGACTACTATCTATAATACTAGACCAATTTTGATGCGATTAGGCGGGGAAGGCTAGGTGTAAAACACTAGCAGCCACTGAGACTGAGAAATTTTTGATAAAAATATATTTTCAATTTGAATTGGTTGGTAGAGGGTTAAATAACTCCGTAGCCACTTTCTAATGGCATTATCTAGGTACTTTGGATTACTACCTATAATACTAGACCAATTTTGATGCGATTAGGCGGGGAAGGCTAGGTGTAAATCACCATCAGCCATTAAGATTAAGAAAATTACTTAAACAAACATTTGCATTAAGTTTGACTGATTGTTAGGGGGTTAAATCGCTTCGTAGCCACTTTCTCATGGCATTATTTAGGTACTCTAGACTACTATCTATAATACTAGACCGATTTTGATGCGATTAGGCGGGGAAGGCTAGGTGTAAAACACTAGCAGCCACTGAGACTGAGAAATTTTTGATAAAAATATATTTTCAATTTGAATTGGTTGGTAGAGGGTTAAATAACTCCGTAGCCACTTTCTAATGGCATTATCCAGGTACTTTGGATTACTACCTATAAAACTAGACCAATTTTGATGCGATTAGGCGGGGAAGGCTAGGTGTAAATCACCATCAGCCATTAAGATTAAGAAAATTACTTAAACAAATATTTGCATTAAGTTTGACTGATTGTTAGGGGGTTAAATCGTTTCGTAGCCACTTTCTCATGGCATTATTTAGGTACTCTAGACTACTATCTATAATACTAGACCGATTTTGATGCGATTAGGCGGGGAAGGCTAGGTGTAAAACACTAGCAGCCACTGAGACTGAGAAATTTTTGATAAAAATATATTTTCAATTTGAATTGGTTGGTAGAGGGTTAAATAACTCCGTAGCCACTTTCTAATGGCATTATCCAGGTACTTTGGATTACTACCTATAATACTAGACCAATTTTGATGCGATTAGGCGGGGAAGGCTAGGTGTAAATCACCATCAGCCATTAAGATTAAGAAAATTACTTAAACAAACATTTGCATTAAGTTTGACTGACTGTTAGGGGGTTAAATCGCTTCGTAGCCACTTTCTCATGGCATTAATTAGGTACTTTGGACTACTTTCTATAATACTAGACCAATTTCGATGCGATTAGGCGGGGAAGGCTAGGTGTAAAACACTAGCAGCCACTGAGGCTGAGAAATTTTTGATAAAAAAAATATTTTCAATTTGAATTGGTTGGTAGAGTGTTAAATAACTCCGTAGCCACTTTCTAATGGCATTATCTAGGTACTTTGGATTACTACCTATAATACTAGACCAATTTTGATGCGATTAGGCGGGGAAGGCTAGGTGTAAATCACCATCAGCCATTAAGATTAAGAAAATTACTTAAACAAACATTTGCATTAAGTTTGACTGATTGTTAGGGGGTTAAATCGCTTCGTAGCCACTTTCTCATGGCATTATTTAGGTACTCTAGACTACTATCTATAATACTAGACCGATTTTGATGCGATTAGGCGGGGAAGGCTAGGTGTAAAACACTAGCAGCCACTGAGACTGAGAAATTTTTGATAAAAATATATTTTCAATTTGAATTGGTTGGTAGAGGGTTAAATAACTCCGTAGCCACTTTCTAATGGCATTATCCAGGTACTTTGGATTACTACCTATAAAACTAGACCAATTTTGATGCGATTAGGCGGGGAAGGCTAGGTGTAAATCACCATCAGCCATTAAGATTAAGAAAATTACTTAAACAAATATTTGCATTAAGTTTGACTGATTGTTAGGGGGTTAAATCGTTTCGTAGCCACTTTCTCATGGCATTATTTAGGTACTCTAGACTACTATCTATAATACTAGACCGATTTTGATGCGATTAGGCGGGGAAGGCTAGGTGTAAAACACTAGCAGCCACTGAGACTGAGAAATTTTTGATAAAAATATATTTTCAATTTGAATTGGTTGGTAGAGGGTTAAATAACTCCGTAGCCACTTTCTAATGGCATTATCCAGGTACTTTGGATTACTACCTATAATACTAGACCAATTTTGATGCGATTAGGCGGGGAAGGCTAGGTGTAAATCACCATCAGCCATTAAGATTAAGAAAATTACTTAAACAAACATTTGCATTAAGTTTGACTGACTGTTAGGGGGTTAAATCGCTTCGTAGCCACTTTCTCATGGCATTAATTAGGTACTTTGGACTACTTTCTATAATACTAGACCAATTTCGATGCGATTAGGCGGGGAAGGCTAGGTGTAAAACACTAGCAGCCACTGAGGCTGAGAAATTTTTGATAAAAAAAATATTTTCAATTTGAATTGGTTGGTAGAGTGTTAAATAACTCCGTAGCCACTTTCTAATGGCATTATCTAGGTACTTTGGATTACTACCTATAATACTAGACCAATTTTGATGCGATTAGGCGGGGAAGGCTAGGTGTAAATCACCATCAGCCATTAAGATTAAGAAAATTACTTAAACAAACATTTGCATTAAGTTTGACTGACTGTTAGGGGGTTAAATCGCTTCGTAGCCACTTTCTCATGGCATTAATTAGGTACTCTGGACTACTATCTATAATACTAGACCGATTTTGATGCGATTAGGCGGGGAAGGCTAGGTGTAAAACACTAGCAGCCACTGAGACTGAGAAATTTTTGATAAAAATATATTTTTAATTTGAATTGGTTGGTAGAGGGTTAAATAACTCCGTAGCCACTTTCTAATGGCATTATCCAGGTACTTTGGATTACTACCTATAATACTAGACCAATTTTGATGCGATTAGGCGGGGAAGGCTAGGTGTAAATCACCATCAGCCATTAAGATTAAGAAAATTACTTAAACAAACATTTGCATTAAGTTTGACTGATTGTTAGGGGGTTAAATCGCTTCGTAGCTACTTTCTCATGGCATTATTTAGGTACTCTAGACTACTATCTATAATACTAGACCGATTTTGATGCGATTAGGCGGGGAAAGCTAGGCGTAAATCACCATCAACCATTGAGATTAAGAAAATTACTTCCACAAATATTTGCATTAAGTATGACTGATTGTTAGGGGGTTAAATCGCTTCGTAGCCACTTTCTCATGGCATTATTTAGGTACTCTAGACTACTATCTATATTACTAGACCGATTTTGATGCGATTAGGCGGGGAAGGCTAGGTGTAAAACACTAGCAGCCACTGAGGCTGAGAAATTTTTGATAAAAATATATTTTCAATTTGAATTGGTTGGTAGAG
Organism: Idaea dimidiata; assembly: GCA_949358125.1. Lineage (NCBI taxonomy): Eukaryota > Metazoa > Arthropoda > Insecta > Lepidoptera > Geometridae > Idaea > Idaea dimidiata. The sequence goes on from OX442334.1 coordinate 8,740,522, forward strand.
GGTTAAATAACTCCGTAGCCACTTTCTAATGGCATTATCTAGGTACTTTGGATTACTACCTATAATACTAGACCAATTTTGATGCGATTAGGCGGGGAAGGCTAGGTGTAAATCACCATCAGCCATTAAGATTAATAAAATTACTTAAACAAACATTTGCATTAAGTTTGACTGATTGTTAGGGGGTTAAATCGCTTCGTAGCCACTTTCTCATGGCATTATTTAGGTACTCTAGACTACTATCTATAATACTAGAACGATTTTGATGCGATTAGGCGGGGAAGGCTAGGTGTAAAACACTAGCAGCCACTGAGACTGAGAAATTTTTGATAAAAATATTTTTTCAATTTGAATTGGTTGGTAGAGGGTTAAATAACTCCGTAGCCACTTTCTAATGGCATTATCTAGGTACTTTGGATTACTACCTATAATACTAGACCAATTTTGATGCGATTAGGCGGGGAAGGCTAGGTGTAAATCACCATCAGCCATTAAGATTAATAAAATTACTTAAACAAACATTTGCATTAAGTTTGACTGATTGTTAGGGGGTTAAATCGCTTTGTAGCCACTTTCTCATGGCATTAATTAGGTACTTTGGACTACTTTCTATAATACTAGACCAATTTCGATGCGATTAGGCGGGGAAGGCTAGGTGTAAAACACTAGCAGCCACTGAGGCTGAGAAATTTTTGATAAAAAAATATTTTTAATTTGAATTGGTTGGTAGAGGGTTAAATAACTCCGTAGCCACTTTCTAATGGCATTATCTAGGTACTTTGGATTACTACCTATAATACTAGACCAATTTTGATGCGATTAGGCGGGGAAGGCTAGGTGTAAATCACCATCAGCCATTAAGATTAATAAAATTACTTAAACAAACATTTGCATTAAGTTTGACTGATTGTTAGGGGGTTAAATCGCTTCGTAGCCACTTTCTCATGGCATTATTTAGGTACTCTAGACTACTATCTATAATACTAGACCGATTTGGATGCGATTAGGCGGGGAAGGCTAGGTGTAAAACACTAGCAGCCACTGAGACTGAGAAATTTTTGATAAAAATATATTTTCAATTTGAATTGGTTGGTAGAGGGTTAAATAACTCCGTAGCCACTTTCTAATGGCATTATCTAGGTACTTTGGATTACTACCTATAATATTAGACCAATTTTGATGCGATTAGGCGGGGAAGGCTAGGTGTAAATCACCATCAGCCATTAAGATTAAGAAAATTACTTTAACAAACATTTGCATTAAGTTTGACTGATTGTTAGGGGGTTAAATCGCTTCGTAGCCACTTTCTCATGGCATTATTTAGGTACTCTGGACTACTATCTATAATACTAGACCGATTTTGATGCGATTAGGCGGGGAAGGCTAAGTGTAAAACACTAGCAGCCACTGAGACTGAGAAATTTTTGATAAAAATATATTTTCAATTTGAATTGGTTGGTAGAGGGTTAAATAACTCCGTAGCCACTTTCTAATGGCATTATCCAGGTACTTTGGATTACTACCTATAATACTAGACCAATTTTGATGCGATTAGGCGGGGAAGGCTAGGTGTAAATCACCATCAGCCATTAAGATTAAGAAAATTACTTAAACAAACATTTGCATTAAGTTTGACTGATTGTTAGGGGGTTAAATCGCTTCGTAGCCACTTTCTCATGGCATTAATTAGGTACTTTGGACTACTTTCTATAATACTAGACCAATTTCGATGCGATTAGGCGGGGAAGGCTAGGTGTAAAACACTAGCAGCCACTGAGGCTGAGAAATTTTTGATAAAAAAATATTTTCAATTTGAATTGGTTGGTAGAGGGTTAAATAACTCCGTAGCCACTTTCTAATGGCATTATCTAGGTACTTTGGATTACTACCTATAATACTAGACCAATTTTGATGCGATTAGGCGGGGAAGGCTAGGTGTAAATCACCATCAGCCATTAAGATTAAGAAAATTACTTAAACAAAGATTTGCATTAAGTTTGACTGATTGTTAGGGGTTAAATCGCTTCGTAGCCACTTTCTCATGGCATTATTTAGGTACTCTAGACTACTATCTATAATACTAGACCAATTTTGATGCGATTAGGCGGGGAAGGCTAGGTGTAAAACACTAGCAGCCACTGAGACTGAGAAATTTTTGATAAAAATATTTTTTCAATTTGAATTGGTTGGTGGAGGGTTAAATAACTCCGTAGCCACTTTCTAATGGCATTATCTAGGTACTTTGGATTACTACCTATAATACTAGACCGATTTTGAAGCGATTAGACGGGGAAGGCTAGGTGTAAGTCACCATCAGCTATTTAGATTAAGAAAATTACTTACACAAACATTTGCATTAAGTTTGACTGGTTGTTAGAGGGTTAAGTATCTTTAATGTTTATTTAACCTTTTGTGATAAATATATTTATTTTTTATTGTTTATTTAATCTGTTATTTCGGTAGCTGCTCACTTCGAAAAAATGACCATCTCAATTTGGTCGGGTTATAGGCTGCTAACTTTGGCTGCCAACTTCACACCGGTTCGGTCAGGTACATCTCTAAGTGCAGCTGTACATCGAATATTATAAACGTTAGATACTTGTTGCCCTCGTAAGTCCAGATTCCACGGGAATATCGAGATAAAAAGTGGCTTATGTATTAATTTAGATCTTCAGCTGCATACCAAGTTTCATCACAATCTATTCTTTAGTTGAAGGAATAAGAAATATATGATTCGTTTACTTACACACAAACTTTCTCCTTTATAATAGTAGTAGAAATTAGCACGTGCTTCGCAGCTGCGGTTGGTCAGCGAAACTGTAATAATCCAGAATCTAAATCTGTATTTTAACAAATAACGACAGAATCAATAATTTTGACGATCTTGTCTTAATAATGATAATAAAAACAATTTATGTGGAGATTATGCCAGAACGTTGGTCACAAATTATTATTTAGTTTGATTTTAACGCGTGATAGTTTCGGATAAAGGTGAGGCAATCTCCGCCATTATGATGCTAATTTTATAGAATCATTTGTGTGTCTTTACGGTAGTGTAACGGTACAACGTTTTTTGGCTTTGACGGCCTCTGTGACGGGGCAGGCGAAGTTCTGACTGCGACGCAGAAGGTTGCGGGTTCGATTCCCGCCGGGGACAAATATTTCTACTAAACATAATTTTTTGTACCTAGTTCTGGGTGTTTACTATAAAGTATAAATATGATACATTATATGTTATTTTTTTAATACAAAAATATGATACATAGAATACACTCAGAGTCAGAAACATATAATTATGTTTAGCAGAAATATTTGTTGAAATATTCCCGGTGGGAATCGAATCCGCAACCTTCTGCGTTGCAGTCCGGACGTCGCCCGCTACGCCAAAGAGGCCGTTTAATTTTACGGGATTGAGACTTACGAATATTACGTGAATATAGCGGGGTAGTAAACTAATGATCTATAAGTTTCAGTTATATTATATCTTAAAAATGAGTATTTTAGGGTATTATATCATACTAGCAGCACCCCGCAGTTTCACCCGCGTAAGTCCCTTTCCCGCGAGGATATCGGGATAAAAAAGAATTACTTCGGCTAAGTAATGCGTTGTCTCGTTCTTATGAATAATATTCAACGTCAGAGAAATTGTGACAGACATGTTTTCTAAGAGAAGTAATCAATAGATTCGTCTATAAATACGGCAGTTAGTCTTTCCCTCTTGTCTATTTCTAATAATCTATGTCTACATTTTATTTTGACGCAAAGAAATCATATTACCAGAACTATATAAGCATGCTGTCCCTTTCTAATATTGTTATTAGAAAAGGACAGCCTGCTAAATGAATCGGAACACTATTGTTAGTTCTACGTAAGTATTCTAGTTCGAGTATTACCTATAACTTCTTTGCTCTGACCATTCATATCCATGGAGGTAAGATAAATAACTGGAGGAAACACTGTCAGAATAAAAACGAGCTGAGCAAGATGGTTGTAGCAAAGGACTTGTGTCATTTTCTAATAGGGTGACAATAAGATTTTTTTTATGTGACAGATGTTAGATTTAATAATGCAAGTGCAATTGTATTATTTACTAGCTGCGCCCTGCGGTTTCCCCCACGTAAGTACCGTTACCGCGAGATTATCGGGATAGCCTATGTGTTATTATAGGTTTTCAGCTACCTATATTCAAGTTTCATTGCAATTGGTTTAGTAGTTTTTGCGTGATTGAGTAACAAAGTCACAGACATACATACAAACTTTTGCGTTTATAATATTACTGAGACTTACGTCTCAGTCTCTGTTGGCAAATTGAAGATTTCCATTAGCAATAGACGCTCTTTAAGGATTAATGAAATAATACAAAAGGACACGGTATAAAACAGTTTTATTAATTATTATAGTATGCTTATTAATTTTTGAACACTTTGATTAATAAGTATAAATATTTTACAAAAAGAAATGTATCATCAAAAATCACCGTATCACGACGGGTTCCCGTGAGGCAAAGATTAGCGCTCTCGCCCGTCATGCAAGAGGCACAGGTTCGAAGAAAGAAGAAGAAATTAAATTAATTTTCTTTGGTGTGAAGCAGCAGCAGAAGAAGAAGAAGGAAAATACATACACACAAAGACACTTAGTACATACTGACTGACGAAATCAAATTTAAACAGACATGACGGTCAATTACGTTAAATTTAATATAGTACTTTCCTCAAAATTCATCAAATGTAAAGCTAGAGGAAATTTCAAAAATAAAACTTTTTGACTAATTACTTATTATCACTTATGTTCAGCAGGTAAGTAGTAAAATATCTAACAGTATTCGTACCACCAGCGGAATTGTTGGTATTACATCGGCTTTCAATAATCGACGGGAGTAAAAGCAGGAAAGATCGAAGTGACGACTGCATACGACTGTTTTTTTTGTAATTTTCTACTTCATCCATACCTACTGCTGAGTCATTTTTGTCGTATTTGTTCATTTTTCGGAAAGCTGAAATAATAAAATTACAGTAAAAAAAAACTTACCCGAACTCAATACAAAAATCCAAAAATCATAGTCACCATAAATTCTTGTAATAGAACAAAACATTTGTAGAATACAATAATAAACATATTTTGGCTTACCTATGAAATGATATATTGCAACCACCATATGATTCACTTGTACAAGTAAAAACACAACACGTTTTCACCATTTTATGCAATTTAACGCAGAAATTCTATAAATTAAATAATTAATATTTTACCGCCATGATGCCACCATGACACTGACGCTTGGGTTACCATTAAAATAATAAAAAGGAAATGGGAGCCAATAATGTACTTGACAACCACTTATTACACGACCCGATAATTTACGACCTGATAAATGGAAGCCAGGATATTCGTGTAAGATCCTATACAATTTGTACGGAGTGTTAAAAGGAGACCCTGGCGTCCAATTAACAGGTCGTGTATTATAGGGACATTATCGGGTCGTGCTTTATCTGGCCGTACAATAACTGCAACCTCTTTTAATGTTTTTTTTTTATATATGATATTTTTTGTAGACTGGCAAGATGAAAGAACGAGACACACTACATCGTCGATTGCTATCTCATTCGGCTCGGATTAGCCTCTGTCTATTGTAAGGCAAAATGTTCAACTAATCAGTCCTGTTTATTTTCTAAGTCCATTTTCATATCAAACGAAGAATGTCAAACTATATGACGGCTGACAACCAAATGGGTACTACAGTGCGTACCAGACATGTGTGCATACGACTGAAGGCGCCACTGCTTAACATTAGGCACAGTTTACCTAATAGTTGGTGCGGCTCGTTTGCGGACAGCGATTAGTTCCGATTTTGACCACGTGCAGACTTATCTGCCTCTCAGTCTAAACAAAAAGGCTTGAAGCGTAACTAATGAAACAATGGACTTAGAAAATAAACAGGACTGATTAGTTGAACATTTTGCCTTACAATAGACAGAGGCTAATCCGAGCCGAATGAGATAGCAATCGACGATGTAGTGTGTCTCGTTCTTTCATCTTGCCAGTCTACAAAAAATATCATATATAAAAAAAAAACATTAAAAGAGGTTGCAGTTATTGTACGGCCAGATAAAGCACGACCCGATAATGTCCCTATAATACACGACCTGTTAATTGGACGCCAGGGTCTCCTTTTAACACTCCGTACAAATTGTATAGGATCTTACACGAATATCCTGGCTTCCATTTATCAGGTCGTAAATTATCGGGTCGTGTAATAAGTGGTTGTCAAGTACATTATTGGCTCCCATTTCCTTTTTATTATTTTAATGGTAACCCAAGCGTCAGTGTCATGGTGGCATCATGGCGGTAAAATATTAATTATTTAATTTATAGAATTTCTGCGTTAAATTGCATAAAATGGTGAAAACGTGTTGTGTTTTTACTTGTACAAGTGAATCATATGGTGGTTGCAATATATCATTTCATAGGTAAGCCAAAATATGTTTATTATTGTATTCTACAAATGTTTTGTTCTATTACAAGAATTTATGGTGACTATGATTTTTGGATTTTTGTATTGAGTTCGGGTAAGTTTTTTTTTACTGTAATTTTATTATTTCAGCTTTCCGAAAAATGAACAAATACGACAAAAATGACTCAGCAGTAGGTATGGATGAAGTAGAAAATTACAAAAAAAACAGTCGTATGCAGTCGTCACTTCGATCTTTCCTGCTTTTACTCCCGTCGATTATTGAAAGCCGATGTAATACCAACAATTCCGCTGGTGGTACGAATACTGTTAGATATTTTACTACTTACCTGCTGAACATAAGTGATAATAAGTAATTAGTCAAAAAGTTTTATTTTTGAAATTTCCTCTAGCTTTACATTTGATGAATTTTGAGGAAAGTACTATATTAAATTTAACGTAATTGACCGTCATGTCTGTTTAAATTTGATTTCGTCAGTCAGTATGTACTAAGTGTCTTTGTGTGTATGTATTTTCCTTCTTCTTCTTCTGCTGCTGCTTCACACCAAAGAAAATTAATTTAATTTCTTCTTCTTTCTTCGAACCTGTGCCTCTTGCATGACGGGCGAGAGCGCTAATCTTTGCCTCACGGGAACCCGTCGTGATACGGTGATTTTTGATGATACATTTCTTTTTGTAAAATATTTATACTTATTAATCAAAGTGTTCAAAAATTAATAAGCATACTATAATAATTAATAAAACTGTTTTATACCGTGTCCTTTTGTATTATTTCATTAATCCTTAAAGAGCGTCTATTGCTAATGGAAATCTTCAATTTGCCAACAGAGACTGAGACGTAAGTCTCAGTAATATTATAAACGCAAAAGTTTGTATGTATGTCTGTGACTTTGTTACTCAATCACGCAAAAACTACTAAACCAATTGCAATGAAACTTGAATATAGGTAGCTGAAAACCTATAATAACACATAGGCTATCCCGATAATCTCGCGGTAACGGTACTTACGTGGGGGAAACCGCAGGGCGCAGCTAGTAAATAATACAATTGCACTTGCATTATTAAATCTAACATCTGTCACATAAAAAAAATCTTATTGTCACCCTATTAGAAAATGACACAAGTCCTTTGCTACAACCATCTTGCTCAGCTCGTTTTTATTCTGACAGTGTTTCCTCCAGTTATTTATCTTACCTCCATGAATGAAACACCATGTTTTGATTAAGACGGTGCTGTCATCGATGCACGGTGCACCACTCACAGACTCACATCGAGACACTGCCAAGATCATTAATTGCCCGCTTCATCGTTGTAATGTTTCATTAATATACAAAACTATATTGGTCACCGGTTTAGTTGTATTCAACAATCACTTCAAAGTTCTGCTTTTAGTTTTAATTAATAGTCTTTATTTAGGTTCCCACTTACATTTTAAAGTCACTGATACAATGTATTCCATCATCTACCACAGCTTAGCATAACCTTTATTTAATTAAGTCTGATCTTACTTCTTACTAATATTGTAAACGCGAAAGCTTGCATGTATGTATGACTGTGAGTTTGTTACTCAGTCACACAAATTTTCTGAACCGATCGCGATGAAACTTGGAATATAGGTAGCTGAAGACCTGAAACAACACATAGGCTTTTTATCCCGAAATTTTTTCGGGAACGGGACTTACGCGAGTAAAACCGCGGGAGAAGCTGGTATATTATAATGTAAGAAATTACTTTTTAGCAAAGCCTTGAATTAAATTTGTCAAACCGTTTTCTATAAAACTCCAACGATGCTGAAGCCATAGTGGGACGGTTTCGTCTCAGAATACGGATTCAGAAATGTCTACTGGTTTAATGGAACGAAACAGCGAAGAATGTCAATATTATGAAAATAAATCTCAAACTATTACCACAAAATCAAATTCTTATTCCACAAAAAACATTTTATTGCATTCTAATACACACATGGAACATTCCGTCTTGAGTTCCATCAATCCTTTCAAATCAAAACAATCAAATAAATACCAAGCTTTAATTATTCGGATGCGTTCGGAAACATTCGCGGCGTTTAAATGAGCTAGTTCTTCTTAGTCTTGGGCGTAGTTGCCAGAGATAATCATGTAGTCGTATATAGAATTGTCATAACCGAAATTAATTTCAGTCGTAATTATTTTTAAGCAACTAGTAGCGTTCCGCGGTTTCACCTACGATAGTCCTGTACCTGTATAGGATTTTTGAAAAAATATTTCCTTTTTTTAATGTACTGACACGTAACACATTCCGAATTTAAGGTTATTAGAATCAGCGTCCTGGGCTCTGCGTTGATAAATATAAGTCAATAAGGCAATCAGACAGTAATTTTATATAATATTTACGAGGGCCTGAAATGCATAATAGTTATTTTTGTATAATAACGTGATAAAAACTGTCTAATTCATTATATAGTATAGTAGTAGGACGCCGATTATCCGCAAGTTGATCAACCGACGACTGCTTAACCGAACCCCTTGTGAACGCGCTAGCGCTCGATATTTTGTTATTATGACCGCTCTTCCTTGTATTAATTCTGTGGCAGATTCTATTTCTGCTCGCACTTCAATCTGAAAAGTTAATTAAAAAGAAAAGCTTTTATTTCGAACAGCGTTTTCACACTTGCTACATTAAATTTTACACAATTACAATTATAAATTAGTACTAAATAAATCGTAGTTTGAAAACTATTCTTAAACTACGTTATTGGGACCAGTGTAAATCACGTAAAAGTGCCTAGTAGATTTCAGTTATTATTAATAATATAATAATGTTCTCTAGTTACCAAAAAAAAAAACCAATGTATTTTTATAATTCAAAAATAATCATTTTTTTTTTCGTTAAAAAACTACACAAATAGCTAACTATTTTGATATCGATTTTTTTTCTATTTTACAAATGACTCAAAGCTGTTTTTAATCATATTATTTTCTTATTCTAGTTTTTGCTTTTCTTTGAATAAATCATAATAAATGACAATTTCATTAGTTAAAATATTAACAGGAATCTTTTAAAATTTATGAGTGTAAGATATGTTTTTAATAAAAGAAATAGTGTTATTCAAAGGTCGCTATAAACATTTTGATGATAAATAGAGTTTGAAAATAATGATTTTTAAATCCAACATGAATCGAGAGCGTAAATAAATGTGTCTGCAAAACATATTTCTGTGTTAATATCTAAACTATAAAGAATAAACATTAAAAATAATGTACCAAGATCAAGTCTCTTGGGATTAAAACGTAGCAAGATAAGTAGTACAAACATGAAAATGCGTTAATTTTCACAGGTTTAAAAACTTGTCTCAAGGAAACTGATATTTACTGTTTCAGTTTTCAGTGTCAGTTTACTGATTTTCAAGTAAACTATAAGAGAACATAAACTTTTTAAACTAATACGATTGGAACTTTTAAATACACATTTGTCCCCTCGAGACAAAGATCATTGTAACATGATCGAAACGTCGAGGTAAGGAAAATTAAATAAGTTTAAATCACGCGATTAAGATCCGGGAAAATGTGTAAATATGACTTTTTTGAAAAATAGGAGGAGTTCCTAACGACCCTATTCCAGTGATTCTGTAATCACATTGTATCGTAGATCAAAAGTTGTTTAGCTAGACGTCTAATATTTTTCCTTTTTTGGGATAGGTTACCATTCCCATGTAACTTACCCTACTAACTATTTGTTATTGTTGTACTAAACTACTTTGTCTTACTTTCATTCCTAAGGTCGTGGTTTAGAATCCAGACTAATCTTTTTCTTTAAGAAAAATGTATGTGCGCTATTAAAGTCGCTCTTACGGTGAAACAACGTGAGGAAACCAACGCCTTTAATTTACGAAAAAGACCCAGTTGTAGGGCTAATTGCGAAAAACACATAGTTAAAACTTTTTTAACTTGAGAGTGGGACCACTTCACCCCTATCGAAAATTAAATGTAGTCAACTCGTCCCAAAGTCTAGACTACCTTTGGGCCCAGTTGACTACTACCAAATTCGAAAGGGGTCAAGTGGGCCCCGGTCCTAGTTTCGAGGGGGACGACTTCACCCCTAACCCAAAACTTTAACTTTTAACTTTGCCTTACAGTCTTCACATTTACCTACAACTTAGGTAGGTATAAGGCCTTAGTCATAATGAATTTATGTTTATAAAAATGGGTTAATACCATAACGTCCAGAATTTATTGAATCCATTAATATTAAAGATTCAGATCTTATGTTATTTGAAAAATTAAAGAAACTAGTTCTAGGAAATTATTACACACTAACATATGAAAAGTATTAATGAGCAAAAGTTCTACGAGTGTGATTCATGATGTACAAAAATATGTAATGAACAAAAAAACTAAACGACAAAAAAACTAAATTAAAATTAATATTCACTCCTATTAATTTTCGGACATTTGGGACTGATCCAAAAATTCAAATATTAGTAGTACTTCTATGTCGTAAATGAAACGTAAAATAATGAAAATTGTGATTATTACTTGAGCAGTATAAAACTTTTATTTTCTAGATAGGTTAGTTATTATAATTATAATTAAAAAGACTACTTAAATATTTTCTGCGCTACTTGATACGTACTTTGTAGAATACAGTGCAGTGCAGAGTGCAGAGTCTCCTATTTTGAAAAACTTTGGACTAAAATTCGACTGTTACTAATGCGTTGTTTAAAGTACGATTTTTGCCATTCGGGCATTTTTGCCAAAATAGCTACCGTCAAGGATGGTAACGGTCATGCGATGTCTCATGCATATACGTTGCAAATAAGTAACATTGTTATGATATTATAGAAGTGTAGAGTTATTATTGAATAGTTCTAAATGAGGATGAGAGATCTATAAAACAAAGTAATAAAATTAAAGCCAGAAAAGCGAAAATAAAAAGTCTTGCATAATATCCCCTTTTTTGGTAACGGTCAGGACCAAAAACTTTTCGCAATTTCTAATCCGCTTATTTTTTTTTAAATAAGAGGTATATATAAAAAATACAAATACATTATTGTCAAAATTTGTTAAAATTCTAAAAACAATATTAGTAACACATTTTCAGAAATGGTTGCTTTTGAAAAAAAAAGCCCATTCACACTATTTTACAGTGCTGATCTGAGTCGTATAGTATCAGTCATCTGACGGGCCAGTTGGTAAGCTATAGTACAAAGTATTTTTTGTATAAATAGGCAATTGTTTTTTACCGGCTTACCTATTGGCTGGTCAGATTTGCAGCCATTTTGAACTGGTTTACTGGACTGGCTTAGTGGAATGGTTTAAAAATAAGCATCGTGAAGGAGAGACGACCTTATTCCTATATCTGGTACTACTGCTGTTGTTAAAAATAAGTTTTGCTGTCGGGTCTATTTTCTAGCAACATAACAAACGTTATGTACTACTTAATGTTTCTTCTCCTACGCATATCGATTAAACAAAAATAGGTAGATGATCAATAGTTTAATTAAATAAAACTAGGTGCCACTGCTATTATACAATATTGAATATTAAGTGGATATTAGATTTATTTCGAAAAGAAAAAAAAGTTTAAGAAAATAAAGCAAATGTATTAAGGAATTATCAGCCAATTTAAAAATCTAACTGGTAAAGTATTTTATTCTTGAAAGGATGTAGGTAAAAGTAAGCCCATATAATCAAAGTGACCAATTAACTATATTTGTTGGTCGAATGCGCACGCTCCAATCAGTGTTCATGAATTAGGCGACATTGTTAGTTGAATACAATGGCTGGTGGTTTTAAATGGATGTAACAATTAATTCACAACAATTAGGTGGACGAGACGCCCGCATTTCGAATTTTTGGTAGAGCTTGATAGGATCAGAAGCGGCATCGTCAACAAATTTGTATTTTAAAAGCGTCGAAAACGAGTGACTGTGAGTGAGTTTAGTGTCCCTGAGAAGTTAACCTAGCTACACCTACCGATTTTGAATGGTTAAGCAAAGTTAGCCGCAGTCATTACTTGGATGGGTGACAGTGACTGAAAATTAATGTGTTGATTATATACGCTTCGCTACCCTAATCGTGAATATGAATTTATAAGTGTTTACCCATACACGGCTCTACAAAGTAACTTTACTGGACCACAAAGGTCAAATTTGACTAAAAAGGTTAAGTTATTAACACCCTCATCGCGCTCGGGAGTCCAGAGTCCATCGTACTCTTTACATTCAATATGACGCCTTTATATAAGACAGGGCTTTAGTACCTCGGTGTATAAACTACTATTATTTGAGTAATGACTAACTATCATTACATACATACATTAGAGACAATAATAAATTGTGACTGAAAATACATGCGAATACATAAGGAGAACAGTACAGCTTCTTCCACATTCTACGAGATGATTAACTCTATATAAAATCATACAACGAATGTCAGTACTTAACGCGTCGTATCGCTCATTATTGTCGTGATTAAAACTCTAATTGACCCATAGTAAATCATAATTTACTCTCTTTGTCTTCGCATTTACTTTTGTTTGGATTCGAAACATAAATTAATTAACGCTCATCAATTTATTTTGAAGAAGTCGGTACTATATTAATGGTCTTCTTGACTTTGTAACTCAATGGTGTCTTTAAAGTAACATATTTTCAAAAAATACAATACGAAATTGGGAATATAGACTTAATAACTTTTCTACTTTCGGCATTCTTATCAAAAACTTAAAGGTTCAACTTTACACGTGTCTATGAAATTTTGTAACACTTTTTTGACTTGGGTGATGCTAAAAATGCCAACACTTTGATTACCTCTCGTCATTACTAAGTCTTGTGATAGCGGACTCGACTATGTTCCGATAAAAACTAAAAAAACCCGTACAGCCAGTTGGTAATAAAAAGGGGTCCAACATAATTTGCACTGCTGTCTTCTTATATCGTCTAGGCGAGCATGCTATAGATTCTTACAAACATTGCCGTCACTTTTACGCCACCGGCCTATTTTCTATATAGTGCTTGCTAGTGTATTGCTTGACCTAGTGGTCACATGGTAAGTATCAATATGGGCTAAAGTACGCTGATCTAGACGGTTCACTCGCTATTTGACTCTAGGGAATAGGGTAGAGTACAGTCTTAGCCGTGCAGATGATTCCAAACTCTAAAGGTGGTAATCAGAAAAGAACTAAACAAAAATCTAGGGCCTTAACGGTCCGGTAGTATAGTCACCATACCTCTGGACTTATGAGCAATTAGGTACTTATATTATTCTTAACAACATCATCATCCGAGCGATGTTCCCGGTTACATCCCTCTCGGAAGCCCGGGGTCCACTTTCCTACGGTAGTGTCCCCATTTCGCAAGATCTTCAGCATTAGTTGTTACATTATTTTAGCGTTCATTTATATAACGAAAAAAATCTCTTATTCAAGTCTAAATATAGGACTTACCTATCCCATTAATTAGCCTTCTAGTCAGATTTAGCGGAACAAAATTGTCGTAATTAATGCCGGCGACCCGGTGACACTCGATATAATTGGGTTAATTATACCGATCAAGAGCATTCAAGAGGTTTATTAACGAATGCCCTAATTATAGTCATGCCGATTTTCTAGGTGCGGTTTGTATTTATTACAACTCGAAACGTTAATAAGCTTTCTCGTTAATTAAGTTCTTCTTTATTATAAGTCAGTCTCGCCTGAATGACACATCAGCTAATATAAACATTAATTAGTATAGCCCTAGTGTCCATTTTGCCCTAAAACTAAAGCGCTGGTAATTTCATGAAGACCTTGCATTGTTTAGTAACCTTGATAGATGAGATAGATGTCCTACAACGTCTAAATCAGGAAGACACTAAAAACCTAATATTTTCTTGACCAGATGATATGGATAGATAGGTTACTGTATATTGAGAGAAAATCTTAAAATTAAATTGGTACAATAATGGATGAACTTTTCGCTTATGGAAGATCTCTTCCAGACAAATGAATGAATATGTGGTAAGTAATAAAACACTTTATTTATCCGGTTTTATCGCGTTTTTATTCATTATTTGACCCGAGCTTTCGCCAACTTTACAGTTGGCTTTTTCAAGGTTGACTGAGATGTAATTTGTCTATTTTAACATTCTAAAAAGTTACAGTAAACTACCGCCTCATAATTATTTGCAATAAAAACGTTCCAGTGTACGCAGACTATAGAGTTATTGTAATAGTTTTCAATTTAAGTTATAATTATTTTTATCCCTAACTAGCTCTAAAAACTACCATGGCTTCGGAACGCGCCCTCACATGAGAAGAAGCCACGAAGAAACTCATGGGGGTTCTCTTTTGCTCAGAAATTTAAAAAACAATTTTTACATCGAACTAAGAATTAAAAAATCTAAATAACAAATAATACTAAGTCCTACAAAAATGGCTAACGGTATCTTGTGGTCTTGCAGCTGTTGTTGGCTGGGCCTGGGACTTGATCAAATGAAGTACAGGGTCCCAGACAGGTGGCACTTTCCAGCCATCTTCCCTATTGAAATTATTAGGGTGTTTCTGAATTTCAATAGCTTCCCGAAGCATCCTGGGTACATACCGCTTCTCTGTAGCCAGTACCTGTGCTTTATCGAAGCGAAGGAAATGGTTAGACTTGTCCAGCGTGTGTTCACAAACTGCAGACTTCTGATACCGCCTGTGCTTCACATCAGCCATGTGCTCTCTTAGACGAGTGGCAACACTTCGTTGGGTTTGCCCTATGTAACAGGCGCCACACTCACAATCGATCTTGTAAATGCCTGCTTCCTCCAGGGGTATCTTACACTTGACTGGTCTTAACAATTGTTGGATCTTTCTGTGTGGCTTATAGTAAGTTTTAATCGAAGCTCGTTTCAAGATTCCTCCAATTTTGTCTGTGACTCCCTTGATGTATGGAAGGATAGCCGGGACTCGATCAACTGTAGGTGGTTTGGGGCGGCTCCTGTGAACGTGGCGCGGCACTTGGAGGTTGTTGCGACGTAGGACTTGTTTGACGTGCCTGACCTCCTCCGCCAGGTGGGCCCCGTCACAGATGCCATATGCTCATACGCATATGCCATATGTGTTTTATTATGCAAAATCGCGAAAACCATAGAAGAAATTATGTGGTAAGTAGTCAAATTTTCAAAACAAAATAAATTGTATGTTGTCTATTGACATTTGACATTGTTTAGTTTATAATAAAAACATTCTAATTAACTTGTCATCAATTTAGAGAGCGAGAGATAGTGAAGTAAGTGTTGGTCTAGTGGCAGATAAATCGATTATCATTCTAATGGTCACACCTTCCAATCCCGGCCAAACACGTATCGAAGTCCTTTTCCTTCCGAAACACTTATGTGCGCTATCAATATCGCTCTTACGGTGAATGAAACCATCATGAGGAAACCCACCCAGGCTTAATATTAGCCCCAGATGTATACTGACCTGTTCTTTCCTCAGGACATAGCTAACTAAGCTGAAAGGGTGGTATTGTAGTCTAGGCAAGTCTACTTCAGCTGATAATATCCCTGGTACAATGTCATAGATAACATGAACTCCCTTTCTCTGCATAAAACATCTAAAAATATGATGAAAAAACCACCAATTCAACTGATTGTTTACAAAATATTATAAAAACCAAATACAAGCAGTAACCGTTGTATAGAAAAAAGAATACGTCATATAAATTTCTAAAACTACACCATTTCTACGATACAATGCGTATAAACACAATTAAATGTTAGCTTGAAGTCTGCAAGAATACATTTATTAAAACAAATTCCAATTATTAATTTAAATGTTACGATAACAATGCTTAATTTAAAATTATTTATTCACATTAGGACTTAGGTAAGTTAGATCACGAAGTAGCAGTAATAACCTATAACACCAATTCAAACGAATCATTTAAACTATTTCCATTGAAATATGTTGAGAGGTGAGCATCAAAAGTTTACAACTGGAAAATTACTAACAGGTTTATTTTCAGAACAATAAAACAAAGGGATAACCATTAATACTGTAATAATATTTGATTTTACGTCGTTCAAACCCAATTTTATGAAATATATAAATCACGATTATGTCAACACTTTCGATTTAAGATACAAGGTCGAAGAAACGTTTGTTGTAAGAGTATTCTTGAATTAAGTGCTACCAAAATAGAATTCTATCTCATTATAACTTTTTCACATCACGATAAAAAAAGTATCGAGTCATCTATTCGAATAAAGAAAAGTTCATTTTGCGTAACGTATTTATATAAATTAATACATTTTATTAGTGACTATTGAAAGAATTACAGTTTGTTGGGAATTTTTATAATATCAATGTGTCACGAATGATGCTTATTAACTTATTCGCGTTTTTATTAACTCATCAACAGCAAATAAAGTATATTAATAATTTATATTAACTCGACTGACAACCATGAAAAAGATATGAAAGTTATATAAATATATGTCGTTACCTATACGATATATACGAAAGATATATTATTATGGCGCCAGTCTATTTTTTCGTTAACTAATTTAGGCCAGAGGTGTGGTGGCGTATTTAAAAAATATTTAAATCTAAAACTGCGTCCTAGATTAATAAATACGAATATATTAATACAACAATAGATATCTATAGATAAATTATTTGTATTAGATATGCAAACGGATTTTATATTATAGATTGTGCATCAATTATCAGCATGATGATCTCACTCCGTAATAATGTTGTATTCTTAAAAATATAGCTTTTTATGAAAAATACTACTAATTTAACCTTTAAAAGCACTAAAATTAAACGATCAAATTTACCATATTTCAATCTCTAATTAGAATGTCGATTGTCGGTGCAAGAAGCGTTCGTTTAAAATTATGACATAGAAAGACGCCCTTTGAGAATGCAACAAGATGCTTTCGAGTTGTAAGTTTAATGCTATTGAGACAGCTACTACCGCTAATATCGTTCCGATACCGGCGCCCGCGCACGTTTCTACGCCGCCCGCCCAACGAATTCGAAAACTGAACTATCTATACATTGTAACAATATGAGTGAGTGAGTTATAGGTACAATTGAGTGAGTGAAACACATCTTTGAGTGAATAGGCACCTTTGAACAAGGTTCTTGTGAACAAATGTTTGTGATATCAATAAGGAGACTGGTTTTTAATGAGCTGTTTACTTTTTGTTGTTGTTTGGTGAGTTTTGTTGTTAGTTTGTTTTTTTTTTTATATAAATATTTTTTTACAACTATAGTTAAGAACTGCTTTACTATTGATGTAAAACTGTACAAATAAATATCTAACCATAAAGGTACCAATTCCAATTTTGGCAAGGTTGAAGTGAAACTCATTTTAGTGTTTTAATCTCGTTCTTTTTTTTTAAATTTTAGCTTTTTACATTATCCTACGTTTTGATATATTTACAGATCTCTTTCTTCAGGATAATGTAACATCGCGATCAAAATCAAAGTAAAATATAAAACTGTGTTTTTTTTTAAATAATAACTTTTGTATACATGATGGTACAAGCTTTTCGATATTTGTTCTAAAATTAATTAGAGTCTTCATAACAGTTGTAATCTGGATACCTATAATAGATTATTAAGTTTAAGAGGATAATAATTAAGTACTTACTTCTTACTTGTGACTAACTTGGGGTGAGAGATGTGTGTTTTTGTAATCAAAGCAAAGCCGTTTTCGAAATGTTTTTTTTTTTTTTGCATAGCTCTACTTTCGGAACATGTTCTTAGCTTGCTAGCTAGCTTTTAACGTTTTAGACCATTTATGACTAGGGGCGCTATGTTTTTACATAAATATACTAGGTAGATTAAATTAATTTTAGGTAAGTACTATAAAACTTTTGTAATAAAGTCTGATGAACATATCTGACTGAGAATTTTAATAGATAGTTATATTTAGGAGGAACAAATATGTAGGTTAAACTCCTTTAAATGTTTTTGTAAAGATTCCTGTCAAACAAAAAAAAAACGTTTTAACGTCGCCAGTCACATTTTAAGCTGTTTTCTCACTTCCAATTTTCTAAGAATCAAGGTAATGAGATTCTTGACGCTCCGCTGTTCCGTCGAAGTCTCGAAGAGCAAATAGCTTTGTGTACCGAGCGCAGTCCGGTAGCCGGCTCTCTGTTTGCTGTCGACCTGTTAATTAATAACTCGGCGCACAATGTATACACAACCTTATTACCGGTAAAATCTCACGACTCACGGCTCTAACCAAACTAAAACCAGTCGCTCTTCACTTTCGGCTCACGTTTTCTAATCACACGGTAATGGATTCTGCCGAAGGTTGAACCTCATAACTAACCGAGTCATTAACAAAAGCGCAATGCAGTAAAACCAACATTTAAATCCTCACCTAGCACCTATTTGTGTCACTAATTTGAATACAAAATTCATGTCTACGTTCAACACAATGTTATTTATCATTACCTTGCCCATTTAGCCTCGCACCCGCACTCTATAATTACATGAAAAAAATGAAACTTAAAAGAACGCGATGGCGACTAATGGCCTGAAACTAAATTTTAATTAATGTCGCGTTTCAGAATAAAAGTGATTACTGAAATAACACGACAGGTAGGCGATAGTGCGAGGTGTTTGCTACCCCCGCTAGCCGGCTACGGCGACGGCTACCCCACTCATGTTCGACAATTTACGACACGGTAATTATGTATACGAGTAGTTTAGGCGCCTTCGACTCGCTCGGTGTAATTTTGGAAATTAAAAACGGTAAGCTTCAATCGGGCCGTAATATCAAATTGATGGATTAACCTCGCGTTTTGATGTGGATCGATTCATTTGGCCGGCAGCCAGTAATTATACTTTATCGTCGTACGTGTGGTGAACACAATTAGTTATTGATCACTCGGCAATTAAGCCCAATCGATTTTGTTTGTTGAAGTTGAAGAAAATTGTTTTAGTTCTATGTTTAATCGACATCGTTTTGTTCCACTAATGGATTCTTGTCATTTAAATTGACCTGTTCGACCCTTTTATTGTTTATTAGAAACAATAACATAATTGTTTATTCGGTGAATAAAAGGATTCCATTCGAACAATGAAGTCTGATACTAAACTAACTGAAACTCACAAAAAGAATAAAGCCATTACCAGGGTCACATAGACATGTTGGAGTCAAAAGAGTTTGGAGTGAAGTCAAGCTGTTAAATTCAAACAACGGCAATTCCCGCGAGTAATTGGCGCAGTCGAGCCCGGGGCGTCAGCAACACCTCCAAACGTATCAAACCGTTTTAATAATGAGCTAGGTTGAGATCGTGAAACAATAAATTGCGAAGCTTGGAGGCTTCGTGCACGAGACAGCTATCTGAGTCGAGCATTATGCATCGAGTTCCCGGCTAGCGATAGCCTATCATCTCCGAGATTGATAGGAGAACAGCCCTTGGGCTAGCCGAGATTCGGTTTGTATTGTGAAAGCTATGTGGTTTGTATGCAGGAATTCATTAGAGTGCGCGTGTATTATGATAATAAGGATAACAGAATATGGAATTTCCTATTACATCACCACATTGTTACATTTGCCAATCGAATTTTTCAAAAAAAGTAATCCATAATTTATCCTGATTGAGATTATTTATCAGCATCTGGATCCCTAATTAAAAATAATGAAAATCGCGATTACAAAACTGAACAGCGCCCACTGAGATTACAAACTCATTAGCACGAAGTAAACGTCAAAGTTCTTATCGAGGCGATCGCACAAAATTAGCTTGAACTTTCCTTTAATTAAGAAAGTATGATTAACAAAGTGTAATCACGAAAACAAAAGTCTTATCATTGGGTGCTGTTGTTTGATCACAGAATAAGTTTTCATGATTTGCTGGATAGATATGACGTTTTCTTTAATACTATATTGTAATACGTACTTCAACGCGAAATGTAACATAATGTGTAAGTAACATAACAGAAAACAGGCAATCTTGTTTTACAATCATTAAATGAAATTGTTTTTTGTCTGTTTTTTTTATAGTCGATATTTATATTGGAAAAAAATGCTATACAGAGATAACAGAGAATTGTAGTAAATTCTATATGATCTATACAAATAATTGAGTAAATGTAGGTACTATTTATTTTATATATATTTGTTATTTCAAAAATATCATATTTTTGTACTTTATATTTATATTGCATTAAATACTAGGTATACAATTATACGTAGAGAACAGAGAATTCCGGTGTATTTTACGATCTAAAAAAATATTTAAGTAATTTATGTTTTTTGGAAAATGTCTTCTCTGTACTGTAACTTATTCATCATCTCAGAGGGGGAGAATACATTGATCATGAACAAACAAAAGGGATGGAGAAATTAATAAATTATCACTGGAGAGTTATCGGAAAGACGTGTGGAAGACAATACAAGTTTGCTGGCTACTAATGAATAATGCTGTTGTTCTGGAATGAATGATGTAGAGCAAGCAATCAACCTTTGTGGAGGAGTGACCTATTTGGAGGGCAACAACTAACTAGATAATTATATATTTTTTTGCAAGAATAAGTCTAGATTTAAGAGGTTGATCTGTCGCATTCTCGACTTAGTAGCGAAATAAGAGCCTAGGTACTTGTTACAGGCTTATTATAGATTGTTTTTAATACTACTAGCTAAGCCCGGTTTATAGGATGCAAATAGGTAGGTAACTTTAAATTAAACTAAACAATTTAACTAAAATAAGTTAAAATTATCATTTTAACGAGTTCACGGTGAGTGCAGGCCGCCTCTAATCGGGAGGCCTATGCCCAGCAGTGGACGTCCTACGGCTGAGATGATGATATCGTTTTAAAACCCCACATAATTAAGTTTCACAAAACAACAACCTAAACCGTCGTCGGTCGATCTAATTCCTTACAAAAATTTCCTCTTGTAATTACTTTTGTAAACGGCTAGCTATAATGACCACGGCACTCATGGTAAGAGCCTTTATTGCGTTACTGTGACTCATTAGGGGTCAAAATTACCTAAACTGTGACGGAATCTGATAATATACCGGCTCTAAGAGACCCTATTAGAGCGTGGATAATGGCACGATGCTCTGTGTCAAATGAACTTAATAATGGAGACCTTTTATGACGATTTTAGTGAAATTAAATGTTGTCAGGCAATAGTCTTCTTCTGTCGCAACATGGACTTAAAGTCAAACATGATTTGTCCCAACAGGCATATAAATCTGCTAGCTTCCGCCCGCTGTTTAGCTCATCTGTCCTACAGAAAACGGTATAAGAATTAGGATAGAAGTAGAATGAAATAAAAATATATTTAGGATTATGGCTCCCTCAATTCTATGTATAATGATTAAGAGAATGAAAAATATTATAAAAAATTAAATCTACCCTAGAGGTGGCATTTTGGATAGGTAATATTATATTTTCTTAGTGGAAACCACAAAAGATTCCACAAAGAACACACTCTTCAAATTTCATGCCTCTGAGACCAGCAGTACCAGGAGCTCTGCTTTGATATATTGTCTGTCATTTAGTCTATCAGTCAGAACATAGAATTTTATATATATAGATATTTCAGATGGGTATAAATCTGGACTATACAATAAAAATTAAACTAATATTTTTTTCAGTTTTAATCGATCTTTAGATACCTCTTCAGCAGGGTAAACGACCTATCCCTGAGGAAGAGATCTGTAACGATCTCAAAACGTGAAGCGTGATAAAAGTTAAAATAATAAAAGCAACGAGATTAAAGTTGCTTTTATTATTTTTAGGAATAGAATGTCTGCAGATGAGATCTGAAAATATCGATTAAAACCATAAAAAGTGAGTTTAACTTAAAACCAACCACGCCAACAATTTAAATCATAAGAACAAACGCAAACGAACGAATGAATTTAATTTTAAATTTGTCATTTTAGTAGGTAACATAATCTTATCTTTTTTTTCGCTAATAACTACCAAGAGTTAGTAAATTTTGGGCTTATTTATGAAGGAAAGGATATTTCGATTGAAAACGCACTAAAACAGCGAAACCGAATAAGTTGAAACATGATATGAGGATAACTTTAACAAATAAGTTTCATTAACCTAAACTTTGTTTATTCCAATACCCTTTGAACTTGCACAAGTAAATCCAGAGAGCGTAACTAGTTATTTATTATTTCGCTGCCAAGAACCCCACTGACGTCATTTTCCTTTAACAACGGATGGTACTTTTTAAATTAATAATGGTCTATATTTTATCATAATTATCTCAGGAGCGACATGAACTTGAAAACGAACAGGAGGCAATCAATCTGTCGTGAGAGAACAACATAATTCACTTCACTAGAGACTCTAAACTTGTTTTTAAAATGTGCCAATGTCAGTATATTACGAAAATAGAGATATATGTTACACTTTTATTTGTGACTTTTATTTTAAACGTCTATTTTTAGGTCGTTAACCTCATTTTGTTCATTTCATTTTATTTGGGGCGGAAGATCCCCCATAAGATGGTCAGACCAGCTGAAACCAAAAAGTTCCTCCAGGTTTGAGGAGGGTTATTAGAATGGCTGCAGACTGCAATAAATGGAGGAGGCTTACAAACCGCTGGGTGAAGAGTGGTGATCGTGATCTTCAGTCATGAAGTATGTACCACAGAGTGAGAGAGAGAACCTAATTTTACTAAAGCTACGCTTAGTGCTGCACTAAGGAACGTCCCTAAGTGAAATTGAAATAACGACAGCTTTGTCTCGCTGCTTCTATGATAGATATTTTAGCGAAAATGCTAAAATCTTTGTTAGACCGTCGGATCTGCAATACGTCAAAGTTGCAGTTGTAACCAAATATTTTTGTGTCTCACGGAAACTAACCTATGTCTAAAAGGCCGTACATGCGGTTGTTTCGACGTGTTTAAAAGCTCGTTCTGGTTTTCTTATGAAATAGTCAAATTTAAATTGGGAAATACTATTACAAAGTAAAAGAAAATATTAATTAACACAAAGTAGGTACAGAAATAGAAGTACAATGCAAAAAATATGTTTTTTTGTTCTTTAACGAAAACTATCCGCGGTTTTTGATCCTGTAGTTGTGTGCGTCTCGAGAGCTTTTTCAATAAGAGATTTTTCTAAGGAAGACGGTTCGAATATTGTTCTACTTATGTCTTCCTTCTTCTAGATGACCATGGTACATCTTAGACTACCTACATCATCACTAACCATCTAGTGATTAAGTGGCAGAACGCGCATGCATCGTGTTTAAAAAACCGCTTTTTGTATAAAACCGCAATATGGTTTATTATCCGCGCTACGATGATCGTTTGTCGTTGCTATGTCGTCCGTTTGTCGTTAAAAAAAATAAAGTAAACTTTAAATAAAAAATAAGTACCCAGACTACTTTTAAAAACCAGAGACGATTTAAAAAAATGTTGTTATTTTTTATTTTTTTTATTTAATAGGGGTTAAAGTATGAAATTGCCGATTTGTACTGAAAATCTTAATTGTTTATTTTTTAAATTTTTAACAAATTTATTTAATCAAAATAGTTGCCATTATTATCTATACATTGCTGCCATCTAATGGGAAGGTTATTAATGCCTTTGCGATAGAACTCCGACGATCTAGACTGCACAAACTGTGTGAAAGCATTTTGTACTGCCTCCTGGGAAGAAAACTTCTTGTCACGTAGATAATTGTCCAAATCACGAAAAAAATGGCAGTCCGTTGGAGCAAGGTCTGGTGAATACGGAGGATGACGAATGGTTTCTAAGTGCAGTTCCTGAAGGGTCAAAATGGTTTCTCGTGCTGTGTGAGGTCTCGCGTTGTCGTGGAGCAATAATGGTGAAGATCGATTCATGAGTCGGGGCTGTTTTACTGCTAGTTTTGTCAACATGGTTCGGAGTTCGGCACAATAGACATCTGCCGTTATTGCTTGACCAGATCGAAGAAAACTATAGTGAATAACACCATGCTGAGACCACCAAACAGTTACCATTACCTTTTTATTGGTAAGTTTTGCTTTAGGACACTGTTGTGGCATTTGACCTGGGGTCAGCCATTGCATTTTTCTTTTCCGGTTATCATAAAGAATCCACTTTTCATCACATGTTACAATTCGATCCAATATTCCTTCATTTCTGTACTGGTTCAACAAGGCAACACAAGTTTCAACACGCGTTTCTTTCTGCAGATCAGTCAAATCATGAGGCACCCATTTTTCGTATTTTTTTATTTTATTGATTTGACGCAAGTGAGTCAATAAAGTGGGTAAGGTAACGTTAAACCATGCCGCTAATTCCTGGGTAGTTTGACTAGGATCGGCTTCCACTATCTCTCTTAATTCATCGTTATTCATCTGTGTGGGCGGTCTTCCTCGTGGCTCGTTCTTTAAGTCGAAATTTCCATCACGAAAGCGTTTAAACCAAAATCGCACGGTGCGTTCATTAGTAGACCCCTCTCCAAACGCAGCATTGATATTGCGGGCTGTTTCTGCCGCGTTAGTTCCGCGTCGGAACTCGTATTCAAAAATCACTCGAATTTTTCCATCTTTCTTTTCTAAATTGAATAACAAATACAATTGAAAGTCGATATTCAAATGTTTCACATTTTTTAAAAAAAGAACATCACAGAAACCATTTGAAAAAAGTTTCATTCGAAAACCTCAAACCATGAAGATTCTATGTCAATTCAAAGAACCTATTGCAATAAAACGGCAATTTCATACCTTTACCCCTATTATTAATTGATGTGTTTTTAATTTTATTTTTATTAGCTGAACGACAACGCGACAACTTGGCGACGACTTATAAGACATCATGGTAGGGCCCTATTCTTATAATGGTCACTATAGTTTGAAGAAAGATTCGGTTGAACGAAACCTTCTTTGGAATTTTACGAAAGTAATCAACAACAACCTTTACAAAATTATGTATAAAAACTCAACATAAATGAACTTAATTTCTTTGACAAAAACTTAAGTGTAGTTACAATTTTAATGCTATGATTTATTCACGCATCAAAGCGAAGAACATCGGGTATTTAATCTAATAATGGAGTAAGATGATTGCTTTTCTAGTACATTATTTTATATTTATAATTCATATTTAATGATCGACATTAATGGAACTGCTTTAGGCCGGGTTGAGTTCTTTAGTAACCGCTTAAAAAGATCTCTGGTTTTGGTATTTCAAGGGTTAAATGTAGAAAGAAATTAGAAGAGTAGGGGGTCTATATAAATTGGTTTTATGGACACGTTAATTTCAGATTTAGGAAGTTTCGTGATGTTGTGACGAAATAAGCTGTATTGTGTGTAAAGTGTTATAAAGTGCAGCTCGATTACTAGGATTGAGGGATTAAATTAAATTAACTAACAATTAAAATTATAAAAAAAAAAACAATAATAAAATAAGTATTAGGGGTTAAAGTATGAAATTGCCGATTTGTACTGAAAATTTTAATTGTTTATTTTTTAAATTTTTAACAAATTTATTTAATCAAAATAGTTGCCATTATTATCTTACATTGCTGCCATCTAATGGGAAGGTTATTAATGCCTTTGCGATAGAACTCCGACGATCTAGACTGCACAAACTGTGTGAAAGCATTTTGTACTGCCTCCTGGGAAGAAAACTTCTTGTCACGTAGATAATTGTCCAAATCACGAAAAAAATGGTAGTCCGTTGGAGCAAGGTCTGGTGAATACGGAGGATGACGAATGGTTTCTAAGTGCAGTTCCTGAAGGGTCAAAATGGTTTCTCGTGCTGTGTGAGGTCTCGCGTTGTCGTGGAGCAATAATGGTGAAGATCGATTCATGAGTCGGGGCTGTTTTACTGCTAGTTTTGTCAACATGGTTCGGAGTTGGGCACAATAGACATCTGCCGTAATTGCTTGGCCAGATCGAAGAAAACTATAGTGAATAACACCATGCTGAGACCACCAAACAGTTACCATTACCTTTTTATTGGTAAGCTTTAGGACACTGTTGTGGCATTTGACCTGGGGTCAGCCATTGCATTTTTCTTTTCCGGTTATCATAAAGAATCTACTTTTCATCACATGTTACAATTCGATCCAATATTCCTTCATTTCTGTACCGGTTCAACAAGGCAACACAAGTTTCAACACGCGTTTCTTTCTGCAGATCAGTCAAATCATGAGGCACCCATTTTTCGTATTTTTTTATTTTATTGATTTGACGCAAGTGAGTCAATAAAGTGGGTAAGGTAACGTTAAACCATGCCGCTAATTCCTGGGTAGTTTGACTAGGATCGGCTTCCACTATCTCTCTTAATTCATCGTTATTCACCTGTGTGGGCGGTCTTCCTCGTGGCTCGTTCTTTAAGTCGAAATTTCCATCACGAAAGCGTTTAAACCAAAATCGCACGGTGCGTTCATTAGTAGACCCCTCTCCAAACGCAGCATTGATATTGCGGGCTGTTTCTGCCGCGTTAGTTCCGCGTCGGAACTCGTATTCAAAAATCACTCGAATTTTCGCAGTATCCATCTTTCTTTTCTAAATTGAATAACAAAAACAATTGAAAGTCGATATTCAAATGTTTCACATTTTTTAAAAAAAGAACATCACAGAAACCATTTGAAAAAAGTTTCATTCGAAAACCTCAAACCATGAAGATTCTATGTCAATTCAGAGAACCTATTGCAATAAAACGGCAATTTCATGCTTTAACCCCTATTATATAGCTCAATGTATCTTTACCGATAAGAAAATTTTAAATGACTAATAACAAAACAACCAACGAAAATATATATTTTGAAGTTACTCTTTATAAATTTAGTCGCGCAAAATTTAATTTTGACTAACAATAATTATACCCGCATACTTAGCCTTACATTTCCAACTTCACAAAAATCAGGAAAAGGCGTCACTGTATTACCTAATTATTATGTCTGGCTAATTACTAGCCACATAATAATATTTCTAAACATACGTACTAAAGAAATATTTCAAAGAAAAAATACATCTTCAAAAATTGACTCGAGGAATTTTTAAAGATGTAGAATTTTGCTTTTAAAATATTTCTAGTAGAAATGCTTTGAGCAATAAAAAACAAATTACAAAAAAGGCACTTTAGCTTTATTGTTTTTTTTTTCGTCAATTGTAATTTGCATCACCACATAATATACAGGAAAAATGACTTTTAATTTATGAACATTTCATTCAACTCTTTTACCACAACACAACACAAACTAACGTTTTTACGTGTAATCGAAAAGCGTCAGACGAACAAATATTTGTACACCCACGTAACAATATTATGAAGATAGTTATCATGTCTTATAACCTAATTTATTCCACATATAATTTTAATTCAATCCCAGAATAATCATAAACAACCTTAATTCTGTCATCGGTCACATCTCGGGTATAAAAACAGCTGTAAAAATTTTAGTTGACAGCGGAAAAATAATCTGAGAATCGCAATTAAAAACATAAAACATTCCTGAAATAAACCTGGAGCGAATTATCATACAGTCGAAGAGTAATAACATTAAAACTTATACAGTGGGGCATATGCGCCAATATCTATTATTATTGGCTTTTCAACGCAAACGCGAGCATTCCTTACTATTTCTATAACCTTAAGATGAATCATTAAATAATAAAATGTAAAGCATACTTAATGCTCGACAACACTAAGGAATCTATTCACGACTGCGTATTAACTAACACATGCGCACACGCTAATCAGTTCCAGATCCGAGAGATGTTACTTCTCAATCGGACGCTCGCACACAACTGCTGTGCACTAATACATCAATGGTTCTAATTGCGAAACAGTAAACACACTCCTGTGTGTTAGTAAAGTTTGTAACAATGTGCGTGATTCCATCCAGCTTATTAGGAGCACTTTAAACAAAAATACAATCCAATTAGAACACTGTTTCAAATATGAAATTGGAACGGTTACGATCTGACAGATGTTTGACTATAAATAATGGAGCTCTAGTTAGCAGGCGCATTGGTTTACGTGTTTTGTTACGCGGATGTAAGGATAGTGATATTTTAATGTCTCGAACTTATTAGCAACAAATGTCATATAAGTTTGATTCATCAAGTGCTACTTTGTTAATGCTGGTTGCGTCGAGATTGGGGCGTAAATTAGATTCACGTGCATCTGAACGCAAGTGGTAGCGTTCCAGTTCGATAATCTTCAAGCGAATGGATCAGGATGATTCATAATGTTCAGTTCTATTGTCGGATTGCGAATTGCAATCTGGGATTATGCAATGTCCATCGGCTGTTATTTATTATAATAACGATTTCCTACGTTTATTCCTGTCAAATACCTCTATTAGTATTAAAGTTTATAAACAATCGTTAAATTTGGTTTTATTACTTGTTTTATTGTTTTAAAGAAGCTTTTTATAATGATCCCGGTTAATGCGCCTATTTTTTCGATATAATTTAGAACGGCGTCAGACGGATAAGCAAGATTTCAAAGTGTAATTTGTTTGTTTAATAATAAATACGAGAAATTTACAATAAAGCTTTTCGAATTGATTATCTTTCCATTAAATCTTGTAACATTTCAAACAATGCGTTAAAATATTGAAATCGTTTCCCAATCTCTTAACATAATGCCATGATCCACTTATTCTTGCTATTTTAGTTACGCCATTAAATTTGATCGATTCGTAGCTATATTTTTCCTGTTTACCAAATATTTAAGCAACGGCCATAAGTCAGACAGTAAAATAATTCAAATGTGAAATTTCATGAACGCTCATAATGAACTTGGCAGACGACCAAAAAACGTCTTATTTTCGCTGTCGGAATCTGGACCAATTTTTATTGCCACGCTTTGGAAATAGTTAATAAGATCGACCCCTCAATGGCTCATTAACAAAATGCACCAAATAGAAACATAAAAGGCGAATCCTAATACTATCAATGAATCAGTTCCATTGCAAAGTACTTAGAAAACATTATAATTGCAATAAATCAAATCCTAGTGTCAGTATTAATGGAGTCGATCGTAACATTAATTACGTCATCATCCAAATTTATTGCGGATTCCAAAAATTTTATTGTTTTGTCATAAAAGTGTACCTGCCCATCGCGGCCAGACTCTATCACATGTGGCGTTTAGATCGATATCATTTTATCGACATTCTTCGAGAACCAACACTCACTTTGGCACGAACAAAAAATTATGCAATAAACATTTAAATTTTCGCACCTATACTTCGAACACTCGTAAGATTTATTTCTGTGACTTTGAATCAGTTTTATTGCCTATACCTTCATCTGTACTCATTTATAACCGACATAGATACTTTTTACGATTCGAAGCACTCTGTTTATTTTAGTTTTTAATTACTTCAGGCGTGGGTTGTAGACGAAATGACAACATAACTATGGTTATACTGCATGAATAGGTCGTTTCTTCAGGGGAATTGTAATTAAACTTCGACTATTATGATGAGCAACATATGATCAGCCGTAAGAAAAATTACTGTAAACAGACCGTGTATATTATATTCGCTTTTAAATTAGTGTTTTTTAAATGTACCTAAGTACGTCTATGTATATAGGTATATCTCAAAAAATCATCTGAACCCGGACATGAAAGTTGCAAAATTTGGAAGTTTATATTTACTTACTTCGTCTTAATAAAACACAATATTTTTGGGGCTTAAGTCGCGTTTTGTTAATTAACAGCTTGTTCTAATGCTGTACTGACGTTTTACCGCCTTTACGATTTCTTCAGGGTAGACTCCCCAGGGTAGGGTTACTTAATCATGTTAATAAATAAATTGAGAATGCACGATACTTTTAAAACTAACGAGTTTTTTTTCAAGAGTCAAATAAAATTTGGACACCTACCTAAAACACATTAAAATAGGAGTTAAATTGGGATATAAAACTGCCAGGTGTGACGACGAAATTAGCCGGAATCTAAGCCAAGACACTAAAACGTGTTATTTGGGTAGAGTACTTAAAACTTTAAATACATTGACATCTTATTCCGGGACGAAATGCTTCTATTTCATTTAGAATATTTTTAATTAACATGCTGTTAAGTAGGCCTAAATAAAAGTAAACGTTTGTTTATATAAACTTTAATAAACGATGAATAAGTTAAGGTGGAGCATTGATAAACTAAAAAACTAGCTAGCTTGAGTTGCGACTTTATGAACACAAAAACAGTCTTTTTTTATTAATATGAATTGTTTGTTGTATTGGATTTGTTGTTACTAATGAGGTAAAACTGTATTACCACTATGAAATGCAGATTATTACTAATCAAAACAGGTAAAAAAAATCAAATAAATAGGTACCGTTTCGTTGTAAAATAAAAATCTATGTATTAACGAGTTCTTTTTAAAAAAATATGTTGTAAAAATAACTAATAAACAAAACTACCAATATGAATGCAAAAGAAGGAAAAGTTAATACCAAAATATGGTTTCCGTATTATGTTTTGTGATTACTGAGATCTATTGACTTCCAAATCTACAATTTCTTAATGCGTAATCTTATAAAACAACAATCAGACGTTCAGGTACACGGGTAAAGGTAGAAACTCGATCATAAAAAACAAAAACAAGACTAAACATTAATTAAAAATCTAATTCTCCGCTGATTAACGTTTAAAAATAAATGAATAAATGTTTTGTAAAACAACTAAAGAACAGTTATAGAGACGACAACACAAAAGTGATTTTACGAGACGTCTAGTATTGTAGAGCTATCAAATAAATTCTTCACTCTTCAAACAATCAGAGAATGCACGAAAAAGCTGATGTGTTTGGTATTTTAGAATTCACTCGGCGTTAAACCATCATAGCATCAAATGTTAATGTAGCATTCCAATCACTATTCTCATTTCAATCAAATCCGTACTGAGTCTTCAGTATCAATGCGTTCGCGTAACTACCGTCGGATGCGTCGAAGTGTTCCAGAGAGATTGTAAATATTTCTCTGTTTCTGAACACGACTGAAATAGATTAGTACGCGTGTTACTAAATCCCCTTTGAAGATTACACATGCTGGCATTAGCTCTGGCAAATTACCCTCTAACAAAGATTGTATTAATTACCTGCTCCCGATAGCTTTGCGTAAATACTATTTTAAATTTAGATTTTAGCGAGTGCCGGTGCGTGTGCGTCTTCCGATCTGGCTGTCTATGAATTAATTAAGAGGTGTACACAGTTATGCACGAAATTAGTTTCATTTTTTGCTGTCTTATGAACTGTGATATTTAATCAAAATCCCAAACAACATACATACTTAACTGTATATTGTCTATACCTTTTATTAGATTTTACGTTTCCATTTTTCATTTCTGTCACCAGGCTGTATCTCATGAACCTGATTTTGATTTTGAGATTTTGATAACAATTAATTTTAATCAACTGTTAGGCTGCTGTTCCTAATAATTGGAAAATATTTACGTCAATAACTTGTGTAGATGTGACAACTTGTGTAACAGGAATACAATAAATATTCAACACACAATGCATGATAATATTTTAAACTAACACTTTTGCCTAATTAATTGGCAAAAATTTCTTTATATCTATGTTATTTGTTTTATTAATCAACACTGACAGGGCAAATGTTTTACAATGAACAGATACAAATTATATGGTAGCCGAATAATCGCGTAACGTTCTAGTTTCGGGTTTTAATCGATACTCGTATTTTATAGGTCCTATTTTTAAACACATCTCAGTTGTTCTTTGATGTAGCATTATTTAATTTAGTAAAAGAATGATGTAAGGAATTAATTCTAAATTTTTTGGAGAGCTTTTAAAAAGCAGCAGACTTTAATACTTAATTGCTGCTTTTTAAAAAACTAAACTAATAGCAAAATTAAATTTCATGCGTTATCGATTGTATTGTATGAAAACTGGAGTTTTCTATCGTTCAAAAATAACTATATCATTTAAATCAATAAAAATTTGTGGAAAAAATGACTTCCACCGAATCACACGATAGCATAAAGTTCTATTTTAGCAACTGTGAATCACTTTCTACCACTCATAACCAATCAAAAGCAACAAAAGAACAAGGCATTTATTACAACAAAATTATGCAGCCATAAAAATTCATGAAACCGGAAAATTTTCTACATATTAGAGGCTGTCGAACATGTTTCGGAAATCGAGAAATGTAAATTATATGTTATTAACCATCATCAACACCCGATGGTTGTTTTAACACAAAAGATAAACAGTCAAAATTAAAGTGAACTTCATTATGTATGTGTTTTAGTTAATGTAAGTGTTATTTTGACTCGGGTTTCGTTATCTCATATAAGATCTTGATTTACATCGACGATATTTGTAAAAATTAAGTAATAATCTTGCTTTTTGACGAATTATGGATTTAAAATTGAATGTCTTGAAAATTTAATTATTGTACCCATTTTTATATTTTTTTTATATTCTATGTTATTTATTAAGGTATAGCTAGAGTCTCTGTTCGATAGTGTTTACGGTGGTGGATGTTACCTTGGTGGTTCTCTTTTATATTGCAACAAATGAAGTTTCACTGCGGAAAATAACAATTTATAGGTCAAATGCTAATAGAAACACTTAAAATATTGCCAAGCTCTACAATTTTGAAACAAACTCTAAATTACGAATCCATTGTTCTATTCCTTCTATTTAAAAACAAAACGCGAAAACCATTAATCATAACACTTCCGTATCATTTCACTTTCCATAAAAATATACGAAAAAAGTTGAGATCGAATCAATCGAATGCAGTGATAACCCGAAATTACGACTCAAAGCCCTATATTAACAACGAAAAGAGCAATAAAAAGCGCGTGAAGTGTTATAAGAGTGGAGTGAGAGCATTAATTCGATTATCAAGATCGAGGTGTGAAGGGAGTTTTGATGTTTATCTAGGTATAAAGAGGTGCCTTAAAAGAAATTATTTTACAGCAATGAAATAATAAAAAGACTCATTAGCAGTCATTAAGGACGCCCCCGCGATTTCGAGACAGATATAGCGTTACGTATTTCTCTATAATAAATAAAGTTTCTTTAATGATAGAGACGGGTTGTTTTACACCTTGAGTTGGGGTCACTTGGAGGCGATGGAAGGAAAATCTGGAAGTGTTGAAATAAATTTACATAATAATGGATTACCATAGATTTAATAGTCATTTGTAGTAACAAACCTACAGTTAACTTAATAATATATTTAAAATATTAAAACTGTATTAAATTGGAAATAAAATAAATGATCAACTAAAATTCAACAACATCAAATTATTATTTTGTTGTTAAAAAAACATGAGAAATATGCCTTTTTTAGGGTTTTGTACCCAAAGGGTAAAAATTGGGCCCTACTACTGAGATTTCGCTGTCCATTCATCCGTCCGTCAGTTACCAGGCTGTATCCCATGAACCGCGATAATACACTAGCTAGACAGTTGAAATTTTTACAGATAATGTATTTCTGTTGCCACTATAACAAGAAATACAAAAAACAGAAACGAACAAATATTGAAGGGGAGTTTCCATACAACAAACGTGATTTTTTGACGGACTCTGTGTCGCGTCGGTCGAACGCTCGACTGCAATGCAAAAGGCTCCGGGTTCGATTCCCGCCGTACACAAATATTTGTGCTGACAATAAATGTTTGTTTCTGGTTCTGGGTTTTTTCTATGAATCGTATGTATGTATTTACAAAAGAAAAGTATAATATGTGGTATATTCGTTGTCTAGTACCCATTGTACAAGCGTAGTGCTTAGTTTGGGGCTAAATAGCGCTGTGTGTAATGTTGTGCACTATTTATTTGTTTATTTTGGCAATAATGGTACAGTACCCTTCATACGCGAGTCTCAGTCGCACTTGACCGGTCTATTAGATAATATTTTTTGCAGTGAAAATAAACACGTTTGTTTAAACTTAGACAAGTACTGATTTGACCGTACCAAAACGGATATAATAATGGACGAAGACATTCAACTGTTATATCTACTTCATACATTATTTCAGAATAAAACAGAGTTATTTTATTAAATACCATATATATTATCTTTTGCGGTTTCCAATACAATTTACCCCAGGGTATAAAATCAATGGAATTAATACCTATTATCAGCGACACAGATATAAAGTCATGTATTACTGAATATGACTTAACTTATTTACCACTACTTATATAAACGATGATTATCAGACGACTAACTTATCTTGCGTTTGTTTCTGCCTGTCAACTTGAATACTTTATGCCACGATAAAAGACAAAGGATACATCTGTTAGTAATGTTTTAAAGGTAAGGGTAAGTAAGTGGGTTTTATAAATAACCTAAAATAGCTCGAAAATATATTAATTAACAATATTAAACTAACATCGATCATTTTATAACTCATCTCGGAAACCCAGGGGTCGCTTGAACCTTAATTTTGGGTCACCACAGAAAGTATGTAGGTAGGTCATTAATGATTGATCACACTTACTAGATTCGGCATCAACTATTCTTTAGCGAGCAATTTACCCGCTACTATGCTAGAGGTTTGCTAGTCCTCCCTAAATCTCTTTGTGCCCTTTACAACTCCCACCGGAAAATATAGCGCAAAGGCATTGCAAAGGCAAAGCGCTAATATTTTAATATCTCTTATCGTAAGCGCTATCTCACTTGATATTGCTATCCTCACGATCGAATTTTACTCTTTAAAAGTCGATCACTACAAAGTAAACTGATATAAATAGAAATCCAAAAATAAAGTGGCAATTCCATTAGCTCTATAACAGTTCCACAAACTTACATTCCGCACTTTAAGCTACAATTAGCCGTTTTGTATTGCTTGTAAAGCCTCAATTACCTTTCCAATTCTTTAGGATCTTTCGTTTGTAAGTTTTAATAACGGGCGTATACACTATTGTATATTAACTATCGTTAATTTATCATGTCATTGTGGTTTTTGTATTTTCGTACTTTCATTCAAAAGAACTCGTAAACCAACTTAATTATGAAACTTTGAGGAGTATGCCATTTTGTGTGTATTGAAAAGAAATAAATACTTAATAAAAATAAAAAGTTTATTACAATGATAACGATATACAGTGTTAAAACATTAATAGGTTTAAAAAGTATGGTAACTAAGTCTTGACTTATTTCAGTGACTTATATAGCGATTTATTTAATGGTGCTCTTTCACCGCAAACACTCACTTGTAATGTAACATTATTGATTCGACTCAGAAGGTACGCGCTGTAAGTAATGCTCGAATACGTCACGTTACATAAACGCGACAATGCTTGTGGTGAGGGAACACCTTAAAGTTTCGGAAACAAATATTCAAATTAAATACTGTTTTTTTAATAAATGCAAAGTGAAATATGTATCCACTTAAATTATTTCTGAAAAAGGCTAAACGCTAAATAATTGCAGAAACTTTAATCAAATTCCCAAAATTGTTTTAATCACACACTCTAAATCAACAAATTGTTCTTATTAAACGCTATAAAATGTAAATAAAAAATATAACAAACAAAATTATATATACATTAACTAACTCATTTAAATTCTATTGTAATTTATCTAGAAATGCACCTTCCCCTTTCTTTAACTCCTTACCAAGTTTGATATGATACCTCTATAGAACCATTGTACCCAAAAATAGCTCTTAAGTAGGCTTGTTACGGTTAACAGTGTATTACTCTGAAAACTTTAGATACTTGTAAAGGGTAATTGGCGTTAATAGTCTGCTAAGTTATAATAAAACTTAAGTAGATAGCATCCGTACATAAATTACAATAGACAATTATCACTTATTGTATGTCGGTATAATTTCACAGTTGAAGTGCTTAGGGCCGTATGTGTAGACTAACTCAAATCTCATTTATCTATTAACTACTAATCTCTAACATTATCTACGCATAATGTTGTTGCTGAGAAATAGAAAAACATAGTAAGCAAACGATCAATATTAATAAGGTCAGCATCAAAAGTCGTTAACCACATTCAGATTTTCCAAAGTAACTATACATTATTTTTGTGGGGATTAAAACAGGATAGACAAGCATGTGCCGCGATTTCTGATCGCAACTTTAGGTACTTTTATGTAAACATAGCTTTTATTGAAATTAAATATTTGTTTTTGCATTTAAGTTTTTCTTCTTCTCTCTAATATAGTGGTATGGCTTACCTAGAGTTCAAGTTATCAGTTTGTCCAAAGGCTTCTTTAATTTTACCAAACTAAAATTGTTTCGTAGCCATGCAGTTACACAATCAACTATAACTGCGGCCCCCTGTGACTTTGTTATAAAATCCACGCGATGTTTCATTACAAAATCAACAATTACATTAGAAACGTTTTCTTGTAATTGTATGTGATTTTAATTGTTTAACATGCACTTTGTTGTTACACAGTATGTAGGCACACTAATGTTTACTTTGTAGTCGTATGGAACGATGTCATTATGTTCTTTTCTAGGACTTTATAGTGCTACGAAATAATTAACTTGTAATATAAAGTCGTTGGCGGGTGACCCACCATATGTTATAGAGATCGTCTAATAAAGGTAACCTTTAATTGATCGAAAATTTCATGTTTTTGATAAGTAATATCATTATTAATTTATATTATTTTTTTATTATTTTATTTGATATTCCAACAGCTATAGATATCTTAAAAATAGACAAAACAAGGGTAACGACAGAAAGCCAATTTTAGGATTTCACGACCAAAAATATTGCCTCTCATTTTCAATAAACACAAAATTTTATCGACTTATTAAAATAAAACATAATTTGGTATATTCGTTCTAAATTTTGATGTTTTAATAATAAACTTTCAAATGTCTATATTTTTTATTCAGTTTAAAAATAAAATTAAAAATAAATCATCTGCCGTCAATTAAACTGAGTTAGTTTAGCTTAGGTCCGCATAGTTGATCCAGATACAAATATGTATCCAGCTGTGGTATCATATAATTAGCATCCATCGCTAGTAGTTGCTAAGTTGCAGTACATTGCTGCTTTGACGTAATGTGGTTGTTATCGGTGATTACTTCAAAGCAGCAATGTAGAATACGAAATATGTTTTTTGACAGTAAATAGAAACTAGTAGCGGTGGATGCTAATTAGATGATACCACAGCAGCTCAACCTATGCAAACTTACATTACAGAAAACTAGGAAGAAAAATTGAGACATGGCAAGCTAAGCACTTGCATTAGTCGCTGGTTGACGTCCGGCTTCAATGTAGGCAACAATCTTATAATAATTGGGTATTGGTATTTAATAAAAGCTAGTGCTGTAATTGTTTTTCGTTAAATATTATACGGAGTACACTCTACGGAAAATAAGTCTGCTTTCGGAATCAAAATATTTTGCGTAGCGAGTCTATTTTGGCTCAACGTAGTAGAACTGTCAGTGCCCTAATTTATATCCAGTTCTCTAATAAATAATAGTAAAGTATGACCTCATAAGATTTCCCAGACAACTGCGCAGAACTCTTTCAAAAGAATCAACAAAACATAGTAGCTCCAAGTGTCTATTCATAAAGTTGTACTTATTAAAATGTTAAAACACGTGTGGACGCATGTCGGGCTAGACAAAGGTAATTAGAGGTTAGTTAAACAACTCAAGGTCGGAACACGTGCGGGGATAAAGCTTTAAGAGTTACTTTCATACAGGTATACAAATCAAAAGTTTCATACAAGTAGTTAGACAGAAATACAAATGTCTCCGCCTATTTAGTCAAAATGAAAGTGAGATAGTAATATCTGACTTATATTTTTTCTAAGAAGGCAATTTCAAAAGAGTATTATTTGACAAAAAAAAGGAAAAAGTTAATTAAAACTCAGATGTTCTGTTATTTATATACTTTTGAGTAAAATGTCAATTTATTTTTAATATTCATAAAAAACAGCTATATAAAAAATATTGCTATCAATACTGAAGCCTCACATGATTATTGCTGAAAGAAAAGATGAGTTTCCTGTTGGATCTCCTTCTCATTGGTGGTCGCATTACGAAGACACGCGGTGGTTTGCTGACATTTCAAAACAATAATTGATCGTATTGAATAGAATTATTTTGAGTTTGCCTTTATAACCTTTCTATCCCAATTATTATCCTCATCATCATAATCATCTCAGCTTATATTCATCCATGCTAAACATAGGCCTCCCCCATACGACGCCACAAACAGCGATTACGAGCTACTTCCACGCAACCGCTACAATGTAGTCGGTCCATCGAGAAGATGGTATTCCAATATTCTGTTTCGCATTGCAGCGTGGTCGCCACTCGAGGACTTTTACTCCTCAACGGTTATCTTCGAGCTATATGGCTTGCATGGCATAAGTACGAAATGGTTGTACAACAAAATATGTAAAAATTATTTTGTAATCTGTGTGAATTCAGAACGGTGTTCTATAAAACTTATAAAATGTAGAAATAATGACAGAGACAGTACCTAACCTCCACAAATCGGCGTAACATGTTGAAAAGGATGCGGTAATTATAATTGCGGTAACCGAATCATCGTCCCGTGACGTCGGACCCTTCTGAATTGCTGGCTTCTGTCAGGCCCTTTCCTTGACGTTTGTGGGTTAAGTCATAGGAGAGTAGTAAATTAGAACAGAGTTATGAGTCGCTTCAATGCGGATTTAAACTAAAATAGGATTTAAATTATCATTTCAGGATAATCCTAGGGGGGCGCTATTTCCCAGATCATCGCGCCATGTAATTTACACAACCCCCAGGTTCCAGCTACAAATCGGGAAACTTAGAGATAAATGGCATAGGCAAAAACCTAAAAAAGTAAAAATGTAGTATATCCGTTGTCTAGTACCCATAGTACAAGCCTAGTGCTTAGCTTGGGGGCTAGATAGCTCTGTGTGTAATGTTGTGCAATACTTATTTTTTTATTTATGCCCAGCAAGCGATTTACCAGTTAGTAAACCAGTTAGCGATTGTCTAAATGATACACAAAACATCCCTTAATATTAATAAAGTAAGTATTATTAAATTGAATGTACCAGTAATAGAGCAACTTCTCTAAATCTTAAAACAAAAAATGACCATAATAAAAACACTTGCTTGTCTGTCACGAATTTTCCAAGAATTTTCATAAAGCACGTGCGTTTTCTATTTGTCTACTTGTAGCTGTGTTTTAAATTTCACTCTTATAACTTAGACCATACATTATTACTTCAACAAGTTTTATTTTCTACCATTAACGGTAGGACATCGCAACACTTGTAATATTGTTGTTTATTCGGTTACTTTATTAATTTGTAGTATGAAAAGTTTTATTTATTTTATCTTTTGTAAATTATTATTTTACTTTTAAAATAGTGTCATTAGTTTTAAATCTTAAGTTTAATATATTTTTACGCGACTGCAAGTGCAAATACAAATACTAATTCATACAAAACTGTCAGATATATTTTATGTTAAATTACAAAGAGAGAAAAAATCCAGTAGGCACATTCATTATATGCACTGTAATGATAATTATAAGTGCAAAGGCAGGGTAATGACAAATGTTTAAAATCCTACACCTAAATCTGGTGTGTTGGTGTGGGTTGGTCTTTATTGGAGATAAAAAAGAGAAAAAACACCTCATGGTCATGCAATTCAAGTTCGTCTCTAAGGGACAAGCTTCAGCAGTTAAAAAGTTAAACTGTTCGGGAGATTACTTACACACCACACAAGAAAATTCAAAATTCGAACGCCGTTTTTAGAATACCCATTGTCACAGTTCATATATTTGAAATTAACTGATATTGAACGTCTATCTCAAACGAACATATCCCGAGGTCTCTAGTAGTGACACAGAAACCGGCTACCACGCAACAGTCATTACCGTTTTGTTAATACCGCACAGCTCTTTTGTTATTTTGACACAGGAAGTTATTAAAGTAATTAACTGGAGCACAGACTCTTGGTATATTATCATCTACGAGTGACGTGTTAATGCTGGTTTATTAGTGATGGAATATAAAAATGTCGATATTTTGTTTATCGACTTCCTCCAAAAGGAAATTATCTATTCAGATGTTTTTTTTTTATATTACCGGATTTCTCATCTCTCCATCGACCGTGATTTTCTATTAGACAGATAACTATTATTTCCTTATTACAACGTTGGTAGGTATTTTAGGTATATATATATTTTAGATTAGCGTACTTCATAGGAGACAGTATCAATTACCTTCTTAACATGACCACACGTTCGTGTTTTGCTCTTACTGTTATGGAATTTTCACAGTTATAGTAACTATCCTTTTTACTAAATCATTAAAATCCAGCTTAAAAATAAATTACTGAAGACAAACATTACACAATTATTAGGTAAATATTGATTAAAAATCAAAATCTTGTTAGTAAGTTAATAGGTGTCTTATTTTTTATACGTTACGTTACAAGGAATTACAAAATGTCTAATCAGTTACACAATACCATTGCAACGTAAGATATCTAATTGGCTATTTTGTTAATCCGATATCTGAAAGCAAACAATCTATCATCGGTATAGTATCGATAAATCGATTAATACACGTCCAACACTAGTTATCTCAAATTATATCGGGTGCTTTAATTTTCAATCATCAGAATGACCAAATGAAAGCTACTGTTCAATCACAATGCTCTCATACACCATGACCATAATTGATAGACATAAAGGCTTTACAATAGTAAAATCACGAGTAATTTACTTGTAAATTAAACCTTATAAATTATAGTTAAGGTCGATAATTGTTTGAAGTGTGAAGCTAGTGATATTCAAAACTAAGAATTGAGCTTAAGTTGCGTGGCTCCCGTACTTACTCAGTCTAATTTCTTAGAAGTCGTTATTATTGTTTCTCATGATTAAATTTCTTTTTTGCTCACAATAGAATCACGATGTAGAGTTTGTTGTATGAAATGATTATGTTGTTAGTTTGTTACATTTGACAATTTTCTTAGACAACTTTTAGTTAGTTTAATTTTATAACCTTTTCTCTGCAGTTATTGTGATTTTGAAATTCACAATAATCTTCACTCGTTTCACACTAATGTACTGTGCCTTTCTACCCAAGAATCAACTTATTTATTTTTATAATAAAACACTTTATTTATCCGGTTTTATCGCGTTTTTATTCATTGTTCTAAACGAACCGAGCTTTCGCCAACTTTACAGTTGGCTTTTTCAAGGTTTCAAGTGTTTTATTATGCAAAATCGCGAAAACCATAGAAGTTTTTTTTTATTTATTTTTGTTCTGTATAGTACCTATGCATAAATTGCATAATTGCATACCTAATGTAATCGTATTTGGGTCATAGTCGCCTAAATAATTCGGATATACCTACTGTAAATTATTAATACTACACACATACCTATTATAAATACATATTATACATAAATAGACACCCAGGCCAGATACAAATATTCATTTTTCAAGCATCAATTTTTGTACTTACCAGGAATCGAACCCGCAGCCTTTTGTATTGCAGTCGGACGTTTTCCCGACGCGGCACAGACGCCGCCATTGTACACTATAATCCCACTACCAAAGTCTATAGTTTAATTATTATAGTCCAAGAGTAACCTACAATAAAACGTGTTTAAATCCTGTGAAAAATACACGTGTCGAACAAAGAAAGCAACACAACGTGTCAATTAAACTTATTTACTCTTTTTTCCACCTCCGTAACGAAGTGTAATGCAATTATCCGTAATAACAGGATGAAACTACGCGACAGACTCTCGGGGTAATCATTCACACAATTAAAATGTCATTACCTCACCGGTTTTTACACCTAAGCGAGGGCCTATTCCTTGATGCAGAAACTACAAAAACAAAACGCAATACGAAACCTAAAAGCGGCGGCAAGGCGGGATTATAACTAATGTTACTTGCGTTGATGTGAAATGATTTTGAGAAAAATACATGTATAAATACATAATACATGGTTGTTTTCGCTACAAAAAACGGGATATTTTCCATGATAAATTTGTTTTTCCGACCTCGATAATGGTAAATACCACATTACTTAATAATATTTGTGGGGAAAATATATTATACCTACCCAAAATCCTTCATTTCAAGATCAAATTAAAAAATGAATTTTAATAAATATTTGACATTTTTCTAAATAACATAAGCTTATAAGTCGTATTTAAAATTAATAAAATAGGAAAAAAATATAATGTAAATAGAATAAATGTGGATCTATTTGATGATATTCTTCATGTGGCGAGTAAATATCAAAAGATTTACTCTTCATAAAATTATAAACGCGAAAGTTTCCATGCATGTATGTCTGTGAGTTTGTTACTCAATCACGCAAAAACTACTGAACTAATTGCAATGAAACTAGGAATATAGGTAGCTAGAAACCGTAGCGTATCGTATAAGCTACTTTTTATCCCGATAATCTCGCGGGAACAGGACGTTTCAACCACGTGGTTGAAACCGCGGAGTGCAGCCAGTAAACAATAATTTTGTATGGATTTTAATTTTATGGAACAGGCCCGGTCAGAACTTTAATTATGTCAGTACAAAAACCGTATAAAATGTTCTCTTATTAGTTGTGAAAAGAAGTTTGTATTAGGATTTTTGCTTGTACTTTGTTGGACTAGTTTTTGTTAAGTATTTATTAGTATAGTTTACGAGTAACTATAAAGATCACCATTTTATCATGTAGACTAGTATAAATTATATTTACTTTCTGGTCTAAAAACGAAAAAGAAGTAATATTTGGAACAAGTAATATACAATTTGTAACGGGTATGACCTTTTAATCCGAATGCAGGTTGTTCTAGATGTCGTGGCAAATACCTTTTGTTCTACGACTTTTGAAATTTCGATTTTTTTTTTTAATTTTGAGATTAGCAGCAACAGCAGCAAAAACAGCTGCTTTTAAAAATAAAGGTAATTAAAGTTTTGATTGTAAAACATCGAACGAATGACCTCGAACCCTCAGAAACAGCTGATTTTCAACTAAACTTTAGACTTAAAATTTTCGAGAAGTACTTCGAATTTCCAAAAGTCTTAGAACAAAAGTTGTTCGTCTAGACGTTTAGAAATACTCCCTTTCGCCTTAAAAGGGCATACCCGTTACACCAACCTTGAAAAAGCGAACTATAAGTTGGCGAAAGCTCGAACTTTAGAAATAATGCCGTTATTAAATAAAAAATCCCGTGTGAACCCGATAAATATTGTGTTCTATTAAGTAATATATGCTTAAAGAAGTTAATATTTATACAATATTAGAGATATATTTACCAGAAGGTAAACTAAATCAGAACTTTAACAATAATATTATTAAATTTAGTATTCGCAAATATTAAATTTAGTACTAGTCGATATAAACACTACCGTACGTACTACCTCACTCCTAATAATCCTTTAATAGCCAGATCACATTTTGTAAATTTATATTTTTGTTTCTATTGACAAACCATTTTATACCGGCTCCTTAATTCAAAGCTGCCTGTCAACTTTTAAACTCATTACTCCACCATTTCCTTACAAACTACACCTACCTACTTATCATTATCATTAAAAAACTGAAGACAACATTAAAATTGCTTTTAGCTGTCAAAATTATAGGTTAAGTGTGAACCGGTCACCCCTTTTCCTTACATCTGTTACTAATACCACAGATTAGGGTAATAGTTACTGCATTATAAATACTAACGATGTATAGATATTAGACAGTTCCTAGTAATTTGATGGTAAATTATTGACAGTCCGTTTGTACACCAAAAGTCGACGAATTCGGAATTGTATTATAATTTCATTATACTTCGTATTCTTCAAAATAAGCTCAAATTCCAGTCAAAATTCATTTGACGGCCTTTGTGACTCGTCGAGCGAAGCTTCGACTGCCGTTTGCCGAAACGTCGAGGTAATTTTGAATTCATAAATGTCTTGAAACGCAATCTATACCCGAAAGTCCAATAATAATAATGAACAGAAATTGTGTGATTCAAAAACATCACAATCGGTTAAGCCGTGAGTAATCGGTGAACCAAATAGCAACAGCAGAATTTCATCTTTTGTGAAATTTCAACTGTGTAGCTAACACGTTTTATGAGATGCAGCCTGGTGACAGACGGGCAGTGAAGCTTAGTAAAGGGGTCCCGTTTT
This sequence comes from Idaea dimidiata, assembly GCA_949358125.1. NCBI lineage: Eukaryota > Metazoa > Arthropoda > Insecta > Lepidoptera > Geometridae > Idaea > Idaea dimidiata. Next base: position 8,785,008 of record OX442334.1, read on the forward strand.
TACCCTGTGACTATGGCCTACATACTAGACCTCTGCTATTTGGGCGCTATGCTAATGTAAAATATATTTCTGTACTCATCTTATTATTCTAATACTAAGTAAAGTAAATATTTATTTTTCCCGGGTCTTTCTCGCGTAATATTACTTTTAAATTCTCTTACCTCGACGTTTCGATCATGTTACAATGATCTTGGTCGCGAGGGGAATGTCCCAGTCCAGTCTCTGGTCTAGCCAGAGTACGCGAGTAAGACCCGGAAAAAATAATTATAAGTTCAAATTGTGTGAGTTTAAAATGTTTATAAGTAAAGTAAAGTTAGAGAGTATGTACGTACATATGTCTGTTTGTTATTCAATGACATAAAAGCCGCTGAGACGATTACCATGAAAATCTGTATTTAGGTAGCTGGAGACGTGGAATAATATATAGGCTACTTTTATACTTACGCAGGTGAAACCGCGGGCGGAGCTAGTCTCACAATAATTCAGAAAGTGTTGTTACTGTAATCAACCGTGATCCGGAATAGTTCCAAATCATGTTTGTCACCAAATCAGTTAAGGCCGCCTTCTACACACGGACGACAAAGGGCAGTCGGTTGACATAAGTAATTAGTTCATGGTGCGGTATGAGGGGGTCTAATGTACAGATATAGATAAAATTCGCTGAAATTATTGTAAGATTTGTCTTAGTTTCAGTAGAAGCTACGTCGTAAGGTGTAATCTTAATTGGCTTTATTATTATCCTCGTAATAAAAGTGACTTAATCTTACTTCTTACTAATATTATAAACGCGAAAGTTTGCATGCATGCATGTTTGTATGTGACTTTGTTACTCTTTCACGCAAAAACTACTGAACCAATTGCAATGAAACTTAGAATATAGGTAGCTGAAAACCTGGAATAAAACGTAGGCTACTTTTCGCCCCGATAATCCCGCGGGAACGGGACTTACGCGGAGTAAACTGAAACGGAGGGGCGCAGCTAGTTGGAGATAAACATATTCAGCGACAGCATTACTACCTTCAAGAATTAACTTATTAACCATTTCGTATCACAGCATCAATCTCAATGAACTTAAACAAAATTTCACACATTAATGGTTATTTGTGTTTTTTTTTGTATGTAGCTAGAACATTAAAATTCAAATTATTTAATCAATGTTGCGTACACCTACGAGTATAATTGGCATATATACGAGCCGGTCAATTAGTTCTAATTTTATTTATATTGTTCAAATCATTTATTGTGTGTCGTGCTGTTGGTGGTCCTAAACAAATAATAAATATACGTCGAGTAAAGTCGGAGTAGTGAAAACACTACTTCTGTCAACTTGTCTTTGTCAGACAAGTTGACAGACAGAAACAAAAAGCGGAATAACTACTTCGACCTTACTCCCCGTTTTATTAATAAGGGGAATGGAGTATTAAGTCTAAGCAGAAGAAAAATATTGTTTGTTGCGAACCATATTCTGCATCAGCCACAAGTTTGGCTAATGTGAAATTCAAATACATGTTTTATTGAACCTTCTTCTAAGGTCTGCAAATAACAGAATCACGATTCATTAAGTTTTGTTCGATACTTTTTTACTTTGAAAATTGTGCTGTATTTTCTATATTTTACTCTTTTCTCCTCTATTATACTATATATCGCAACAATTTTTTATTTTATACAAAGGAAATAATCAATACTTTTAATTGCTTATGTGATGATTTTTAATATTGCTTAATTTCCGTAAAATTATCGAAAAATGATTTGAGACTTACGCCTTTTTAGTTTCGTGTTAAAAGCATGAAAACCTTCAATCTAAAATCAACTGTATTACAACGCATCTAAGTAGACGTTGCGCCAACCTCAGTCCGCCGTCTGGCGCCGTCGAAGGTGGACCTATGTCAGTTTTCGCTCCCAAATAATTACGTAATCTATTTTAAATTATATTTCGTATAGATTCGAACTTTTTACATTTTTTCCGGCCAATATGAAAATAATTGTTATGTTATGACAGTCATGTCAAATCATACCTACTGTCATAAAACTGTCTAGCATTGTTTATTTATTTTTGATATTTGATTGTTGTTGTACTAAAAAAAGAAAAACTAAATAATTACACAAGAAATAAATACTACAAAGATTATAAATAATATAAATAATCTAAGGTGAATGACCATTGAGTCCAAAAATGCCCATCACACTGGTGGCATTACCCCGTTGAATCGCCAACGATACTATTTGTACTTAGTGTTGCAATCAGAGTAACTGTATTTACTAGCAATTTGCAATAAAAAAAGCTTTTTCCAAACGAAAGCTTGCTAAAACATCAAAAAGAAATCTAAATATCGTAAGAGAGGCGAAAAAATAAATCTATTTACCTTTTCCATTGTCAAAATGAAAATTGAGATAGGTACTTACCTACAAGGATTTTGCGGAATTAATATAATAAGTATCTACACTTCATCAAGGTAATGCAAGCTAATAATCGACCATTACAAATGAGAAAGTAACTCTATCAGGCCGCTAAACCGATTTTGATAAATTTCGATTCAAAGATAGATGGTACTTTGGCAAAGGTTACTTTTGAAATTGATATTCCCGCGGGTTCGGGACTTACACGTGTGGAACCGAAGGGCGCAGCTAGTTACATAACTACTAACCTATATCTATTATATATACTTCTGTAATCTATGTATATCTATAAAAATCTTTGTCCTGACTGAATTACTCACTGACTGAACCGCTGGTAGAGAGAGATGAAATTTGGAAGGTGTGTTCTTTGTGATCTAGGCATCTGATAATAATATTATTACAAGTGATTCAACGAACAGTGGACCTCGTGGGAACTAATTATTGAAAGGGCTCTTTACATCATCATAATAGAGCAGAAAAATCGGATCACATAATGTTTAGATATCTAGTACATCCTTTTGTGGGGGAACTACCCCAAAAATTAAAATCCCCCACAACAAATAAAATCTATTTACTCATAGATCTTGTATACCTTTCATTAAAATCGGATCTCATAGTGCGGAGATAGCTGTTACCGCTTTTAGTGGGAGAATCACCCCACCAATCAAAAAACCCCCACGACAAAAATAGTAAGTTTACACATCTACGGCTCAACAAAGTAATTTTACACACCTACTGCTCTACAAAGTAATTTTATTTGACCACTAGCTGCGCCCCGCGGTTTCACCCGCGGAAGTGAACGCGTTATCACGGGCGCGGGGCGGCCAAGCGGTTGCACTTTTTCGTTCATACTCGGATTCTACTAATTGGACGTCGATGCAAAGTATACCACGACCTTCCTCGAAAATTGAACTATCCAATATTGAAAACCAGATTTCAATCGGATCAGTAGTTTTTAATTGTGTAAGAAACAAACAGACAGACATGAATTTTAAAAATTATATAATTTTGTGCTATTATTTTTCCTAAGTCCACTAGACCACTTTTTTTTAAATTACTTGCAAGTACAGACTTTTTGTTCTCTCTTTCTTTATTATAAGTATAGATAGATATAGGATAAGAAAAGGTCAACGTAAAGCGAGCCTTTATTCCCTAGGTACATAAAGTGCCATTATACACCTAAGTAGGGCATAATAGTAGTATATGCACCGAGGTACTAAAGCCCTGTCTTATATAGCGGGCGTCATGTTGAATCCAAAGCGTACGTATCTTGAGCGAAGCGAAGGAGTTATGTACCTAGAGTCTTGAGTGAAGCGTGGGATTCAAGCGCCCAAGATAAAAACAGGCTTAATTAATTAATAATTGCGCTTGAATCCCACGCTTCACTCAGGACTCTAGGTACATAACTCCTTCGCTTCGCTCAGAAGTAAGTTTTTAAAACCCTCGCTGCGCTTGGGAGTTAACTCTAGAGTCTTTCGTATGCTTTGGATTCAATATGACGCCCGGTATATAAGACAGGGCTTTAGTACCTCGGTGCATAAACTAATATTATTTGACCAAAGAGGTCAACGTAAACGAGTAATGACTCGCTAAATATCTAATGAGATATCTGGGAAGTAAAATGCGCGTTTAAGCCCTAGGGAATAAAGTAATTTAAATTTGGAACATTAACATTTGCTTGTATTACAGGTATTTAATAATAAAAATCAGACTGGTACATTCAGGCCCAGGGCCAAATGCACATTGCAAACAAAAATAATTCTCTTTTGGCCGCATGGTAAGGTGATAATAAATTGAAAATAGAAATACCGGAAAAAGACGATCAATTTTGGAAAAAAGAGATGGAACCGAAGTTAACAAGTTTTTACATGGAATGCTTACTGCCTGAGTTGATAGATCCACGCCATCCCAGAAAAAGAACAATTCTCGATCCAGATTACATAACCGTCAAAAAGAGTGTTTGTCAAACCTCTTAATCTGAAATTCCATCGAGAAAACGACTACTTCCGCCTATTGAAAACCATTCAATAATTGTTACACCACCAGTTCAACGTAGGAAATTGGAATTTCATGAAATGTAAATACTTAATTATTTGTAAATAAAAAGGAGTCAGTTTTGTTTACAAATGAAACTTTTAATGCAAGAGTAAATAGTAATAAAATTAAAAACCTATTTGTGAAAACTGTAAAATGAAAAAAATAAGAATTAATCCATAGTTTTTCTGTTCGTTGCGCTGATATTCTTGTATCACAACATTTTTGATGAAGTTGCAACAAAACCAATTTTTCATCTCTCCCGTTCGGAAAGTTTAATTTTCATGGGTAGATATCCGGGTTGAAAGTAGCTCATTTCATCCCTAGGGTGGAAATTTAAAAATATTTTTTAATTATTGCAACTATTTGACAAATTTTAAGGGGTATTTAAATAATTAAGTAGCTCTCAAATTTTGAAAGGCCTCAAATTTAAAGTAGATTTAAAATTGATTAAAATTTGAGGCCACTTAAAATTTGAGGGAAACTTAAATAATTAAGTAGCTTTTAAATTTTGAATGGCCTCAAATTTGAATTGGATTTAAAATTGATTAAAATTTGAGGCCACTTAAGACTTGAAGGCTACTTAAATAATAAAGTAGCTCTCAAATTATAAATATGAGGCGCCTTCTATTTTCTCATAGAGGGTAATAAAAAGTAGAGTGTATCACACTACTCTAGAATCCCTCACTTCGCTCTGGATTCAAAAAACCACCCTCACCGTAAAAATATTATTTTGCTTCATTGTAATACAATCTACTAACTATTCTCACAGTGGGCGATGAATATTTTTCATTCGAAAAATAGTATTCGCTCCCGAGGTAGACATTCTAGTATTCCGGTATGAATCACGTTTGTTGCCTCAGATGAGCGAGGCCGGAAGGGCTCCGAAACGTCGGGCTTGTATTATAAAGCCAACAAAACAAACGCGATTCAAACCGAAACACAGTTTCAGCACGCTAGCTAATTGGAAAGTGTATCAAATTGAATTTGCAAGATTCCGCCCGGACTCCGGACAGACAAACTAACAAGAAAAGTGAGAATGGCACGACAATGGTCAAGTCTGTAATAAGTCAAATAAGTAATTGGTCAAGTCCACTATCGACAAGTTATGAATTTTTCCAAACATGCCATTAGCCTGGTCCACACTGTACGATCCACATGCTCCAGAATCTTTTATCCTATTTTCTCCCTCTCCGCTGCTTGAGCGCGAATAAGATAAAATATTCTTTAGCGCGGGGATCGTCCGGTGTGGATGCGGCCGATTATTCCCAGCTGTCCCCTCTAGCCTTGTCCCCGGGGTGACAATTCGTGGCGACTGTCCCCTTTGAAAGCTGGCTAAAGGGGACAAATGGAATTATGTTTCTCAGTTGTCACGGTGGGGGGGGGGGGGACAGATAGGAATCTGTTCTCCCATTTCTACCCTGCATGTGTGTGTTATAATAAAACTCGCTGCGCCCCGCGGTTTCACCCGTGTTCGTAATAAGTAGGTACCCTAATGTACCATTATTATTTTAATGAACTTTATAAACGCATACCACTTGCATTCATAGTACAAAATATTACTATGAATGCAAGTCGAAAGGGGTTCGTCGGTTTAGGGGTGAAGTTTGTAATGAAGATCTCGAGAAGCTCTATCACTTATGCTAAGAAACTAGTGGTCTAGTGTCAATAGTTTCCGAGATATTGACGGTTCAAGTTTGACAGCTGTCAACCAAACTGATGATCTCGAGGAGCTATATAACTTAGGCTGAGAAACTAGTGGTCTAGTGTCAATAGTTTCGGAGTTAGGTTAGATCGTTTTTTGTTTTTACTTCGATCGTCTTTTGTTTTCCACTAATCTCTTCTATTAACTTTTTTTTCCCAAAAATGTACAAAGTCTTTTTAGTATCTTCTTAGTGGGACTACTTCACCTCTAGAGTATATAAATATGTATGTAGTCGACTCGTCCCAATGTGTAAACTATCGTCCCTGGTCCCAGTTTCGAAGGGGACGACTTCACCCCTAATTCAAAATATTGCTATAAATGCAAGTCGTATACGTTTATAAAGTTCATTAAAATAATAATGGTAGAATTCCAATCCCATCTGTCCCCCCCCCCCCGCCCGCCGTGACAACTGAGAAACATAATTCCCATTTGTCCCCTTTAGCCTGCTTTCAAAGGGACAGTCGCCACGAATTGTCGCCCCGGGGACAACTGGGGAAAAATTCCTAGTTGTCCCTCCGGGGAACAGGGCTAGAGGGGACAACTAGGAATAATCGGACGATACAAGTTTTGAAGATACAAAACAAAAAACTTGCAAATTATTAAATAAATATTATTGCACGACATATACAGACAGCGCAATCTAGCTCCAAACTAAGCACTGGTCTTGTACTAGGGGTATTAGACCACGAATATACTACATATTATACCTCATTTTTTTTGTAAATACATACATATTATACATAGAAAGACACCCAGATCAGATACAAATATTTATTTTTAAGCATAAATATTTGCACCCGACGGGAATCGAATCCGCAGCCTTCCGTATTGCAGCCAGGCCCGCTAGGAGTAATAGTGTTCCGTGAGCCAGGCGGTCGCCCGACGCACCAATGAGGTCGTATTATAAAATACTTGACACTGGCTACTTTCCAAACGACCATAATCGGTTTACAACCTATGAAAAAATATATAACAGTTTTGATTTCGCGCGCTTGGGTGCTAGAACAAAAAAGTTGCGATGTTCGAAAGTGCATACGTGTGCGTGTGACTCGTGGATGTAGGGGTAAGTGGGCGGGCCGTTCATGACATATTTTTTATTGGAGCTTCCTCTTAATAAATAATTATTACGCCCCGTATTTTGACTCAATGTATGTATGATCGCCCGAGTCACAATATAAGTCAAAGAACCTGGCAGATTTTCTAAGTGTTAATTATTTTCGATTATTATTAATCTTATGGTAAAATTTAGCTAAAGCTTTCGCAGTGTTCGGATTCAAATTATTACACAACAGTTTTTAAAAAAGTTGCAAGGCTATTTAATTTGAAAGTAGTAGCTAATTATCATCATCTTTGACTTTAAAAGTAGTAATTACTTTTAAAGATCCCGTGTAACCTAAATATAGCAGTAAATACTTAACATTGTCGACGTCAATCGTAGTTCAGTTTGCACGCACTTGTATTTACTTACGTGCTGTGCTACGATCGTATTCGTAGCACTAGCACTCGTAGTCGATGTTGCGTTCCGCTACGGATTAATTAATGAAGAAAACTAGTTCTACACCTTTTTTTTTCTTTTTCTCTTTTTATTATTATGGTAATTTTATGTTGTCACTGACAGCCAAAGTCACGTAAAATTTTAATGTTAAAGGTAGATCTTTGTCCACATTTACTGAAAGGTTATTTCTACTTTAGCAACCATATATTTATAATAATACAGTTACAAAATAACATCATTACATGAAACTCCAACCCATAAATCTAATACACAAACAAATCAACCCAAATGAGACAAAGAACAACAAATTGTACGCGAACCTAATTTGCTAACTTTTTATATGTTATGGGTACCTAAGGAAAATTCCTCGGTCGCATCTCTTGGCTATTAATGTGAAGCTGTGTTTAATATCTGACATCTGTTACAAAAACTTTTATTATAACACTAATCCATTGCACAGCACACATATAAATGTTTTACTAACACATGTATACGACGCACACAAGTGTTCGCACTTAGTGGTGGGTTGTGGTAACGTAGGATGCTACTAAGAAGCGGGTCGTAGTTAAAAGATTCGCAGAAAATTATTTTACTTTTTAATTTATGTTCTTAGAATGAGGTTTTAATAAGAAAATTGAACGGAAAAATGTAGTGGCATAACAGTAAATTCGTATAGGTAATTTTTACTATTAATTGTATAATTTAGTTACTTGGATTTTTGCATACCTCTGTGAATCATTAGGATTATTTTTGTTATTCAATTTTTTCTTAAAATTCTAAAGTACTAAGTACCCTATTTCAGACAACCAAACATACGAAATAACGAAAGAAATGCTTAAAACATAAAAGGGAATGAGACCTATCCAACGCAGAAAACTGTAAACAAATCGGCTTAACTGTTTTTGATAAAAATTACCACAGATAGACAAAGACACACACATTATACCGTCTTTGTGGCCGTCGAGGGTAAAAAAACGTATCATCGTCCGTACTGCCTACCTCACAACATCTCACCCACTGGCGCCCACTCCCATCTACTTCTTAATTAAGTTAGCTTATATAACGAAAGATGGTCTCATTTAGATAACATCGTAACTTTCACTACAACTTGCTCTGTTTCACAAACTTTCAAAGATTCCCTAACTCCAGTTACTTAATTACTGAATGGATCTAATCATTAACCTTTATAAAGAACACAGGCTCTTTTAGTGAAAACTATTAATGAAGGCTCGGTGGATAAATATCTGCCTATATCGTAAAAGGTAGAGGGTTCGATTCTAATCATAAAATTATTTTTACATTAATATGATCTATTTCTATAGCTTAATTAGAAATGATTTGGTAACTACGTTCTACATGAGAGCAACTTTTGGTCTACGACGTTTTAAAACAAATACCTACTTTTTTTAAAATTTGGCTGTTATGTTAACTGTAACTTACAATCAGAATTTTTTAGGAGTTAAAAGGTCATAAATGTTAAGCAATCATTAAGTTTATTTTATTTAGTATCCTTGAAAGAGCTGATGCTATCAGCATTACCTTCCTATATGGCAACAGGAATCATTTGCACCAAGAACGACCCGGACAACTAGTAGTCATGAATTGTCTACTATTGAAATTTATATATTACCTACATTGTCACAGTCCATCAATCTAATAAAGTTATAACAGATAGAAATCCCGATACGGGCCTCAATCAACCAACTTTCCTTATACTAAGTTATTATGAGATTAATACGAATTCTAATCGAGTTTTCTCTCATTAAGTACCACGGTTACCGAGCCCTCTTTATTATACTAGAATAATACACTTTAGGGAATGTAATTTGAATCACAAGATCATGTAGGTTTTGTGATTAATAAAATATGATATATTATAAGTACATACTTATATTTACACATTATCTAACATTAAAAATGTTGGTAGCCTGTAAGTATATTGCTGATAAACTGGAATTTATCACTAGATATTTAAAATAAGATAATGTCCTTCGCTATGTCTCTCTACCATACTCTAGTCGTCTCTCTAGTTTCAAAATTAATGAATAAATTATTATGTGTTTTTACCAATACATAGAGGAATTCTGCTAGTGAAATCAGTTCCAAATAAGTTCCAATACGACAGTCAATTAAACCTTAAGATAAGTTTTAGTAACATCATTTAATTTTATTTCATAAATGAAAAATGGAATCTCTTCACCCAGTCTACGATCAAAGGAGTCTAAACACGAACGTCCTTAATTCCCCGCTCGGCACTGTATAATAGAATAATACATCGAGGTAATATCGTGGTATAGTTACTTAATCAATTCCTTTGTTGGTTGTATCGACCCCCGTAGGGGGGTTGATTAAGAAGAATATTGCTTGATTACGCGCTTCAAGTATGCCTACAGTCTACACTCGAGATGGATAGCAAAATTATCGAGACATGTCTCGTCAGAGAGAAGTGACGTAATTTACTTACTGTTAATTCGTATACAAACTAAAAAAAATATGGTGCAAATAGGATGAAGTATATACTTATGAAGAGGTTTATCTTCACTTTCGATTGTTTGGAAATTTATGTGTATGGATAAAATGCCCTTAAGGACTTACAACGAGCGGATTGAACTGACTCAGCTACTCCGTGTACTTAGTTTTTTTTTATTCTAGATGATTTTTAGGCTTTATGTGTGTTTTCAGCCACATACAGCTTTCAAAAATTTGTTTGTGGCAATGTGGGCAAGTCTCCTTGTAACGTTAAATATCCGGTAAGGATTTGTATTCATATAAAAAGATATTCCACAGACTTTTAAAGAGAACTTTTGAAAGGAACTGCTCTATATTCTAATTTACCTTACTTAATCGTGTTTTATAAGCGAATTATAAAACCGATTATCCATTGCCAATGAAAGTCAAATTGGGTAGATGAACCAGTTTTTCATACATTTGCATCTTCCACTGGCTGTGTCACCCAAACTCTAAAAGAACTGGCGAGCGAAGTTAAACTAACTCAATTTTGTTGGTATAGATCACCAACTTTATCTATAGAATAGGTATGTAATAATTAATGTTAGCCATGGCACCAACGAATGCGTCTCATTCAAATAACGAGTGAAGTGTCTGGAACTAATACTATCGATTTAGATACCAATTACTATTCGAATGGATTCGATTACATTACAACGAATGCCCATTGTTAGGTCAAATCTATGTGTATGATTCTGTGTGTGTTTTTAAGCTGATATGTATTTAATTTGTAACTCAGAGTCGTGTCGTTATCCGATATGTAGGCCAGTGCAGAGACTGAGGAGAACGGACAAGCATCCTGTTGTAATTTTTGTTGTGATGTACAACATATGCTACATCAGGACTTAGGTTCTGGGCAGTTTGTGGTCAAAGACTAAAATATAAAAACATTTTTTTTGTAGGCCATTGAATTAAATAAAAATATTTATCATCTTATTTTTTTATTGTATTGTACCAATAATTTGTGTTTGTTTCAGATTTTTTTAATTAAAGACACGTGACTTCAAACGGGCAACGTGGGATTTCCGTAGAGATTGCTATTTATAACGTCATTATGACGTCATAACATCCTTCCGAGGTACTATGCACAGTATTGCACAGTGATGCCGGCGAGCGAACCGAGCCTCACAAACCAAACCTTACTGTTGGCGCGTTTTCGAAGCTAGATTGCAAAATTAATTTTCAAATTTGCTACAACTTACTTAATATCGTATATTATAGTGAAAAACAATTATGATTGTTACTTATACATGACTTGTTATTAATTTGTTACAAAAAATTCATCGGACTTTTTTTTTTTGAGGTGAAATTTGTCACACATGTAACAGTAATGTAATGTAATGTTTGAGGGATGTAAGGGGTGAACCAGCATCTTTCGCCCCAGCCAACCTCACCTGCACGCGGTGCATCCTGCTGACTAACGGACGAGGCTCTGGCGACCGACTGATGGCGGTATATCCATCCCAAGAGGCGTAACTAAATGCAACAGACCGGTGATGGGCAGCAGCATCACCGGTTCGAGTAGTTACGCCCTGCGATCGCCAACCCGCATGCCCAGCGAGGCGATTATGGGCAAATTCTCTAAATGCAAAGAAACCACAAGCCACGGCCCCTAGTTCCCGGCGGCCCTGCTATTCCTGGTCATGGTGGCGACCATGGTAACGGCGGGGCGGGGGGTGCCAAGAATCTCCGGGCTACGGGAGGCCACCATAACCGACTGACCCTGGCGACGTATAACGGACGCACGCTAAGGCTTGACTCGCATCTGGCGCAACTCGAGGTGGAACTTGGGAAAATTAGGTGGCATATACTGGGGTTGAGCGAAGTCCGAAGAGAGGGGGAGGACACCATAACCCTGGAATCCGGCCACCTAATGTACTTCCGTGAGGGAGACCAGCTATCCCAAGGTGGCGTTGGGTTTCTGGTGAATAAGTCCCTATCTGACAACGTTGTGGAAGTATCGAGTGTGTCGAACAGGGTAGCGTACCTTATTGTAAAGCTCACCGAGAGGTATAGCCTCAAGGTAGTGCAAGTGTACGCACCGACGTCGACACACTCGGACGGCGAAGTGGAGGATATGTTCGATGACATATCGAGGGCCCTCCACTTCACTACAAAGACTCAGTACACCGTTATTATGGGGGACTTCAACGCAAGAGTGGGAGTACAGAATTGCAGCGAATCGGTAGTAGGATGCCATGGATTTGGAAGCAGGAATCATAGGGGGCAAATGCTCGTCAACTTCCTCGAACGAGAGGGGCTCTTCCTGATGAACTCCTTCTTCAAGAAACAGCCTCAAAGGAAGTGGACATGGCGAAGCCCTGACTCTATGACTAAAAACGAGATCGACTTCATCATGACGGACAAGAAGCATATATTCAGAGACGTCTCCGTGATCAACAGGTTCAATACCGGTAGCGATCACCGACTTGTCCGAGGCTCTCTGAATATCAACTTTAAGGCCGAACGTGTCCGTCTGATGAAGTCCAGACTCCGACCAACTCTGCTCCAAATCATGGCAGGATCTGAAACGTTCCAGTCAAACCTGGTGAACCGATTCGCTGCCGTGGAAACCACAACAGACGTAAACCAGGACCTCGAAAATGTGACTCGGATTCTCAGGGAAGAAGGTACGAGATTTTGTAATATGCAGCGTAAGGGCAAAAAGTCTAAGCTTTCAGAGGGGACTCTAGGGCTAATGAAGGAACGACGTGAAAACCCACCCATCACTTCGTCAGAAAAGCGGACTCTAAACCAAGAGATCAGCAAACACGTACGACGCGACCTCCGGCGCTTCAATACTCTTTTAATTGAAAGAGCGATCGAGCAGAACCGGGGGTCAAAAGTGTTTGTACAATCTCTTGGAAGAAGCCACCTGAAGAAGTTGACCACAGCAGGTGGAGAAGTCGTTGCTTCGAAGCCGGCAGTCCTTTCGGAGGTAGAAGACTTTTATGCCCGATTATACGCATCGCATGCATCTCAGCCGAATCCCGAAAATGAGGATCCTAGAGCAACATTAACACGCCATTTCACCGAAGACCTGCCAGAAGTCAGTATTGACGAAATCGAGATCGCTCTTAGACAGCTCAAAAATGGAAAAGCCCCTGGAGAGGATGGCGTTACCACAGAGCTGGTGAAAGCAGGAGGTAAACCCGTGCTGAGGGAGCTCCAGAAGCTTTTTAACGCTGTCCTGTTCGAAGGGAGAACTCCAGAGGCGTGGAGTAGGAGTGTGGTCGTCCTGTTCTTCAAAAAGGGAGACAAGACCCTGCTGAAAAACTATCGACCCATATCCCTTCTAAGCCACGTCTATAAGCTGTTTTCTAGAGTGATCACGAACCGTCTTGCGCGAAGACTCGACGAATTCCAACCACCGGAGCAGGCTGGGTTTCGGAGCGGATATGGCACCATAGACCACATCCACACAGTGCGGCAGATTATACAGAAGACCGAAGAGTATAATCAGCCCCTGTGTCTAGCATTTGTGGACTATGAAAGAGCCTTTGACTCGGTTGAAATCTGGTCTGTTCTGGAGTCCCTGCAGCGCTGCCAAGTAGATTGGCGGTACATCCAAGTGATGAGATGTCTTTACGAGTCCGCCACCATGTCCGTCCAAGTACAGAATCAGCAAACAAGGCCCATACCGTTGCATCGAGGAGTGAGACAAGGGGATGTTATTTCCCCGAAATTGTTCACAAATGCAATGGAGGATATGTTTAAGACGCTGAACTGGAAAGGACGTGGCATTAATATTAATGGCGAGTATATCTCTCACTTGCGATTTGCAGATGATATCGTCATCATGGCAGAAACGCTGCAGGACCTACAACGGATGCTGAATGACCTGGCTGACTCTTCTGTACGCATTGGCCTACGGATGAACATGGACAAAACCAAGGTCATGTTCAACGAACATGTTCTACCGGAACCTATTGCGATACGCGGCGCCGTTCTCGAAGTTGTTCAAAAATATGTTTACCTAGGGCAAACATTGCAGTTAGGAAAAAACAACTTTGAGGGCGAGGTGAACAGGAGAATTCAGTTGGGTTGGGCAGCATTTGGGAAGCTACGTCGAGTTTTTACATCGTCAATCCCACAGTGCCTAAAATTCAAAGTCGCTCAGCGAGCTATGGAACGAGCTATGCTCGGCGTTTCTCTGAGGGATCGCATCAGAAATGAGGTGATCCGTCAGAAAACCAAAGTCTTCGACATAGCTCACCGGATTAGCAAGCTGAAGTGGCAGTGGGCTGGCCATATTAGCCGTAGAACCGACAACCGTTGGGGTAAACGAGTTCTAGAGTGGAGACCGCGTCTCGGCAAACGTAGTGTAGGACGTCCTCAGGCACGTTGGAGCGACGATTTGCGCAAGACGGCTGGCACAAACTGGATGCGAGAAGCCGAAAATAGATCTAGGTGGCGTGCAATTGGAGAGGCCTATGTCCAGCAGTGGACTGCAACGGGCTGATGATGATGATGATGATGATGATTGTCACACATCTTAATATTACATGTTAATCCTCTAAAAGTCCGGTTAGATTGTCAATCCACCCTAAAGTTATGGGCGATTTACACGAACCTTTCACCGCCTGATTCCCTCCCTTTGTCTAACCAAAGTATTCCGGGTTTCAATTCGTCGGTCCATTGTGTCGTCTAAGATGAGTGGACGTCGTTAGTACGACGAGATAAGCGTAGTACAAAGGGATCGATGTAATCGTGTGTGCTCATTTGACGGGTGATTTTTGTAATTGTGAAGTTGGCGGCGGAAAGTGGCTGAAAGTTTGGAAAATGGTTCTTGGTATAAAATAAATGTCTTTCATACAGCTTTCTGTGGAGTAACTTGGTTCAAATCGTTATTAG